>OU343222.1:117850755-118078843 GCA_910596185.1 Chrysanthemum makinoi | reverse complement strand
TAAAAAGAGTCCATGATGAACACCTGATCATTCAATGACAAAGCAAGGAAAATCCCATGAGTCATGGACGACCAGAAGATTTCAGCATTCATTGGTAACATTATCAAGGGACAATTCTACATCAAGCTTACTTGTAAAACACCAAATACATGGCAAAGCACTCATTGGATCGTTCCAGGGAGTTCACTGTAAACACTTGGAACTTTTTCCACAAACAACAGTCACGGACAATAATGGACAAGGCATACTCCGAGGATAAAGAATTCACATCCTCGGTTGATCCAATAGTCGTTACAGCAGTAATTGCTAAATACCTAGTAAGCATGATATACTTGGATGCGGAGGAGGAGAGTTTAGTCAACATTATGTATGTTAATTGCTTCGAGCAATTACTTGAACATCTAAGGAACAAGTTACGTCCTCCGACAACTCCGCTACTCGGTTTCTTATCCGAAGGGCACATGCCTGAGGGAGCGATCTAGCTAGAGACAATAATAGGAAAGCATCCGTTGAAAAGGACAACAATCATGAAATTCCATATCGTCAAGGCATATACAACGTACAACACCTTACTGGAAAGGAAAGCGATACAACAGCTCGATGCGGAAGTTTCTACTATCCGTTCTCAAATTCAGTTTCCAACAAAGGATGGGATAGCAACAATCAGGAGTGATCCCCCAGGAAAAAATGGAAAACTGGCAGCATTATACAACAAATCACCATGAATAAAGTCTAGGTACAAATCAACCATGGGAGACACGGGGATGCAGTCAACAAATGAAGTTAAACAGACAGTCGTCATAAGCAAGCATCTCTTGACCCAAGTAAGACATCAACTCAGTCAAATTCTTTCTACAAAATTCGAAGTAATCATTGAAAAACCATCAGAATCATACAACAACACCAGTCTGGACGAGAAGTCTAGGCCTAGGGAAAGAGACATCATGGTAACAACATATTCCAGTACAACTTTTTAAAGGATGGAACAAATCATAAAGACACAGTCGACACTGTTATCATAAACAACATCGAGAGGTGTGTGAAACTGAATATCAAAAGGAAACAAAACATATATGACAAGAGTCAATCCCCTAGGTCATCAAACCTCTTAAAACATTTTAGACATTTTTAACTTGAAAATAAAACAAAAATGAAGCAGAAAATCAAGTTAGGTTGAAACAAAACATTTTCGACATCTTTGTTTATTTATTAAATAACAAACATGAACAATATTTTACGCTCGTTTAGTTAAATGAACGAACGTCGCGCCTGTTCATTTATGTTCGTGAACATCCGACTATGAGTTTATTAAAGTTCATTTATGTTCATTTATTTTTTTATGTTCATACGTCACATCTTTTAATTATATACTTTTAAAATTGGTTTGTTTAAACCAAACAACACTTATAAAACAAAATATGATGCATAATTTTATGACGTTTATGTTTGTTTTTTACGTTCATTTATATTCGATCGGTTATGTTCATTTAAGGTCCGTTTAGTGTCTTAATGAACGAACATAAATGAACATGAACAACTCATTTTCTTAATAAACGAATGAACAAGAAAATTTGTTCGTTTAAGCGCTCGTGTCCGTTTTTTCGGTTAAGTTTAAACGAAAACTTAAACAAACTTCATTAATTAGTTTTTTATTTGTTTGCATAATGTGTATAATAACATGTATTTTTCATTATAGGGCTGTTTTAAAAATAACATTAATTAGTGTATTTAATTATGTATTCTTAATTTTAAGATTTTGAATTGTGTGTTTAATTGATTTGTACTAAGAGCTATATGTTATATGTCTTAATTTTAAAAGAGATAGTGTTCTCTCTATTATATGCAGTATATATTTGTTTTTAAATAGTTTCCAACAACATGATTACGAACATTTATAAGTTTGATTATCAAGAGTAAGGATGAAATAACAACTAAAATTAAAATAAAAAAGGTGAGATGCACATTTTAAATTTACATATCTTAACTACATTATAATGCATTTAGGTCATTCTTAAAAAGGAAGTCCTAAAAAAATAAGCCTACACACTTATTATAAAAAGAAGACTTAAAATTCAACACATCTCATTATTCAAAATTAGATGCAGACATTTCCACTAAATTAAATACAGTTTTCAAATCATTTATAGTCCATTATTAAAAACGTGTAACCACTAAAAATCATTATTATCAGTAATGATTATTAAAAACACATAACCGTATCCACTATATAAATACACACAAACCATTTCATATATCTCTCACACACATCTAAAACATCAGCAATAAGGCCGAGTGTACCCACCGCCATAAAATTTAGTCACAGGGTATCCACCGCCGCATTGCGCGTAGTAATAGTAGATGTATATTATAAAATGTGAGGTTAAAAATTTATTCTCATTCTTCCCATTAAATTTTTTTCAAACCGGATCTCTTCTTTGATTATCAATATACAAATGGGGCAGTTTATACAGATCTCTTACAAGGTGGATTTTCAATCATTACACGCATCAAAAGATTGTACAGTGTATAACGTAGTTTGTACATTTTGACCAAAACCTCTATTTTCACATCATAGAAGGGGTTATTATAACATGAGTCATTTTATCTATACTACATATAATAGAGGAATGACTCTCTTTTCTCATGGTCTTAAAATTAAGACTTACAAAATACAAAGCCTATTGTACAATACTGATAACATCAAATAGTCCTGAATATTTAGTGTCAATTTCCCCCGTTAATGCTCGTTATTTATATCATTTATATGGATTTACGCTTGTTTTCCATTGTTTTACACTTTCTGGTAAATTGCGAGCATTAGAGCTAAAGAGACGCGGAAATGGAAACATTACTAAGGATTTATCACAATATGCTTATTTTGAAGAGGTTACGGCGTAACTCGTATCTCACATTACGCCGTAACTATTGCGTGACCCTGAAGTCCAACTCATCGAGAGGTTACGGCAGTAATCTCTTCCAAAGATTACGACGTAACTCCATTAGGTCAAAAGAGGTTCCACGCCGATACTTACGCCGTAACTACTGCATCACTTACGACGTAACCAGGATTATTGAAGACTACGGCGTAACCACTTATGAGGTTACGCCGTAACTAGCAGATCTAGTGCATTTACGGAGGTTACGGCATAACTCATCTTTTAGTTACGCCGTAACCCACACTGCCTATAAATACCCACGAATTCCGGCATTTCTATTCATTCCATTCCACACACAATACTCTGAGAACGTAGGAAAATACTCAAGGAGGTCTAGGAAGCATACGGAGTTGTTTCCAAGGGAGAAGTCACACCATTACGATAAGCTTTAGCGTTTATTATTTCTTTAACTTTCAATTCATGTATACCTTGGATATTGAATTGATGTGCATGATTAATATGCATGGCTAAGCACCCTTTGGTGCTAGCCTAGTTATGATTCCTTAATTGTTTTGTTTACGTTTACCTTTACTTCGTACAATTATTTCTAAGTGTATGCATGCATAGTTCTTGGTAGTTACCCCGGTTCGGTTGTTTTGAATGGCGGTAGAGGCCAATTGCCTAGGAGATATGACCAACTGACCCTAGGTGAACGGAATGAGACTGGAAGGGTAAGATATGACCAACTGATGACCCTTTCTACTTGTGCGATTTGACCAACTGATCACCTATCGTTTGGATGAACTTAAGAATCGGGGGTGTAGTGTCTAAGTTCCTAACGGCCGGGCACTCACTATTTAGAATCTAGCATGTAGCGGTACTTAATTACTCGGCTTAGGGACCCGAGCAACAGATTCTTATGGCGGTCGATTTCTCCTGGTGGCATCTTTGATAGGTTAGGGCGAATTGACAAAATGTTGTCCTCTCGAATTTGACCCCACCTGAAGTAATTGGAAGTAGGTAGACGTAGATATAACTAGTTAGGAGGATTGACTAGGTTAGCACCACTATTCCTCTATTGATTTTTTTCTACCATTTAATTGCTTTTATATTCTGCATTAGTAGTTTAATTAATTAAAACTATATCAAACCATTAATATTCTGTGACAATTAGACTTAGTAATTATCCGAAACACATAGCTCTTGAGACGACCTCGGCTTTACCATTTACTACACTACACACGACCGGGTACACTGCCGGTTAGTGCATTAGGGTAGACCATAGGTATAGCGAGACACTATAAATATTAAGACCTGGTCTGTAAACCATGCATCAAATACACAATACACTATTAACGATCTTTTTCATCAATCTTAATTTTAATACTCACAAGTCTTGAAGCTTAATGTACAAAATACAAAGCATTATTAATGTTGTCAAGATATTTAATGTAGTCAATTACTTTAACTGTTCAATAAATACAATTAATGCAGTTATTAAAACACCCCTTACATAAAAAAATACAAATTATCAAGTATATTGTACAACCAAATTAAAAACAATTCCAACATTAAATGTCAGTATGTCACTAATACAAATAATAAAACACATTATACAAATTAAATGTCAGTATGTCAATAATACAAATAATAAAGCATTCAATATTCAAAGCCCAAACGAACGTACCAAATTTAAACGTAAGAGGGCGTAGCAAACGGCCTCGAACGATCCAATTCTGAAATGGCTAAACCAAATTCTTAATATCCATAAATTTAATGTTAAAAAACTTTAATAAACTAAAATAGATAATTGACCGAAAATTTTTATTTCCGGCTGCGGGTACCCTGCAACTCATAAAGTATGAAGTAAACATGTCAACAATAAAAGTAGTGTCTGATGGGACCAAAATGAACATAAAATAGCTGTCCTTTATGCGTGGCATGTTTTGTGGAGCCTTGACTTTAATTGTTAAAATCTGAAATAAGGAGTTGCGTACAAAGGTTGATGATACGCGAAGCACCGTCCTTCTATACCGTCAACTCGTCAGCACATATCCTCACATATTCCCTATTCTAACAATTTTCTAACAATAATATATTGGACCTACTTCGATATTTTTTTATTTCATTTTTTCATGAATTTATGACATGTGAGTCTCACTTATACACCTATTTCTCGTATGCGTAATTGATTTTGTCACGTATTCAAAGTGTCAATATAAGTAGGAGAATGGAATAGGATGATCATAGCTTTTAAGTATAATCTTAAGTGAATAACTTTGTTTTTAGATAAATATGTCAATATATTAATTTGAAACTTAACATGATATGGTTTAGAGAAAAGAAAGACGTCTTTATAATGGATTGGAACTGTGACATGTATGACTTAAACATTTAAATACGTACAGAATACAGATGACTTAAACAAGATAACCTTTGATCAATAGTCCATTTGTTGAACCATTCTCTATTTCTCTACCTTACCAGGACTCTACCTAAGGCTTAAGTAAGGCCGACTGAGTCAACGAGTTATGATGACGTATGGTCTATATTCGGGTCACGAACCAGACCAAAGTCCGATACTAATAAGCCCAGCACGAATTGGGCTACGCCGATAAGTGTTTGGGCCTACGAATGCCCAAGCCCAATGTTAATTATGAAATACGATATCGGATATCTCCTAATTATAGAGATAATCATTCCCCAACCTACTTGGCGCGGATCATGCCGGTTGGGGAACACGGAACCAACAAAGATTCCGTGTGTATATAAAGGGAATCCTATCCCTCGTTAAAGGTACGATCTAAAACCCTAACTCTCCTTTAACCCTAAACCGATTACTTACTCACGGGAGGATAATCGGAAACAATCCCACGATAAGCCTAACGGTGTTTTACTCTGATACTTAGTGCGATGTTTCAAGAATCAAGACTCAAATAGTGCGAGGCTAGGAGCCCCAAACAAGGAACGCCCAACTTTGTATCAACAAGTGGCGCCATCCGTGGGACCATTCACTAAGAACTAAGAACTAGAATACGGCCGGAAATCTGATGATCGCAAACAGATCTTACGGGAGGAAGACGCATGTCCAATTGACTTCCAAGCAAAGCAGACAAACGATGTTGCTAAAAACCGTGGATCGCCAAGATTTGGTCTTCCCTCGTGGAACCACGCCTGGGGACAACCCAGCTACGGCAACCACCGCTAGTGCAGAGATCCTGCACAGACTCCTTTGCCACTCCATTCCAAACGGCGGTGGAAACAAACTTCACAAAAGCACCTGATGCGCCCGATAAAAATAAGGGTATAGTGGTAGAACTGATACCCCCTACTGGAAGGGGTTGTGTCGAACTAGCGCCAGATGAGTTCAGTATCGCAAAACTACGAAACCTTGGTCGCCCTCATGCAAAGGAAGCAAAGAAGAGGTCAGGTCGAGTCGAATGCATGCCCGACTCGATTTGGCGCAAAGTTTGAAACACCCCACGCCGTCATAAGGAAAAGCGCGGGAGGGATAGTCGCGGACCCCCAGTGTTTAACAATGGGAGGAGAGTTGAGGATGATGAGATGTCCAACTCACAACATCTGGAAGGAAGTGAGGAGGATGAACAGCGTACCAGTGTCCACGCCAGACTTGGTAGCCGGAGAATCCATGACAGACTTGGGCGACGATACTCCCCAAGTGAAAGCCCTTCAAGTCCAGATTCTGAGGACAGTAGGCGCAAGTGCCAAAGAAAGGAAAATTCATCCTCTAACAATTCCTCGAACAATGAGGATAACGATACAGGACATTGGAAGTCTAAGAGGAAATATCGCGACCAGGAGGAGGAAGACATATCTCTTCCGTGGCGCCGTCAAAAGATAGATGCGTTCACTCGATGCATCAGTGATTTCTCAGAAGACAAGAGAAGGCGCATGCCCGCTAACGTCAAAACTTATGACGGGACAGGTGATCGGCGACGATCACCTAAAAAATTTTGAATCAGCCGCTACTATCAAAAATCGGCACAACCGGTGTGGTGCCACATGTTCAATTCCACACTAGTAGGAAACGCCGCGGAATCGGTTCAAAGCTTCCTCGCGAAGCATTGGAGGCTTGAAGAGTTGAGAAAGGCGTTCCGCCTAAATTTCACTCAACGGAAAAAGTGCGCTAAGAATCCTATCGAACTTGCCGGGTGAAAGCAAAGCCAGAGTCTACAAGCGCATTTATGGAGCGCTCAAAGATGAGTGCATGCGGTTAAGGCGTGTCCGGAAGTCTTTGAAAATCTCTGGGTTCATGAATGGGATCAATAACCGGAACTCATCAAAAGGCTGAACGATAAGATCTCCCAAACCTTCGATGAAATGATGAAACGGTCAAGGTCCTTCGTCCAAGGAGAAGCCGCCACAAATGATAGCAAGAGAAGCTACCAAGCTACGATCACAGGAACAACACGGGAGACAATCCAATGACTGGAGCAGCAACCGCAATAAGAGCTACCATGACGATGGAACGGACGGGATACCGACAAGTATATCCCGCTGACCAAGACTCCTAAGGAAATACTCACAACATAAGGTGCGAACTTTCCAAGACCGCCACAAATGCGCACTCCAGAGGATCGGCGCGTAGGGAGTGGATACTGCGACTATCACGCGCAGAAAGGCCACACCACCAACGAATGTGTCCAACTGCGCCAGCTAATCGATAAAATGGTTAAAGAGGGCAGATTGGACCATTTGGTCAAGAACATCAAGGAAGGAAAGGATAGACAGAAGAATGGGAACAAGAAAGAGGCACCCAAGGACAAGGCTGACACTATCTACATGATACAATCATGGCAGCGGGTTACCAGGCAAAAGGTCAGCCAGAAGTTTTCCCATGGAAGTGCAATCACTTTCCCTGCCTTAACTACGAACAACGCAGTGGTAGAGCCGCTCATCATCGAAATTAATGCGGGGGGTCACGACATCCATCGATGGCGGAGCATCTGTAGATATAATGTACGAACACTGCTTCAAACAACTACGCCCGGAGATACGCAGTCAGTTGAGCCCGGTCACGCGCCAATGACCGGCTTCACAGGAGAAAAAAATATGGCCTATGGGGCAATTACGCCTACTAGTTAGAGTAGGTAATAACGATCACTCCACAACAGCCTGGATGGATTTTATGGTGATTAAATCCCCCTCGCCATACAATGGCATTATCGGACGACCGGGGATATCAGCCATACGTGCAGTACCATCTACAGCACACGGGATGCTTAAATTCCCAGTGGAAGGAGGAATTGTTACCCTCTACAACGCCGTTGCACCACCTAAAGAATGTAACGCGATCACATGCGAAACCGCACCTATTACAAAACAGTGCGCGACCAAAGTTCCAAACCTGAAGGTCGCAATTCATCCCGAATACCCACGAGCAGAAGTATCGATAGGAGGATCACTGTCAACAAATGGGCAGCGACTATGTGTGCACTCTTGCAAAAGAACCTGGATATCTTTGCATGGGAACCAAAGCACATGACTGGGGTAACACGCTCAATCACAGAACACAAGCTGCAAATCCGACAAGGATACGCACCAATCCGCCAGAAGAAGTGCGGCCAAGCTCCAGAGCGCGCACAAGCAATCCTGGCAGAGGTACACAAGCTAGTAGAGGCAGGAATCATGCGGGAAGTCTACTACCATGACTGGCTTTCTAACCCAGTTATGGTAAAGAAGAGTGATGGTAGCTGGCGGATGTGCGTGGACTTCACTGATCTTAACAAAGCATGTCCACAAGACTGCTACCCACTACCCGAGATAGACTAGAAGGTGGAATCTTTGTGTGGATATCCACTAAAGTGCTTTCTCGATTCATACAAAGGATACCATCGGATCCGATGGCTAAGGAGGACGAGGAAAAATGGCCTTTCACACAAGCCAAAGGTCCTCTAATGCTACACCAAAATGCCCTTTGGCTTGAAGAATGCAGGCGCCACCTATCAATGGTTAGTAGATAATGCGTTCGAAAAATAGGTTGGCCGCAACCTAGAGGTTTACGTCGATGACTCGGTCATAAAAGCCATCTTGAAGAGGCGGTGAGCGACATTGAGGAAAACATTCAGGACACTCAAAGAGATCAACATGAAGCTAAATCCCAAAAAATGCACCTTTGGCGCTACAGAAGGCATGTTCCTTGGATACCTGATAGAACCTGATGGTATAAAGCCATGTCCAGAAAAGACTAAGGCTGTCATTGAACTTCCTTCACCGCGCACCCTAAAGGAAGTCCAATCTCTCAATGGAAAGCTGGTCGGCCTAATTAGATTCCTATCCAAGTCAGCAGACAAATCACTACCTCTTTTCAAAACACTCAAGAAGTGTATAAAAAAGGGGGATTTTCGGTGGACTATGGAGGCAGAAGAGGCCTTTAAACAGCTTAAACAACACCTGGCAACGCTACCCACACTTGTCGCACCCCGACCAGGGGAAGAGTTGATTATGTACTTATCCGCGACTAAGGGAGCGAAAATGGTGTTACTAACGATAGGAATTCCGCACAAACACACTCTATTTTGTAAGCAAAGCTCAAGAAGACGGAGATGAACTATAGCCATGGAGAAATTAGTTCGAATTAGTATTTGCTGCTAAACGGCCACGAGGTACTTCCGCACCCAATAGCAGTAATCACAGACCAACCGATCAAGCAAATCATCTCCAATCGGCGACGTCAGACGGCTGTGCAAAAATGGAGTGTGTTGCTCGGTGAGCACAACATTACCTACAGACAGCATCGCAGAAAAAGGCGGTACCGCAGATTTCATTATTGAAAAACTAGACACTGATGATGCACCCGCACCAAGCACGAAGGAACTACAAGATCCATGGATCTTATTCAGGAGCGGATCCTCATCGTGGATGGGTCGGGAGCGTGCCTCATCCTCACAAACCCGGAAGGAATGGAATTCACTTACGCTTGCGTTTCAATTCACAAAGCAACAAACAATGAGGCGGTATGGCCCTAATAGCCGGACTACGCATTGCAGCTCGAATGGGTGTACGTAACCTGGAAGCTAATGTAGATTCCAGACTAGTAGCCAACCATGTGTTAGGCGAGTACGTGGCCAAGGAAGAAAACATGATTCAGTACCTCGACAAAACCAAGGCGCTAATCCAAGGTTTTGACAGGTTTACAATCAAACAGGTTCCTAGAGGTGACAACCGAAAGGCGGATGCGCTAAGTAAAATTGCATCCACCAGCTTTTCCCACCTGTCAAAACAGGTGTTGGTAGAGACTTTGAAGAACAAATCCATCTTGGAGATGGAAATATCAACGGTAATAGAAGAAGAGGGCCCTACGTGGATGACCCCAATCATGGAGTTCATAAGCAAAGGTGTATTGCCCCAAGAACAGACGGAAGCTAAAAGAATACGACGCATAGCACAGAGGTTTAAACTTAGAGACGGTGTACTCTATCGACGTTCTTTCCTTCAACCATGGCTTCGTTGCGTCGGCCCCCTGCAAGCAAATTATGTGCTCCGAGAAATACACGCTGGCTCATGCAAAGATGCATTCAGGACCACGATCGGTGGTGGCACGCGTTTTAAGATCAGGGTACTACTGGCCCACCATGCACCGTGACGCACGAGAATTAATAAATAAGTGTGGCGATTGTCAGGTTCATCGACCCATTCCGCGCCGGCCACAACAGGAGCTAACACCCATCACGGCACCATGGCCATTCCACAAGTGGGGTATCGACATCGCAGTCCTTCCCCGTGCGGGAGGATGAAGTTTCTAATAGTGGCAATAGACTACTTCACCAAGTAGATCGGCAAAAGCAAGAGTGACAATTACGGCAATCGTGCGCTTTGTTTGGGATAATATTGTATGTCGCCTCGACCGCCCGGGAAATCATCTCGGATAACGGGAAACAATTTTGTGATAATCCCTTCAAGGACTGGTGCGAAAAGCTGTTAAACATCCACAATCAAATGGCTTGGTAGAGCGTGCAAATCGAAGCTTAGGTGAAGGAATCAAAGCACGTCTGGACCAACACAAAGGACGGTGGGTGGAAGAATTACCCCACGTCCTATGGGCGCATCGCACCTCAATCAAAACCAGCACGGGAGACACCCCCTTTTCTCTAGTCTATGGGACAGAGGCAGTCATACAAGCCGAAATCGGAATGCCAACTATTCGCACTGCTGAAATCAATGTGGCAACCAACGATGACGAGCGACGTATCGACTTAGACTTACTAGAAGAAAGGCGCGAACGCGCGGCAATACGTGAAGCAAAATCAAAGTCAAGGATGAAGGGATACTATGACGCTAAAGTGCTGGTGTCTCATTCGACCAGGTGACCGTTTACGCGCCAATGATGCGAGCCACGCAGAAGACACGGGTAAGCTTGGACCAAAGTGGGAAGGACCCTATGAGGTTCTTGAAGCATTAGGAGCGGCGCGTACAAGCTACGAGGCTTGGATGGTCGTGAACTACCGCGCACATGGAACATCTGCAACCTTAAGCGATGTTATCTCTAGGGATGGCTACGGCCCAGCGCACGGACACTCCAGCAGTCTAGTGCCCAATAAATATCCGTGTATTTATTTTTTGTCTTATTTAGGCATAGGTCTTATTTATTTTCTCTCATACAAACTTGCAAGTATTAATAAAACATCGCGGTTTCTAGCTAACTCCGCGACACATTTCAATTTGTTATTTCCATATACTTTATGTCTTAACATATTTGATTTTTTGCCTACATGGCGTGCATGCACTTACACAACCCACGATGGTAAAAGGATGAGTAAACCTACTAAATAACTCGTTGAGTAAGAGGGTTGCAAACCCGTCAACAGTGGATCACGTATCCTTGTTAAACACCTTGTTCTCAAGACGTTGGAATAAGTTCAGTGCGCATCCCACGACGGGTGCGCAACAACGCATATGGTGTACGTTTAACAACTTCGGAACCAAGACACTTGATTCCTTGATATGATATTTACAGTACGCTGCATATCACAACATACATGACTATGATAAAAAAAAAACACTTAGAAATTATTTCTTAAGTATACCATGAATCTCATACATGATTATGAACTTCACAGCTTATCTGCGCTTATACAATAGTTTGTTCCTTAGATAATACACACGTTTTTTATGGAAAGACATGTAATTAAGTGCAAATATTATAAGTAGCAACACCATTCAAACAAAAACTCCCATTAAGTACAATACGTGCTTACAAAAGGATGTTTACTTTACAAGTTACAACCTACCAACTATTACAACGCTCAAGAGAAGAGCTACCCACGATGTTTGATGCTTCCTTAATCTCGCTTAAACTCTTCAACAAATCGGAGTCTTGACGAGATACTGTGGCGACACTAACAGGCACCCCGTCAGACCGAGGGAGGTGAGCTGCGCCAACGCCACACAAAACGGCCTTGCCCTTGATACCTTCCTTCTTGGCGAGCCTTGTGGCATGCGCTTCCAAGACTTGCTTCAATGACACTTCCTTCTCCAGAGCAAACGAGTTCATAATGTCTCTAGGACGAGCAAAAATAGGAACTTGAAGCTGAGAGTCATCGGGCTTCAAAAAATAGTCCGGCTGCGCTTCTGAATTTTTAGTACGATGGCGAGCTAAAGTCAACCCTTCCATAATCACACTTATGGGATAATCCTGGTCACGCTCCATTTCAGCAATCATGGGAAGCTCCAAAGACTTCATCTTCTCCATGGAAGAAACTAGCTCATCATAAGACTGCGCATTATAGCCAAGTACCTTTTCAGCAGGTACCTTTAACAGATCCGCCTCATGAAGCTTCTCCACAGCCTCTGCTTTACCGCGCTCTAAGGTGCACTGAACTACCCCACCAAAAGCATTCACCACCTCTTGTGACTCCAAGGTACTAAGTGCAGCGAGACGAAGACCATGGCCTATGAGCCATCTGCGCTCAGCAATGGTGGATAAGAGTTGGGGATATAACTCCTCGTCGTACTCTATGCTGAGCTTGCGCAATTCATCTCTTGCTCCCCTAGGGTACTTCGCACAGTTGCACCAAAGTTTTCAAGCTGCGTAGTCAACTCCTCTTTGCCCTTCTCCAAATACTTCAGTGCCCAGCGATGCGCAGACTTATATCCTGAGACCTCTGCACGCTCTTGGCTTATTTGGCCCATCAGCGCCATCTTTTCCTCGGCTAGCTTCGGGGCATATACACTCGGACTCTCTCGCTCTTGGTGCTAGCCAATCTGCGCCTCCAACGACGCAATTTTCTGATCCTTTTGCGCGCCTTGGTTGCCTTCACCAGAAACCTTCGCCTTTAACTTCTCTACTAGGGAAGCTTGATGCGCAGCCGCTTGCGCCAACTCTTCGACAAGCTGCTCCATTGGCGCATCCCCAGCCACCAGTGGCTCAGACATTTGGATATGCGGCTCAGAAAAGGCAGAGAGTACAGGACTCTCTTTGGGTGGCGACTCAGCAGCGTGCTCAGACCTGCACACATATAAGCGGATTAGCAATTATCTCATAATATCATAAGGAATGCGACAAAGACTTTTGCAAATAATACTTACTAAGGAGTAATGGTATCAACGGAAGGGGGAGGTGATGCGACATCGCTTGACGACTCCACGGTCAGAACCACAGGACGTTTCTTCCGGGAAGAACTCGCGCCGTCGTCACTGCGCGTTCTCTTACGCTATAATCTTTGGCTCACTGCCTCCTCCTCCTCTTCAATATCTATGGGTGCCGGCTCCACCAACGGGGCAGGTACCCTAGGGTTCGGCACACTCTGTAGAGGGGTAACTTCCAACGCATTGGGACCACTGCTCCCAGCCTCTTCAACGTTTAGCTCGGACACCCCCGCGGTTGTCGGTATAGGCTCTTCTCCTTCCTTCGGGGCCGTGTCCCTACATTCACTGAACCGCCGCTAGTTACACAAATGTGAAAAGATCCATCTCTGCGCAACAGAAGACAACAAATACGCAGGCTACATAATGAGCATAAAAGGAAAAGAAAGCTCTTACATTATTTAAAAAAGGGGATGTGGAGGAATGAGCACCCACCCTGGCCATTAGCGCCTAAGAAGATTGGCATCTCATCTGGCATACCAAAGTAATTGCGGCTAATGCCCATATGCACTAAAAATTCCTCAGGATAGGAACTAATGGGGATGTGGTTGGCGTTTATCGGTTCCGCATCCTCCGCGCTATATGATCCAGGCAGGGGGCGCTCATCCTTCGGCAATGTCCCCTGGGTGTAAAATTCAAAACACGATGGGAAGCACACGCCGTCTACCCGAGAAAAAGTTTCTCTCCGGTTCACGGCGTCCGTTTTCGTATAACACCGGAGGCCCAGCGTTTAGCGAATGAGACCCACCCGTGCGACCACGTTGTGTGGTAGAACGCCGCGGAATAGGTGGATAGTCGGGTTAATTGCCAATAATCGGCAATTAACCTCGAAGTTAGTGATCTTCGCGCACGATGCAGCTTTGGGATAGGTGCGGTGTAATAATTTAATAATACGCCGCGAAATAGGGATATGGGCACACGTTGATTCGCGAACTCGAAAAAACGTGTGTATACCCCTACTTTCCCTTCAGGGAAGTCCGCAATAGATGCTCACGCATCCGGAACAACCGGATGCACGTCCAGTGGTATAAAATACTCCGAGGTGAATTCTAGAAGATCACTCTCGGTGATATCGGAGGTGAAATCAGATAACTGTTTGACCATGGTATTATTTTTTGCGCACGCGCGGTTACGTTTAGAATAGGCGGTTTTCTGGTTTACAAAGGCAAGGATTCTTAACAATGGCGGTTTGAGTTTTTAACTGTGAGAAACACAGTAAAATGGGGCAGATGGTTATATAAGCTTCCTCATCCACGCGATGAGCGACACGTGGATCCCACTGTCACCAACATGTGGCTCAGATCACTTGATGTGACGCTGTTGCAGTTACTTTCCCCGATTTACAGGCGTCCTTTTAAAATACTATGTCTAGATACAATGTATCGCGGGTATCTTTTTGGCTTCTTTGCTACGCTCGTAGTTTTTCACTTATCGCAGTTATTAGTCTAGCATCCGCAGTCCGTCACTGCGCATACTACACTGGGGGGACATGATGACGTATGGTCTATATTCAGGTCACGAACCAGACCAAAGTCCGATACTAATAAGCCCAACACGAATTGGGCTACGCCGATAAGTGTTTGGGCCCACGAAGGCCCAAGCCCAATGTTAATTATGAAATACGATATCGGATATCTCCTAATCATAGAGATAATCATTCCCCAACCGACTTGGGCGGGATACGCCGAAGGTTGGGGAACACGGAACCAACAAGGATTCCGTGTGTATATAAAGGGAATCCTATCCCTCATTAAAGGTACGATCTAAAACCCTAACTCTCCTTTAACCCTAAACCGATTACTTACTCTCATGCCGGAGGATAATCGTGGGAAACAATCCCACGATAAGCCTAACGGTGTTTTCTGTTACTTAGTGCGCAGGTTTCAAGAATCAAGACTCAATTGGTACGAGAGCCGGAGCCCCAAACAAGGAACGCCCAACCTTTGTATCAACAGGTTATGAACTAAACCAAATTGATGGGACATTGAATTATAGGAGTTAAATATGCTAATTGCTACCAAATACGATATATTCAAATGCTGAGGTTGACAGTTAGCTACTTCGAAAGTTCGAATGGCGTCAAGGAGGAAATTAATACTAACATTTAGCATGGGTATTTTAGGTTCTTGTATTACTTGATGAATAATTTGATTTTATATGCAATTCTAGCTGAGTTTCAACAAAATCACCCTTTTTGGCATTTGAAATTTGCAGACTATTTAGGGATTTATGTGGGGTGAAGATAAGGTATTAAGGTGTATAACGAACTGAAGAAATATATGACAAGCTTTACATAAAATCTAGAACACATGCTAAATGCAACGTTAATACACGTACTCCGTATTAGTGTATCAAAATGAACATATCTTATTAGAACTAAGAAATACATATATTATTTCAAGAAGACTGCGATAACTGAGAAATCTTACAAATAGTTCCTAATAGAGTACATCTTCTTCTTCAAAGATAAACATGGTGATTTACAGCTTCACTGATAAACTTGAGTTGAATATCTGCATTTTTGTCTTCATTAGACAATTTGAAGAAACATGAAATCAGTATAATTTGTCTAATGAAGATAAAATGCAGATGTTAAAGTCAAGTTGTTAAAAATGTTGGTGATCATCTCCTGAAAATTACAATAATAGCAAATTCCAAATGTAGAATTTTCAGTTTGCTTTTTGTTATCATTGGTATTAGAACATAAATAAATGGGCATTGAGACATTGAGATCAATGGGTAGTTGAGAAAGGTGTAAATGCAGGTCTCATCATCAATGGCAGAAGCCGAGTTAATACTATTGCTGCATCTGCATCTGCATCATACTGCTTTTTTTTGGATATAGTCTGAATCATACTGCTTTTGTGCTTGTGTCATACTTCATTTACAATCTTCAACTACTGCATAAATAAATCTTTTCAATGGTTTTTATTTTTGTTTGTTCCCCTAAAATATTATTTTTGGACTTGGTGCATTTTGATAAGATAGTATGATTGATTTTAGTATAGCAACTCATAAGTTAGTAGTAACAATTTAGGTACGAATCAAAAGCATTCGACCCGTTAGACCAGTTGATGAAATAAACTATAACCTAAATTGATCCATTTTTAACAAATGAGATGAAATTGTCATCCATAGCTAAGCTTATTCCATACACACATTAAAATGTTATTATTTGTACCAACCAATGATGCATAACATATTTCTCGATATTAAGATTAAGAAGCCATAATCAATGATTTATGCAGCAATAACAACTATCATTGTTCATCGACACACACAAATAAAGACTGCGATTGGGAATTTATAAATAACAGTGACATTAACATTGTCCTTCCATCGATCTGATTACTTAGCATTTGAATTTTCACAGTTTGTAATGTTGGACATTCAATACACATGAAAATTAAAAGAAAGTAGCATATATTGCCGGTTCAGCCTCATCAGCCACAGTTACAAAGGACAAGTTATACCTTGAGTAATCAGTTTCTTTAACCGCTAAGTATCGCACTTGTCAACCTACCCATCTTTCCTGTAAAACGGAAAGAGTTTGGTCATTGGCTATGTAACATGTTATTATACGCAATAACGGGATGGTAATAAAAAGTAGAGGTGAAAAATTTGAATGGTCCGTTTAGAGCTAAGTTTCATTTCAACAAGTTTAAAAAGAAATGTTTAAACGGGTTGAAAATCACCAAGTCTATCTTCCGGTGCATAGACATATAGAACCTCCTACATCATGTTCATATAAGAATTTAAATCATGATTGTAATGAAACTTTTTTCAATAAAATTCACACATGATATTTAGAAAAAAAAAATGACAAAGTGTGCAGGTCTGATCAGCTCAACCGATCTGACCAGTTTTGACCCGTATACAAATGCCCAGTTTCACCCCAAAACATTTTGAACCATTACCCAAGACACCCTTATTGTCACCTCTTTAATAAAGTTATTACAAAGGATTGTTAATGCCGGAAACCCGAACATACTGAGTAAAGAGTTTTACTTTCTCTTTCTTCTATCGAGCCCACTTCTTGGGTCGTTTTTGGGTAGAGGTGGACCAGGAGGTACACCATACTGCATCGGTGAGAGCACCGGCGAAGGTGCAGATACGGAAACAGAAGAAGCGGCCATTGTAGTAGTTGGAGGTGGTGGGAGTGCATTAGATGGCGGTAAAGGTGTAGGCTCAGGAAGTGGCCTCGGTAATATATGCTTCAGTCGATTATTCCTGTAGTTCTTCCAAAAATAGAACTGTTGCCTGTGTGTCAACTCCTAAAAAATCCGAGACTTGAAAAAGTCAAAACCAGCATAAATAACTCAGTTTATGAAAATAATAAACAGTGAAAATAATAAACAATTCAGAGAAGAATGAGGATTTGAAGAGGATTAAAAGCAGTACGATTTATGACTAGAGTAGTCAATTTCAACCCCTTCATATGAGAAAATATCAACTCGGGTTGATTTTTATCAATAATGGGTCAAACAGATAATAGACTAGTAGTTTAAACTAGCTATAAAAAGAAACATGTTTATATAGGTCAAAAGTGTCGAGAGCCTCCTAAAGGGTATTATGTATATGAGTGATGCTATAGCCTCCTAAAATTTTTCCCAAGTATCCTCCTAAAAGTATGTGGCTTGTTTTTATTTATTAGAAAGATGGCCCGCTCTAAAAACAAACATGTGGCGGAATAAACATGTGGCATTAGGAAGAAGTTTAGGAACATTTTTAGGAGGCTAAATCATTTCCCTATGCATATACATGGTTTTCAGTCATATTTAATATGGTAAAGTACCATATTACTTATCCTAAGAAGTAGGACACAAAAGTATTTGCAGGCCCAACTAAATCTCTTTAACCGACACTTAAAAGTTGGAGTATCTAAACACCCATTCCCCACTCCACATGTTTTACAGTGCCGCTAATTATATACGGAATGCAATAGTCAAAACTACCATATATGTTTAAGGGAGTGGCTTACATACTGAATGAGTTGACAAAAAGCATACATCAAGACACCTCAAAGAGTTATTGATTGAAATTGAGGTGAAAAACAGGGGTTATGTGGCCAAGTCAAAATTATATTAACCGTCCTCCAATACAGACAACCAACTAATGAGCAGATAGCATCATGCAAATTATGAGCTAAGCTAAGAAGCAAAACAGCCACTAGTTAAGAATAAAATCAAGAAATAAATGGACAAGTAAGTGCATATGATTAACCTTATTTGCCGGATGTGCCATTGCAGTGCGGAAACTTGCATTTTGGAGAAGTTCCAAAAAGTAAAGACAATGTGGATACCTGCAATCCTCCAAAAACAGCAATATAACAATAAACTATAAATTGAACAAAAGAAGATTCGAGTCCTGGAATAACATGCATCTATACTCAAAAGGCAAGCACAACTTACATAATAAATTTTATGTATTCTGGTTGTTGCCAGTACTGAAGGTACTTCAGGTAGCCAATGAAAGCTTCATCTTCGAAATAACGATTCTGAGCTAGATCTGCATTAGAAGCTTTAAGCCTTAAAGATGCCCAACCAACAAGGTCAAAGCTTTAGGAAGGGTACACATGAGTAGAGAAAATGGCGCAGGCCAACTCCCCGACCTAGTAATATTATTGGTTGCAAACAAAATTCTCCCAATTTCACATGTAAAAACCACTATCACGGACGCAAATGTGTAACCCATTTTCTAAAAGTACTATCATTCATAATTATGATTTCACCATGGTAACTTAAACTTACAGTGAATATATGTTGGATTGGCAAGACACTGCACAAATTCCAGTTCAAGCAAAAATCTTTGCCGTCCATCATCTGGATCCTTGTACACTTTTTTGGGTCTGAAACATTATCAAGGTTCGAAACATGATCGTATACTCTAACTCACCTCAAATGCTAATTTATGAACTCCACGAAAACGAATAGGACATTATAGTATGCATAAATTAGAAACAGAAGCTTACGAGCTGGGAGTATGCGAGGAGTCGTCAATTTCTTGACCTGAAGCCATGCCGTCACAGACCTTGAATTTCAATATAGTCGCATCTGAAACATCAGCAAATACTATTTGCGGTAAGTAAAGAAAGACTCAATACTGGGGTAGTTCCTCATTTGCTCTAGAAATCATTACACAGAACTAAATTTTTGGAGCGTAAATAAGCAGATAATCGTAATCAATTTTTGTTGTTGCATCTAATCCATCGAACGTGTATTCATTTTATCTTAAAATCCATATTATCTTTCGCAATGATTTGTCTAGTATGAACTGCACTAAGAGGCCTAAAGGTAGTTTTATTACATAATTTTGACCCAAAATGAATTATGGTTTGTTTGTTAGTCTAGTAGCACAAAGTTTAGCTTTTCATCGAAAGGATTCTATGTTGTTGGCCAGGGCGCATCATACCTAGGTGTCTCCAAATTCCTAGAAGAGGCCAGGGTTAAACCTCGCCAGGTGAACATCTTGGGAATATCGGTTAGGCCGAATATATCAGAACCAAAAGGCTTGGCATCCCCGAGTAACATGAACAGAGATCCTTCTCTATTTACCTGTTTACGAATAATAACCCTAACTTTCCTACATCCCAATAATCACAATCCCTAAATTTAGGGTTTTAACTCAAATCCAAACTTTCATAAAAATATATATACAGTACATCCTTTAAATCCTCGTCACAACACTAATCCAATTAACAAACAAAATTTAAAAAAATGTACTAAGTTTATAAATACTTACAAATTTTATGCACCAATTCAGCAAAAAAAGGGTAGTCACCGGAGAAGAAATGTTTCCCAATCAGTCTCTTTGTTTGTTTAACTAGAAAGTAAAAACTTTTATTTTGGGCCGAAAGTAAGGTAATAGGCCAATTAAAGAGCCAAAAAGCCCATACCTAAAATCTTGGTTGGTGTGTGTGTTTGTTTAAGCTGGTCTTATGAGCTTATTTGATTTCGGCTTATTAACAGACTTATTTTTTTGCTTATTTTGAGACTTATCTTTATCATATATTAAAAAATTTATATAAGCGCACAAGTCTCGAAATAAACCAAAAAATTAGTGTTTATGAAATATAAATCGAAATACAAATAAGCTCATAAGCCACATATAAGTTTAAACAAACACCCATTTAGAAACTACGTTAAAAAAATAAACCGGGGTTTTACTGTTCAGGTAATAGTGGATCTCTTACTGCTCAAAGTATAAATGGTACTCCGTAACTTTTAGTACCTTATGGTCATGTTTGGCAACAAGCGGTAAGGAATCATTATATTTGGCTATTAGGTACATATAATACTCTAGCCCTAATTAATTGGATCACATAACTGTCACATGTCTTTATCGTTAGTTTTTAATGAAGTAAATTAGATATGAAGTTAAATTATCAAGTAACTTATTCTCTTTGATAATTGCAATTTGTAATAAGAAGTATTGTAATAGTATAATGAGTTAATTACATAAATGGGTTTGTTGGTTTTACTTTCAGTCGGCTACTAAACTTTTTTTTGACTTATTATCATTGTGGTTTTTGTTATTACGGATACACAAATCCGTATGAAATGACTAAAACGCCTTATGTCACCTTCTTTTTCAAATGAGTTAATTACATAAATGGTCACTATGTAACGGTCGTTAGTCCTTTATACTAACGGTCGTTAGTAAATAACCGAAAATTTGGTTTCCTTACGTTTTCATCCATTTTTACACCTTATCGCCCGATTTTACACGTTTTCTTCCGTTTTTACCGTTTTACACGTTTTAGCTTGTTTTTCACGTTTTTCGCCCCGCTTTTACATGCTTTCGTCCATTTATATACGCTTTCATTCGTTTTTGCACGTTTTCATCCGTTTTACACGTTTTTTTTCCGTTTTACTCCTTTTTGTCCGTTTTACATGTTTTCGTCGTTTTACGCTGATTCGTTTTAACATGCTTTCGTTTGTTTTAGACGTTTTTGGCCCATTTTACACACTTTCGTCCAATTTTATATGTTTTCATCCATTTTTATAAGTTTTCATTCATTCTTGCACGTTTTCGTCCATTTTTATATAGTGTATTTTGGAAACCACAATTAATTATATAGTGTATTTTGTAGTTGATTTTGAAAAAAGATTAATACACTTCATATAAGACGTGCAAAAGTAATTTTATATTCAGTTTGTTGTATTTTGTGGTGATTGTAACTACATTATAATATTGACTACTTATTATCATAACATTGTAAATTTTTTTTGTGAATTTGGAAAGTTAGCTTCATCAACGAACCTACTTAATTGGTTGTCGGGTGTGGAACGAGCTACACTCGAGTTTCGGTAACGAAGTGTAATTCTTTTCTTAAAAAGCGTCTCATCTTTATATATGCAGCCTCTCATAATATTTGTGTGGTACTTTGATTATTTATGGGGCAAATTTTATTTGGCCGAAATAAAATTTTAAGGTACGGTTTTAGTACTTATAATGATGATAAAAAGAAAGTTATGAAACATGCTTTTAAAAACCATAAGTCTGTCTTATGGGTCAATATTGAAGAAGTGGGTAATAAGTTTTGATAAAAGGTGTCCAAAATAAAAGTCACTTGTTAAATCTTACATATAATTTCATTCGTTAAAAACTAGCAGTGATTTGGCATGTGAAAGTCATGTGACTAAATTAGTTAGGGCCAGGGTACTATATGAATCAAATAACCAAATATAGGGTAGTATTGGGTACCATTAATACTTTGGGGTAGGAGGAGGTATGGTTGACAAATTAAGCCACACACAAAAATACGTATACACATAAAACACCCACAAAGATTCACAAATCAAAACTATACAACTCCGTCGTTGAACGCATATACTCAACCAGTCTAGACTAAAACCAAAACTCAAACAAAAGAAACAACACTTCCACCCTTCATCAACAACTATCATCATCAGTTTATTCATTAGGTACACATTTTGAAGTCATCAAAACTTATTAAGTTTTTGAAGTGGTAAAAAAAAAATAAAAAAAAAATAAAAGTCATGAATACCTCAATTAAGCCGCAAACAATTAAGTCAAAAACTTAGTTTTTCACAAATAACTTGTACACGAAAAATCTGGTATTTTAAACACCCATAAAGGTTGTTTTAGGGGTGTTGAAAAGGCTATTATCAGAGGAATCGAAAATAGACTCGGATTCAAAATGAAGCTGAACCAAATTAAATATTTCATTTTCTATATGATTAAAAGAAAAATTATATAATTACATAATTCGGTTTTTCAGTCAACTTGAAAACTTTTTGTTTCAAATTTGGTTTTAGTTTAGTTCGAAAAACCTAACTAATTGTCTAGCTTATGTGGCCTCGAGCCCAAGTGCCCAACATTATTAAGTGATATTTAAAAAAAAAAAAAAGAAAAAAAGCCCATTGCATAATTCCACAACTACCCCTCCAAACAATAAAAACCCATCATCAACAACCATCACCATCTAATTTTCAATCCTCATTCAACAACACTCACTTTCACCCAAACCCTCACCTTCACTGTGTGTATTTTCACACACACACACAACCAATCATGGATCAAGACCACGACCAAGATCAAGAACAAGAACACGAAGTCTACGGCGGAGACATACCTGACGAAGAAACCGAAATGGATGCCGATGTCGATATGACGAAAGCCGATACCGAAGGCGATGAGAATACTAGCTCCAAGGTTTTATTTAATTTTATTTAATTTAATAAAAATTTGTGAAGGGATTTAAAAGCCCTAGTTTGATTTGATTATGTGAAATTAGGATTTGGAGGATATGAAGAAGAGATTGAAGGAGATTGAAGAGGAAGCTGGCGCGTTACGCGAAATGCAGGCGAAAGTCGAGAAGGAGATGGGCTCGGTTCAAGGTCTTTTTGTTTGTGAATTGATGTTATTGCGTTATGTTGTGTTATATGAAGTTTTGGAATTAGGATTATGTTTGTTGGATATGAGTTTTTTGTACGCGAATTAGAGTTTTGCGAGTGTGATAGTGATATATGTTAATGCGCGTGTGCGGTGTTTGGCTAAGGTTATTTGTATTAGTAAGTGGGTTATATATCGTTTAAACGTGTAAAACAAGTTTATGAGAAAAAAAAGTTGAACATGGCTATTTGCGAAATGCTATAGTTTGTGATAAGCTAAGTTAAACACTCCCTATCGATATAAGCAAACATAGCAGATATTGGCAATAGAGTAAAAGTGAATAAGTTGCTCACGATTGAAAGGACGGAAATCCTATCAGTTAGGAGTGTTTGATTGAATTTTTAGTTACTTGTAATAGCGAAGTTTGTTCTTATGAGTATATTCATATGTGATTATATGCTATGTCATGGTACGCTTTAGTTTAGTCGTGTTATGGCAAGGGAGGGATAATTTGCACGGATTAAGTGAATGCATATTTGTAAAACTGGGCAAAATGTAACTTTAGTTTAAGATTTTGAAAATGACAATCTTAGCTGATCAAGAAGCTAATAGGGATGTGGTACAAGGCTCTTTATTAAACAACAGTAGTTAGTAGAAATTATGGTTATTTTAAATACGAGTATAATTTTAGTTATTTTGGAACTTTGTATTACTTTTGCTCTTGGTTTAAAATTGCGGTTATCGTTGCGAGCGCATCGTGCATTAGAGTGATGCGATGGCAAAAACGCAACGGGATTTGTGATGCGAAGTTGTTACAAGATGCACCGAGATGCTATTGCATCATTTCGCAATAGTGTGATGCTCGCATCGAACGCAATGGATGCAATTGAACTTTAGTCTTAATAAACTACTTGATGAAAGATATAGAGAAAGATAACTACTTTGAATGTTTTTTACTTTAAAGATAGTTACTTTTATTATTGGCAATTGACTTTTAACATTGTCGATAATCGCTAGAAATATGTAA
The DNA here is from genome assembly GCA_910596185.1 of Chrysanthemum makinoi. NCBI lineage: Eukaryota > Viridiplantae > Streptophyta > Magnoliopsida > Asterales > Asteraceae > Chrysanthemum > Chrysanthemum makinoi. The sequence continues at coordinate 118,054,477 of OU343222.1, read as the reverse complement.
GTGACTTATTTAATGTTTAAGCATACTATTAAGTATCAATATATAGGTGACTTATTTGATGTTTAGGCATCGAGTTGTAGAATATATTAATTAAAAAAAATTGTATTTTTATATTACCTAACGCCGCGCGTCCGTGATGCGTTCGTCATCGCATCACGCATCGCGCGTTGGTCTTTAGGACCCTGAGTGCAGCAGATCGCAACACTCAATTTAAAACCAAGCTTTTGCTGTTGCGACGAGACTCGTCTCTTTGTCCTTCCCTCTAAACCTACAAATGCACCGTCATTGATATCTGAACTCCGGAGGACTGTGAGTGCTTAAAGTGAACAAATTTTAGGCCCTTGATGTGGGGGACTGGCGGATTAAGATTTTTGTTAGCGCACTTATATTGATACAGTATATATTTAAAATCTAGCAGAGGATACAGAACAGTTGTGAGGACATTCTAGTCTATCGTTTCATAGCATGTTTAGCCGATGCAAGGAAGTCAAGTTAAGTAAGGATAGAGCTGTTCAACCTGGGAGGGACCGTCGGGTTGGGGGGTGGGGGTGGGGGCTTGATTCTTGTTGTATTTAGGGTGGGATCCTTATGCAAATTGACATTCCTCATATTAGGTTAATAGTAGGGACTATATATTTTAATAAAGAGTTTGTTTTTTAGCTCGATACTTATGCAAATTGACATTCCTCATATTATCTTCTTCTTTATGTTCTATTTGGTGATTACAAAAGGAAAATGGGAAATCTAGATAGTTGTTAATTGCTCTTGCATTCAGCTATTTTACCTAATATGAATATTTAAAGAGTTTTAAAGCAACTACTGTCCTATATTAAGAGATTCAAGCGCATGAGCCGTTAGCCAAATAGTATAGTGATACTCTGTTGGTAAATTAGACAATTGGTCCTTATGCCCATGCTTATCTAGCAGTTGCAACTTACAACTTACATTGTTTTGGGTTGCAATCAAGCCTTATATGAACATACTAAAATGAATTAAGTGATTAACCAGTTTGAGTGCATAATTTACTATTTGGATGACAATCTTAAGCGAAATGGACTGTTCTGATGCTAACATGTCACATGTTAAGTTTAACTGTAATATGTAGAGTAGGGTGTGTGGGCTCTTGCCTTTCATTATAAAACGAAAGATATAGAGGAGCTTATTTTTCCCTTTATATTAGGATTACTTTGATTGGATTTATCCCAAGAAAAACTTTGCTCTGAGGTTACTAATTGCTGTATTTGGACTAAGACAACTAATGTATGGGCTTTCTTGTGTTCTAGTAACAAGAAAGTACTCCTGTGAGCTAGTAACAACCAACTATTCCTGCATATAATCTGACTTCAGATATTCTATGTTCTTTTACGAGGAAACTTTTCAAAATTTTTTTTGCCTAAGATTCTGTTAAATTGAATACTCTATGAGACAAGATTTTATATTATTTTATTTTATTTTTTATTTTATTATTATATTTTTTTCCCTCTCGTAATAGAACATGAGCTCCTTTTTTCACTAAATATTATATACCGTGTGACTTCCAGCATGTTGTTATGTAGTATTATTGATGCCATTGTAGATCACCTTATCCATTCTGGACTGTTGCTTGTTGAGAGTTTATTGTACTGACTTATACAATTTAAACCATAATCAATATCTTAGTTAGCTAACCTGTCTTGCCTACCTAATGTTATTTGTTCTTTTGATTATGTCATGATTAGACGATTCTTCCAGTGCTACTGCAACTCAGGCTGAAAAGGAGGAGGCGGATGCCCGTTCAATATATGTTGGTAATGTGAGGTTTTATGTCTCTCATCTTTTTATTTCAATGTATCTTGTACTTGACATGGTGTACAAAAACTTAGGATGTTGCTGTAATATATAGTATTGTTTTGCGTTGAAATAGCTTGATCAATAATTTTTATTTCAAAACTAATGTTGAGAGGATAATTATGCAACTTTTTCTAAACAAGAAGCGTCTAAGTGTTTAAATGTATAAGTATTAAAGTCATTTTTATATTTTCAGCTGATTGGTAGTTTTGTAACATATTACACGTCTTTTTAGCCCCTTAATCTTCGTAGTGATGATTTCTTTCTTTTTTGTTTTATTCCATGAAGTAAATGGCCCAAATACACAATGCGAGTTTTAATTTAGGATTATACCACTTAAAGTAGTACTTCCAGGAAATAAAACAAACAATGCAACATATACTGATATCATGTGTAATTGGTGGGTCTGAATGTCTTGACTTCCTTTCTGATTGACATGATGCAATAATTTATGACTAGAGGAACTTGCTTGTGCTTATCAATTGTTGAAAAACATTAGGGTGATGATGTATATTGAACAATGTTGCTGTTATAGTCCTGCTTATCTTTTTAGTAGAATAAGAATGAAAGTATGTTTCATACTAAACATGACCTAACTGTCTATATGGTTCTCACAAGTCGCAACACGATGATCAAGCAGTATTATATATGTGGTGTGCCTCTTCTATTGTCAGTGTGCGCTCATAACATTCTATCACATGCTCCAGTTTCTGAAATTCTTCCTTAGGAAATTTCTATTGACCGCCATATCTGTAAGATATGAGGACTTTACATGGCTTCATTGTTCACATTTTGTGTGGCATCATTCTGATTAAATAGAAAATTAAGATACTTCCTTGATTTAAAATGTTTAATTACAATCATGTTCCCATGAGATGATGCTTTTATGTTAATTGACGTGTTAATTTTCAGCAGGGTTATTCATAGTAGTTTTTATAGATGTCCATGTATTTCTACACCCGTATTCATTCTTGTCGATTGTAAATATTCTGAACATCAGGTGGACTATGCATGCACGCCTGAGGAAGTTCAGCAGCATTTTCAATCCTGTGGAACTGTAAACAGGGTGACAATATTAACAGACAAATTTGGTCAACCAAAAGGTTTTGCATATGTGGAGTTTGTGGAACTTGAAGCTGTTCAGAATGCTGTTCTTTTGAATGAATCAGAGTTGCACGGTCGTCAACTCAAGGTCCAAACTATATTTCTGTTTTAGAGGGGCTTAATGGCTGGGTTGTGTAACAGGTCAAAACGGGTAATTTTTGGTTCAGGCTGGGCTTTTTGGAGCCAAAACACTTTTTGTCCCAAGTTATAAAAGGTTTATGTATAATAATTACTATAAAAATGCTTCCAGAAATTCTGTAATCTCAATAGTACTTAATATCTTGAATAAATGATATAGGCTGTTTCAATGCTGTAAAAATATAACTTGGCGACATTCGATACTTACAGACCCATCTTCTAAGTTATTTCTTAATAGTCGTTTAGACTTTGGGCCGTTAAAGATGAAACAGTAACTGGATTGGCTGTTTATAAATATATGGTTTGAAATTGTGCCCCTATCTATCCACTATCCAGTATTGGCAAATCTGGGCTTTAAGTTCTCATTTGTAGATCTCCATGATGTGCAGGTTGCTGCCAAGCGAACTAATGTTCCTGGGATGAAACAGTTTAGAGGGAGGCGTCCCAACCCATATTTTGGATTCCCTTCACGAAGGCCTTACATGCCTGGCGCACCAATCTACTCTCCATATGGCTATGGGTATGTATTTAAACAGTAGCCGTGTGTTCCATTCTTGTTTTAGTCATAATGTGGTATAGTATACATTAGAAGCACTATATAAGCAGTGTCTGACTGTCTGCTACTCCAAAGTTAGGTGTAAAAGGGGGGACTGGTCAAACGGGTCGAATGGATTGTTGCCCATTGTCTACTAATTTATTGCGAATAACCTTGCTTTTTTTCAGATTATAAGTATTGACCCATTTGGACCAGCCTATCTTGCCACCTCTAGTTTAGGCACCTTGATTGCTGTTTTTTTTTTAATGGTTTAAAGTACTGTTTAAACACCAAATGAATATACTGTATTTGGTTAGCTTTTTTTTATGTTTAAAACTACTTACTTGTGGTTTAGAGACCCCGACTTTACGTGAGTCCTGTTTGTGAAATTGGGCTCTTCAGAACCTATTTTTTTGCATCGCTTGAATCCTCAAACTATTGTCTGTACCCTGGTTTCTGACATTTTTCGTTATCAGCTAACTTGCCTCAAATCTCCTCAACTGTAGGATCCCACAGTGATGGGGTTCACAAAGTACTGTCTTCTACTTTCTTTTCTTCCCAGAAAGCATCTCACCAGCATAGACACAATAGCTTGAGGGTCAGATACATGTTAGAAGTTGGGGTTCCAATGATTTTTGCAACAAGGCTTCAGTTAAGTGTGGGTCGCTGACCCGATTCAAGTAGTTTTCTAACATGAAAAAAATGCACTTGCAATATTTCATTTGGTATTTAAGGTACTTTTAAAAAAGTCTTCCTTGATCTTTTAAAATGATGATATTTCTAGGTTAGGTTTCATAAGTTAACAATATATTTAGGAGATATGTAGAGCAAGTTCATAATGATAACAAGCTAGATAACTTATCTTTTATACTAGAAATTTTTTAAAAACCATTGTCGCATCACCTATTTTATGTTATAGCAGGCTTCTTAGATAATATTGCCTCTAAAATTCAATTTATGAGTTGAGAATTCAAATGAACTGCATCACCTATATTCTGTTGTTGCAACAGTTGGTCTTTTTGTGTACACTAAAAATCAAGATTCCTTTTTCGTAAAGTTTTTATGAAAATTAGCTGTTTGCGTTGCCCGTTGTCATAGCTGAAAACAAATGATGCAATGAGGAACTAGCATACAAACATGTTTCAACAATTGATGTACATGGGAAAGCAAACTAATATGCAAATACCTTCCTGTAATGATTATTCTGTCTCAGTAATATAAAATTTATATAAAATAGGAAAAAGTGACAGCGAATTCTTACCCACGTTCCCATAATCTTCAAGCTCAAAGAACATACTACCTAGCTTCAATCAACATTATCTAAGCTAAGCACTTAGTTGATAGAATAGACACATCCAATTAATTTAACAAATGCCGTTCTTTGTCGTAGTGTTTATGAAAACTAGAGGTGCTAAGATGGTGGCTTGGGTAACTGGTCATGACATGTTAAAGGCGTGCTTGCTCGGGGTTGGGTTAACCCACAAACCTTTTTAAATAATGGTTGTATGCATTAGGATTAAGCTTTGGGTGAGTTTCAACCGGTTCCCCTTTTAAGTAAAAGATTATCTTGACCCATTAGAGATAAACAAAGCATAATTGACGTCAAGTTAAATGGGTAGAAATTGCCGCTTCTCTTCAGAACCATGAGAACTGGCGCAAATTTCAATGGTCCAAATTTTTGTGCTCAGTTTTTTATCCTGTCAGCTTTGTTTAGTTGCAACTGTGATTTTTGCAAAATATTAACGGCATCTCAGATTTAGAAACCAACATGTTCTTGTTACTGTGCAGAAGAATTCCAAGAGCAAGGAGGCCAATGCGGTACCGGCCATATTAATCCAACTATTCTGAGTGTTTTTCTAGTGGTGGAAAGAGGCAATGCTCATACCGAGTCCCACTAATAGACAATTTATGTAGTCTTTTTAGATTATGATGTATCATTATGTACCATTTGCATTGCCACAACATTCATCTTTAGCTTTAACATCGGAGCTTGTATGCGCTTGAACATGCTTTTAAACCCCACAACTCATAGCTGTAATAGTCCAAATGTGACTTTCAACCTATTATGAATTCTGTATCATCTTTGAATCATGAAAGGAGAATATTCTTAAAAAACAAACATGAAAATGGAGTTTGTAGGCATTCTTTCGGTAAATCCCTAAGCAACCAGACATGAGTGATATTTGGCTTTGTCAATTGATCCTTCTATAAATGTCTCTTGTTTTCGAGTTTTGCTTTCCGTTTGCCAATAGTAATTTTATAAGTTTCTTAAACTCGTAACCGGTTCTCATAGGTTACCATTATTGCAGTTGTTTTTTTCTCTGAATGTATGAATTAAGGAACCATAAAGCGTGGAAACAAGCCTAATGTGTTCATTTCATTATACATGCTGTATACTTATAAAAACAAAAAGCAATTGTACATATACACATTCCTATGATATACATTCGCTAAATTCTTAAAACTTTACGTACGTTTGGAGGGGGAAGAAGCCATTTAGAACCCTCAATATAGGAAAGACATAGAAAAGGCTTAGCTTGTTCGAGTGAAAGCTTCTTCACAAACTGTTCTCTTCCAACTGTATCTGAACCTTGTCCTGTGTTACTATATTCCGCAAAATATAAGTTCCTAAAGATCAACAAGACCACAATTAGTTAACGTTTATGAAGATGAGATGTAAGATATTTCAAGCGGAGAACTTACTTATTGGGTGTTGGCTGGCTATTAGAACTCCAGCCTTTAGGGTCTACAATAGGACCCAATTGCGAGTACGCAAACACCACCTTTGAATACCCCTTCCATGCTCTTCCTAAGTACCAACCTTGCCCGATTCCAGTCACCGGACAATGCACAAAAACATACCCGGTTTCTGATTCATCCATTGACCGAGCATGTGCGGTTATCCATGACTCTAGTTCCCCGGAAATGCAGTGGATCTCCGTATTCTGCTTGGAACCCCAGAACAGCTTTTTTTAGTAGAATGCAATAAACACTTTAGTTTATGAAAAATTGTGATGATCATTAGGTTACCAGATAAATAGATTTTGCATTTCCGAAGATGAAATCAGCAGTGCCTTCGATGTAACAATCTTTGAAAAAATGACGGCCACGATCATCACAAAATGTATCTTGAAACCCGTAGAATCTAACGTTGTAGAATGCAGCCATGTCACCTCCGATCCTCATTGCTGCTGCTTGACCTCCTTTAATTTTACCATCAGGTCTTGGGCTTGAATTCTATATGTTCCAAACACTATTGGTAAAAGAACAAAAAAATTGTATTGATTAGAGGTGGCAATAGGCGTAGTATGGACGGGTTGGGTAACTAGTCAAAACGGGTAATTTTTCGGGTGAGTGACGGGTCAAAACAAGCTCTTTTTACAAGTCAAAATGGGTCAAGTGAGGTTGATTGAAATACCTATTGTCCCCACTTTTTTCCTCTCTTCTTTTGAATAGATAACTACTGTGCCAAAAATTTAGAATTATCATATTATTTCATTCATCATCATGGTTTTAATAAAAGGATTAGGGGGTCATAAGCATTAGGAATACATTCTTATACTCCTTTGACCTTTTTTGAAAACCCGAGTTCACTCATTTAAAGTTAAAAGTGTTGATGCCACCTCCGATAGACATGAATGAATGCATTAAAAGTACCGTTTCTGACCTTAATATGCAAGTTAGCAGCGACGAAATAATCACCATCAACCGTTAACGTTCCACTTTCCACGGTGGTATAAGTTGCTGCATTTCCATGATAAACCAAAGTAGGCATATCATCTGGATCACCAAGGAACGTAACAAACCTTTTATCCCGCTCCATTTTAATCTTCTCAGGGTATTCTCCTGGCCCGATATAGACAATAACCCTTTTATCATTCTTTGGTGGGATGGTTCTTACAGCCTCACTAATCGTTGTAAAATCGCCACCACCCTTCTTCATGACCTTTATGATCCTTGGGTTGGCTTCTGCAGCCTCTAAAGCAGGATCAAGAGTCCCTTTTCGGGCTTTTAATGGTTTTATGTTTTCTTTAAACCAACGTTGCACTTGAGCTTTATCTTTAGGGATTGGTATACTATCGTGCGAAATGGTTATAGGAACAAGGATGAATAATGTGTTTAGAACAATCAGAAACAAATATCTTACCATTTCACCACCTTGTATGATATATATGATTTCTTCTTGGTAAGAATATTTATTTCAAATGTAAAAATTTGTGTACATACATGTATATATATGTGTTATTTCACATAGAGAGAAAAGGGGGAATGTTTATGAAGAGAGATTTTAGCCTATTATGCCTTGGTTGTATTTGCGGTGAATTTATCTTTGTGTAAATTAAGTTTTTGAGTCTTCATATATTGATGGTCATTGTTAATCTTCACTGAGAAGCAGTTATGTACACGTTTAATATTTATCCTATATTTAGGGTAAATGGTATCAGGTTTTGCTTTTTGCTAAGCACTATGTATTTAAAGTGTATTTAAAGTGATCGTTGTTGCTTTATGATTCAAGCATACGTGTACTCGGTCATCGTCATCACCGTATGTCCATATGGTATGTAGTTGGTCATCGTCATTCGTCAATATACCAGGTGGGCAGTTGTTGTCATTCGGTGATAGATTTTTGTTTATCTACTTTCTAAACGATATATGTGTAGCATACTAACCAGTTGATGCTCTTATATCACTAAGAATCATTGTAGTCTGTTAATATCAGCAAAGCGTATGTTTGCACGGAAGTAACACCTTTGTACTACAACAAATACAATTTTTTTGTTTCTTCACGCCTCGAAACGCCTGACTAAACGTGTAAAACTAATGAATTTATGTTATACAGTAGTTGTTAGTGCACGAGTAATGTTTTGAGTATGGGACAAGTTAGAAGGTGGCATGAATTATGTGACAATGTGAACACATATAGAAAGACCAGAAGCAACAAATCTAGCAGACAATCTTACTTGGGTTCATAGACATGAGCACAATCAACGACCAACATGTTTCAGCCTACTAATATGCGTGAGGCACTCACAATTAAGAATGTTTGTTACCTTAACTATATTTTACAATCATTATGACACGTTTTTGCAATTACTTGGAGTTGACGCCATCTCAAAAAAATAAATTACTTGGCTTGAGAGAGAACAACTAAAACAATCAAGATTTTTTATATAGGGAGAATTTCATCTATATCCTTCAAAAAACTTGATATTACATCAATATCCTTCTAAATATCAATATTACGTCAAGATCCTTTAAAACTTTCAAAACTCACGTAAATACCCAAATACCCATTTTAATTATAATTAAATTGTATAACTTATATCTTGAAGCTAGTTAACGGGTAATATTACCTTTTTACCCTCTTCCCAACTTGAAAATACTCAAATAGTCAATACCATAATTTCAGAACTGATTAGATCTTCAAGCCATCAGATATTTCAAAATAAACGGATCAATTGTATAAAACCACTTTGAATCTTACATGCCCACTACCACTTGTTACATATTAATCTACTTGTCAATCAAAATCAGTAGCTTATAAACCTTTCAATTTCCTCCATGTTTATGCACGCCCAATCAATTCACTTGAACGTCTTCTGTATATTGTAGCATTGATGAATTTTCTATTATTGAAACACCATATATGGAAGAATGAATATAATAATTGATATATGAAAAAACCTTATCATGAACAAACCAATAACAACACAATTATCTATATTAAGGAACCTTATTATTAAAAAGAAACGAAGAATGCAATTCTGTTACACGCTTGAATCCGAATTCAATATCGACGTCATACTAAAAGGTATTTGAATTTGAGAAGAGGGGTAAAAATGTAATATTACCTATTAACTAGTTTCAAGATAATAGTTATATAATTTTATTATAAATAAAATGGGTATTTGGGTATTTATGTGAGTTTTAAAAGTTTCAAAGGATATTAATGTAATATTGATATTTAGAAGGATATTAATGTAATATCAAGTTTTTTGAAGGATATAGATGACATTCTCCCTTTTATATATGTAGGAATGACTTTAGGAAGTGGTTGTGTTAAAAAATAATGGATTTGGAATTAGTATTGATTTTGCAGACATTAACAGATGACCTATTGCTAAGGCCTTTTGGTTTTCTCACAAAAGTTCAAAGGGTCAAATTAAACATGGCTAGCAGAAGGCAAATGAGTGTGCAACTCACGTAGTAAATTCCTTAAAGCTAGACACAGTCGTGATCTGGGTCACCGGCTGCCACATCAGCTTGCTCTCTCCGACAACCATACGCGATCAAGTTACCACAATCGATGAATTTTTATTTTTTATTTTATTATTTTTTTTTTTCAATTCAAACATTTTAAACAACTTATTTAAAATTCATTAAAAATAAAAATATTAATATATTAAAAATAAAAACGATACGAAATCATAAATCATAAATCCTAATCTGAATGCTCCCCGCATGCAGAATCATACGAAAGAGACCGATAACCAGCAAATTCCTCGATGCGAGCCAAACGTTCCTCGTCTAGCAGAGGTTGCCAAACAAATCTAGCAGACGAACTTGATGCACCTACACCATCGGTTTTGTTCTCCCGATAGCTCCAATTGACTTTGGTGCTGATGTTGTTCTCAGATTTGTTGAACATACCCCCACAACATGTCAGAATGTTGTAGCCTTTTGGCTTCATCCATCAAGAATTTGTCGATCACAGCTTTCGTTCAGCGTAATGTCGTTGCAAATCGTGTATTTCTCTCTCATACGTTGTTTCTCTGCCCTTGCCTGATCAAACAAATTGATAACGTCTATAATAGCGTTTTTTCGAGCCTCATCGTCTTCTTCGCATTGTTTTTTAACGTACATTTGTATATCTTTAACGGAATGTGAGAGACGGCAAACCATAATAATCTTGTGTTGAGAAGTAGTTTGAGGTTGAATTGTGTGTTTAGAAATGTGTTTGAGCTTGGTATTTATAAGATGTAAAGTGGTAAAGTTAATTTTTTTTTGTTTAAATAATAAAACGGTAAAAAAGAGTAGATTTGAAATCGGTTGAAAAAACAACCGATATTTTGTTTTTGTGCCACTCGACCGACTTGCGACCCTTCGTCCACAGTGGGATCGACCGACTTTAAAGTCGGTCGACCCACTCGCCCGGCCGATAAAATTCGTCCCAGTGTCTCTAGCCTAACCAACATGTCTCAAAGAACCGCATTAACAACACCGCGATACTCGGCCTCGGCACTAGAACGAAAAAGCGTTGGTTGACGCTTCGAGGACCACGAGAGCAAGTTGTTGCCAAAAAAAACACAATAGCCAGAAGTAAAGCGTCGAGTAGTGGGGCAACCCGCCCAATCCGCATCCGAGTAAGCAACCAAAGATGGAGTAAAAGAAGAAAACAACTGTAAACCATAGTCCAAAGCACCCTAAACATACCTCAGAATCCGCTTAAGGGCCGAAAAATGAGGTTCTCTAGGATCATGCATATAGAGACACACCTGTTGTACAACATAAGAAATATCAGAGCGAGTGAAACTAAGATACTACAACGAACCCGCAAGACTCCTTTATAATGTTGGATCAGAAACCAGTGCTCCATCATCTCCCAATTTGGACTCAGTATCAACCGGAGTCCTACTGGGGTTACAACCAACCATGTGAGCCTTCTCAAGTATCTCCTCAAAGATACTTTCGCTGAGACAAAAACATCCTTAAAGAGTCACGTGTAACAGAAATGCCCAAAAAATAATTAAGAGAACTCAAATCTGTCATAAAAAACTCCCTGTGCAGAAAAGCAATAACCTGCGGTAACAGACTCTCAGAAGAAGCTGTGAGAACAATATCATCAACATAAAGTAATAAATAAGTAGTATCAGTCCTCCTGTGTATAAATAAATAAAGAGGAGTCACATCTACTATGAGTAAATCCAACCCGAAGCATAAAAGCAACAAAACGCTGAAACCAAGCCCTAGGCGCCTGCTTGAGACCATAAAGAGATCGCTGTAATAAACAAACATAATCTGGATGTGCAGAGTCTCGAAAACTGGGAGGCTGATGCATGTAAACAGTCTCAGCTAAATCACCATGCAAAAAGGCATTCTTGACATCAAGCTGATGAACCGGCCAATGTCGAGAAGTAGCCAAACTAAGAACCTTCCTAATAGTACCAGGTTTAACCACAGGGCTAAAAGTCTCATCAACATCAACGCCCTCTATCTGTGTACTGCCATTCGCCACAAGACGAGCTTTGTAACAACTAAGAGCACCACTCGCCAAGTACTTATGACGAAATAACCACATACAACATACTATGTTGGCATCTCGCAGGTCTAGGCACAAGAATCCAAGTTTTGTTTTTAATAAGTGCATCGTATTCATCACACATAGCATTTTGCCAATTAGATCATTAAACACATCATTAGAGGACTTGGGTAACGGGGAGACCGAAGACACATGATAAGTAAAATGATGAGTAGGATGATTAGTACTGACACGAAAATGTGTGACCATGTGATGAGTTGAAACCGGGTTAGGGTTAACAGTTGTAGGTGGTGGAGCTTGGGAAACAAAAGTTGAGGTGGGATGTTGGATAAGTGGACTAGTGACAGGTGTGGGTGTAGGAGGCTCAGCTGAGCAATGTGGATCGGTTGTAGGCGTATTAGGCGCAGGTTGAGGAGAACTAGGCTCATCAAGGTGGATAATAGGAACAAGCATGTGAGGTTCAGGTTGAGGTTGAGGTGATTTAGTAGTAGATGTAGGTGATTGTTTGATGATATGGGATATGGCATTTGAGTTATCGTCCAAATAATCATAAGAAGGACTGACATTGGGTGTCATGGAACCAAAGGGAAAAATAGTTTCATCTAAAGTAACATGACGTGAAATGATTATTTTATTGGTGTTGAGGTCCAGAAAACGGTAGCCACAATGATTAGTAGCATGGCCCAAAAATATTGAAGGTGTAGCGCGAGCTCCAAGTTTGTGTTCGGCATCAAGGTAAGGGTAACGAAGACACCCAAAACCCGTAAAAGGCTATAATTAGGTTTAGTGCCAGTAAGGCGGGTAAACGGGACTTCGTTGTCAATGGCACGAGATGGTAAGATATTTAGTAGGATGATTAGTACTGACACGAAAATGTGTGACCATGTGATGAGTTGAAACCGGGTTAGGGTTAACAGTTGTAGGTGGTGGAGCTTGGGAAACAAAAGTTGAGGTGGGATGTTGGATAAGTGGACTAGTGACAGGTGTGGGTGTAGGAGGCTCAGCTGAGCAATGTGGATCGGTTGTAGGCGTATTAGGCGCAGGTTGAGGAGAACTAAGCTCATCAAGGTGGATAGTAGGAACAAGCATGTGAGGTTCAGGTTGAGGTTGAGGTGATTTAGTAGTAGATGTAGGTGATTGTTTGATGATATGGGATATGGCATTTGAGTTGTCTTCCAAATAATCATAAGAAGGACTGACATTGGGTGTCATGGAACCAAAGGGAAAAATAGTTTCATCTAAAGTAACATGACGTGAAATGATTATTTTATTGGTGTTGAGGTCCAGACAACGGTAGCCACGATGATTAGTAGCATGGCCCAAAAATATTGAAGGTGTAGCGCGAGCTCCAAGTTTGTGTTCGGCATCAAGGTAAGGGTAACGAAGACACCCAAAACCCGTAAAAGGCTATAATTAGGTTTAGTGCCAGTAAGGCGGGTAAACGGGACTTCGTTGTCAATGGCACGAGATGGTAAGATTTTTAATAGATATACGGCCATGTTGAGTGCTTCAGTCCAATAGTTGGGAGGAAGATGAGCTTGAAACAGTAAGGTCTGAATTAGATTATTAATGGTGCGAATCATCCTATCAGATTTTCCATTTTGTTGAGAAATACGACGACAAGAAAATATAAATTGAATCCCATTGTCGTCAAATAATTTATAAAAAGAGCGGTTATCAAATTCACCGCCATGATTACACTGAAAAGACTTCATTTTACACTGAAATTGAGTTTTAACAAAATTAGGAAAAAAAAATTAGACAAAATATTAACTAAAGGATAAACCCAAACAAACTGTGAATGATGATCCAAAAATAAAACATAGTATTTAAAACTAGACAGACTTGAAATTGGAGAAGCCCACAAATCCGAGTGAATAATGTCAAAACAAGATTTGACTAAAGAGAAGAACTAACAAACGGAAGTTTCACATGTTTTTCAAGCTGACAAGCATGACAAAGCACGAGAGACTTCTTCTTATTACATGAAATAGAATTACCGAAAATAAACGACGTAGCACTTCACTTCCTGGATGTTCAAGGCATTGATGCCACGTATACTGACTAGTGAGATAGGCTTGAGGAATAGGAAAGGGCTTCGTGACTGGGTATAGATCTTGAGTGCTATCACAGCGGAGCAGCACCCGACGAGTTTGAAAGTCCTTAACAGAAAAACCAAATGGATCAAATTCAATGGTACAATAATTGTCACAAACAAACTGACAAAACAATCAATTTTTTGATAACATGGGGAGTAATTAAAACATTATTCAAATGAAGATGAAGAAAAGGCGTTGGCAAAATACTATGTCCAGAGTTAGTAACGGGAATGGAACGCCCATCACCAACATCAACAAATGAACAAATACACGAACTAAAAATATCACTAAGATTATTAACATTATCATTAAGATGGGAGGACGCACCTGTGTCCATATTCCAATTATCGGAAGCAGGATCCTTTAGAGTCCCGACAGTAAAAGCATGTGGCAAAATAGTTTCTTGACCCGTGGGACCCACACCATTTGGTTGACCGGGTTGACCAATCTGACCCCCTTGAACCCCCTGTTAAACCTGCGTACCCAACTGAACTGGCGAAACAATAGATCCCCCGTGGTGACCTTGCATAGCAAGTTGACCCCCTGACCACCTTGTTGAATCAGATAATTCTGAACCGAATGTGTGAACTGGTGAACCAGGTAAACATGTTGTTGACCTTGCGTATGGAACTGTTGTCCAAACAGTCCGGTCATATGCTGCATGCGTTGGACCAGCAAACTGGGATGTGCCTGAAAACCTGGTGGTGCATGAGTGTGAGCATAACCTGGGTGTGGGCTTGGACCGTGAATATGATGGGTAGCATGCAAGGCTATTGATGTAGTAGATTTAGCATTATTCAATATGTGTGATTTTCCAACAGTGGGTGCAACAACATTATGCCCATGAATCCTAAGTTTAACCATTAGATTTTGCAAAGTTTGCATATCATTGGGCGTGAAAACATTCGAGCTAGGAGGAAGGGTAGCACTACCACGGACACCATTGATAAGGATTTAAAACATACATTTTTAGGGGTTTATTTAAGCCCTAAATCGACACATTTTATATACGTTACTACTTAAATTCATTCATTTTCAAATTTTAGGTCTTTTGGAAGCAAAATGCTGGAATGAAGCACATTTGGACGAAAAGGAGCGAAAAGCATGAAGAAAATGCAAAGTCAAGATCAAAGGCACTCCAGCAGACTTGAAGGCGTCCCAAACAAAGGGCGACGTCATCCCTTTATAGAAGACTTAATCAAAAGTGCACGCGACGGCTCATCGCAAATTCTGGTCCTAAAGCCTGACTGCGTCACGCCTAAACTCTAGAAGGCGTCACTCATAAATTTTACACCAGACGCCCAAGAACCAAGATTCAGACGACGTTCCTATTGAAGACTGACGGCGTCACACTTCTCAAATGACGCCGTCCCAACAATGACTTGGCCCAAACAAAACCCTAATGACGGCGACCTGACGGCGTCACTAGCATAAGGTGATGCCGTCGCGATTGTAAATCTATATATAGAATTCGGTTTCTGTATTTTGACAGGTAGAACTTTGGAGAGCAAACCCTAATACAGTTGTAGTCCGACTTGGACAGTAGTCTAGGGTCCCATACCCTATTTTACATCACAAGATAAGTTTGTTTATCCAATTTATCATTATGTCTACCCCATGTTCAATTGTATGTGTGTATTCTTGCTTGTTTAACATGAGTAGCTAAATTATTCTTGTGTTTGCTTAGATCTATAAACCTAGTTATTAATTGTTCTTAGGTTGTCTCTTGTCTTAATTAGTAGACACTAGATTAAGGAAAACTGGCTTATTCTTTCATTGTTGCGAGCTTGAACGTCCTAAATAGCAAAAAGCCTTTGAGTGCACATTAGGCCATTCGTTGTGTTTATTGCGTGATTTGTAGCTTTAGGATAGTAGAGTATTCGGAGGAGATGCCATTGCACTTGCCGATCCAGGGTATTCTAGAGGAGAGTTGCAATTCATAGAACTAGGGAATTAGGCACCACCCTACGACCAAACAGAATACAACGCACCAATTAAGATAAAGGAAGTGACAATTCAACCGACCAATAAGAGATAACTAAGGAATAACAGCATCTAAGTGAACACATATTTAATCATCATACGAGCACACTTCAATTAAGAATAATCTATCCTTAGTTAATTAGTTAGTAATTAGTAAAGGTAGTAGAAATTAGTAGAGGTACCAACCCCCCAATCTTATACCCCAAGATATTTACCCTTTCTTTCTAAAAAACTATAAAAAGACTAAAAAGAATCTTTCTCAACCCCACCTTCTCGTCATATATCTCTTTCTAGCATTCCTATTCCCCTAGAGAACGAAATCAATCCCCTGGGCTTATCACATACTACACTACAATAATTATGTTCACTGCCTAGAGGGTTGAAAAGCTTGCTCATAGAAAAGGAGGTTTTCTCGACCCAGAACCCACGCTATCAAGTTTTTGGCGCCACTATCGGGGAATAGAATATCTAGTTAGATTTCTATCTTGTTTAGGTCTACTCGCTTGATTCCTATCAAGTGAGCTTTTTTCTTTTTTTTCATTAGCTTTCTTGTAGTCTATCCTCATTCTTCGTGTTTTTGTTCGTAACCTCATCACTTTTCATCATGGAAGGTGATAACCCACCCAATAACGATCCACCACCACATCAACCACTTCGACTCAATCAACCACTACATGACCCGCCAAGAGGCCGTACTCTTGGTGAATACTCTAGACCGAGCCATCAAGGCTATAGGAACACCATTGAGCTCCCACTTCAAGCTCAAACTACGGCCCATGCGATCCGACACCATCCGGTTGGTGCAAAACGGATGTGCATTCCATGGACTTCGTTTCGAAGATCCTAATCAGCATCTCAAGGATTTCCTAAAAATTGTTGACTCCATCGACCTTGATGCTACCACACGGAAGACCACGCACTTGCGTCTCTTCCAATTCTCTCTACAGGACCAAGCTAGTAATTGGCGTGAGCGACTTCCCGTAGGATCCATCTCAAGTTGGGATGATCTCACCAATCATTTCCTCGCCCAATTTTTCCCACAGGGGAGAACTACCAAGCTAAGGAATGGCATCTTGATATTCCAACAACGTCAAGGCGAAACTCTCTACGAGGTATGGACTCGATTCAAGGACTTACTCCATTAAGTCCCTCATCACGGCATTGATCCTTGGCTTCAAGTCCAAATCTTTTACGATCATATCAATTTCCTCACCAAGCGATCCATTGACCGAGCAGCCGGTGGAAGGCTTAGCAATCTCAATGCGGAAGAATCATGGTATATCATTGAAAAGCTCGCCGGTCAAAGCTACGAAGACTGGAGTGAATCTCATGAAACTCCTAAAAGCACGGTAAATGCCATATCGGTACCTCGCAGGTCTTCTAGCATCACTGAAGAGCAACTTTGTGCTCTAGAAAAAAGGATCGACTATCTAGTTGAAAGGCAAAAGAAAGTGCCTGGACCAATCCATCGATCAACGGTTAATTTCGCTGAATCAACCAATGGCCCAACACCCCTCTTTGAATCACCTAGCCGCGAAAGAAACCCCGATTCCCTAAGACGCTTTCGTTCCACCTCACCAATACCACTCTCACAAGCTTCAAAACACAAATGAGAGAATATATGGCAGCTCACTAGGAGAGATTAGCTAAATTTGAGGAAGAAGTTTATAGACAGAGGGAAGAAATGCAGGCGAAAATGGCTGAGGTGATGAACTTGGTGAAGGATTACACTAAGACAAAGATTCCCGAGAAAGTGTTAGTAAGGAATGATGACCACGCTGCCCCCACTATGTTCGTTAACGCCATTTCCATTGTTCGTGATAAGGATGGGGTCATTGAGGAAAAGGATATTGAGATTAACGAGAATAGCTCAAGTTGTAAGGATGAAGATAAGGCTAAGGAATTAGATAAACCTAAAACCATAGGGCACTAACCTAAGCATGAGATCAATAGGAAAACCATTGTTAACCAAGTGAACAATTTTAGGTATAATGATGCTCTTAGGATGACCTTCTTAGGTGAAATAAAGGAGGAAGAATATGACACCATGCCTATGGGGAACCGTGTAGCATTGGTGACTTAGAAGATATAAAAGCCTTATCTGACCAGGGATCCGATGTAAGCCTAATGCCGTTATCAATCTATAATACATTGACTAAGGAGAAACCAACCAAGACTAATCTTAGACTTTCCTTAGCAAGTCATTCATATGTTTATCCCTTAAGAATAGTAGAGGATGTGTTAATTGAGGTTGCAAGTAGCATCTATCTGGTGGATTTTGCAATTGTAGACATTGAGGAAGATGAACACATGCCCTTAATTCTCGAAACACCTTTCTTAGCCACCGCCAAGGCAACAATCAAATGCGGTGAGGGTGTTATTGTACTTAAAAGTGGCAAAAGCAAAGTTAGGATACCTATAGCTCAGAGACATCCTTTGAAGTTTAAGGAAAAGAAAAGAGAGGATCATGATTTGCGAGTTCCCAATAGCGCAGTTAAGAGAAAAATCATTGAATGAGAAGAAAAGATTAGGGAGTACAAGGATAAGGAGATTGAATTAGGAGAATGGAAACGAGATAACAAATCATAGGGCATAACTACACCACGGAAAAACTTCGCGAAAACCGTCATGAAAAAGGTGATACTAAAGGACATGACTAAGGAGTTAAGAGCCCTAAAGAGTTTGTGGAAGGAGACAAAGTGATCTTGTATAATTCAAGATTAAAAGCACTCAAAGGGAAGGGTATTATACGGTGAAAGGGGCAAAAAGAGACAGAACCATTGTGTTACTCGATGGAAATGGAAAAGAGTCTAGAGTAAACATACGACGTGTAAGACCCTACGATAGTGACCTAGTAAATGAAGTACATGACGTTAAAGAAGTCACGTAGGAGAACGACTTCGAGTCTACCTACAAGACTTATAAATAAAGAAAAGCGCTTCGTGGGTGGTAACCCATGCTTAATTGTTTGCTTGTTTTGTTTTTCAATTTCGTTTGTGTGTTTATATATCTTTTTCATTGTTCTTTATTCTCATGTTAGACTTTGTGAAAATACTTTATTTTGTTTTTAACTTCTTCTTAATTGCATATACAGGTATTTTACAAAAAGATAAGTGTAGAGAAGATCACATATGTTTTTAAGAACATGAAAATGAGATTAACAATAATTGAAATTGATATATTTGTGTGTTTGTTAGAGTCAAATGCTTGTATCGAGTCATAATGGATGTTTTGCAGAAATTTTTCCAGGTTTTAATGAGGTAATTTTTCCAACATTTTTTCAGAAAAACGCAGCGGACCATTTTTTGTCAGGACAACCTGACGGCGTCAGGGTTAACACCTGACAACGTCAGGCAATGTGGAAACAAAATATCAGTTTCGTTTTCTGTGTAACTTGTAATTTTTGGAAATTCCCAATTCTTAATTTTCCAGAAAAACTGCGAACATCCATTCCACAAGCATTAGATCTTACTCGCTTTCTAGTTTAGTTGTGTGTCATATATAGTTTTACCGCCGATTTTACGCGAATGTTTCGTTTGTTTTCTTATAAGTATGGAGGTTATATTAGACAAGAAGAAAAAACACATGTTGGAAGAAGCTTATTACTTATTCATTTTTCTTGGAGGAGGATTTAACCGCAACTTTACACATATCCTACCGAGCTAATCAGGGGAGTATTAGTTTCTTTCTCTTTTAACATACTTTCCTTTATCATAACTTTGATACTTTCGGGGAACATTGGGGACAATGTTCAGTTTAAGTGTAGGGAGGGAGAATAAAATGGGAACTTAGAAACTATTCACTCACTTGATTATTTGTCTTGTCCATGGTAATTCGTGTAATAAACCATAAGAAATATTTTTTAGAGCAATTTTAGCACCAAATTTAAATTTTTTTATGACATTTATGAGTTAAACTTTAGTCTTAATAAAGCGTCTCATGGATAGGAATTATATGACTAGCACAAAAAACCGTTTACCACTCAAATTTCACCCAAAAAATGTGAGGTTAGCCCTAGATCTTTAGGAATAAAAATACTCATCTTTAATGCTTAGTGAGTGTACCGGTAGTATAATAGATTCTAGAACTTGTTTTGTGATGCATTCCTAGATCGCTAGTGAGACTAAACTTGTGTAGTTAGGATTAACTAAATGATAAGAGGCATTAGGATAACTCTTGTTTTAAACCTGTATTATAATTACTTCTTCCACATCAGTTGAGTAATTTTCCCCACACCCTTTCGATGTACTCATCTTTAGTACACGATACCCCTAGTTAACCCCTCAGAGCCTATCCTTTTCGCGGTTCTCATGATGTTTCGGTTTTCCGGAATATCAATGAAGAACATTATTTACAATCCACACTCAAATGTACACCCAAATCGCCTTAGCCTACCTTGTATGCACTCATCTTTAGTGCATTATTGTTATCACTACTAAACCCTTAGTTCAATTATCTAGTTACTTGCATGGTTGCTAAGTCGAGTCATATCTTTTGTATACAGTTTTGGGACGATTGGGACTCATGGGTTAAAGTAATATTTTATTGAGTAAAGAGAAAGAACGATAAATTCAAATTCCCTTTGTCTACGTAATTAAATACTCCAAGTGTTTTGATCTTTTTAAATCGGGTCAATTAGTGTTAGTTAAATAAAAACTCAAGTGTAGGGATGCTCCTATAAATCCTTTATATTTTGATGTTATCGTAGAGGATGGTAGAGTAATAAGGTATGAAAAAAAATCGAAAAAAAGAGTAAAAAAAAAATGAGAAAAACATACGGGCTACCATCCTACATCTATCATTTATGTTTATGTTTTTAAGTTTATGTTTATGTTTTGTTTCAAGTTATCTAGTGTTAGTGAGACGAGTCTTGGCTTAGCAACGCCACGCTTTACATGCTTGTAACATAAGATTTTTGACTTGCCACCACTAACTATCCCCTATCCAACAAAACCCTTTACTTCTCTACCCTAAGCCTAACGTTACAACTCTTGTAAAAGACCTCTTGGATAGTTATTCCTAGGTGCTGATGCCAAATCGGTGAAGGTTTGATCTATTCTCAAGCCTATGGTAATCTATGTACTATGCCAGGTAATGAGTGTTTATCTTCCATTTCCATTCATATTATATTTCATATAAACCCGAGAGATGAGAGAACCAAACACCAATTGTGAGGTGCTAGTGTATAATGTCTGTACTTGTTATGACTATTGTGGCGCTTTTACTTGTTGTAGACTATTTTAAACTAATGCTTCATGCCCCCTAACTTATAAATTGATTGTCCAAAAGCACATTTGCTTGAGGATAAGCAAATTTCAACTGTAGGGATATTTGATAAGGATTTAAAACATACATTTTTAGGGGGTAATTTAAGCCCTAAATCGACACATTTTATATCCGTTATTACTTAAACTCGTTCCTTTTCACATTTTAGGTCTTTTGGAAGCAAAATGCTGGAATGAAGCACATTTGGACAAAAAGGAGCAAAAACATAGAGAAAATGACAAAGTCAAGATCAAAGGACTCCAGCACACCTGACGGCGTCCCAACCAAAGGGCGACGTCGTCCCTCTATAGAAGACTTGATCAAAAGTGCACGCGATGGCTCAGCGGAAATTCTGGTCCTAAAGCCTGACGGCGTCACGCCTAAACTCTGGAAGGCATCACTCATAAATTTTACAGCAGACGCCCAAGAACCTAGATTCAGACGACGTCCCTATTGAAGACTGATGGCGTCACACTTCTCAACTAACGTCGTCCCAACGGTGACTTGGCCAAAACGAAACCCTAATGACGGCGACCTGACGACGTCACTAGCATAAGGTGACGCCGTCGCGATTGTAAATCTATATATAGAATTTGATTTTTCTGTATTTTGGCAGGTAGAACTTTGGAGAGCAAACCTTAATACAGTTGTAGTCCAACTTGGATAGTAGTCTAGGGTCCCATACCCTATTTTACATCATAAGATAAGTTTTTTTATCTAATTTATCATTATGTCTATCCCATGTTCAATTGTATGTGTGTATGCTTGCTTGTTTAACATGAGTAGCTAAATTATTCTTGTGTTTGCTTAGATCTATGAAACCTAGTTATTAATTGTTGTTAGGTTGTCTCTTGTCTTAATTGGTAGACACTAGATTAAGGAAAACTGGCTTCTTCTTTCATTGTTGCGAGCTTGAACGTCCTAAATAGAAAAAAGCCTTTGAGTGCACATTAGGCCATTCATTGTGTTCATTGCGTGAATTGTAGCTTTATGATAGTAGAGTATTTGGGGGAGATGCCATTGCACTTGACGATCTCGGGTATTCTAGAGGAGAGTTGCAATTCATAGAACTAGGGAATTAGGCACCACCATACGACCAAACGAAATACAACGCACCTATTAAGATAAAGGAAGTGACAATTCAACCGACCAATAAGAGATAACTAGGGAGTAATAGCATCTAAGTGAACACATATTTAATCGTAATACGAGCACACTTCAATTAAACATAATCTATCCATAGTTAATTAGTTAGTAATTAGTAAAAGTAGTAGAAATCGGTAGAAGTAATACCCCAAGATATTTACCCTTGCTTTCTAAAAAACTATAAAAAGACTAAAAAGAATCTTCCTCAACCCCACCTTCTCGTCATATATCTCTTTCTAGCATTCCTATTCCCATAGAGAACGAAATCAATCCCCTAGGCTTATCACATACTACACTACAACAATTAGGTTCACTGCCTAGAGGGTTGAAAAGATTGCTCGTAGAAAAGGAGGTTTTCTCGACCCCGAACCCACGCTATCAACCATTATGTAAAAACTTACAAGAAGAGCCAAACCTACACAAACCTTTATTAAAATTAACAACACCATGGGTGAGGAAGATGTAGCATCAACAAAATTTTCATGTACTCATGAGTTGAACCTCATCTCTTCCGTAGTAAGCATAGACCTAACAGTTTTGAGATCCGGAAACGACTCCCGATGAGCAAAATGGTAGAGAGGTTGTCATACTTCGCGGGTAAGCCTTCAAGTGCGAAAATAACTACATCATCATTTGTCATGGGCGACCCAAGACTAGTCAATATGGTTGCAATTCACTCAATATTACGAAAATAAGCTTCAATGCTCAAATCGCTAAGCTTCAAGGAAGGAAGCTCCGCTTTCAAAGCTATAGATTGGGTGCGTTTATTATCTTTAAAGATATCGGCAAGGATGTCCCATGCTTCTTTAGCCGATGTAGGGTTTTAAACAACAAGACGTTGTTGAAGTGTTTTTGACAAAGTGACGAATATCTAAGAAAGAATGATCATGTCAATCTTCAACCATTCGGCAACATGAGGTTCTTTAGTACTTGAGGATACACCATCCGTATTATCACCAAAAATATGATCCAAAAGTTCGTTACCCCGACAAAGATTAAGAGCAAAGTAAACCCACGAAGAATAATTCATCTCTTCGACATCCAACTTAACCGGAATGAGAGTGTTGAGGTTGTTGATAGTCATGAGTTTGTCGAAGAGTAGGATAACGAGTTGCGGAGGTAGAGGATCACCGGATATGATGTAATTTTAGTGGTTGTAGTAATAGTGTATACATGTAAACAAATGGATTAGGAAGCAAAAATCAATAATCAAAACTATCAACTGTGAAACTAGTCGATTATGAAACTTAAACCAAGACAAGGCGACTGTGAAAAAAGTCAACTATTAAACCAAACCAAATCGACTGGATGTATAGAAATCCAACGATCGACTATTAATCTTCAAACAAAGAAACTTTTGACTAGGAAGAAGCACCCAACGATTGACTTACAAACGTAAAAGAGAAGCAACGAAAAAAAAAAGTGTTTTAGGTTTAGGTTTCTCGTGACACCATGAAGAATTTTAATGTTTCGTGTCTTATTAATGAATGACCGATCCATATAAATAGATACAAAACCCTATCAACTAGTACTTGGGCTTTAGCCCATACAAATACAAATCGGGCTTATCAAAACATATGACTAACATTTGAGAGTGTCAGACAAGGGTCGGAAACGGTTTTGAGATTAAGCCGACCAGATCGTGTAGTCGTGTACGTCTAAGTAAAAAATGTTCGCCCTCTCTGAATAACCTAAATAAAGAAAAACCTCATCTACTTACCTGTATCAACAAAATTCCTATAGATTCTCAAAGAATTGAATATGGAATGACATCAAAATACAAGAATATAAGTTATGAATTTGAATATAACATTCAAATTGCTAAGACATCCTCATAATATTCGACACGAAATGTTTGTATTCCACAACTTTACAACTTTTATTTTGTTCCTTTTAATGTTCTAAAAGTTAATTTGTAAGATCCAACATATTCTAATTTACTCATCAATTAGTGTCTAACTATCTATCATCTGTCAATATCTTTTCCCACCAATTAATTAATATATAGTCACGTATTAACATGATTAGACAACTACCAGCGACGGTTTATAGAGGCAAATAATTACACTTGCGAACTTGTGTTTTGGTGTGACCCTTGATGCAGCACGGACGAGTTTAATTTATAATCATTGGGAGAGAAAAGTTTATGAGTCGCATATTTTTTTTCTTTTTTCTATATTTTATAATGGCAACTATTTATCTCACACAATATACACTTTAATATATCTCACACATCCTAAGCCGGACTTGAACACACAACCGTTTGGTTGGGAAGTTTTTCACACAACATGGGGTACCATCGGTAAACCATGTAGCTGTGCTTAAAAATTAAAACCCGTGTCTTATTAAAAAGTTTCAGTTTCCATTTAAAAGTTTTCATTCAAATTATAAACCGTGTAGCCTTTATAAAAAAAAATTACATTGTTTGTCTATATTGTCATTTTAGAAGTTGCTACTTAAGATTAATGTTTAAGAAGTATTAAGTGGTATTTATAATAGGTTTTTTTAGGAAACCACTTTACTCATTTTTAAGACTTTTTAAGTTTTTAAGATTTGACATTAACACTTTATAAGTAGTAGAGATATTACATATCTATCATTTGTCATTAACATATTTTCACTTTTGAGATCACGACATTACAAATTTAAATATAGACAAGTCAAATAGTTAGCCATGCAGGATAGCCAATGGTTTTAGTTAATGTAGATACCAACATTGTCACCATCCGCCTTCAGGCATGTATCTAAGTTGATTTTTGGATGATGGAACGTTATAATAAAATGGGTCATGTTTCTCGGTGTAGGAAGATCGACACTTTCTTAAGCGAGCCACTGAGAACATTATTTTTCACATATTATTTTTGGAACCTAGTCGTTTCGGTTAGCAAGACAAGCCAAACTTATTGTCAATATTATGTTTAGGGACTAGAAGTGTAATGTTTCCATTCTTACTTTCAAAGGATGACAAGATTGGTTGACATTGAAGAAGTTGGAAAGTACATGGACCTAAATGTAAATAGTGGCCATATAAACAACTATCCATATCTAGGGTTTCAGAATTTTTAGCTGTGCAGTTTTTATTCTCTCTCAAATATTGCTTAGTCTTCTTTGTGTTCATCAAAATATCATCTTTGATATCTTGAATCTGGTCTGTAAGTGTAATATAGATCAATCTGTTTTGATCTAGTAATTGTGAGTGTTTGAGTGATTGTAGTGAGGTGAGTAAGATCCTTCTGAAGGGGATTACTCTTGTCTTTTGTATTGTTGGTCTAACTCGTTTGAGGATGAGCTTGATTAGACTTAATAAAATTCACAAAAAGGTATTTTTTTGGGTGAAACGATTGTTGTGGTTGTGTTTGTTACCATTTTTACATGGTATCATAGCCACAGTGGTTCTCGGATTCTGGGGTTTTGAGCAAGTTTGGGGGTTTCTTGATCTGTTGGTGTAATCGGTTTTAGGGTTGTTATCTCAATGACTATGGTGATTTTAGTCTATGTGGGTTGAGATCTGGTGATTCTTGTATTTGTTAGGGTTTCTTGAAACCCTAATTGTTGATTTTAGGGATATGGTCTTGTGGTGTTGTTGGGCTCATTCTTGGTAACAATAACTATAGACTAAGTGAATTTTCTTCCGCTGTTAATCTATTTATAGCACTGTAAGTTTTTGATTTCTTCCTTTAAGATAACAGTTATTTAGTTAAGAGGGTGCAAACGGGTTGATTAACACCTTGACCTGCCACCTTAAGTGGTACAAAAACCCCGCTCTGGCCAATACCATTCCTCTTGGCTGGTAGCTTGTTATTCTTGGGTGTGACTTGATATTTTCTTTCTGTTCTTTATTGTTTGTTGAGTCTAGATTGCTGGAGGTTAGGGTTTGGGCAGTCTTGGAAGTTGAGGGTGTTGATATATTGGTGGTTATATGTGTTTACAGGAGTTCAAGGTTATTTTCTTATCTGTTTGTTTGTCTTCTTTATGTCCTATTGCTTCTTGTTGATTATCTGTTATTTGTATGGTAGTTGTGCTTATCTGTTTATCTGCTATAATGACTGGTGGGGAAAGTGGTAGTAATACCCCTCTTGTGTTGATTAACAACTTAGATACTGGTAATTCATTACATATTCAAAATAATGACAATAGTGGTACCGCCTTAATTCCATTTAAACTACTTGGGACTAAGAATTATAGAATTTGGTCTGGTGCTATGAAACTTGCTTTGCAGGATAGGAATAAATACAGTTTTGTTGATGGTACTTTATTTAGGGCAAGCGATAGAAAGGATAGTCCCTCACACGTTCGCGAGAACTACTCAATGAATAGGTGTAATGCTATTGTTTTAACTTGAATTATGAATTCTGTTTCTCAAGATGTTTATATGGATTTGGTATATTCTGAAAATGCTATACCTGTTTGGAAAGCATTACAAGAGACTTATGATAAAGTTGATGGATTTGTTGTCTATAATTTGTTACAAAAGATTAATTCTGTTAAACAAGGTGGTCTGTATTTGTTTGACATAGATAATGACTGTGTTTTGGGTAACTCTAATATGATAATGTCTTTTCATGTGTCTAAGTTGTTGTGGCATAATAGACCTGGTCACCCTGCTGATAAGGTGTTATTTGATTTAAAAAATGTCTTGAATATATCTAAGAATACTTGTGTACCTGTTTGTGAAGTCTACCATAGGGCTAAGCAGACTAGGGAACCTTTTCCCTAGTCTGGCCACTAGTCTAAAGTTGTTGTTACAACCTAGGCAAGTGTTATCTGCAGACATGCTTACGCCTAATAGCAAATCACGAGCAATAAATACTTAAAAATAAAATCCACCCAGTCGACTTATTGATGCGAGGGTATCCTCTAATTCTAAAAACGTTGCACTAGACGTCTAACTATGGTACGGGATACAACTAGTTTTCTAATGCTTAACACGCACACCACTAACAAGAAGCAATAATAATAAAGATTACAACTAGGTTTCATGCAATCCTAAGTAAACACATTATAATTTAGCTTAACATGTTAGATCGAAGAAAAGAAAGACAAATAATCACACAACATATAGACGTATTGTAATAGTTAATAATTGAATAACTTATCTTCAATAAAACATGGAGTTATGGGTGGCAAAATAGCATACAAAAGCTGAAAAAATCGTCTAGGGTTTGTCTTCCAAAGTTGCACACAAGGTTTCACCCTTTACAATGAAAATAATGCGAAAATATATATAGTTATACAAACGTGACAACGTCACTTGTAAGTTGTGACGTCGTCAGCCCGCCATCAGCTAAGGTTTGAATCTTGCACATATAGTTGTGACGGTGCCACTTACGAACTGTGACGTCGTTAGCCTTCATATTCTTGGTCTTGATACTGTCACCTCGAGCCCGTCTCTGGACTCTGAGTGGTCACAACTTCTTCAAGCGACGGTGTCACATTGTATCTGTGATGCCATCACACATCCTTTTGTGACGGTTCCGGTGTTGTCGTTTTCTTTGTTTTCTCGTCCAATCAAGCCCAAAATGACACCTTTTCTCGCATTTGCTTCCAATGTACCTAAAACTAAAATAGAAACGATTTAGGGAAATAAATGATCAAATATGTACGAATTTAGAGGCCAAATGACCCCTTAAAAGCGTATGAAGTTACACCTCATCACTACTACTTTAAACAAGTCTGTTGAACCTACTTTTCTATTCTGATGCTTTGTCTGATCCTAATTAGGTTGATGCCATGAACAATGAGATAGAGGCTTTAAATAGAAATAATACTTGGAGTGACTGTTATTTACTTGCCGGTAGAAAAGCTATTGGTTATAAATGGATTTTTAAAATTACATATAAGGCATAAGAAGAGATTTAAAGATATAAGGCAAGATTAGTGGCTAAGGGGTTTAGTCAAAAGGAAGGTTTAGACTATGAAGAAACCTTTAGTCCTGTGGTTAAGATGGTTACCGTGAGATGCTTAATTAGCATTGTTGTGAAAAAAAATTGGCCTTTATGTTAGGATTTAGAAAATCCAATGGTTAAAGAGTCAGTCACATTAAGTATATGTATTCGTTAGAAAGCTCGTAGTCATAGTCATGTAGTAATAGTGAGTAGTTTGTTAAGTAACACAGTGGAGGACGGACGGGTCTTTACTCACTGTATGCCTGATCCACTGCCCGTAGGAGGCGTGTCTTGTATGATCCTATAAATACCATTTGCCTAGCAAGGCAAAGGGTTGGAGCTTTCATAATACATTTTTCTTTGTCTCACTAAAGTTCCCAAATCTCTTCACTTTCTCTCTCTAGAACTACAAACCATTCGACCCATACTGTGCTATGTGATGTGATCGTGAAAACTAATATCTTACAATTGGTATCAAGAGCCATGGTTTGATCATCCATCCTTCATGTTTTTGGTTTTCTAAATAGTTGGGTGAAATCTTTTGGTTTGGTAGTTTTGGTTTCGTACGCGTAAGGTTTATCGTGCTACACTTTTGATACGCATAAAAGCTTTGATTTTTACACTTATAAACTCAAGATTCTTGTGGTTTAAGGTTTATTTAGTGTTAAAGTTTCAGTTTTTAGCAAAAAGTTTCAAACTTTACATGTTTAGATAACTTTTTAAACTTGGTTTTTGAATCGTGTAGTTTCTTACGCGTAAGGTTGAAAAGTTCTTTGGATCATCAAGTTTTATACTTTTATGTTATTTTGGTGATTTTGAAACTGTTTCATCATTCAAATCAGGTTTACAAAACGTTTTAGTGCACAAAAATCAAGCTTGGTAAATTACTGTGTTTCTACGCCTAACAAAACCCTAGTTCTACGCCTAAGCCCTACACATAAGTCACTCTTACGCCTAACAGTTTCTTACGCTTAAGAAATTTCTTCATTGATCTTCGAAGCTATTGGTTTACTCAGTGTTTTCTTGCTTGGATAAGCCTGAAAACACTTCGATTTGTGAATATCTTTACACTTGGATAGGTGTAAAATTTTTTTGGGTAAAACCCTAAGTTTACACCTAAGCTCTAAGGTTTACGAGTAAACACTCTACGCCTAAGTATAACTTATGTGTTAGGTACTTACTGTTAAACATTAAGTTTATGCATAAGCTTACACTTAACCTAAAGCTTACGTGTAAGACGTATTTACGCCTAAGCATTTGTTTACGTGTAAAAGGAAGTTACGCGTAAGATATCAGTTTACGCCTAAGCATTTGTGCTATTTACCTTTTGAGATTTGTCACTTCTTCGTGATACGTTTTATGGTTTCTCTCTTGATTTAGTAAAATCCCGTGAAAGAATCCATTTCCCGGTTGAATCAAAGAGTAGTGAAATCTCGTAGATATAGAAATCATGTCTTCCGTTGCTGATGACGTTCAAGCTGCAGGATCTGATACTCGTCCTCCCATGCTTGATAGAAAAGATTATGATTCATGGGCTCAAAGAATCAGATTGTATTGCTTAGGAAAATAGAATGGGGTTAACATCCTTTAGTCAATTGATGAAGGACCATATCAAATTGGAACTACTAGAGATATCCTTGAAACCGCAGCTGATGGTTCTATTGTATTGGGATTGGATAGACCAAAGATGTATGATGATCTTGATGATAAGGAGAAGAAGAGATACGATGCATATATCAGGGCTTCAAACATTATACTCCAAGGTTTACCTAAGGATATTTACAAGCTGATCAATCACAACACTGAAGCTAAGGCAGTTTGGGATAATGTAAAGATGCTTCTATCTGGTTCAGAACTGACTAAGGAAGATAGGGAGTCTCAGTTGTATGATAACTTTGAGAACTTTAAAATGAAACCAGGGGAAAGTGTGACTGAGTATTATGTGAGATTCCACAAGCTTGTGAATGGCATGAGCAATATCAAAATGACAATGCCAAATTTTCAGCTCAATTCAAAGTTTGTGAACAACATGAATCCCTAATGGCACAAATTTGTCACTGCAGTCAAACTAAACAAAGGATTGAGGAACACCAATTACGAAAAACTGTATGCTTATTTGCTCCAAAATGAGAAGCATGCTGCTTTTGAACGAATGATCATGGAGAAGTTCAATACCAATGCAGGTGATGCAAGTTCCTTAAATGATTCAACTGCATTCTACACAAATGTGGGAATTACTACCAAAGCATCACAAGTTATACCTACTGGGGATGGTAATCACAAACTCATTCTGGATCTAGGGTATAAGCCTTTAGACTCATTCATGGAACACCTTGTCAATCAACTGACTCTAATGGTTAAGCAAAATCTGAACTTTACCCCACACACCAATAATCATCTCAGAACTGCATCTAATCTCCACAATCATGCTACGGTTAAAGATGGAAAGGTAGTGGTACAAAACGTGAAAGGAAGGCAGAATGCTTATCTATCACATAATGAACAAGGAAATACAGGAATTGGTTATGGGAATGCAGGAGTCGGTGCAGGGTATGTGGGTAATCAGAATCGAGGAAGAATTATGGCCCAGGGTCAAGGGAAGCCAATCAAGTGCTACAACTGTGGAGGGGAAGGACACATAGCAAGGAACTGCACTCTTCCAAAACATCCACAAAATGCAGAGTACTTCAAGGATAAAATGCTACTGGTGCAAGCTCAAGATAATGGAGCAGTGTTGAATGAGGAAGAATTGTTGTTTCTTGCTGAGGGAAATGCCAACACTTATGATGCTGATGTGGACGAACAACCTATGCATGGTTTGGCTCAGAACAATCCCAACGCCTTTCAAGTTGCAGACTGTGATGCATTTGACTCGGATGTTGATGATGAACCAACTGCACAGACCATCTTTATGGCCAACATCTCTCCTATTGTCTCTCCAATGGTCTCTTCACCTCAACAGGACGGTCCCTCCAAGGAATCCATCATATCAGAGGTTGTATAAATCGTTATGTGGTATTTGGACTCAGGCTGTTCAAAGCATATGACTGGAGATCGCTCACGGCTCAAGAACTTTGTGAATAGATTCATCGGTACAGTTAGATTTGGGAACGAACATTTTGGAGCTATCATGGGTTATGGAGACTACGTGTTTGGAGAAAGTGTAATCTCCAGGGTATATTACATTGAAGGTCTTGGTCATAATTTGTTCTCTGTTGGTCAATTCTACGATTCTGATCTGGAAGTGGCCTTTAGAAAACATTCATGCTTCGTTAGAGAACTAGATGGTGTTGAACTTTTAAAGGGAACACGTGGAACTAATCTGTACACCATATCTATCGAAGATATGATGAAGTCTTCTCCAATCTGCTTATTGTCAAAGGATTCTAAAACAAAGTCATGGTTATGGATCGTCGTCTCAATCACTTGAACTTCGGAACCATAAATGATCTTTCTAGAAAGGACCTCGTAAGAGGCTTGCCCAGATTAAAGTATGAAAAAGATCATCTTTGTTCAGCATGCCAATTGGGAAAAAGCAAGAAATATGCCCATAAACCCTAACCTGCTAACTCAATCATGGAAGTTCTTCATACACTTCATATGGATTTGTGTGGACCAATGAGAGTTCAAATGATAAATGGGAAGAAATATGTGCTAGTCGTGGTTGATGACTACTCTCGGTTTACTTGGGTTAAGTTTTTGAGGTCAAAGGATGAAACTCCCGACGTCATTAACAAGCTTGTTAAACAGTTGCAGGTCCGGCTTAATAAAATAATTAGAATCATCCGAACAGATAATGGAACTGAGTTTGTAAACAAAGAACTAAGTCAGTTCTATGAATGCACTGGGATCAGCCATCAAAGAAGTGTTCCTCGCACTCCTCAACAGAACGGTGTAGTTGAAAGACGAAATCGAACTCTTGTAGAAGCTGCAAGAACTATGCTCATATTCTCAAAAGTCCCAATGTTTCTCTGGGCGGAAGCTATTGCCACTGCATGCTATATCCAAAATCGTTTCCTAATTCATACAACTCATGGTAAAACCCCTTACGAACTCGTCCACAACCGAAAACCGGATCTCTCGTTTCTACGTGTGTTCGGTGCCTTATGCTATCCTAACAATGAAGGCCAAGATTTGGTTAAATTGAAAGCTAAGGCAGACATTGGAGTTTTTGTTGGTTATGCACCAAACCGGAAAGGTTACCGAATCTACAATAAAAGAACCCGAATTCACGTCACGTTCGATGAGCTGACTGAGCATACGGCTCCTGGACAATCCAGTTCTGGACCCGCACCATAATTTCTATCGAGTATTCCCATCAGTTCTTCTCTTGTACAAAATCATTCCCCTGCAGCTCCATATGTACCTCCATCTGAAGAAGATCTGAAGAATTTGTTCAATACCATGTTTGATGAATACTATGAACCTCATGATAATGATTATTCTACTACATCAACAGTGGCAACTTCTAATCCAATCAACACAGACAATCCATCTATTTTAATGTCTCAATCTCAAGAAGCGCCAACTGCAGATCACTCGTCATCATCTTCAAATCCTCAATCTTCAGCAGTACATCATGGATATGTAGCTGCTAATTTTGATGGAGATAACCCTTTTGCTACTCTAGAAGATACTCCATTTGAAAACATATTTGCCCCTGATCCATCATCAGAACCATCTTCATCAGGGGATCCAAACTCTGCTACTTCAGTTCCTCAACAACAACCACACGAGCACCTTAGAAAATGGACACATGACCATCCATTGGATAATATCATTGGGAATCCATCTCGTCCGGTATCCACTCGAAAACAACTTGCAATCGATGCCTTATGGTGCTTCTTCAATTCTGTATTATCTAAGGTCGAACCGAAAGATGTTAAAACTGCAATGTCTGAGGACAATTGGTTTAATGCAATGCAAGAAGAAATTCATGAATTCGACCGACTAGATGTATGGGAATTAGTACCTGCTCCTGATTGTGCTATGATAATTGCTCTCAAATGGATCTTCAAAGTTAAACTTGATGAGCATGGTGATGTTCTGAAGAATAAGGCAAGACTAGTTGCCAAAGGATACCGTCAAGAGGAAGGTATTGACTTTGAAGAATCATTTACTCCTGTTGCTCGTATCGAGGCAATCAGAATCTTCTTGGCTAATGCTGCTTGTAAGAACATGGTGGTCTATCAGATGGATGTGAAGAATGCTTTTCTTAATGAAGATCTAAAAGAAGTAGTATATGTCAGCCAGCCTGAAGGTTTTGTGAATCCAGAGCATCTTACCTATGTCTATCGCTTGAAGAAGGCCCTTTACGGTTTGAAGCAAGCTCTTAGGGCATGGTACGATACACTATCAAAGTTTCTTCTATCAAATGGATTCAGCAAAGGAGCAGTTGATCCTACATTGTTCACCACAAAGTAAGGCAAACACTTAATTAATGTTCAAATCTATGTTGATGATATTATTTTTGCTTCGACCGACCCTAATGAATGTGACCGATTTTCAAAGGAGATGGGCTCTAAATTTAAAATGTCAATGATGGGACAAATGTCAATTTTTTTGGGATTACAAATTTCACAAAGTCCCGGAGGCATTTTTATTAATCAATCGAAATATGCAAACGAAACTTTAAAGAAATTTGGGTTTGATTCTTGTGATCCTATTGATACTACCATGGTGGAGCGTACTAAACTGGATGAGGACCACTCTGGGATCATGGCTGATCAAACGAAATATCGTAGTATGATTGGATCCCTGATGTACCTCATAGCCAGTAGACCTGATATACTATTCACTGTATGCATGTGTGCTAGATACCAGGCTAAGCCTACCAAAAAGCACCTTGAAGCGGTTAAACGGGTCTTTCGGTATCTCCAAGGAACCA
This sequence comes from Chrysanthemum makinoi, assembly GCA_910596185.1. NCBI lineage: Eukaryota > Viridiplantae > Streptophyta > Magnoliopsida > Asterales > Asteraceae > Chrysanthemum > Chrysanthemum makinoi. The sequence continues at coordinate 118,020,348 of OU343222.1, read as the reverse complement.
TTAACATGGGACTTTGGTATCCGAAGGACACCGATATGTTACTAACAGCATATGCAGATGCAGAACATGCAGGGTGTCAAGATACTCGTCGAAGTACGTCAGGAGGTGCTCAGTTTTTGGGAGATAAGTTAGTAAGCTGGTCTTCAATGAAACAAATGAGTACGTCTATATCCTCTACAGAGGCTGAATACATAGCCATATCATCTTGTTGTGCTCAAATCTTATGGATGAGATCCCAATTATCTGACTATGGCTTTGTATTCAACAAAGTTCCTCTGTATTGTGATAACAAAAGTGCCATTGCTCTCTGCTGCAACAATGTTCAACATTCAAGAGCTAAGCACATTGACATTCGACATCACTTCATTAGGGAACAAGTGGAGAAAGGTGTGGTTGAACTATACTTTGTAAGGACTGAATATCAGCTGGCAGACATCTTCACTAAAGCTCTTCCTAGAGAACGTTTTGATTTTATTCTTCCACGACTCGGGCTAAAGAGTCTACAACCTGAGACACTCAAACGTCTTTAAGGGGAAGAAGAAGAGTAAAGGTATCTCTTCATCTATTCTTTGTAAATATTTTTTCAAAAAGCTAAATACAAAACTTATAAAACCAACAAAAAGAAAATAGAAAAATATAAAATTTTAAAATCCATAAAAAATCAGAAAAGTTTGAAAATTGATGAGTGTCTAAATACTCATCATTTTTATACCATCTAGACTGCAAAAACATCTGAAAATACTTAGAAATGCATCAAAATGATGAAAATATCACAAATAAGTGTTTTATGTGTTTTAAATGCAAAAATACCAAAATCTGGTGAAAAACGTATCAAGTTTGCATAATTAGCAGTTTTAGTCCCCCAAGTTTCAAAAGTTGTCAAATCTAGTCCCTGGTAATTCAAAAACTTGTAAAATGTCATTTAAGGTCCATGGGATTCAAAAGTTGTCAAAATAAACCCTTTAAAGTTTAAAATTTACAAAATGACAACTTTAGTCCTTAAACTTTGAAAAATGTCAAAATCAGTCCTTGGTGAATTTAAAAAGTGAAAATTATCAAATATTAAACCTTGTACTATTCTTAAATGACAAAATTGGTCCTTATGGTGAACTTTGGAAAAATTACAAGTTTGGTCCCTAGAATTACAAAGTTGACAGTTTTGGTCCTTGGAATTATAAAAAATTGGATTTTATCACTAATGGTCCTTGTTCTATTAAAGAATGGCAAGATAAGTCCTTGTGATAACTTTGGTATTATGGCAGTTTTGGTCCTTCAGTTTCAGAATATTACATAAATGGTCCTTGTGCTTACTTAAAAAACCAAATGGACCCTTGTATTATTATTAATCCGAAATCCAATCCAGTCCAATAACAAACCCAGCCCAAACCCCTTGGTCAAATACCGGTCAACGCGCCAAAAAACCACGGGGTACTGTTCATCTCCTCCCCCACACTGGTTAAGCCAAAACCAGTGGTTTCCTTACCACCACCACCTGTCCACTACCTTTCCACCTCTCCCCTACCTGTCACCATCCCCTTTCCACCTTGCTAGACAACTCACCACCTCAATTAAATGCTGCTACCTGCTCTATGACTTTTCCCGCCAAAAACACCATGTGTACGGTTGTGATGATTTCAAGTGATCCAAGGGCTGCAATCAAGTGGGAAAGTCTCATATGTCGACAAGGAACAGAATGAATCCATAAAAAAGAAGAAATGGAGCAAGAAGTGAAAGAGATGTAGTGTAATTTTAATTTTGTCATATCGTTTTAATAAATTTTCGCTTTCCAGTGTATGTTTAAGTTTTAAAAGACTTTGTAATCATTTCTCAGTATAATAAAACCCTACTTTCAGTTTCAATTTCAGTTATTACTTACGAATTTTATTTTTGTCTATTTCCATGTCGAATTTCCAAAATTCTCAAATGTTGTTCTTAGTTGTTACTAAGAATTGAAAAAGCTCTCATAAGCTCTTATAAAGCTTGTCTAAGCTTTTAGAATCATTAAACTCAGTTTAGATTCAAAACTCAAAAATACCAAAAATTACTAAAAAATTAGTTAAAAATAAAAAAAGCAATGGAAGCTGAAGCAGGGTGATATATGGAATGCTTTTTGGTTTAAAGCTTCTTGGGAAGCTATAGGAAGTATTATCAGTTCTTGGTTCTCATTTTTCCACTTGGAATCCATTTTGTCAGGTTTTTACTCAATTTAGCTTTTCACTGTATATGAATGCTTTGTGCTTTAATTTTCATGTTTTTATGTTTCAGTGGTATTATTAAGTAGTAATAAAAGTTTATGAATTAGTTTCATGGTTTTAATCATTGGAATCCTTTGAAAATCACTAAAATCAGTATGTAAAAGGTTGTTTGGATTTGTTGATATCACTGTGTTTAAGGTTGTTTGTAGCTTTGTTATTGGTTGATACATGTTACAATAGGATAATATAGCTCATTTAAACCATAAAAACTAATCCTTGTTGCATAAAAAGTCAAAATAGTTTCTACTCTCAATTTGCAGTTAACTGTTAAGATTTAAGAATGCAATTCTCATCAAATTAGCTTAAAACTTGTTAACATAGCTTAATGTCATCTTATTTTATGTTAATATATCATATTCAGTGAGTAAATTTGATCCAAAATTCATAAAAGTCAAATCTTTAGTGTAATATAAAAAGTCAAAATTTTACTAAAAGCAGTTTTTGAATAAACTTGGGAATTTTATTGTGTGCTTAATAATAAGAGTTAGTTCATAAGCTTCTAGGATATTAAAATATAGCTGCTAAACTAAATTATAAAAATATTAGTTCACTTCTGTCTAGCTTATTTAGTGCTTATTTTCTAGTTTTTCTTGGACCCTTGTTCTGATATGGTGCCCTGTACGCGTGAGTGGTGCCATTTTGATAAGCTCACCAAAAGCTTATTAGTTGGTCTCATCTTGTGAAACTTGGTTCTTTGGATATCTAACCAAGCCATCTTAAGGTCCCAAGTTCATTTTTCCACTTTGTAGCTTATTTGAGTAGACTGCAAGTGCTTTCTATTTGTCTTAAAATACTCAGTATACACTGAGTTTAACTCAGTTGTGTTTTCAGCTTTTTAATAAGCTCACCAAAAGCTCTCTAGTGGACCCCACTGTTAAAGCTTTAGCTTTTTGGATAGCTTATCTGGTCATCTTGCTAATCCAAGTGTTTGTTTTAAGTTTTTTAGCTTATTTAAGTGCTTAAAAATAAGTTAGAAGGTGCCTAGTGATTCATTAAAGTGTCCTGTGCAAATCAGTTTAAATCAGTGCTTATTTTAGCTTATTTGGTGCTTATTTCTAAATCCTTTTGCTTATTCAGATTGTAATAATAGCTTATTATCATTTTCATAGCTTATTTCCAGTCTATCTTCTGCTTATTTCTAGCTTAATAGTCATTTTAGCTTATCCTTGTGCTTTTTCCATTTTCTTTTGTTAACTGTTGAGACAATAAGCTCAATCGAGCTTATTAATCAGTTTTAGAAAAAGTTGTAGTTGTGAAAAGTGCTTATAATCATTAGCTTAATAAATTTGTAAAAGAAAATAAAAAAAAATAAAATGTTTAGCAAAAGGTGGGAGGCAGTTCGAACCTGAGACCTCCCACCTTGAGAGTGATAGTGTGTACCTGTATAGCCAGTTGCCCTTGGGTCTTTGACTGGTTATCTTTTACACAATTTAATACATAACCACCTTTTGTCTCATATAGCTTATTCGAGCTTAATTGCTTATTTCGAGCTTATTTAAAATAGCTTTTGCAACTTTTGTATTTTTCATAAATTTGTATTAGTATAAAGTATTTTATAAAAAAGTTTCAGATTTTTCCGATTAGTTTTAATATTTTTAAACATTTAATTAGTCTAGATTAGTATTTAATTCATAATAAAAAATATAAAAGTCTAAAAAATATAAATCTTTTTTCTAAAATTTTCTTTCGTCATATAGTACGTAATAAAATTTTTTTTACACTTGTAGGACTTTTATTTCATAAATTTTACGTTTTTGCTTGCGCACTCGCGTAATTTTTAGACTTAACGAACGTTTTCATTTTAAATCACGTTTTTAGATAATTTAAGTTTACGTTTTAGTTAAAATAGTTTATTTAAGTCATTTTATTTTATAAATCACATAAACATCATTGTAAAAATAGTGATAGCGTTTATTTAATATATTTTATCTTTTTAATTTCCTTTAATTTGCATTTAAGTCGCTGTAATTTATTAATCTTTTCTTTAGGTATAAATTTCTCAAAAACCTTATTGATCACTATCCTTAGTGATTATTCGACATCTGAAGTTGTTTAACACCAATTCATCCTCCGTGGGACTTAACGACCCGGGGATACACTGTATTCCTCTGATCTTAAATTGCATTTGGTGTGTGAACTATTTTGAGTTTCTTACGGTCAGCCATTCACAAGTGGCCGGCTTGAGTGAGATAACTTGACGGTTTTGCACCGATCAAAAATGTCCAAAAATATCATTTTTCATATCTCGTTATCTGGGTTCGATAACATCTACGAACTTAGATGTGTCATTCTAAGAATTGCACGTTTCTTTACTTAAAAAAAAATGAGATGGAGAAAAATGATGGTTTATTGTCATTTCAGGCAGTAACCGCTTTTAAAAGAAAGAACATAGCCATACTTAATCTAATTTTGAAACCTCATGCTCTGATTCTAAAAACAAAAGTTCATAAGGAAAGTTTGTCACCAAAAAGACAAAGGTTCCTTCACAAATATTTTTCCTTCTAAATATTATTCTGAAAAATATTTGTCATCTAATGAAAACTAAATTGCTTTGAAAATAACTCGTATTTAATTTTGTAAATCATCCGGACTTATCATGTGTCAAAATCTCTATCAGTCAATCAACAACTTTGGTCATTAATTGAGGGGGAGAATAATTTCAATCAAAACAAAAAGGTTATTTCTCAAACAATTGGCACAAAAATGAGCAAAGGTCTAATTTTAGATAATCATAAAGAACAATGTTTTTGTACAATTAAATCCAGACCAAGGCTAATGTTTTGTTTTCATAAGATACTTAAGTATGTTTGATCATTGGAGATTAAAGTTTCATAATCTGATCCTTATCAGTTAAATGTTTTTCAAAAGCATGTCACAATTCTCCTCAAAAGCTCTAAAAAACACTTTAAATCAATAGAGATCACAAATCTGAAAGGGTTTGAAAATTGTGATCGGGGGAGAATTTGTGATTTAAATTGGTTTTAAACTGATAAGTCAATAAGTGGTTTTAGAAAATGTTATATCAAGCTCTCCTCCCTACATGTGCCAAACGATTTAAAATTTTTTCATGCACATGTTAAGGGGGAATAATTAACTTAAACCAATAAGGATTGAAACGTGATTGATTTATCTCTAAGTGCAGGTTCCCTCTAATATGTGCAAAACATTTTCGAATTTCGATGCACATATTAAAGGGGAGCAATCTAATGAAAACCTCATCCTTCCCAAAATATTTCATCCAAAGTACTCAAAATACAATATGTGATCGGGAAGTGATGATGATCATTTTAGAAAATGTTAATCATAGATTGGATCTTTCATTCTCAATCTAAGATTTCAAAAGTCCTCTTGCCTCCATGTGCTAAAACAATTTCTAATACTTGAAGCACATGTTGAGGGGGAGCATTTCTAATATATCAAAAACGATTAAGATACAAAATACTTTGATTTTATATCACAAGTACCTTGATTGATTTTCAAATGGTTTTCAATTGGTTTCGAGGCGTAATAAACAATACCAAAAGACCTACCAATTTACTTTATTCATGAAGATATAAGGATGGTTAGGTTAGGTATTCGTTCCCACGATCCCGCAAGAGCCGGAGGGATCTACCCAGGGACAATCCACTAGATAGTGTAGAAGTCCTTTGGCATGATGAAAAAAGGAGAAAAGTGAGTATATGGGAAAAGTGCCGACTGAGATAGAGCTAGAACTGGAATAGACCCAACAAGGTTCTAGTAATGAAGTATCGGTAAGCATTGAAGGGGTTGAAGAATGAAAATGATTTGAATGAGAAAAGGGTGAAAAGAAATAGCCCTCCATTAATTCAACCTTAGAGCAGAAACCGGGTTCAATTCATGTGCTACTGGCTGTTACCAAGGTAACACCGGTATTGAAGACAAGACGTCATGGACCCAGTGATGCACTGCACTAAAACTTCTGATGGATCTAAACACACACCTTGTATTAGTGATATTTTGAGTTATATTATTAAGCACGCGGAATATACTTAGTAATACTTAGAAGACAGATGTAAGTAAACAAGAACAATAAGCACAAAGCTCCAAGCTTCAATATTATTAAGAAATAATACGAGTGATCTTGCTTATCACTAGGGTTACGCCTTGAAGCTAATATGAATAATACGTAATGAAAACCGTACTCTAAACAATGACCTAGGATCTCCTTTTATAGCACAAGGAGTCCTTTACAAGATAAGTATAACCTAACAATATAGAATATACACAAGATCTTTTCTATACTTATCAATACACGTTTACTTAACAATTATCTAATAGCAGTGGTAATATTCGTACTGGCAGTGGTAATGAGTTTCCACTGCTAGTGTAAACATCAGCAGTGTTAACCACAAGACTATCAGTGGTAACTGTTAGTATTATTCCCAACAATCCTCCCCTAAACTTATGATTTCTCTGCAAATCAATAAGTTTCTTCAATCTTCATTATCTGCAAGGATTTGGGGAATTCTTTCAAACACTTCATCTTCTTCTCAATGCTTGAATAGCTCTTGAACATTGATCTTGAAGCCTGAGTAACAATGCTCTGACCTTCTCACTATCTTCATGAACTCTGATAGTAGTACACAACATCACAGTGAGAGTTCCAGCTCTGAGTGGATATTCTTTCTCAGCAAGCATGAATGTATCTACTCCATTTGTTGTAGAAACATGATGAAGTTCACATGAATCATAGTAAAACCATTTAGTACCAGAACATGAACATGAGAATTTCCAGAAATCATCATTAACATCTGGTTCATATAGCCTTCTAAGATTAACCCACAACTGCATCTCCTTTATATCTTTGAGATCTTCAGCATTAAACCTTTCTTGAACTAACCTCCATAGTGTATCAAGGTCATCTCCGTCAAAAGCTTTTATAAGATCTTCAAAAAGAATGAATGATGAAGTTTCACCACCCAACCTTGTAATCTTCCATGTTGGAGCAAAATTACAGGCAGTAAATACTTCCCAATCAATGATAGGATGTCTGACTTGCAGTGGTTCAGGGTAAAAATCTTCTTCTTCTATCACAATCATCTCAGTCAGTTGTTCTTCAATGAACTTCTCAGTTGGAACTTCTTGTTCTTCAGCAAACTTTATCTTCTTAACAGACTGAGAATCACTGTCTTTGGTCTTTCTTTTCAAATCAGGAAACCTTCTTGCTTCTTCTTCAGAGTCCATTGGAATGAAATCTTTATCTTGTCTTTGAACTCTGTAGTAGATACTTTCAACTTTATCATCAGACATTCCTTTGAATTGATATCTTTTCCAGCCACCAACATTGCAACAATAAGTCTTCATGTATGCAATAACTTGTGCCTTAGTTGGTTGCCTTGGTTTCTTTTGTCCTTTTCTGACTGAACCAATTACCTCTTGAAGTGCTTGATTATTCTTCACCTGAATAAAGTCCTTTAACTGAGCTGTTCTTTGTTCTGTAGTTAAAGACTTATCTGCAACTAGGTCAATTGCTTTCTTCTTGATCACTGGATCATTTGCAATCAAGAACTCAATCTGTTCATCAGTTGGTACATAGCTGAACTCTGGAGTCTTCTCTCTTAATCTTGTAGGTGGAACAATGGAAAGTGGATATTCTATTGGATCTTCCATTCTATCTAGCCTTTTAGCCTCCATAAAGCTTGCAATCTCCATTTCTTCAAGCTTTTTCTTTTCAGCAACTTCTTCTTCATTAATCTTTCTTGCAACTTCATCATCATGAGCAATTTGAATTTGTACTTTCTTTGAAACCTTCCTTCTTGTTTGCTCCTTGCTTTGCATAACAACTTTACATTTGTCTTTCTTCAGTACATCAACTTCTTTTCTTGCAGTGGCAATATCATGTCCAACAGTGAGAATATTTGGCTCTGCAGTGGAAATTTGATCAGTGGTAAAATCATCAGTTGCAGTACTAAAAATGTCTTGATCTAGTTGCTCTTCTTGAGTATCAGCTTCCTCTGCACCTTTACTAGAAACACCTTCATCTTCAAAATCAATTCTCCTCCCCTGAGTTCCAGCATCTGTTTTTGTTTTCCTCCCCTGTTTGGGAGAATTTCCCAAATCTTGATCAAAATCAGCTAAATCACCATCAGTAGGTGACGATGAAGATGATATCACCGTCTTTGCAATTTTCCTTTGCTTTTTCAACCCCTGCAACTCTTCTTTCAAGGTCTAAATCTCCTCTTGCAAGTGTATAATGTCCTTGGCATGCTGCTTCTTTACATGGGTCAGGTCTTTTTGTAGAGATTCAACCTGCTTTGCTAATTTGGTACACAAAACCATCAATTCCAATTGTTGCCCACTGCCCTCATCACTTCCAACTGTGTGACCTGTTGGGAGAGGTGAATCATGGGACAATGGCTCAGATTCCTCCCTAGTTGGACTAGGTTGAAGTCTAGAACCACCACTGCTTGTTCCTAGACCAAAAGGTTCAGAAACATGCTGTGTTGTCATGAGAGAAGTTGGCTGTTTACGCCTCCTCTCATAGGTGTGAGAAACAGGTGGAGTATAATCAATGTTTGGAACAGAGATTATGGGTGAGTTTTGTTCAGATGAAATCTTTGAAAGCATTTGAGAAAAGAGAGGTGTAAAAATCATATTGCCATTTTTGTTTATGTTTTGAAAAACTTTAGGCTTTAGGCAACGGATTTTAAAAACATTAGTATGGGGTTGCAGTTGAAACTCATTTAGCACTGCTTGTACAAACCTTGGATACATAAATTTTTTTGTTGAACTCTTTACATTGCCTTGCATACTTTGAAAAATATATTTTGACCAATTAAAAGTCCTATCTATAGCTAGACAAACCAAAGGGTAAGCCATGGTTGAACTGAATTGTTCATAAGAGGTTTTCTTAGGACTTAGGCAATGCAAAAGAGTATGTATCAAAAATCTCCAATGGGGACAAAAACCACTCTTTTTGAAAGTAGCCTTTTTATCAGTGGTATCATACCCCATGGAAGAAAGATGTGTATGAATTTCGGGCATAGGTAATGTGATGATACCATTGAGATCATCCAATTGGAGAATTCTCCTCAAGGATGCCTCAGTAACATCAATGGTTACCCCATCCACAGTGGCTTTAAGAGCATCCACTGTTACATGTGTATCTCTATTTTAAATGGTTATGGACTGAGCAGAAGTCCAAAACTGTTTGATTTGAGAGATATAGGTTGTGGGATTTAAAAGTAAAGCATACCTTATATGGGTATTGTTAAGAAAGTTCACAATCTGGTGAAAAACAGGGCCACTCTTCTCGTTTGACTTTTGTAAGTAGGCCACTTGGTTGTGCTCATCTGCAAAAGTGATCGGTGCCATAAAATCTTTTGATGAAAAATAGATTGTGTCAGTATGAATTGTATAAAGAACTCACCAATTGAGAGAAAATATATAAAGAGTTAGGGTTTTAGAGTTTTGCGCAAGAAAGACTATCTAAGGAAAATATTTATCTTAAGAAGATAAATTATAAGTAGGAAAGTAGATAGCTTCTAAAAATTTTCCCTATTTATATATGGAAAGTAATTAACTCTCAACGGCTAGTAAAAATTTAGTTACAGACACAACAGTTGTAACGGCTAGAACAACAGTGGTAAAATAACACTTTCAAGAGAAACGGTTGAACTAGCAGTGGGAATTTTTCACAAAGATTTTCAAAGAGCAGTGGTAAAGAAAAACATTTAAAAATTTGACTGCCCTTTATCATAGTTTTTAGCAAACTACCAACTATCAACGGATTTGATATGTCTTTACCATGAGCCGTTTGCTATGGACTAGCCAACTCTTATTCATATAGAATATGGTGAGTTGATGACCATATAGTTTTTGGTAAACTATCAACCATAAACGGATTTGTCAAGTCTTTACCAGTAGCCGTTTGCTCTGGACTAGTTGATTCTTATGTGGATTAGACATGGTGAATCAATAACCATTTGTTGTGTATCTCAGTTATACACCTTTTAAGATCAACTCCCATCTATGCTGCATAAAAGTTATTGAACAAGCAAAAACACAAGCACAAAACATATACATACTTATACAACAATATTAGTACCCAGAGACTTCCACTCAACACCAAAGACCATTAGACACAAAAAGTTTTTGGATTTAGCATGCCAATACTTGTTACCAAGTACTGAAATCTACCCACATCAAGTCCTTTTGTTAATAAATCAGCATAGTTGTCATCAGTATGAATTTTGACAACTTGAATTAGTCCTTTTTCATAACAATCTCTTATGAAATGGTGTCTAATTTCAATATGTTTAGTTTTTGTGTGTTGAACTGGATTCTTAATAATGCAAATGGTACTGCTATTGTCAATATGAATGATGGTATTCATGAAATTGTACCCATAGTCCAAAAGTTGATTATGAAGCCATAGCACTTGAGCACAGCAACTTGCAGTAGCCACATACTCTGCCTCAGTTGATGAATTAGCCACCATTGTTTGTTTCTTGCACTGCTATGACACTAATTTGTTGCCAAGAAATTGGCGTACCACCTGTTGTAGATTTTCTATCCAAACTAGCTCCAGCGTAGTCACTATCTGAGAAAGTAACCAAATCTAGAGGAGAATATCTAGAGTACCACAATCCCAGTGAGGACATGCTTTAAGATATCTCGAAAATCTTCTTCACAAAGATTCAAGTGAGAGAACTTGGGAGTGACTTGAAACCTTGCACAGGCACACACTGCAAACATAATATCTGGTCTAGATGATGTAAGATACATCAAAGAACCAATCATAGACCTATACATGTGCACATCAACTGCTTCACCACTATTTTCCTTCAATAGTTGATGTGTAGTCTTGTCTGCAGGGGTGCTGGATGACTTTGCATCAGTGAACTTGAACTTCCTTAGTATCTCAGCCACATATTTATCTTGATTGATGAAAATACCATCTGGCCTTTGTTGTACTTGAAGTCCCAAAAAGAATGTGAGTTCACCCATAGAACTCATCTTGAATTCTTCCTTCATTAGCTTCTCAAATTCTTTACACATCTATGTCTTTGTAGATCCAAAAATGATATCATCAACATCTATCTGAACTAACAAGATATCATTCTTGTCTTTCTTGATGAACAAAGTTTGATCCACTCTGCCTCTATGAAACCCATTAGCAAGAAGATAAGTAGTTAAGGTTTCATACCATTTTCTTGGTGCCTGATGCAATCCATACAAAGCGTTAACTACCCTGTACTCTTTATTAGGATAGTCAGGGTCTTCAAAGCCTGGAGGTTGAGAAACATAAACCTCCTCATCAATCTGCCCATATAGAAAAGCACTTTTTACATCCATTTGATAGACTTTAAAGCCCATAAAGGATGCATAGGCTAAGAACAGCCTGATTGCTTCAATTCGTGCAACCAGGGCAAACACTTCTTCATAGTCAATACCCTCCTCTTGAGTGTATCCTTGAGCCACAAGCCTAGCTTTGTTTCTGATAACAATTCCTCTTTCATCCTTTTTTTTTCTGAACACACATTTAGTACCTATTACCTTCTTGCTAGAAGGCAAATCGCAAAGCACCCAAACCTTTTGAAGCTTGAATTGGAGCAACTCTTCTTGCATTGCTTCCACCCAACTTTCATCTTCAAGTGCCTTGTAAACATTCTTTGGCTCCATTTGTGATAGAAAACACATAAAGAGACATTTATTCTTGCCTTCTTGAGTCTTAGATTCATATATTTCACTAATGAATCCATGAATATCAGACAGCCTTGTTTGTCTTCTAGTCTTCACAGGTGAATGGACATCCCCAATCACATTCTCAAGAGGATGTGATTTATGAATAGTAGTGTGGGGAGTCTGAGGAACTGCAATCTCACATGGCATATTTGAGATTTCAACATCATTGGCTTGAGCTTCCTCTGTAACTAGAGTTTTAATGTCCACTTTTGGTGATGCAGTGGAAACATTTGGCCTAGTGGTGGAATCTGAATTTCCACTGCTTTCAGAATTTTCAACATTCAAGTTGCTACATCATTCTTTTCCAAAATCATTAGAAGGTTGAGCATCTCCATTCTTTGGTATATCATCATTATCTGCATAGTCCCAAAGAGGCAGACTGAATTCATCTTGATCATCTGCATGATCCTTGCTTGGTTCATCATCATCAAGAAACTCTTCTGATCCTACAAAATCAAAAGAAGATGTACCTGTAGAGATAGGCACATAATTCATAGTATTGGTTAGAGTATCAAGATCAAACAGCCTTTCTGGACCAGTTCCTTTAAGATTAACTTTGTTTTCCAGGAACTTAACATGCAGATTCTCTTCAATCTTTTGGGTTCTTAAGTTGAATACTCTAAAAGCTTTACTGACCATGGAATACCAAACAAAATACCCTTCATCAGATTTTTCATCAAACTTTCCCAGATAATCTATGGTATTGAGAATAGAAACATGACATCCAAATGGTCTCATGAAGTCAAGGATAGGTAGTCTACCCCTAAATAACTCATAAGGTGTCTTGTTATTTGTTTTTACCACTAAAGCCCTGTTTTGCACATAACATGCAGTGTTAACTGCTTCAGCCCAAAAAGTGACTGGCAATTTTGAATCTGCCAACATGGTTCTTGCAGCCTCTATAAGTGTCCTGTTCCTATTTAATGTAATGATGCTGGTTGTAAGAACCCAATGGATGTAATCTCTGCACTCAGAGTGCATATTTGTTAAATAAGAATAACAATCCATGTCTTTTGACTATAAATTAAATTCCATGCATCATTCTGGTTGTGTATAACATTTTACTCCAAAGCTGACAAACTGTCCATCATATTGTTCAAAATCTGAAAGATAGGACTTGTTGCCAGTCATGTGCCTTGAACATCCACTATCTGTGTAGCCTTGATCTGATTTTTTTGTCCTTGGATGTTCCTGCACATTAAAGTAAAGAGTTAGTTTTTTTTGGGGACCCAAGCCATGATTGACTTGGATCTGCCTCGTGTATCAATGTAGTTAAATCTATCAAAGGTCATTGATACACCATTGGGATTGGTTATAGAGGTAGTTCCTTTAGGTTTCCATTCCCAACGTGCTGAGGCCTTCACATCATTGCCCATGTCCCCCTTTTTCTTATTTACAACCCTTGCAGTGGAAACTTTTGAATGAGCAGTGGAAACTGCTGGTTTGGTTTTAGGTACCCACTGTTGGTTATAATGAACCTTTTTATTTTGATAAGTCCTTTTCCCTGTTTGTGCAGATTTTGCAAAAGTTGTTTTGGACTTTGCACTTGAAACATGTGACTTAGGGTGAGCAGTGTTAACAGTTTTTGAAGTGGCAAAAGTTTTGAGGCCACTTCTTAGTTGAACTGCTCTTGGGATCATTTTGCTGTGAGAATTAGGGTGTACATTATTTTGAAACCTGTTAGACTCCACCATTTTATTCCCATGGACTTCCCTTCTCCCAACATGATAGTCACAATAAGCATGTAAATGATCAAAACTACCACAGATATAGCATGCCTTATTGTACATCACAAAATCACTACCTAGTTGTTGAGATTTAACATGATTCCAACTCCTCTGGTTACACCTAGGAGCTGTAGGCTTGTTCCTATACATCTTAGCATACCTTAGTTGATCTAGGTTTATTAGCTTGTTTCCTAGGTTCCTCTGTAACAATATTAACAACTTTTGGGATAGAAGTCTCTACATTCTTTTTAGCATTCTCATCAACAACTGATGAGTTACTAGCACTTTCAAAAACATCATTATCATTCTTAACCTCTTCCTCACATTTCACAGTTTTGGGAGGACCATATTCAAGATTCAGATCCTAAAAGTCTTCTAGACCTGTATGAGCTAAATCTATACCTGGAGGTGAATGAACACCCCTTAGTGGTGGAGGCACTATATTATAACCCATACCAGACTTAACTTTACTATGTATTTGAGCATTCCAAATTTTATCAATTGAATTAGACTGATAATAACAGGTGTCAACAGTTAAATTGACATTCTTATTTATCTTCTTAAGTTTATCAAGCTCCTTTTGGAAAGCCTCATTCACAGATGTCGTATGTTCTACCTCTCTTCTAAGAAGAATCATATCATCATTATATTTAGAATCATTTTCTCTATAGTGCTCTAGTTGTTTTTCTAATACAACTATACCTCTCCTAAGGTTTGACAAAGCATAATTAGCAGCAAACAACTCTGTTCTTCGACTTTCATAAGATTCATTAAGTCTTTCAAATTCTCTAGCAGCCCTACATGTTTTAGAACAATTTTCAAAGTTTTGTACCTCGGAGTCAGAGAAAGCCATGAGAGGAAATTCAGTAGAAACAAGAGCAGCATCTGAAGGTTCTTCCTCTTGTTCATCAGCCATGAAACTCCAGTCATAGCTCACACCATCAATAGCCAACATTGCCTTTGGTTCTTCCACAGTTGGTTCCTTATTTTGCTTGTACCAAGTATACCTGTTGTCCTTGGTCTTTGGTCTTCTACATTCTCTAGCAAAGTGTCCCAACTTGTGGCAGTTAAAACACTCCACTTTCTTCTTATCAAAGCCTGCAGTTTCACCACCATTGATGTGAATAGGCTTGCCAGTCTTCTTGTAGAATTTCCTAGCCCTCATGCTAAGAAGAGCTATCTGCCGTTTTATGTCCATCTCCTCCAAGTCATCTTCATCAATTTGCTCTATGTCTTCATGAGTTAATATAGAGCCATTAACTTGAGTGGAGATAAAAGCATAAAAGGTAGAATCTCCAATACTAGCAATCTTCTTCTTTGAACCTGCAGTGGTAGCACTAACATTACCAGTGGAAACTGTAGAACCAGTGGTGGCAATCTCATCATCACTGTCATCTTCAGAATAATCACTGTCAACAGAGGTTGACATCAAAGCCAAGCTGCTTGAGCTTGTACCAAGTTTCCCAGCCTTCTTCAGTCTTTGTTCAATGAGTTTAAAGTTGTTGTAAAGATCATTGAGCTTCATTGTTTCAATATCTGCTTTGTTTTCCCAGACTGTAACATTAGTTTGAAACTCTGAAGGCAAACTTCTTAGAAACTTCAAATTAAGGTCTTCCTTTTCTACCTCAATGCCAAACACAGTCAGTTGTGTAACAATCTTCTGAAGTTTGGTGAAGATACTATCAAGTGAGTCATTGCTTGAAGCAGAGAAGTTTTCATAACTTTGCTTCAACAATGTCTTTTGTGTCTTTTTGTAGCATCATTACCACCAAACATTGAGAAAATCTCTTCAAAAAGTTCTTTTGCAGTCTTGAACTTGCTGAAAGCTATGATCTGGTCTCTAGTAAGAGTCATCAGCAACAAACTTCTAGCCTTTAGATCATTCTTCTTCAGTGCTTTTTCAGTGCTAGATTCAGGCACAGAAACTGTCACCACATCTGTGTCTCCAACCTTCTGTGTCTTGGTCACAGGCTTGAAAGAATCACCAGTTAAGATGATCTCCCATAGAGCATAGTCCTGAATGAGAAAGTATTGCTCAATCATTATCCTCCACATCTCAAACTCATTAAGTTTGAGCTTAGGTAGCCTTGGTGTAGAAGAGTTGGACTGGTTGTTTTCCATCTCCATTGAATTGAGTGAGTAGGTTAAGCTTATTCCTTGGATCTTCTAAATCAAAATATCAGAACCTGGGCTCTGATACCACTTGATGGATCTAAACACACACCTTGTGTTAGTGATATTTTGAGTTATATTATTAAGCACGCGGAATATACTTAGTAATACTTAGAAGACAGATGTAAGTAAACAAGAACAATAAGCACAAAGCTCCAAGCTTCAATATTATTAAGAAATAATACGAGTGATCTTGCTTATCACTAGGGTTACGCCTTGAAGCTAATATGAATAATACGTAATGAAAACCGTACTCTAAACAATGACCTAGGATCTCCTTTTATAGCACAAGGAGTCCTTTACAAGATAAGTATAACCTAACAATATAGAATATACACAAGATCTTTTCTATACTTATCAATACACGTTTACTTAACAATTATCTAATAGCAGTGGTAATATTCGTACTGGCAGTGGTAATGAGTTTCCACTGCTAGTGTAAACATCAGCAGTGTTAACCACAAGACTATCAGTGGTAACTGTTAGTATTATTCCCAACAACTTCCCAAGCTACTCAAGTTCCTCTTAAAAGGACTTGTTTCATTCTCACGGGGAACCTACATAATCTATCGACTTTCTCTTAGAGATTGTTGATATTGAAGAAGCAGACCCTCTCCCTAGTCTCCGGCATAGGAAACCAAATATGCACTATTGAGTCTAGAGCCAAGAGATTATCATTAAATCTCATTAGGACACAATTAATGAAGACTTACTATTTCACACAATGTGGAAAGTAAGAATATACTTGGAGAGTCCTACGCATTATCCTTGTGGTATTGCCAGAAAATCCGAGTGATATGCAAAAATATTCACGATGAAGATGGAAATCCCTCTAGAGCCAACATCAAACAAGCTCTTGGTGGGTGACATGTGAGATCTTTCCAAAAGATCAAGCTTGTTACAACTGGATAGAAACGATGGGGCGATTCACTCTTGAATCAACCTTGGTCCAGGAAATGGATTGACGGATACCTTTGAAAAACCGGTCGTTGTGCTAAAAAACACTTTTCTACAGCACATCGACTGTGTATTAACTTTTCAAAATTAAAGGGTATTTATGATTGAAAATTGATTTTCTGTATAAAACCTTCGTTGTATTAAAAAATTCTTTTTATTAAGCAATACACGATTGTTTTTCAAATCATTTTTCATCAATCAGTGAATCTCAATTCGCTGATTCACTCACTCCGTGTTGTCTTCTTTGAGATATTCCGGTTTGAGAACGGCTTGATTAGCTGCGAAACGCTGTCAAGGAGATTCTTTGGAATTCTACCTGATCACAGGCAGTACTTGTACTGATCAACGGGGAACCGTGGTTCTTGAAACCCCATTCAACGAAAGTGATCAAAGACACCTTCGTGCGCTTTATTGCTAACTGTTGTTTGCAGGGACACCCGTCGATTGCAGCTGATCAGAATTGAGGAGTCAATCCATAACCGCATGCTCACACAACACACTCACTTCTAAAGAAATCATGATAAATGCATATCTTCATCAACTGACTCTGATATTTTGAATCCATGCTTCTGCTACGCTGCTGCAAATATCATGAATCAACAAAAGCTTCTGTAACTCTGATGAGAAGATATCATGATTCAAAAAGTGAGCATGTCAGTTCAAAAGTCACAACTTCACGTAATGGCGATACAATAAAGGATGAAACAAAAATTTACTGCGGCTGATGATCTCAAAGCTAGCTCAAAACTCTCTATCACGTGGATCAGTTAAAGACCTCCACTTGTAATAACCAAACATGCGGAACATGAAGAATCAAAGACTACGAGCTACAAAGCAAAGAACTTAATCAAGAATCCAAGAACACCAAAATATAATATCTGTTTGAAATTGATGTAATTGAGGTGACCTCCCTTAGGGGGAGATTGTTAGGATTTAGAAAATCCAATGGTTAAAGAGTCAGTCACCTCAAGTATATGTATTCTTTAGAAAGCTCGTAGTCATAGTCATTTAGTAATAGTGAGTAGTTTGTTAAGTAACACAGTGGAGGACGGACGGGTCTTTACCCACTGTATGCCTGATCCACAGCCCGTAGGAGGCGTGTCTTGTATGATCCTATAAATACCCTTTGCCTAGCAAGGCAAAGGGTTGGAGCTTTCATAATACATTTTTCTTTGTCTCACTAAAGTTCCCAACTCTCTTCACTTTCTCTCTCTAGAACTACAAACCATTCGACCCTTATTGTGCTATGTGATGTGATTGTGAAAACCGATATCTTACACTTTATACTAGCTTGATGTTAATAATGCATTTCTGTATGGTGATTTACATGAGGATGTGTATATGGTTATGCCTCAAGGGTATGAAAATGCTGACAAAAACAAAGTGTACAAACTTAATAAGTCTTTATATGGATTAAAACAAGCTCCTAGATAGTGGAATGAAAAGTTGACAACTGCCTTAGCTGAGCATGGGTTTGAACAAAGTAAATTTGATTAATCTTTGTAGATTAAATAGTCTGCTTTAGTGTTTGTGGCTTTATTAGTGTATGTTGATGATCTTGTCATTATTGGTAATGATGAAATTGAGATTAAGAATTTCAAACATTTTTTAAGTTCAAAGTTTTTGATAAAAGATTTGGGTGGTCTTAAGTATTTTCCGGGTATTGAAGTTTTAGAAAATGAGAGAGGCATTTATGTCTCAAAGAAAATACTTCTTAGAACTTTTGCACGATTATGGGCTTTTGCCTGCTAAGCCTGTTGATACTCCTCTTCCAGAAAACACAGTTTTAAATCATATTGAAGCTACAAGTGATAAATACTTGGTTACTATCACTAATTATCATAAGCTTTTTGGTAAATTGATATACTTAACTCATACTAGGCCTGATATAAGCTATGTTGTTAACTGTCTTAGTCAACTTATGCATAGTCCTTTGCAATATCATATGAAGGCCGCTTTAAAAGTTCTTAGGTATCTTAAAGGGTCCCCTAGGTCTGGTATTCAGTTTGATAAAGTTTTTGATCTTAAACTAAGGGCATTTTCTGATGCAGACTAGGCAAAGTGTCCTAACACTAGAAAGTCTGTCACTTGATTTTGTATTTTTTGGGTAAAAATTTGATTTCATGGAAAAGTAAAAAACAATCTACTCTTTCTAAAAGTTCTATAGAAGCTGAATACATGAGTATGGGTTTTGGTAGTTGTGAAACTATTTGGTTGGGTAATCTGCTTCATAATTTGGGTTTAACTGGTCTGTATCCAGTTGAGCTATTTTGTGATAATAGTGCAGCTATTCAGTTAGCTGCTAATCATGTGTTTCATGAAAAATCTAAATATTTAGAAATAGATATACATTTGGTAAGAGAGAGTGTCCGCTGGTATTATTAAAAATGTTAAAGTGCACACTGATGTGCAAGTAGCTGAAATTTTCACCAAGTGTCTTGGAGGTGTGCAACATGCTTTGTTTTGCAGGAAACTAGGACTACCTGATATGTTTAAGAAGAAGGGTACTCGAAAAGCTGAAGTAAAGGAAGTTGTTAAGACTGATGACTTAAAAGTTTGAGGGAAGGTGTTAGTGCAAATATTACGATATTTAATCTAAACAGCCTCGTTTGTTTTGTTGATGACAAACATGTAACTTGTAATACATAACGTAAAATGTAAAAGTTACTCGTAATCTTATTTTGTCTCAACATACTTTCAACATCTCTCGACATCTCAAATCCTTGTATACTACAACACATGTTCGTACATGATTGTTATGTTGCTTTATGATCAAACCCCTAATAAACCATTAAACATGTTTAGTTAAATAGTTTGTATAAGTTACATTTGTTACTTACACTTTTATAAAATACATGGCCTTAAAACTAGTTAATTAAATGGTTAATAAAATAGGATGGATTATCCATAACCCATGACCCATGACCCATTACCAATGATCCATAATCCATAACCCATTGTCTAGGTTCATTGTATCCAGTTGGGTACCCATGACCTAAAGTCCATGACCCACAACCCAAGACCCATGTGCATTAATTACATCATGCATTAAATGTGCATTACATCATGCATGACATCACAATGGGTAAAATTCATGACCCATGACCAAAAGTCCATAACCCATGACCCAAGATGTCTTTAACATCATGCATAAAATCACAATTAGTAAAATCCATGACCCATGACCCAAAGTCCATGGCCCATGACCCAAGGACCATAACCCATGACCCAAGGTGTCTTTGACATCATGCATGACATCACATAGCTTCTTTGCCTATAAATAGCAAACCATTTCTTCTTTGTTTCTTACACATTTTCACACACTTTCTCTCCACCATTTCTAACATATTTAGATTAGTAGGAAACATGTAAAACACCCTCATATCGTATGATCATAATGCTTCTAACTTTCATTTGTTGTAAGCATACTCCCGAAGTGATCCTCCAAAGCAAGCCTAGAGATCTTGCATCCTTACCTACTGAAGTGATCCTCTATCACAAGCATACAAGCACATGAAGATCTTCTAAAACAAGCTTGGGAAACTTGTCATCTCCATTCATGGAAGACTACCTATATCAAGCTTTGTGTTCTTGATTTTTGGTTTAGTATTTCATATCCATTAGACACATTGTCTTGGATCTTGTCTTGTATCATCTTCTCATATCCATAACTAGAAATTAG
This sequence comes from Chrysanthemum makinoi, assembly GCA_910596185.1. NCBI lineage: Eukaryota > Viridiplantae > Streptophyta > Magnoliopsida > Asterales > Asteraceae > Chrysanthemum > Chrysanthemum makinoi. The sequence continues at coordinate 117,999,847 of OU343222.1, read as the reverse complement.
ATGGTTTATGTGTTTGTGCCATAAACCACAAGGTTTGTTATGTTGGGCCACACAACATAACTGGTGTCATAGATGTCTCGTGTTGGTTGGGTAATGGTTCCTCCTTTGTAATGGAACCGGGTATCTAGCCTTGTACCGGATAAAGTGTGGGCGACGTTGTGATAGGTTTGGTTCTACCTCGTGGAAGAACTCGGTGTCTAGGCTTGTACCGGATAAAGTGTAGGAAATGTTGTGTAAGGTTTTCTCCGCCGAGAATGGAGTTTGTTGATCTAGTGAAGTAACTCTCGAGTTGGATACTCGGGGAGTGGAATAGGGCAAAGAGGAGCTTCGTGACCGAACCACTATAAATCCTCGTGTTGGTTTGCGTATCCTTTTACTTATCGCTTTACTTTTATTCTTGATTTATATTGTTGATTGTCTATGTGGTTGATGTTTATGTTTATGATGTATACTTGGTCTTTCATATAGTCATAAACTATATTTAACACTTTACATATTATGACACGCTTAATCAAGAAAAACAAACCGGACTAATAATTGTGAAACTTGATTTATAATGAACCATTAATCTTGCGGAATCTTATGTGATATTAAGGGGTTGGCCTTACATGCCGTAATGCGTTAAATGCATCCTTGCGTCGAGATTAGCAAACGCAATGGTTTATACTATATTTGATACTAATGTTTTAAGTTTGAAATGAAAATGTATTTACCCCCTCTACGTTTTCCCCAATTGGTATCAGAGCGGGTTTGTTAGGATTTAGTCAATCCAGTTATTAAAGTGTCGGTCACCTCAAGTATATGTAATCGTTAGAAAGCTCGTAGTCGTAGTTATTTAATGTTAAGTAGTAGTTAGTTAAGTAACACCGTGGAGGACGGACGGGTCTTTACCCACTGTATGCCTGATCCACAGCCCATAGGTGGCGATTTGTGTAAGACTATAAATACGCTCTACCTCCCAAGGTAGAGGGTTGGAGCTCATAATAACACTTTTACTTTCTCTCACTAAGTTCCCAAACCTCTAACTATTCCTCACTCTAAAACCTTATTGTGTACGCCTCTTATTGATCATGGTTTGATGTGTTTGTGAAACCCAATATGTTACAAATGGTATCAAGAGCCATGGTTTGATCATCTCTCTTACATATCCTTGGATTTCTAGTGGTTTTATATGGTTTTTGGGTTTGAAAACGTTTAGTGGTTTTTGCATCATTTGGATCATTTCTTGTGTTAAAGTTTGAATTTTGAGTGTACTTTTGTGTTTAGAATCATTGTAAGTGCTTGGGTTTTGATTTGGAAAGCTTGAATCACTGTGGTTGGGCTTGTTTTGGATTGAAAAGTATTGTTCTTAAAGTTTTCTACCTAGCGACTTGACTCTCGGAGTGATTTTCTTGGTAGCGACTTACTTTGTTAAATTCCAGCGACTTGTAGTTAGAGGAGTAGCGACTTGAGCCTAGCGACTTGTCTATTGAGACAAGCCGACAAACAGTACAACGTAGTGGAGGTTCCACTTCGGCTAGCGACTTGGTTGGCGTAGCGACTTGTCTCTATTATTTCTAGCGACTTGTCATTATTGTTCTTAGCGAGTTGATTCTCAGCGACTTGGATACTTAGCGAGTTGCTCTTTAGCGACTTGTCTGCTTAGCGATTTGGTGCATTAGCGACTTGTGTTCAGTGACTTGGGTCTTAGCGACTTGAGGTTTAGCGAGAAGCTACTTTGCGACTTGGTTCAAGGGTTATAGCGACTTGGTTAATATTTGTTTCTAATACGGTTTTCTCTTGATTTAGTAAAATCCCGTGAAAGAATCTATTTACCGGTTTAATCATAGAGTTATAAAATCCCGTGAAATTTGTAAACATGTCTACCAACGTGCCTACAATCATCTCTACTGTAGCTGAGGACGTTCAAGCAGCTGGTTCAGACACTCGTCCACCCATGCTTGACAGAACTGACTATGACTCATGGGCTCAACGAATTAGGTTGTACTGTCTGGGAAAGGAAAATGGAGTCAACATTCTCAAGTCAATTGATGAAGGACCTTATCAGATTGAGACTACAAGAGACATAATTGATACTGCTACAGATGGAACAATGATCTTTGGATTGGACAGACCAAAGACGTATGATGAGATCAGTGATAAGGAGAAAAAGAGATTCGATGCTGATATCAGGGTTTCAAACATTATACTTCAAGGTCTTCCAAAAGATATCTATAAGCTTATCAATCACAACACTGAAGCCAAGGCGGTTTGGGATAATGTCAAAATGCTTCTCTCGGGTTCTGAATTATCTAAGGAAGACAGAGAATCACAACTGTATGATGAATTTGAGCACTTTAATATGAAACCAGAAGAAAGTGTCTATGAATATTACGTGAGATTCCACAAGCTTGTGAATGATATGAGGAATATCAAAATGACCATGCCAAATATTCAGCTAAACTCAAAGTTTGTAAACAACATAAATCCCGAATGGCACAAATTTGTCACCTTTGTGAAGCTAACCAAAGGATTGAAGAACACCAACTATGAGCAATTGTATGCCTTTCTTCTTCAGAATGAGAGACATGCTATGTTTGAACGAAGGATTCTTGAACAGTTCAAATCTAAGCAGGGAGAAACTAGTTTGTCAAATGACTCTACAGCCTTTTACACCAATGTTGAAAATACCACCAAAACTTCTCAAGTCATACCCACGGGTAATGGTAATTACAAGCTCATCCCTGATTCAGCATATAAGCCTCCTGACTCAAACACACTCATGGAAAACTTCATCAATCAACTATTTCTCATGGTTAGTCAAAATATGAATTCCCTCCCACACCCCGACAATAATCTCAGAACAGCATCCAATCCACACAATCAAGTTACTGTCAGAGATGGTAAGGTCGTGGTGCAGAATGTGCAAGGAAGACGATATGAACAAGGGATGGTTGGAGCAGGTTATGGTAATGCTGGAGTAGGTGGAGGATATGTGGCAAATCAAAATCGTGGAAGAAATGCCAATCAAGGGCAAGCAAAACCAGTCAAATGCTACAACTGTGGTGGTGAGGGACATATTGCGAGGAACTGCACATCTCCAAAACGTCCACAGAATGCAGAATACTTCAGAGACAAGATGTTGCTTGTGCAAGCTCAGGATAATGGAGCAGTTCTGGATGAAGAGGAGTTGTTGTTCCTTGCTGAAGGGAATGCTAAGACCTATGATGCGGATGTAGATGAGCAGCCAATTCAGGAAATAGGTCAAAATCATCAAAATGCCTTTCAAGTTGCAGACTGTGATGCATTTGACTCTGATGTCGATGATGAACCTACTACCCAGACAATCTTCATGGCTAGCATCTCACCTATGGTCTCTCCAAAGGTCCCTTCACCACAACAGGCTAGTCAATAAAAAGATTCAATCATTTTAGAGGTATTAAAACTATACGATGTAGTTGATGAGCAAAAGATGCATAATGAAGTACAATCTCTTGAAACTTATGAATCAGATGTTGATAATGAGGGTAATAGTAATATTGTCCCATATGATCAATATGTGAAGCAAAGTGAAAGTGAGATTATACCAAGTGATGCATCTTCTGCAGTCAATGATGACTATGTTTTTGATGAATATACTGCATGTGCTCTTGATAATTCTGTTATCTCTGAACTGAATGCATATAAAGAACAAGCTATTTATGAACAACGTGCTAAGTTTGAGTTAACTACTCGTGAGAAGGAAATGGATGACCAAATGCGTACAATTATTAGAAAAAGTAATTGTAGAGAAGAAGTGTTAAAACAAGAGTTAAACTCATTACAAGAAAAGCTTTCTAAAACTGTTAAGCAAAAGCAAGAGCTGCAAGATAATGTTAAAACGCTTAAACAAGAATTCAGTGCTAAGGAATCAAAACTTTTGAATGATTTTTCTAATCTAAAAATGTTGAAAAACAAGCTTGAAAATAAGTTGTACGTACAAGGGAACACCATTCAGACTGCTCACATGATCAGTAAGCATAGAGTCTTAAGCGATAAGCACAGTATTCCCCTTGTAGAGGAACAAAATCCCGAATATTGCAAAAGAGCTAAAGCTTTCCATAAGATTGTATATGATGGCAATGAGATTCTTAAGCCTAGGCAAAAACCATCATGTATTGGAAGCACGGAAGAGGATAGAAAATTAGATGATGCATCTAGGGAGAAAATGGATAAGAAGCTTAACGATCCTGCGTGTAAAAAGAATAACATAACGATCAAACCCCATGATTACACTAAGGAAAATTGGATCTCCCTAAACATGTTTAAGCCTCAAACTCAATTAACCCCAGAACATATTTTTTGGAAGAAAGATATGGATAAACAAAAAGTTAATGTACTTGTTGAAACAAACACTCCCTTTAGGAAAATGCCTGCAGCTACTGTGTATCTTCCAAATACACCAATGCACTTAGTTCCTAGAACTATTGCCACTAATAGCAAGACCTTAATCAGCCTGTATGTTGTTTATCAACTATTCGTTGATTTTGAGAAGACATGTAAGAAGAGAATCACACCTACAGGGATAACTGAAGGGGAAAGGGGTTTTGAGCAAACTAAAGAATGTTATTTAACTGAGGTCATGCCCTTCTTTAAACAATTAAAAGGTCAATTTGAGAGTCTTCAAAAGGGGATTAACTCAGATATCAAAGAAATGGAAAAGGAATTTGATGCAATGATTGTTGAGGTAAATGATTATGAACGGGAACTCAAATATAATGAAATTGAAAGGAAGAACTTGCATATCTTAAATGAGAACTTAGTATTAAGTTGTGTGGCTCAAGATGTGTTTTATACTGTTACTAAGCATTCTATTACTGCCTCTCAATTTCATGAATTAACTGTTGCCTTGAAAGTTTCCCATGATCATGTCATTGAGCTTGAAATCAAAAACTCAGAACTGAATGAGAAAATTGATCAGGATGATCACGATAATTTGGTAAAACAGTTTTCTAAGCTAGAAGTTGAACATTTTAATTTGCAACTAAAATATCAACATCTTAAAGAAAGTGTCAAAATCTCAAACATCAAGACATCCTCAAATGTTCCAGAGTTTGATGCACTTTTTGAAATAAACAAACGTGACGAACAGATTCAAGCTCATTGTAACATGATCAGAAAGTTGAAAGCCTAAATTTCACAATTAAAGGGTGAAAAGTACAATGTGACTGGCTCCCAAATGCCTCCTCCTTTAGATTCTCAGTGTTCTCAAACGTTTCATCTTCAAAACTTGGTTAATGCTTTGCAAAAGGAAAATGAGAGCTTTCTAGAAGAAAATGAAAAGGTTAAACGACACTTTAAAGAGTTATATGATTCAATGAAAGTCACCCGTGACAAGAACAATGAAAAAATAACATCTTTACAAAAGAAAATTGAGAATCTAAGGAGTCAGGAAAAAGGGAAATTGCCACTTGTCTTTAATGAGATTATTGCATCAAAGTCATCTGCAGACTGCAAATATACTGTGACTGTTACATACATTCCTCCTCATCTTAGAAATAACGAACTTGTGTTTCATAACTATTTCGCTCACCTTAAGGATAGTCTAGAATGTCTCTGTGAGATTGTAGAAGAGGATTTCATAAATAAGCCACTTGATAGAGATTAGGTTTGCTTGCATTCAGGCCAAACGATCTCAAGAGCTGCTAGAATGTTTAAGAGCGACATGTCCTAAATCCTTAGGTGCAAAATATAAAGCTGTGATGCCCTTGTTCTATGCCTAGTGCCAATTATGCAACCCATTCTATGCCCAGTATTAAGAGAGTGAACTCTAAAGTGCCTACAAGTAGTTTTGATCCATGCACGTCTAGTTCAGGAATGCAAAAAGTAGCCCAAACAACTAATGTTCCCATAATTCCCTCTACAGGATTAATCAGTGACACAAAAGCAAGCGGGTCAAAGCCTCCAGGCAATACAAAGTAAGATATGACCTCACAAGCTAAGAATGTGCATTGGAAGAGAGTAGCAGACCACCCTAGGAACACTAAGTTTGAGTTGAATAAAACGAATCGTGTTGATTCTAGTATTAGCTATAAGCGTACTGTAATTAATTGGAATTCTGCTACTATCTACAAACCATGTAATGATGACTGTTTTTTTTCTGTTACTGATCGTGAATGTGGTGTGAATGTTTTGCTTAATGCTGTTAAATGCCCAGTAAAAGTTGTTAATGTCAAAAATCAAACTAAGAAGGCTAAAAGGCAAAAGCGAAAGAAAGTTAGAAAACATTGGAAACCCACAGGAAGAAAATTTAGTAATATTGGTTATCAATGGATACCTACTGGCCGTAAGTTTAATCTTAATGAGTTTTGCCCTAAATTTGCTAAGTCAATGCCCATTATAAAATGGATGCCTACTGGTAGAACTATTCCTTTAAGAAGTGAACATACTTTGAATAGGTCAAATACGGACACTAGCCTACATCTATTTCTGATGATTCCATTGTTTCTACTTCCGATGTGGATGTTCCAATCACCGTTACTAACCAAATGGAACCCATTCTTGCATGGAGATCCCAATTATCCAGTTATCCATTCTTGTCTGTGTTCAACTGCAGATCGTTCAAATCGTTCTGTGGTACCTGGACTCAGGCTGTTCCAAGCATATGACTGGAGATCGCTCGCGGCTCATGAACTTCGTGAGTAAATTCATCGGGACTGTTAGATTCGGGAACGACCATTTTGGAGCAATTATGGGTTATGGAGACTATGTTGTTGGCAAAAGTGTAATCACCAGGGTATATTATGTTGAAGGTCTTGGTCATAACTTGTTTTCTGTTGGTCAATTATGTGATTCCCATCTAGAAGTGACATTTAGAAAAAATACTTGTTTCGTTAGAGAACTCGATGGTGTGGAACTGTTAAGAGGAACTCGTGGTTCAAATCTATACACCATCTCTATCGAAGACATGATGAAGTCTTCTCCAATCTGCTTGTTGTCAAAGGCTTCAAAAACAAAATCATGGTTATGGCATCGTCGTCTCAATCACTTGAACTTCGGCACCATTAATAATCTTTCCAGAAATGATCTTGTAAGAGGCTTACCCAAATTAAAGTATGAAAAAGACCATCTTTGTTCAGCATGCCAATTGGGAAAAAGCAAGAAATATGCCCACAAACCCAAACCCACAAACTCAGTAATGGAAGTTCTGCATACCCTTCATATGGACTTGTGCGGACCAATGAGAGTGCAAACGATTAATGGGAAGAAATATATTTTAGTCATTGTTGATGACTACTCTCGATTTACTTGGGTAAAGTTTTTGAGGACAAAGGATGAAACTCCAGATGTCAGAATCAAACTTATCAAGCAGCTTCAGGTTTGACTTAACAATACGGTTAGAATTTTTTGAACAGACAATGGCACAGAGTTCGTTAACAAAGACTTAAGTCAATTTTATGATAGTGTTGGAATCAGTCATCAAAGAAGTGTTCCACGAACTCCTCAACAGAACGGTGTAGTTGAAAGACGAAATAGAACTCTTGTGGAAGCTGCAAGAACAATGCTAATTTATTCAAAGGTTCCAATGTTTCTCTGGGTTGAAGCCATTGCCACTGCTTGCTACACCCAAAATTGTTCCCTCATACACATATCTCATGGAAAAACTCCATACGAACTTGTCCATAAACGAAAACCTGATCTTTTCTAACTTCATGTGTTTGGTGCGTTGTGCTATCCAACGAATGACGGTCAAGATTTAGGTAAATTAAGAGCTAAGGCGGACATTGGAGTTTTTGTAGGTTATGCATCAAACAAGAAGGGTTACCGAATCTACAACAAAAGAACTCGAGATATCATGGAAACTATTCACGTCACATTTGATGAGCTATCCGGGCAAATGGCTTCAGGACAATCCAGTTCTGGACCCGCATCACAACCTTCATCAAGTAGTCCTATCAGTTCTACTCTTGTTACAAATCCCTCACCAGCAACTCCTTATGTACCTCTTTCAGAAGATGATTTGAAGAAATTGTTTGATCCAATGTTTGATGAACACTATGAGCCAAGTGGTAATGATCTATCAATTCCATCAACAGAGGCTGTTCCTATCCCTATCAACGAAGTTAACCCTTCAGTTTCTATGTCAATAAGTCAAGAAGCGCCTGCTGCTGATCACTTTGTCTCATCAACAAATCATCAATCATCGAGTGTACATCATGGAAGTGTGTATGGCACCTATGATGGACATAATACCTTTGCTACTCCTGAAGATGCCCCCTTTGAAAACATATTTGCTCCTGAATCATCATCAGAACCATCTTCATCAGGAGAAATCTACTCTGCTACTTCAGTCCCTCAACAACAACCACACGAACACCCTAGAAAATGGACACATGATCACCCATTGGACAACATCATTGGAAATCCCTCTCGTCCAGTATCCATTCGCAAACAACTTGCAACTGATGCCTTATGGTGCTTTTTCAATTCCGTACTATCCAAGATCGAACCAAAAGACGTTAAAACTGCCATGAATGAAGACAGCTGGTTCAATGCCATGCAAGAAGAAATTCATGAGTTTGATCGACTAGATGTATGGGAATTACTACCTGCTCCTGACTGTGCTATGATCATTGCTCTAAAGTGGATCTTCAAAGTAAAACTTGATGAGCATGGTGATGTATTAAATAACAAGGCTCGATTGGTTGCAAAAGGATACCGTCAAGAGGAGGGTATTGAATTTGAAGAATCATTTGCTCTAGTTGCTCGTATCGAGGCAATCAGAATCTTCTTGGCTAATGCTGCAAGTAAGAACATGGTAGTCTATCAGATGGATGTAAAGATGGATTTTCTTAACGGAGATCTTAAAGGAGTCGTATACGTCAGCCAACCTGAAGGTTTTGTGAATCCAGAGCATCCTACTCATGTCTATCGCTTAAAGAAGGCTCTTTATGGTTTGAAGCAAGCTCCAAAGGCATGGTATGATACGCTATCAAAGTTTCTTCTATCTACTGGATTCAGCAAAGGAGCAGTTGATCCGACATTGTTCACCAGAAAGTCAGGCAAACACTTAATTCACGTTCAAATCTATGTTGATGATATTATTTTTGCCTCGACTGACCTCAACGAATGTGACCATTTTTCAAATGGAATGGGTTCCAAATTTCAAATTGTCAATGATGGGACAAATTTCATTTTTCTTGGGATTACAAATTTCACAAAGTTCCAGAGGCATTTTTATAAATCAATCTAAATATGCAAATGAGATTTTAAAGAAATTTGGATTTGATTCTTGTGACCCTGTTGACACTCCCATGATAGAGCGTACTAAACTGGATGAGGACCACTCAGGGATCATGGTAGACCAAACGAAATATCACAGTATGATTGGATCCCTGATGTACCTCACAGCCAGTAGACCAGACATTCTATTCGTTGTTTGCATGTGTGCTAAATACCAGGCTATGCCTACCAAAAAACACCTTGAAGCGGTTAAATGGGTGTTTCGGTATCTCCAAGGAACCATCAATATGGGACTTTGGTACCCGAAGGACACCGGTATGTCACTAACAGCCTATGCAGATGCTGATCATGCAGGATGTCAAGATACACGTCGAAGTACGTCTGGAGGTACTCAGTTTTTGGGTGATAAGCTTGTGAGCTGGTCTTCTAAGAAACAAATGAGTACTTCGATATCCTCTACAGAGGCTGAATACATAGCCATGTCATCTTGTTGTGCTCAAATCCTATGAATGAGATCCCAATTATCTGACTATGGCTTTGAATTCAACAAAATCTCTCTGTATTGTGATAACAAAAGTGCCATTTCTCTCTCATGCAACAACGTACAACACTCAAGAGCAAAGCACATCGACATTCGACATTATTTCATTAGGGAGCAAGTAGAAAACGGTGTGGTGGAACTTTATTTTGTGAGGACTGAATACCAGTTAGCAGACATCTTCACCAAAGCTCTTCCTAGAGAACGTTTTGATTTTATCCTCCCACGACTTGGTCTAAAGAGTCTACAGCCGGAAACACTTAAACGTCTTCAAGAGGAAGAAGAGGAGTAAAAGGTTTTCTTCATCCATCTCTTGTAAATAGTTATTCAAAAAGCAAAATACAAAATTTCCAAAACCAACAAAAAGCAAATAGAAAATATAAAATTTTCAAAATCCATAAAAATTAGAAAATCTTGAAAAATCCCAAAAATATTTTTTTTCATGTTTTCTTTATTCGATATCATCTACGGACTTTGTGTTGACATTCAAAGAATGTCACGGGTTTTTAGATGTTCTTCGAATGTACATATTTTGTTTAAAAAAAAAATTGAGAGAAAGTGAAACAAAGGCTTATAGTCATTTCAGTCTATAACCCGTTTTTATAGAAAGAACAGAGCCATACTTTATCTTAATTTTTTAAATCTCATGCTCTGATTCTTTAAACTAATATTTGCTATCTAATGAAAACTAATAACTTTGAAAAATAACTCGGACTCAATTTTGGAAAATCATCTGGACTTATTTGTCAAAATCTTTATCTCTCATTCAACAACTTATGTCATTGATTGAGGGGGAGAATGATTTCAATTAAAACAAAAGGTTATTTGTCATACAATTGTTTTCAAAAGATACTCATGCATGTTTAATCTTTGGAGTTTAAAGTCTCAGATTTGATCCTTATCGGTAAAATGTTTTCATAAGCAAGTCACAATTCTCCTCAAAAGCTTTCAAAATCAATTTAAATTTCCAGAGATCACAAATCTCAAATGATTTGAAAATTGTGATTGGGGGAGAATTTGTGATTTAAATTGGATTTAAACTGATAACTCGATAATTGGTTTTATAAGTGTTTAGCAAACTCTCTTCCATCTATGTGCCAAACGATTTCAATTTTTCCATGCACATGTTAAGGGGGAGCATCTATTTTAAACAAAAAAGGATTGAAACGTGATTAATTTGTTCCAAAGTGCAGGTTTTCCATAATATGTGAAAAACTCTTTCAAATCTCGATGCACAAATTGAGGGGGAGCAATTTTTATTGAAAACCACATTCTTTCCAAAAATTTCTTTAAATGTATGTGAATCACTGATTTTGATCGGGAAAGTGATGTCGATATTTTTAGAAAATATTTATCAAAAGAAGTGAATTCTTCCTCTTGCCTCCATGTGCCAAAATGATTTCAAACATATGTTGCACATGTTGAGGGGGAGCCGTTTTCTAAAATATCAAAAACGATTCAGGTACAAAATGCTTTGATATTATATCACAAGTACTTGGATTGATTTTCAAATGGTTTTCAATTGGTTCCAATGGCTGATGAACAATACCAAAAGACCGACCAATTTATTTTATGCATGGTGTTATATGGATGGTTAGGTTAGGTATTCGTTTCCATGATCCCGCCAGAGCCGGAGGGATCTACCCAGGGACAATCCACTAGATAGTGTAGAGTCCTTAGGTATAATTTAAAAAAGGAGAAAAGTGAGATATGGGAAGAGTGCTGACTGAGATAGAGCTAGAACTAGAATAAAACCAACAAGGTTTTAGTTATGAAGCCTTGGTAAGCACTGAAGGGGTTGAAGAATGAAAAAGAATTGAATGAGAAAAGGGTGAAAACAAATAGCCCTCCAATAATTCAACCTTAGGGCAGAAACCGGGTTCAATACATATGCTACTGGTTGTTACTAACGTAACACCGGTATTGAAGACAAGACGTCATGGACCCAGTGACACTCTGCACTACAACTTCCCAAGCTACTCAAGTTCCTCTTAAAAGGGCTTGATTCATTCTCACGGGGAACCGACATAATCTATCGACTTTCTCTTAGAGATTGTTGATATTGAAGAAGGAGACCCTCTCCCTAGTCTCCGACTTAGGAACCAAATGTGCACAATTGAGTCTAGAGCCACGAGATCATCAAATAAATCTCTTTAGGACACTATCAATGAAGACTCTCTGTTTCACACAGTGTGGAAAGAAAGATTATATCTTATGAGTCCTATGCATTATCCTTGTGGTATTGCCAAAACATCTGAGTGATATGCAAACATATTCACAATGAAGATGGAAAGCCTTCTAGAGCCAACATCAAACAAGCTCTTGGTAGGTGGCATGTGAGATCTATCCAATAGATCAATCATTTGACAACTGAACAGAAACAATGGGGCGATTCAAACTTATGAATCAATCCTGGTTCAGGTCATGGATTGACGGATACCTTTAAAAACCCGGTCATTGTGCTTAAAAAATTCTTTTCTTTAGCACATCGACTATGTACTAATATTTCAAATATAAAAGGTGTTTATGATTGATAATTGATTTTTCTCAAAAACCCTCGTTGTATTGCAAAAACACTTTATTGAGCAGTACTCGATTGTTTTTCAAATCTCTTTTCATCAATCAGTGAATCTCAAATTCGCTGGTTCACTCACTCCGTGTTGTCTTCTTTGAGACGTTCCGGTTTGAGAACAGCTAGAACAGTTGCGAAACCCTGTCAAGGAGATTCTTCGGAATTATACCTGATCACAGGCAGTACTTGTACTGATCAACGGGGAACTGTGGGCCGTGTACCTCAATTCAACGAAAGTGATCAAAGACACTTTCGTGCGCTTTATTGCTAACTGTTGTATGCAGGTACGTCCTACGTTTGCAGCTGATCAGAATGGAGAGGTCAATCCATAGCCGCATGCTCACTCATCACATTCATTTCTAAAGAAATCATGATAAGTGCATCAATGACTCTGATATTTTCACTCCATGCTTCTGCTATGCTGCTGCAAATATCATGAATCAACTAAAGCTTCCGCTACTCTGATGAAAAGATTTCATGATCCAGAATGTGAGCATGTCGGTCCAAAAGTCACAACTTCACATAATGACAACACCACAATGGAAAAGTCAGAGATTTATGGTAGCTGATGATCTCAATGCTGGCTCAAAACTCATTATCACGTGGATCAGTTAAAGACCTCCACTTGGATTAACCAAACATGCAAAAATGAAGAATCAATGACTACGGGCTACAGAGCAAAGAACATTAACAAGAATCCAAGAACAATCTTAATGTAATATCTGTTTGTATTCAATGTAATTTGAGGTGACCTCCCTTAGGGGGAGATTGTTAGGATTTAGTAAATCCAGTTATTAAAGTGTCGGTCACCTCAAGTATATGTAATCGTTAGAAAGCTCGTAGTCGTAGTTATTTAATGTTAAGTAGTAGTTAGTTAAGTAACACCGTGGAGGACGGACGAGTCTTTACCCACTGTATGCCTGATCCACAGCCCATAGGTGGCGATTTGTGTAAGACTATAAATACCCTCTACCTCCCAAGGTAGAGGGTTGGAGCTCATAATAACACTTTTAATTTCTCTCACTAAGTTTCCAAACCTCTAACTATTTCTCACTCTAAAACCTTATTGTGTACGCATCTTATTGATCATGGTTTGATGTGTTTGTGAAATCCAATATGTTACAGGGTTGGCTCTAGTTTTTTTTTAAAACAAATGGTTTTCAAAATGAATAAGGTCCTTGTATCAAATTTTTGGTGAAGTCAAGCATAATATGAAAAGTGTTTTGTAGATTCTTTTTCTTTGAAGTTTTGTTGTTAGATATCTTGTTACTAAGCTTGAACAATGATTAAAATGGGTAATATAACTTCACTAAAAAGTCTACAAAGGTTAAACCTTTTTGTCGGGTCAACATATGTATTTTTGTGAATTTGTGTCAGATCCGCGGATCCCTTTGTTATCAAAGGGCGTATCCCTTTTGGAAGGGATCAGGCGGATCCGTCTGTGCAGATGACAACTTTGGTTAAAATTTTCAAAAATTTATAACTAATTAACCGTAAGTCCGTAGAAGTCGTGCCACCTATTTTTTGAAATGTATTTGAGTCTATTTTCATATAAAATTGATTTTATAAACTGATTCAAAACAAAAATTTACAGAATCATTAATTTATAATAGAAAGTCATTTTTCGGTCATAACTTTTGCACAAACTTTTAGTCTAATTGGAGACGGATGTTTTCGTCTTTGAATAACAGTGTGTTTTCTTTTGAAACTAAGGTTTTGATCATATTTATAAATATAAAAGAAACTAATCAAGCTTGATATACATGTTTATATTTAACACAAAGCGATGGAAAGAACTTTCGTATGCTATGCTAAATGATTAATTTTATTACCTAGCATTACTTGATTATTTGCTTATTTCAAATAGTTGTTGTGCTTGTTTGTTTGAATAACATATGTGGTTTCCCCACCTTGCTATTCATTATCTTGTTTGTCGATTCAGTAATATTTTACTAATTAATGTGCTATTTGAAGGAGTGTTTGGGATAACATCTAGTTGTGTCAAAAATGTTATTTTAAATACTTAGATAAATCATATAAGTTGAAAAATGTTTAAAACATATAATATACTAAATGACTTCTTGTTGAGTTTGTAATATGTGAAACATAAATGTATTATGTGCTTTCTTTCTCATCTTTTCTTGTGTCATTTTTTGAAACAACAAGAATGTACATCGGATTATAACCTACACTAGTGTTGATGATGTACCTTCCCGTTTTCCTTTCCATGATCGCTTTCCAAGCTTCATAGTAAGATTGAAAAATTGATTATTTCATCCGATATACTCAAGTAAATTATTTTACAATGCAAAGATAATTGGTCATATCCGAAAATCCAAACTCACGCTTTCCAACAACATATGTTGAACTCGCTCATCCAACCATTTTTGTTCACCATATGGACAACTTTAAATCTTTATATTTAAACATGACACCTTCGTCACCTTAATTATTTCAGGCATAATATTAATAAAAAGTGAAGCAAAGTATCATCGTTGTTACTCTTCGATAGGCCATTGTAGGAATATAAATTTTCCTAACTTGAGAATGAATACTGGAGAACTTATTGCACTAGAAACTTAATTTGACCTAATGGTTGAATTGCTTCCTTGATAGAAGTTGGGTATGTGAAATCACCCGTAAAAATGGTCTTGTTTAGCCGTAATTGAGCACCGCTAGTAATAGTCTCATATTCATTCATTCACTTGAGAAATCTATACTCATATGTTTTCCTAAAGTAAGTTTACAACGGAAATACTTTGCGTTGTCTTAGGATTACTAATCAAACAAGCTGTAAAATTGATTTTTCTTTTAGTTAATCGCAACCACTTGCCTCATCAAGCGATTATCTTGCTTTGATCGAGAAGAGCTACATGACTTCATGGATGAAGTTCATTGTATACTAATCACTATCCGTAATGACTATACATAGTTCATTGCTTCCGTTGATCAAAACAACCTTCTAAACGATTCACTTTATTAAGGACGCATATACATGTGTTTCTTACTCTTCAATACCTACACATAGGTAAACATCTTTTAGCTAAAACAAACTCACAAAACGGTACTTGCTTCAAGCCTTTTTAAATCAACACTTACTCTTCTAAACACAATTCCTTCATCTCCACAAACAACAACTCCACATTATGGATCTAAATATAGTCTAGATTGTCCTAAACTAGCACCTCACAACTCTTTTGTATTGAACATCATCATGTGCTCTTTTCTTTTTGGACACATACCTTGCACGTCATTGTTAGTGTAGATGATTTACTAATCCAGATCGTAAATCTGTTTTGTGCTTCTTGAATAGTGCTTGTTAAGTTTGCTAAACCTTTGTGTTATTTGTGAGCTCGATCTCATTTGATTGCCTATATGTTATTTCTACATGCTCTCCTTGCTATGCTTAACTTGTATACATGTATGCTTGTCAGAAATCATTAGTTTCAAAATTTGAAACATAGAGCAAAATTTTGAAACCATTCTGTTAAGGAAATCTGTCTCAGACGCCGAATCCCTTGGATATAACTATGTAAGATATAGGATTTCACAAACACATCAAACCAAATCCATATGGGGCGTATACAATGTTTTAGAGAGGGAAAGTTCTAGAGAGAGAAAGGGAAGAGAGTTGGGAACTATGTGAAACAAAGAAAAATGGTATTGAAGCTCCAACCCTCTACCTTGGGAGGTAGAGGGTATTTATAGCGTCTTACAATAAACGCCACCTACGGGCTTTGGATCAGGCATACAATGGGTAAAGACCCGTCCGTCCTCCACGGTGTTACTTAACTAACTACTTATTAACATAACTTGACTACGACTACAAGCTTTCTAACGAATACATATACTTGAGGTGACCGACTCTTTAACGACTGGATTTTCTAATTCCTAACAATCTCCCCCTAAGGGAGGTCACCTCAAATTACACAGAATACAAACTGAAATTACATTAAGATTGTTCTAGGATTCTTGTTTAAGTTCATTGCTCTGTAGCCCGTAGTCTTTGATTCTTCATGTTATCCATGTTTGGATAATTCAAGTGGAGGTCTTTAATTGATCCACATGATGATGAGTTTTGAGCCAACTTTGAGATCATCAGCTTGTATAAATCTCTGACTCTTCCATTGTAATGTTGACATTATGTGATGTTGTGACAGTGGACCGACATGCTCACATTCTGGATCAAGATTTCTTTTCATCAAAGTATCGGAAGCTTTAGTTGATTCATGATATTTGCAGCAGCGTAGCAGAAGCATGGAGTGAGAATATCAGAGTCATTGATGCACTAATCATGATTTCTTTTGAAATGAATGTGTTATGTGAGCATGCGGTTATGGATTGACCTCTCCATTCTGATCAGCTGCAAACGTTGGGAGTACCTGCATACAACAGTTAGCAATAAAGCACACGAAAGTGTCTTTGATCACTTTCGTTGAATTGAAGTACACGACCTACGGTTCCCCGTTGGTTAGTACAAGTACTGCCTGTGATCAGGTATAATTCCGAAGAACCTCCTTGACAGGGTTTCGCAGCTGATCTAGCTGTTCTCAAACCGGAACATCTCAAAGAAGACAGCATGGAGTGAGTGAACCAGCGAATTTGAGATTCACTGACTGATGAAAAGAGATTTGAAAAACAATCGTGTATCGCTCAATATAAATTGTTTTTGTAATACAACGAAGGTTTTAATGAAAATCAATTATCAATCATAAACACCTTTTGTTTTGAAATATTAATACACAGCTGATGTGCTATAGAAACGAGTTTTAAGCACAATGACCGGTTTTTCAAACGTATCCATCAATCCATAACCTGAACCAGGATTGATTCAGAATTTTGAATCGCCCCATTGTTTCTGTTCAGTTTTCACATGGTTGATCTATTGGATAGATCTCACATGCCACCTACCAAGAGCTTGTTTGATGTTGGCTCTAGAAGGCTTTCCATCTTCATTGTGAATATGTTTGCATATCACTCAGATGTTCTGGCAATACCACAAGGATAATGCGTAGGACTCTTAAAATATATTTTCTCTTTCCACATTGTGTGAAACAGAGAGTCTTAATTGATTGTGTCCTTAATGAGATTTATTGATGATCTCGTGGGTCTAGACTCAATTGTGCACATTTGGTTCCTATGCCGGAGACTAGGGAGAGGGTCTCCTTCTTCAATATCCACCATCTCTAAGAGAAAGTCGATAGATAATGTAGGTTCCGCTATGAGAATGAAACAAGTCCTTTTAAGAGGAACTTGAGTAGCTTGGGAAGTTTAGTGCAGTGCGTCACCGGGTCCATGACGTCTTGTCTTCAATACCAGTGTTACCTTAGTAGACACCAGTAGCATATGTATTGAACTCGGTTTCTGCCCTAAGGTTGAAATATTGGAGGGCTATTTCTTTTCACCCTTTTTCTCATTCATTTCTTTTTCATTCTTCAACCCCTTCAGTGCTTACCGAGACTTCATTACTAGAACCTTGTTGGGTTTATTCCAGTTCTAGCTCTATCTCAGTCCGCACTCTTCCCATATCTCACTTTACTCCTTTTATTTCATCATACCTAAGGACTCTACACTAACTAGTGGATTGTCCTTGGGTAGATCCCTCCGGTTCTGGCGGAATCGTGGGAACGAATACCTAACCTAACCATCCTTATATCACCATACATAAAGTAAAATTGGTTGGTCTTTTTGGTATTGTTCATCAGCCATTGGAATCAATTGAAAACCATTTGAAAATCAATCCAGGTACTTGTGATATATTATCAAAGCATTTTGTACCTGAATCTTTTTTGATACTTGAGAAAATGGCTCCCCCTCAACATGTGCATCGTATGTTTGAAATTGTTTTGGCACATGGAGGCAAGAGGACTTGAAAATCTCAGATTTACTGAACTAAAGATTTGATTCTTTGATCACCAATTTCTAAAAGATATCAACATCACTTTCCCGATCAAAATTAGTAATTTTCATACTTTGTTAAGAATATTTTTAGGAAAGGATGTGGTTTTCAAAAATTTGCTCCCCCTCAATATGTGCATCTGATTTTGAAATTGTTTAGCATATATTAGGGAAAACCTGCACTTAGAGACAAATCAATCACGTATCATTCCATTTTGGTTTGATATAAATGCTCCCCCTTAACATGTGCATGGAAAATTTGAAATCGTTTGGCACATGCAGGGAGGAAAGCTTGTTAATCACGTATAAAACCATTTATCAATTTGTCAGTTTAAATCCAATTTAAATCACAAATTATCCCCCGATCACAATTTTCAAATCCTTTGAGAGTTGTGATCTCTATTGATTTAAATTAAATTTTGAGAGCTTTTGAGGAGAATAGTGACTTTCTTTTGAAAAACATTTTAACTGATAAGGATTAGATTTTGAGACTTTAAACTCCATTGATCGATGATGCATAAATATCTTTTGAAAACATAACATTAGCCAAGGTCTTGTACCATTTGTATAAAACATTGTTCATTTTAATTATCCAAAAGTAGACCTTGCTCGTTTAAGTGTCAATTGTTTGAAAAAAAATACTCTTTTTGATTCGATTGAAATCATTCTCCCTCTCAATCAATAACATAAGTTGCTGATTGAGAGATAGGGATTTTGACAGATGATAAGCCCAGATGATTTTTCAAAAAATAGAGTACGAGGTATTTTTAAAGCAATTTTGTTTTCATTAGATGACAAATATTTTTCAGAAGAATCATTAGACCGAAAAATATTTGGAAAGAAAACATTTGTCTTTTTGGTGATAAACATTTGTTTTAAGAATCAGAGCATGAGATTTGAAAAATAAGATTAAGCATGGCTCTGTTCTTTCCTTTTAACACGGGTTACTGCCTGAAATGACAATAAACAACCATTTTTCTCCGCCTCATTTTTTTTTTTTTTTTTTTTTTTTTAAAAGCAATTTATGGACATTCGAAGAACATCTAAAAACCCGTGACATTCTTTGAATGTCAACACAAAGTCCGTAGATGATATCAAATAAAGAAAAACAAGACAAAATAACAATATTTTTTTGGTATTTTCAAGATTTTCTAATTTTTATGGATTTTTTTGAAAATTTTATATTTTTCTATTTTCTTTTGTGGGTTTTGAAATTTTGTATTTTGTTTTTCGAATAAATATATACAAGAGATAGATGAAGAAAACCATTTACTCCTCATCTTCCTCTTGAAGACGTTTGAGTGTTTCCGGTTGTAGGCTCTTTAGACCAAGTCGTGGAAGGATAAACTCAAAACGTTCTCTAGGAAGAGCTTTGGTGAAGATGTCTGCTAACTGGTATTCAGTCCTCACAAAATAGAGTTCTACCACACTTTTTTCCACTTGTTCCCAAATGAAATGATGTCGAATGTCGATGTGCTTTGCTCTTGAATGTTGAACGTTGTTGCAAGAGAGAGCAATTGCACTTTTGTTATCACAATACAGAGGGATTTTGTTGAATTCAAAGCCATAGTCAGATAATTGGGATCTCATTCATAGGATTTGAGCACAACAGGATGATGTGGCTATGTATTAAGCCTCTGTAGAGGATATAGAAGTACTCATTTGTTTCTTTGAAGACCAGCTCATAAGCTTATCACCCAAAAGCGAGCACCTCGGACGTACTTTGCGTGTATCTTGACATCTGCATGGTCGGCATCGCATAGGTCGTTAGTGACATACCGGTGTCCTTCGGGTACCAAAGTCCCATGTTGATGGTTCCTTGGAGATACCGAAAGACCCGTTTAACCGCTTCAAGGTGCTTTTTAATAGGCTTAACCTGGTATGTAGCACACATGCATACATCGAACAGAATGTCAGGTCTACTGGCTATGAGGTATATCAGGGATCCAATCATACTTCGATATTTCGATTGATCAACCATGATCCCTGAGTGATCCTCATCCAGTTTGGTACGCTCCACCATGGGAGTGTCAACGATGTCACAAGTGTCAAATCTAAATTTCTTTAAAATTTCATTTGCATATTTAGATTGATTGATAAAAATGCCTCCGGGACTTTGTGAAATTTGTAATCCCAAGAAAAATGACATTTGTCCAATCATTGACATTTGAAATTTGGAGCCCATCTCCTTAGAAAAACGGTCACATTCATTGGGGTCAGTCGAGGAAAAAATAATATCATCAACATAGATTTTAACGTGAATTAAATGTTTGCGACTTTACGGTGAACAATGTCGGATCAACTGCTCCTTTCTGAATCCGGTAGATAGAAGAAACATAGATAGCGTATCATACCATGCCCTTGGAGCTTGCTTCAAACAGTAAAGAGCCTTCTTCAACCGATAGACATGAGTAGGATGCTCTGGATTCACAAAACCGGGTTTGGCGTATACGACTTCTTTAAGATCTCCGTTAAGAAAAGCCGTCTTTACATCCATCCGATAGACTACCATGTTCTTACTTGCAGCATTAGCCAAGAAGATTACGATTGCCTCGATACGAGCAACTAGAGCAAATGATTCTTCAAATTCAATACCCTCCTCTTGACGGTATCCTTTTGCAACCAATCGAGCCTTGTTATTTAATACATCACCATGCTCATCAAGTTTTACTTTGAAGATCCACTTTAGAGCATTGATCATAGCATAGTCGAGGAGCGGTACTAATTCCCATACATCTAGTCGATCAAACTCATGAATTTCTTCTTGCATGGCATTGAACCAATTGTCTTCATTCATGGCGGTTTTAACGTCTTTTGGTTCGATCTTAGAGAGTACGGAGTTGAAGAAGCACCATAAGGCATCAATTGCAAGTTGTTTACAGTGGATCTTGGGCGAAAAGGTTTCCAATGGTGTTATCCAATGGATGGTCATGTGTCCATTTTCTAAGGTGTTCGTGTGGTTGTTGTTGAGGAACTGATGTAGCAGAGTCATTTTTTCCTGAAGAAGATGGTTCTGATGTTGGTTCAGGAGCAAATATGTTCTCAAAAGGAGCATCTTCGGGAGTAGCAAAGAGATTATCTTCATTATAGGTGCCAGAAACAATTCCATGATGTACACTTGATGATTGATGAATTGAAGATGATACCAAGTGATCAGCAGCAGGCGCTTCTTGACTCAATGACATAAGCGAAGGGTTATCTACATTGGCGAGGGGATAGGAGACCTCTGTTAATGGATTTGACAGATCATTAGCAATTGGCTCATAGTGTTCATCAAACATTGGATCAAATAATTTCTTCAAATCATCTTCTGAAGGTGGTACATATGGAGTTGCTGGTGAGGGATTATGTACAAGAGTAGAACTGATGGGACTACTTGATGAAGATTGTGATGCGGGTCCAGAACTGGGTTGTCCTGGAGCCATTTGACCGGTTAGCTCATCGAACGTAACATGAATTGTTTCCATGATATTTTGGGTTCTTTTGTTGTAGATTCGGTATCCTTTTCTGCTTGGTGCATATCCTACAAATACTCCAATGTTCGCTTTAGCTTTAAGTTTCCCTAATTCTTGACCCTCATTAGTTGGATAACACAATGCACCAAACACACGAAGGAATGAAAGATTAGGTTTTTGATTGTGGACAAGTTCATATGGAGTTATTCCATGAGAAGTGTGAATTAGGGATCGATTTAGAGTGTAGCATGCAGTGGCAATGGCCTCAGCCCAGAGAAACATTGGAACCTTTGAGTAAATCAGCATTGTTCTTGTGGCTTCCACAAGAGTTCGATTTCGTCTTTCAACTACACCGTTATGTTGAGGAGTTCGTGGAAAACTTCTTTGATGACTGATTCCAACACTTTCATAAAACTCACTAAGTTCTTTATTAACAAACTTCGGTACCATTATGCGTTCGGACGATTACGGCAGTTTTGTTAAGTCGAACACTGCTGTTTGATAAGTTTAATGATGATATCTGGAGTTTCATCCTTTGTCCTTAAGAACTTAACCAAAGTAAATCGAGAGTAATCATCAACCAAAACTAACACATATTTCTTCCCGAAAATATTCTGCACTCTCATGGGTCCACATAAATCCATGTGAATGGTATGAATAACTTCCATAACGAGTTTGTAGGTTTGGGTTTGTGGGCATACTTCTTGCTTTTTCCCAATTGGCATCTTTGAACAAAGATGATCATTTTCATACTTTAGTCTAGGTAAGCCTATTACTAAGTCCTTCTCGGAAAGATCATTTATGGTGCGAAGTTCAAGTGATTTAGACGCGATGCCATAACCATGACTTTGTTTTCGAAGCCTTTGACAACAAGCAAATTGGAGAAGACTTCATCATATCTTCGATAGAGATGGTGTATAGGTTTGAACCACGAATTCCTATTAAAAGTTCTCTACCATCAAGTTCTCTAACGAAACAAGTATGTTTTCTGAATGCCACTTCTAGATCAGAATCACAGAATTGACCGACAGAGAATAAGTTATGACCAAGACCTTCAACGTAATACACCACGGAGATTACACTATCACCAACAACATAGTCTCCATAACCCATAATTGCACTGAAATGATCATTCCCGAATCTACAGATCCGATGAATTTACTCACAAAGTTCATGAGCGTGACCGGACTCCAGTCATATGCTTGGAGCGGCACTGAGTCCGGTACCATAGAACGATTTGAACGATCTGCAGTTGAACACATACAAGAATGGATAACTGGATAATTGGGATCCCCATGAAAGAATGGGTTCCATTTGGTTAGTAACAATAATTGGACCACCCAGCATGGAAGTAGAAACAATGGAATCATCAGGGATTGATGCAATGCTAGTGTATGCATTAGACCTATTCAAAGTATGTTCACTTCTTAAAGGAATAGTTCTACCAGTAGGCATCCATTTCCTAATGGGCATTGATCTAGATAATTTAGGGCACATCTCATTTAGATTGAATTTGCGGCGATAGGTATCCAATGATAACCTATGTTACTAAATTTCCTTCCTGTGGGTTTCCAATGTTTTCTAACCTTCTTCCTCCATTGCTTTCTAGCCTTCTTAGCTTGATTTTTTGCATTAACTATCTTAACGGGGCATTTAACAGGCATTAATCAAATCATTCACACCACATTCATGATTAGTAAGCGAAACCAAGCAATCATCATTACATGTTTTGCCAAAGAGTAGCAGAATTGAATTAATTACTGATGCGCTTATAGCTAATACTAGAATCAACACGATTTGTTTTATTCAACTCAAACTTAATGTTCCTAGGGTGATCTTCTACTTTCTTCCATTGCACATTCTTAGCTTGCGAGGTCCTATCTTGCTTTGTATTGCACGGAGGATTTGACCAGCTTGCTTTTGTGTCACTGATTACTCCTATAGAGGGAATTATGGGAACATTAGTTGGATGGGCTACTTTTGCATTCTGAACTAGAAGTGCGAGGGATCGCGAACTACTTGAAGGCACTTTAGAGTTCACTTTCTTAACACTGGGCATAGAACAAGGCATCACAGCTTTATCTTTCTCACATAAGGATTTAGGGCATGTTGCTCTTAAACATTCTAACAGCTCCTGAGATCGTTTGGCCTGAATGCAAGAAAACCTAATTTCTCTATCAAGTGGCTTGTTTATGTAATCCTCTTCTACAATCTCACGGAGATATTCTAGACTATCCTTAAGGTGAGCGAAATAGTTATGAAACACAAGTTCATTGTTCCTAAGATGAGGAGGAATGTATTTAACGGTCACAATATATTTACAGTCTGCAGATGACTTTGATGCAACATTCTCATTAAAGACGAGTGGCATTTTCCCTTGCACGACTCCTCAGATTCTCAACTTCCTTTTGTAAAGATGTTATTTTTTTGTTGTTCTTGTCACGAGTGACATTGATTGAATCATATAACCCTTTAAAGTGTCGTTTAACTTTTTCATTTTCTTCTAGAAAACTCTCATTTTCCTTTTGTAAAACATTAACCAAGTTTTGAAGATGAAAAGTTTGAGAACACTGAGAATCTAAAGGAGGAGGCATTTGGGAGCCAGTCACATTGTTCTTTTCACCCTTTAATTGTGAAATTTGGGTTCTCATTTTTCTGATCGTGTTACAATGAGCTCAAATTTGTTCATCACGTTTCGATTTCAAAAACGCATCAAATTCAGGAGCATCCAAGGATGTCTTGATATTTGAGGTTTTAACATTTTCTTTTAGATGTTGATATTTTAATTGCAAAGCAAGATGCTCAACTTCCAATTTAGAAAACTGTTTCACCAGGTTATCATGATCATCCCGTTCAACTTGCTCATGCAATTTAGAGTTAGTTTTCTCAAGCTTAATGACACGATCATGGGAGACTTTCAGAGCAACAGATAATTCATGAAATTGAGATGCATTAATTGAATAATTCATGGCAGTGTAAAACACATCTTGAGTGATACATTCAGAAATCAAATTCTCATTTAAGGTATGCAAGTTCTTCCTCTCAATCTTATTATATTTTAATTCTCGCTCATAGTCATTGACCTCAACTATCATTGCATCAAATTCCTTTTCCATTTCTTTAATATCTGAGTCTATCCCCTTTTTAAGACTCTCAAATTGACCTTTTAGTTGATTAAAGAAAGGCATGACCTCAGTTAGACAGCATTCTTTAGTTTGCTCAAAACCCCTTTCCCCTTCAGTTATCCCAGTGGGTGTGATCCTTTTCTTACATGTCTTCTCAAAATCAACAAATTGTTGATAAACAACATACTGGTGATTAAGGTCTTGCTCTTAGTGGGAATAGATCTAGGAACTAAATGCATTGGTGTATTTGGAGGATACACATTCTTTGGAGGCATTTTCCTAAGGGAGTGTTCGTTTTAACAAGTGCATCACCTTTTGCATATCTATGTCCTTTTCCAAAACTTGTTATGGGGTTAATAGAGTTTGAGGCTTAAACTTGTTCAGGGAAATCCAGTTTTCTTTAGTGTAATCATGGGGTTTGTACGTTATATTTTGCTTTTTACACTTAGGATCTTTTAGCTTCTTATTCATTTTCTCCCTAGTGACTTCATCTAATTGCATATCTTCCTCAGTGCACTCAGCGCAACTAGGTTTCTGCCTAGGCTTAAGGATTTCATTACCATTATAGATCACATTTTGAGCAGCTTTTGCTATCTTACCATACTCAGGATTGGATTTCTCTACAATGGGAATACTATGCTTATCGCTGAGAACTCTATGCTAGTGATCATGTGGCGATCTGAATGGTATTCCCTTGTGCGTACAACTTATTTTCAAGCTTGTTTTTCAAAGTTTTTAGATTGGAAAAGTCATTCAAAAGTTTTGATTCCTTAGCATTAAATTCTTGTTTAAGCACTTTAACATCATTTTGGAGTTCTTGTTTTTGCTTAAAAGTTTTAGAAAGCTTTTCTTGTAAGGAGTTTAACTCTTGTTTTAACACTTCTTCTCTAAAAATACTTTTTCTAATAATATGCAGCATTTGGTCATCCATTTCACGCTCCGGGTAGTTAACTCAAACTTAGCACGTTGTTCATAAATGGCAACTTGTTCTTTATAGGCATTCAGTTCAGAGATAACAGAATCATCAGGGGCACATGGAGTGAATTCATCAAAAACATAGTCATCATTGACTTCAGAAGATGCATCACTTGGTACAATCTCACTTTTACTTTGTATCACATATTGATCATATGGGACAATATTACTATTACCCACTTTATCCATATCTGATTCATTAGTTACATGTGATTGTACTTTGTTGGGAATAAATAGTTACCACGGATAGTTGTGGTTTACACTGCTTGGATTAACACTAGCAGCGGAAACGTATTACCACTGCTGGTACATTATTACCACTGCTATTGGATAATGATTAGGAGAACGTATTTAGATAAGTATAGAATAGATCTTGTGTATATTCTATAATGTTAGCTTTATACTTATCTTCTAAAGGACTCCTTGTTGTATAAAAGGAGGTCCTAGGTCATTGTCTTAGGTACTAGAAAATTACCTACGTATTACTCACAAAAGCTTCAAGGTGTAACCCTAGTGATAAGCAAGATCACTCGTATTATTCATCAATAATATTGGAGCTTAAGTTTTGTGTTTAATATATGTTTACATACAATACATCATACAATCCATCTTCTAAAGTATTACTAAGTAAATTCCGCGTGCTTAATAATATTATACAAAATATCATTGACACAAGGTGTGTGTCCGGATCCATCAAGTGGTATCAGAGCAAAGGTTCTGATATTTTGTTTTAGAAGATCCAAGGAATAAGCTTAACCTACTCACTCAATTCAATGGAGATGGAAAACAACCAGTTCAACTCTTCTACACCAAGGCTACCTAAGCTCAAACTTAATGAGTTTGAGATGTGGAGGATCCTGATTGAGCAATACTTTCTCATTCAGGACTATGCTCTTTAGGAGATCATTCAAACTGGTGATTCTTTCAAGCCTGTGACTAGTCTTTGTGAAGGTTGGTGACACAGATGTTGTGAAAGTTTTGTGCTGAATCTAGTATTGAAAAGGCTCTTAGGAAGAATGATCTTAAGGCTAGAAGTTTGTTGTTGATGACTCTTCCTAGAGATCAGATCATTGCATTCAGCAAGCACATGACTACTAAAGAACTGTTTGAAGATATTTGCTCAGTGTTTGGTGATAATGATGCTACCAAAAAGACACAAAAGACATTGTTGAAGCAAAGTTATGAAAACTTCTCTGCTTCAAGCAATGACTCACTTGATAGCATCTTTACCAAACTTCAGAAGATTGTTACACAACTGGCTGTGTTTGGCATTGAGGTAGAAAAGGAAGACCTCAATTTGAAGTTTCTAAGTTTGCCTTGAGTTTCAAACTAATGTTACTTGTCGGGAAAACAAATCGGACATAGAAACAATGAAGCTCAATGACCTTTACAACAACTTCAAACTTATTGAGCAAAGGTTGAAGAAGGCAGAGAAACTTGGTACAAGCTCTAGTAGCTTGGCATTGTTGTCAACCTCTGTTGACAGTGATGATTCTGAAGATGACAGTGATGATGATGTCGCCATTGCTGGTTCTAAAGTTTCCACTGGTAATG
This sequence comes from Chrysanthemum makinoi, assembly GCA_910596185.1. Taxonomy (NCBI): domain Eukaryota; kingdom Viridiplantae; phylum Streptophyta; class Magnoliopsida; order Asterales; family Asteraceae; genus Chrysanthemum; species Chrysanthemum makinoi. Next base: position 117,972,529 of record OU343222.1, on the reverse strand, counting down.
TTAATGTTACCACTGCAGGTTCAAAGAAGAAGGTTGCTAGTATTGGAGATCCTACGTTTTATGCTTTCATCTCTACTCAAGTAGATGGCTCTGTCTTAACTCATGAAGACATATAGCAAATTGATGAAGATGACTTGGAGGAGATAGATATAAAATGGCAGATAGCTCTTCTTAGCATGAGGGCTAGGAAATTCTACAAGAAGACTGGCAAGCCTATTCACATCAATGGGAGTGAAACTGCAGGCTTTAATAAGAAGAAATTGGAGTGCTTTAACTGCCACAAGTTTGGACATTTTGCTAGAGAATGTAGAAGACCAAAGACCAAGGACAACAGGTCAACTTGGTACAAGCAAAAGAAGGAACCAACTGTGGAAGAACCAAAGGAAATGTTGGCTATTGATGGTGTGAGCTATGATTGGAGTTTCATGGATGATGATCAAGAAGAAGAACATTCGATCTTTGCTCTTGTTGCTCTGAATTTGCTCTTATGGCTTTCTCGACTCGAGGTACAAAACTTTGAAAGTTGTTCTAAAACATGTAGGGCTGCTAGAGAAGTTGAAAGGCTTAATGATTTATATTCTAATGAAAGACAAGAGTTATATAACGCTAATTATATTGTGTCTAACCTTAGGAGAGCTATAGCTGCATCTGGAAAAACAACTAGAGCACTATCAAGAAAATGAGTCAAAATATAATGATGATATGATTCTTCTTAGAAGAGAGGTAGAACATACAATAGCTGTGAATGAAGCATACCAAAAGGAGTTTGAAAAACTTCAAAAGAAAAATGAAAATGTCAATTTAACTTTAGACACATGTTATCATCGGTCTAAGTCAATTGATAAAATTTGGAATGCTCAAATATATAGTAAAATTAAGTGCGGTATGGGTTATAACACGTGCCTCCACCACTAAGAGGTGTTCCATCACCTCCTGGTATAGATTTAGCTCATACAGGCTTAGAAGAGTTTCAGGACCTTGAATGTGAATATGGTCCTTTAAAGGACACAATGGTGAAAAGTGAGGAAGAGATTAAGCAGGATAATGATGTTTTTGAGAGTGCTAGTGACTCATATGTTGTTGATGAGCATGTTAAAAAGAATGTTGAGGCTACTATCCCAAAATTTGTTATCTTATTCTGAGAGGAACCTAGGAAACCAGTTAATAAACCTAGATCAACTGTAAGGTATGCTGACATGTATAGGAACAAGCCTCAGACTCCTAGGGGTAACCAGAGGATTTGGAATCATGTTAAATCTCAACAACTAGGTAGTGATTTTGTTATGAACATTAAGGCATGCTATATCGTAGTAGTTTGGATCATTTACATGCATATTGTGACTATCATAATGGGAGAAGGGAAGTCCATGGGAATAAAAGGGTGGTTTCTAACAGGTTTCAAAATAATGTACACCCTAACTCACATTGCAACATGGTCCCAAGAGCGATTCAACTAAGAAGTGGCCTCAAAACTTTTGCCAACTTTGCAAAAGCTGTAACACTTGCTCACCCTAAGTCACCTATTAAAAGTGCAAAGTCCAAACCAACTTTTGCAAAATCTGCACAAGCAGGAAAGGAACTTTTCGAATAATAAGGATCATTATAACCAACAGAGGTACCTAAAACAAACCAGATTACCACTTGCTCATTCAAAAGTTACCACTGCAAGGGTTGTAAACAAAAAATGGGGACATGGGCAATCTTTGTGAAGGCCTCAGCACGTTGGGAATGGAAACCTAAAGGAACTACCTCTACAACCAATCCCAATGGTGTATCAATGACCTTTGATATATTTAACTATATTGATGCAGGAGGATCTAAGTCAATCATGGCTTGGGTCCCCAAAAGAAACTAACTCTTTACTCTTATGTGCAGGAACATCCAAGGACAAAAAGATCGGATCAAGGATATACGAGATAGTGGGTGTTCAAGGCACATGATGGCAACAAGTCCTATCTTTCGATTTTGAGCATTATGATGGATGGATATGTCAGTTTTGGTAATAAACTTAATGGAACAACAAGTATGATGCAAGAACTCTAATGATAAAGGATAACATGGATCATTATTATTATTTCACAAAAGCGCACTGAGTCGCGGTAGATACATCCATGGAATCTTGATTACATGCATCATTACATCAAGCGAAAAACAACTACCAACAACCTACCCCAGACACAAGCTTCATAACCCATCCCCAACCTACCTACCATCTACCATCTATGGTTTCTTTGGGAAGCCCCACTTTGGCATCACCTTAGGAGCTCCACGCATGTCAATACACTCATACACTCTAGGGCATGCTAAACCCCTCACCACTTCTCGGTGGTGGAGGATGATGAAGGACCAGTGGTGGTGGTCTTTGCTCTCAAGGCTCTTGCACGAGGTGCTTGAATCTCTTCATTAGGGAGTATTGCAGCAAGGGGAGGCACACTCAAGGCTCTTGTGGAAGTCTCATCATCTGTGTCCTCATAGGGAGAAATATAAGAACTTATTGAACTATCTCCCTTGGTCAAAGCATCTTGAGGTATTGGTTGCAGACTTGATGGACCAGCAAATGATGGGGTGATACTCATAGTCATATGAGATCTTTTTCTGGATGACACTTCTTCAAACTCTTCTTTCTCTACTTTGCTTGGGTTGTTTAACACAAAGTCATCCCATGCACTATCTGAAAATGAATTGTCTGAGGAAAGATTGATTGGATTGGACCTGCTCATGGTGATCTTTTGGAAATCTTTTAAGAGAAAAGTGTTTATGTGGTAGTAATATGTGAGGTTTGTGAGTAAGATGCACTTTAATAGAGGTTATGTTGTAACAAGAAGTTAATGAGGGAAAGGTGTAAGTGGTTGTGAAGTAAATGGAGTCATGTGGCCTTGGAAAGTGTATCAGTGTCTATAAGTTGACCATATTGACTATAGCTACTGCTATGTTCATTCCTTGATTTACACTAACCATTGCTAACCTTAACAGTGATTCCAGTGTTTGGTTTATGTTTGTGGTTTGCAAATTTGAAGGATTCTTTGTTTACATTGAATGGTTACTCTTTGGTGTTTGTCTTTCTAGTTGTCCACTAATTTTTATGCAGGAACTAATTTTAACAGTGGGAACTATAGTGCAAACAGTGGTAACAAGCTTGCTTTTACAGTGGAAAAAGGAAAAAAAAGGAACTTCATTTCATTAATAAAACATGATTCATTACAACCAAAGTAAAAGTACTTCTAATCATCAAAACACAAAAGCGCAACTTAGCACATCCTACACCTAACTTCAGCTACTCCATTGGCTTCTTGCCTTTGCCCACATAGTCATGCTTATTTTTTTGTGCCCTCTTCCTTTTGTTCTCAAAAGTAGATTGCATTCTTGGACATGGAAGACCAAGAACTTGTGGAGGAGGTTTTGGTAGCATTGCAGGCTTTGTTGGTATGGATATCTGCTTCATATTAGAGATAGATGTTTCTAGTTCCTTTGTAAGAGCTCTTGGAAATTCTTTGGCCATGGAATAGGTCTCATCATTCGTCCCATCATCATCTGATGAGCTAGAATAAAACTCAAGAGATGGTGCAGGTTTTGCAGCAGGTACACGCTTGGCAGTCTCCTTAGTGTACTTCTTAGATGAAGTGCTTCCGGCCCATCTTTGGGAAGTATCCAGCCATCGATGCCTCTGAAGAAGTCTCGACTTCGATCACATTCTTCTTCTGAATCAGAGGAGATGTCAATGGTGTTGGAAGGATTGCTCATGATTATTTTTAGGGATATTGTGTGTTTGAATGTGCTTTGATGAAGATTACAATCAACCAAGCCTCCTTATATAGAAAAAGTCGGTTGAAAGGGTTAATTAATGAGTATATTTACTTTTTCCTATTTTGGTAGGTTAAGGAGTAAATATAGATATTATCGGGTTGACTTTGGAAGATATTTTTCTTGGGTAATGGTTTGGTTAAAGGTAACTTTGGTTAATAACAAGTTGGCTATTCCTATCACATACTGATACATAACCAAGCTTAAGTGGGAGTTGATCTTAAAAGGTGTATATCTGAGATACACAAAAAATGGTTATTGATTCACCATGTCTAATACACATAAGAATCAACTAGTCCGAGCAAGCGACTCTTGGTAAAGACTTGTCAAATCCGTTTATGGTTGATAGTTTACCAAAAACTATATGGTTATCAACTCACCATATTCTTTATGATTAAGAGTTGACTAGTCCATAGCAAACGGCTCATGGTAAAGACATATCAAATCCGTTGATAGCGGTAGTTTGCTAAAAACTATGATAAGAGCAGTCTAGTTTTTATATGATTTTATTTACCAAGCTCTTTGAAATTTTTGTGAAACATTACCCTTTGCTAGTTCACAGTTTCCAGCGCGGTGTTATTTTACCCTTGTTGTTCTAGCCGTTACAATGATTATGTCAGTAACTTATTTTTACTAGCGTTGAAAGTAACCTTGATTTCCATATATATATATATATAGGGTTAAAATTTTAAGGAAATTATCTTCTTTCCATATTATTATTTATCCTCTTAAAGATAAATACTTTCTAAAGATAATATTTCTTGCGAAATAATCTTAAACCCTAACCCTATATATCTTTTTCTCTCAATTGGCTAGTTATTACTTCAATTCTTACTGACATAATATCGTTTTTCATCAAAAGTTTCTATGGCACCTTTAAAATTTGCAGATGAGCACAACCTAGTGGCCTACCTACAAAAATCTAACGAGAAGAGTGGCCCTGTTTTTCATCAGATTGTGGACTTTCTTAATACCACTCATATCAGGTATGCTTTGCTTTTAAAACCCACAATCTATATCTCTCAAATCAAATAGTTTTGGACTTCTGCTAAGTCTATAACACTTGAGAATGGAGATACATGAAACGATGGATGCTCTAAGAGCCACTGTGGATGGGGTAACTATTGATGTTACTGAGGCATCCTTGAGGACTGTTCTCCAATTGGGTGATCTCAATGGTCTCATCACGTTACATATGCCCGAAATTCATGATACTTTATCATCCATGGGGTATGATACCACTGACAAAAGGCTACTTTCAAAAAGAGTGATTTTTGTCCCCAATGGAGATTTTTGATTCATACTCTCTTACATTGTCTCAGTCCAAAGAAAACATCTTATGAGCAATTTAGTTCTACCATGGCTTACCCTTTGGTTTGTCTAGCCACTGATAAGATTTTTAACTGGTCAAATTATATTTTTACAAGTATGGCTGGCAATGTAAAGAGTTCAACAAAATTTTTAATGTATCCAAGGTTTGTGCAAGCAGTGCTAAATGAGTTTCAACTGCAACCCCATACTAATGTTTATGAAATCAGTTGTCTAAAGCCTAAAGTTTTTCAAAACATGAATAGAGATGGCAACATGATTTTTACACCACTCTTACCTCAAATGCTTGCAAAGATTACAACTGAACAAAACACACCCATAATCTCTGTTCCAAACATTGATTATACTCCACATGTTTCTCACACCTATGAGAGGAGGAGCAAACAACCACCTTCTTTCATGACAACACAGCAAGTTTCTGAACCTTTTGGTCTAGGAACAAGCAGTGGTAGTTCTAGACTACAACCTAGTCCAACTAGGAGGAATGAACCAATGCCCCATGATTCACCTCTCCCAACAGGTCCACGGTTGGAAGTGATGAGGCGTGGGCAACAATTGATGGTTTTGTGTACAAAGTTAGCCAAGCAGGTTGAATCTCTACAGAAGGACTTGGCACATGTCAAGAAGCAGCATGCCAAGGATGTTAAACACTTACAAGACGAGATTCAGATCTTGAAGAATGAGTTGCAGGGGTTGAAAAAGCACAAGAAAATTGCAAAGTTGGTGATTTCATCTTCATCCTCACCTAATGATGGTGATTCAGCTGGTTTTGATCATGATTTGGGAAATTCTCCCAAACAGGGGAGGAAAACAGGTACTGACACTAAGGGGAGGAAAATTGATTTAGAAAATGAAGGAGATACAAGTAAAGGAGCAAAGGAAGCTAATACTCAAGAAGAGCAACTTGATGATCAAGACATTTTCTGTACTGCAACTGATTTTACCACCAATTCCATTTCCACTACAGAGCCAAATATTGTGTTGGATCGATATACTTTAATCAAACTAACTTAACTAGCTTGTTAAGATTTAATAACCTCGGATAAATCCTAAGTTATTAACAAAGAAACACTGATCAATCTTTATCAAGTATGCGGAATTTACTTAACAAAGCTAAGAAGAATAAATTTTATTATAAACTCTAAATCTGCTTATTATGCAGATACTCTAATACAACTCTAAGATAATATAATTTCTTTCTAAAACACTAATTAACTTGTGAATTCGTAAACTCTAAAACTCATAGACTCGTACATCTAATGCCAATCTAGGAGTCCTTTTATAGGCTCAAGGATATCCTAGTCGGTTTACAATTTGTAACCTTATACGACAAGTAATCTAAACATAGAATACAATTCTTTCCATAAACGAATATAATCAGTTCTTTTGTTCTTGCGTACTTTGACTTAGTTGTGCATACTTTGACTTTATATTTAGCGAGTACTTTCACTCTTTGACTTTTCGGTACTTTGCAACTTACGGTACTTTCATATCTTGATACTTTCATGTCTTGACACTTTCATATCCCAACAATCCTTCCCTAACTTGAATTCTACTTGCTTGACTTCAAGTTCCTTTGTAAATATATCTTTAACAACTTCATCTTTAAGGACAGATTGTTTCTTAGTCTTTAGATTGTATCTCTGTAGTGTATGTGCTTGTCAAAGTATCTCTTAGAATTTGTTCTTTCTCAGGACATCCAAATAAGCTCCATCTTTTCAACAACGCAACAACATATGACAATTTGTACATTAATTCAGTTTAAGTTGCATACTATTCTCATCACATCTAGGTGTGTTAACTCTGTGAGAGGTGAATCATTGAAAATTTAATGGATTTAGATCTCTTTACCAAAGCCATTATCTTTGGAGTAGCCAAATATTTTGGTGTTTAAGACCATGGTACATTGATAACCATATGATTTTTAGCAAATCATCATCTATCAACAGATTTGAGTTGTCTTTTCCAAAAGTTGTACCCTTACGGACTAGTTAGTTCTTCTATCTAATGGTGAACTAATTACCAATAATGGTTTTTCCACCGCCTTTACCACAAGCCATTTTCTTGTGGGCTAGCCAACTCTTCACATTAACCGATATGGTGAGTTGATTACCATACAACTTATTAGCAAGTTGTCAACTAAAAACGGATTTGAAATATCTTTACTAGAGCCGTTTGCTCATGGATTAGCCAATCCTTTTGTAGCCATGGTGGATTGATGACCTATTGATATTTCCATCTCCAAAACCATTTATTTCACTTAACCTTTGTTTTCAAAATATTTGATATTTTAACAAAAGATTTCTTTCAAAATCACTTAAGCGGTTTAAAAGCAAGCGATACTTTGATGAAAGTACTATTTGATCATGATACTTTGAATAAAGTCTTGATTTAAAAATAAGTTATTCAATAAAAGCATACCGGTTTACTCATCTTCTTCGCAATAGTAGTCCGGTTGATAAATAGATTGATAACCATGCAAGCGGTTTCATTATCCTCTTCTACTTCCAATCCATGCTCTAGCATTCTTCTCATGAGCTCAACTGTGAGAGGATATCTTCTATTTACAAACATGTGTATCATTGTACCATTTTATAGCTCTAAAACATGAACTCGGACTCTTCAAAGAATCTCCGGCAAACAATTTCCCAATTTTCTTGATTCTTCCAAATATCATCAGTGCTTTCCTCTTCTGTTTCCCATGGTTATGAGATCTCCAAGCAAAACTAGACCAATTCCTTCTGATGGATTATCTCCAAAATAAGCTTTCACCACATTATATAGATAGAATAGATCCACTCTATCTATAATATGTAATAAATCCCATAGCCTATTGAAAACTTTGAAGCTTTCATCTTCTTTATGAAAAATCATATAATCTCCATCTTTAGATTTTACAATTTCAAAAGCACTAATCTGAGATCTGTTCATCTTCATGTCAGCATCTTCTTTTGAATAATCAAAATCTACCACTCGAGATAATTTCTTAATGCATCTTTAGACTCAGATCTTAATTCAACTCTTTCTTTCTTTGAGAACTGTCTACTCTGTAACCAGTTTTCCTTTTCTTTTTAAACTCTTCTTCCTTTCTTCTTGATCCAATTAGCTTCTTCTCTAAAATCTTTGATGCACGCAACACTCTTCTTATAAGCTTCGTCACCGACATCATATAATATTTTCATGTCAACATAGTTCAAAGCTTCGCAATCCTTTATATCCTCGACCTTTCAAATAAACCATCATAGCATTCCTGTCCTTAGCTAAATTAGGTCTTCTAGGCATATATCTACGGGGGTAGGTAGTATAGCGGTTCATCACTTGACATTTAATTGCTCTTGCAACTTTTTGGCAGCTTCTCTACTTTTAGCTTCTTGACTTCGAGCTTCTCTATCTTTAGCATTTAATTCTTCTTGAAACTTTCTAGCGGAGCTTCATTCCTAGCAACTTCAATTTCTCTAAGTTACGCCAAAGTAAGTTTCTTCTTCTTTACTTCTACTAGAACACCTTTCCCTTTATCCTTAGGATCAATTTCAAGTTGAGAAGTTCTTTGTTGTTCATCTTCTTGCACTTCTCGAATAGTAACACCACCTCTGGGTTGTGATAAATCTTGTAAAATTATAGCAATGAACTCATCATCACTTGCAGAATGGATGGGTTTGAGTGTAGCTTCCTCCTCTTCTTGTATAACAGTTGTAGAAGGACCAACTTCCTCTTCAAAATTCAATACTCTTAGAGTTATTAACTCTTGTCGAAGGTACTTTCTTTGTTGAAGAGCGTACTTTGTTGTTCAGTACCTTGATCTTGATACCTTGAACTTGAACTTGCTCCTCCGTATCTTCAATGATCTTCTCTTCATCTTTTCGGCACTTTCGGGTTCATTTTCCTTGACAACATCTTCTTTCAAATTCTCGTCTGCTAAATTCCTCCCCAAATTGACAGAAGATGGTGTATGAACCTGTTTTTCTTTTGTTGTCTTCTTAAAGTTCCTTCTGCGCTTTTGTTCTTGCTTAACCCATAGCGATAGCGATTAATAAAAGGTGCAACATAATTCTTTAACCTTCTGTACTTAAGCTTCAACCTCCTAATCTTCGAGCTGTTCTTCAAATGATTTCTTCAATCTTGTCAATTCCCTTGTTAAAGCATAGTTATTGAGAACTTGTTGTTCAGGTTCCATAGGTGGTTCATCTCCTCCGGTGACAAAGATTACGCATGTGAAGAAACACGTGGAGATGGTTTTGGAGATACTTGCGGAGATGGAGATGGTGGAACTTCAATATTATCGGGTTGAGTACTTTGTGAAGCATGGTATTGTGTGAAGCGGCACTGAGATGCAATATGTTGAGAAGCGTACTTGTGGAAGAAGTACTTGCAGTCGCATATCTTCACTATCGCATCTTCTCCGCTTCACTCGAGCGGCTTCAACAATTTCCATCATAGAAGGAGTTAATGGAGTATCTTGACCCCTGAATAAAGCACTCCTTTTTGCCATAAATGTAAAAAATTTTGATTGTTGAACAATACTTGTAGTAAGTCGTAGGTTTTGGTATATCAGCAAGTTTCTTGTTCAGGAAAACCTATATTAACCGTGGGTACATTAGCCAAGGAGAGCCATGGGAAATATGTGAGCATTCCATCCGATTAGCGTGAAAAGTTAAAAATCCGATTAGTAGCTAACCCAACTATAGCGGATGCTATATTTGACCCAAAGCTGCTCCCAAGTACTCTTAGCACTTATGCAATGGAGCAACACATGAACCAAAAATTTCCAATGCGGACAAAATAAGGGTTTCTTGAATGTTTGTTCTCTTAAGGACCCTTCATAACCAAGATCCCTAAAAGTATCCCAAATCAGTTGTTTGTCAAAACGAATGGCTCCTTCTTCATCACCAAATAACAAATCATCTCGAATAGAGGCCTCTGTAATTGTTACAGTTCTTCCAGCAACTGATGATCGAACATAATATTCATCATTCTCCATGTTATCTCTAGCATTAGCCCAAAACTCTTGAATCCAAGGTGCAATAATATCCGGCTCAACTAAAAGAGCATAACTAATTGGCGATCCAATAAGATAATCAATCATATCATGAAAAGTCACATTCGCCTCAGTCTTTTCCAAATTAGCTACCATATTATGCTTTGAAATAGTAGGACAATTTGCCATTGTTGATTATGAAGCACAAAAGAGTTTGAATCGAATAATATGGATATGATGAGAGAAAGAAGGAAAAGATGCTAATGTATCAATATAAGAGGGAAAATCTGAAAGTAGTTATTTATAGGTGAGATTTTGAACAATCACAGCCCATAAAAACATTGTTACCGTTAGCATTAATTACCCCTCAATATAACCGTTGGACGATACTTTAATAAGACAAAGCGGTACTTCCACGTAAGCAATACTTTCCCAAGCGGTACTTTTAAGAAAAAGCGATTACTTTTCCAATTTCTTCAGTATAAACTAAGTATACATAACTATCCTCCCCTCAAGCAATGCACATAACTATACAAATACTAAATAGTCCTCCCCTTAAATGTAGCTCAGTAGTTAATCATGCCAATACTCACCACCAAGTGAGTGAATCTAGAAACATCAAAACCTTTGGTAAGTAAGTCAGCTACATTATCATCTGTGTGAACCTTAACCACATTAATAAGCACTGCTCATAGCAATCTCTGATAAAGTGATGCCTAATCCGTATGTGCTTGGTCTTGGAATGATAAAATGGATTCTTCACAATACAAATGGTACTCTCATTATCAATGTTGATAGGAGTATTCTTGAAATTGAATCCATAGTCCAAGAGTTGATTCTGCATCCATAAAACTTGACCACAACGACTTGCGGACTACATATTCACCGAGAGGATGTTGCTGCAATTGTTTGTTTCTTGCATTGCCAGGAGACTAATCTTCTTCCAAGATATTGGCACCCTCCAGTGGTTGATCTTCTATCATAGTTATCACCTGCATAATCACTATCAGAAAAAGCTTCCAAGTGAAAAGGTGACTCCTTTGGATACCACAACCCCAACTTAGGTTGTTGCTTCAAATAACGAGAAAATTCTCTTCCTTTGCATTCATGTGAGATCTTTGGTGAGACTTGATATCTTGCACATAAACAAGCTGCAAATATGATGTCGGGCCTTGATGCGATAAGATACATAAGAGAGCCAATCATTGATCTGTATAACTTGACTTCAACAGGTTGTCCATCTTCATCTTTGCCCAATGAATTGATAGATTTAATAGGTGTAGTAACAGGCTTCATATCATCAAAATTGAACTTCTTAAGGATGTCGTTAACATACTTGTCTTGGTGATAAAAATACCTTCCTTAGGCTGCTTAACGAAGTCCCAAAAGAAAGTCAACTCTCCCATTGAACTCATTTTAAATTCCTTTTGCATCAATTTGCTCAAACTCCTTAACCATGGACTGTTTGGTAGCCCCAAAGATGATATCATCTACATAGACTTGAACTAACATGATATCTTTCTTGTCTCTTTTGATAAACAAAGTCTTGTCAATTGCTCCCTTCGTATCCATGTTGCAATAAGAATGTAGAAAGTCGCTCATACCAAGCTCTAGGTGCCCGATGAAGGCCATAAAGAGCCTTAACCACCTTGTAGACTTTGTTTGGGTGTTTAGGATCTTCAAAACCAGGAGGTTGCTTGACATAAACTTCCTCTGTAATCTTGCCATATAAAAGGCACTCTTGACATCCATCTGGTAAACTTGAAATCCCATATAAGAAGCAAAAGCAAGAAATATTCTAATAGCTTCAATCCTTGCTACAGGAGCAAACACTTCATCATAATCTACTCCTTTTCTTGTCTGTAGCCTTGTGCTACTAACCTTGCCTTATTCTTGATAACATTACCTCGTTCATCTCTTTTGACTCTGAAAACCCATCTGGTTCCAATAACTCTCTTCCTTACGGAAGATCACATAAAACAAATTTCTTGAAGTTTAAATTGAAGAAGTTCTTCTGCATAGCTTCAACCCAACTTTCTTTAGTCAAAGCTTGAGCAATATTCTTGGGTTCTTCTTGAGAGATAAAACAAGTAAATAGGCAGGTTTGTTGGTCCTTATGATTTGCTTGTTTTATTTATACACAAAGCTAAGTAAAGCATTGTGAGGTGTAGAAAAAGTCTTAGCTCTGTGTCTAGTCATCACTCCAGAAGTAGAAGGACCAATGATTTGAGCAGAAGGATGATCCTTATGAGTTCTTAAGTTTGGAGACTGTGGAACTCCATAAGTATCCTCCAAATTAGTAACATCGGCACCTTCATTGGAATTTGGGAAAATACCTTCATCTTCAAATTCATCATCGGTATCGCTAATCCGGGCATGGTAGGATCATCCGGATCATCTAAAGTCTTGTCAACTGTGCGGCAGTACTTTGGTCGAAAATCTTGTCCAAAGTCTTGTGAGAGTACTCTGCAGTCTTGTTCTTCTTCTTTGCCTCTTCATAAGCTCTCCTTTGTTCATCGGTGTAAGAATGTGCTAAAACATCTTGAAGAAGCATCTGATTAAGTTCCTCTTGAATAGATTGATCCTCGGCAGATAATGAGGATTGTGATGCAACGATACTTTTTGAGGAGCAATAGTACTTTGCTTTGGAACATCGATACTTTGTTTTGGACTAACGGGATCTTCATCATGGGCGACATCGGTCTAATATGAACACCATGAACAACATAGTGTAAATCTTCGCCATTTTGTCTTGGTTGATTTTCTTCTCTAACAAGTACATAGTTCATGGAAGGGGTTAGAACTTCAAGATCAAACATCCAATCAAGACCTTTACCTTTCTCATTGTCTTGATCTTCTAAAAACTGTACATGAAGACAATATTGAACCTTCTTAGTAACTCTGTTATACACTCTAAAGCCTTCTTGTTAGTGCAATAACCCAATAAGTATCCTTCTTCTGACTTGCCATCAAACTTCCCAGATTATCAATAGTGTTTAAAATAGTAAGAGGGCATCCAAAAGGCTTCATAAAACAAATGTTGGGTTTATTGCCCATCAGCAATTCATAAGGTGTCTTCATACGTGGTTTAGTGGTGAGACTCTGTTAAGTACATAGCAAGCGTACTACGACTTACGCCCAGCGAATAGGTAGGTGAGAATCTGCTAACATTGTTCTTGCTGCTTCAATCAAAGTCCTATTCTTCCTTTACGCAACACCATTACATTTGTGGTGTTCTTGCAATACTAAACTCCCTTTTTATGCCTTTGTTAGCACAAAATTCATCCATCAGCTTGTTCTTGAATTCAGTCCCATTATCACATCTAATACCTCGAACCTTAAGTCTCAATTGGTTTTCAAGGGCTATAATCGATTATGCGAATAGCATCAAAAGTATCATCTTTAAAACCCAAGAAAAATACCCAACTGAATCTCTGCAATATTCTTATAACTAAGCGTACTTTTTCTTGTTTAAACTTGCCACGAAAGCAGGTCCAAACAAATCCATATGTAACGGCTCAAGGGTTCTCTAATAGTTCTCTCTTCAAGCTTCTTGCAGGAAGCTTTGTGTTGTTTACCCTTCTTGCATGCCAAGCATGATTGCTCATTCTTGTAAGTTTTTGAAGGTAAACCTCTAACTAGATTGCCTTTGACCAGTTTGTTGATATTTTTGAAGTTAACATGGCCTAATCGTCTATGCCATTGATGTGCCTCTTCAGATGTTGCTTTAGCCACCAAACATGTGGCTCTTCCATAAGAATGTAGACTCTTCATGTCTAAGCTATACACATCATTTTTCCTTGGTACTCTAAGAACTACCAAGTCATCATCAACAGGCTTAAAGTCGAGGAGGAAAGGATGAGACATTCGTGTCGTGAATAACACAAGATGCTTTTTATCACGATTTGAGAGCTGATAACAAGTTGAACTTAAGCTCCTTCACATATCTAACATTCTCAAAATCTATAAGCCCCGCTTTGATAGTTCCTTTTCCAGTAATCTTTCCTCCATTGGGATCATTCCCAAATGCAACTTTTCCTCCACTAATCTTCCTAAAATGAGACAGGATCTCTTTGTCTCCTGTCATACTTCCAGAGCAACCACTATCCACAATAAGATGATCTTTAAGCTCCTCTTACGGGTTGCCGCACACAAAGAAAGAGTTAGTGATTTTTAGGAAACCAAGCCATTCTTGACTTGTGTTCCCCTTGTGGAGTTACAAACTCAAATTCTTTGAGTATGTAATTTCCACTATCTTTCAAATGGTGATCCCGAATTATCTTTTGATCTTTAGCATGTGGATTTTCAAAACTTTCTGGTTTTTCAACACAACGATCTTTTATAAGTTTATTTGATTTTTCTTGTATCACAAAAACATCAGATTCACTTTTGGTTGAAAGTCTTGTCTGTCCTCTGCGTACTTTCCTCTTAACCCATTCGTTTTAACAATTGGTTCTGTGATCTAAATCTCCTATGTGAATTGTAATACCTTCTAGGTTGATAGTGATATCTCCTAGGATTCCTATTCCAAGTAGTGTGATCAATACCTTGTTTTAATGAGCGTACTTTGAGAAAGTCTTGGGCGAGTTAACGATACTTTGAAATCTTGTGAGATCTTGAGGTTTTGAAAAGATCTTCTTTGATGTGGGTATCTATGATCCGGTGAAAAGTTTACGTGATTAACCCTATTTGAATTATTCCAAAGCTGATTTGTGCTCTCTAGATTTACGGTTGGGGACTGTTCTTTGAAATTTACTAAGATATTACAGTGATGTTCACAATCCTTAATTAGATGAGTAGGACTAAAACACACAAAAAACAGTTTTTGACCCATATTTCCAAAGTGACTTCTTCTATGTCTATGCCCAAAATTATTTTGCTTCCTTGGTGAATGATTAAACCTGTTTTGACCATAGTTATCCCAAAAGGTTTAGCGATCTTGTTTTGAAAAGGTTTTACAAAGGTGCTTGCTTGTGGAGCGATACTTTGATTTGAAGGTACTGCTGGATTTTGAACATTGTGTTCAACAGGTTCTTTGGGTTTTTCAGGCCTAGATTGAGCAACTAGCTTCTTCCTAAACTCTAGACTGTCTACTCCAAAAGCGAGAAACATCGGGCCTAGGGGTTGATGAATGCCAGTGGGATGGGGAACGACATGATAATCATTAGCTTTCTTATATTCAGGAGGTGAGTCACTTATTGAACCCTCATTACTAGATGTATCTACATAATTAATGAGTTCTTCATCACTAGTGAGTATATCCTCAAAATCACCTTCATCCTGATCACTAGATTGGTTTTCTTCTAGTTTACTAAAATCCATTCCAAAACCTAATCCAATTTTAAGGTAGGCTCTTTTTTGTTTTTGAACATAAGAAACATGTGACGAGACGGACTCTCCCCATGCAGCAAACTTAGCTAATAAATCATCTCTTTCCTTAGTTAATTTCTCAATTTCAGCAATTTTACTGTTTAATTTCCATTCACTAAGTTTTAGCGGTAATCCATTGTTCATATTTTTCAGCCCAAGCTACTTCATTAGTTTCATGTGCTAAGATTTTGGCTTCCATAGATTCTAAGGTTATTTGATAACATGCTACCTCAGACCTAGCCCTAACACAATTATCTCTTTCAATCACATAGCTGCTAAGTAATTTGTGATAAAAATCATGGCGATTTGAGCATACCTCAGAGATAGGAGATTGATTTGGTGAAGTAGCCACCAATGCTAGTTGAGCAGGATCATCTTCACTTTCCTTGCTCCAGTCAAATCCTCCAAAGCCATCATCCGATTCCAAACGGCATGTTCAGGATCCTCATCAAAAGCAGTGCTCCAGTCAATGCTTCCACGATTCTTCAACAACTTCTTCCCGATACCATACGGTAATTTCTTGGTTCATCATCAAATTCTTCACTCGGTCAACTTCGATAACTTTTCTTGAGCAACCAAAGCCTTTGTTTGATGTTGGAATTTCTTTGAGCTCAAGTTTTGGCTTCTCGGATGTTACGTTTTGCTTGATACTTAGCAAACTGCACTCCTTTGCAAAGTGACCGTCTTTTGACAATTGAAGCACTCAATTTTAGATTTGTCAAAAGTTATGCCCTGTTTTGGTTTGAAATCAATGCTTTTGCTTGTCTTCTTCATGTACTTTTTGATCCTTGCAGTGATCATAGCAACTTGCCACCCGATATCAATTTCTTCAAGTGCATCTTCTTCAATCTGTGCTAGATCTTCTTCATAAGTGACAGGTAAACTAGCTTGTTGTGCAAAGAAGGAGCACATAACTTCATCTGAGTGCATAGTGGTAGTTGGTAGGGCTGCTTGAGCATATGAGGGGGTGTAGGCAGTGTACTTTGAGAAAGCATACTTTGAGGAGAAGCGGTACTTTTGATGGAAATCTTGGCCTTCTTTTCAGATGATAGAAAAGCAATATTGTGAGACTTAGAATTTGTTTGACCACTCATCTCATGCTCATACACCTTCAGTTGATGATAGAGATCATCAAAGTCCATGACATCCAAACCTTGTTGTTCTCTGATCATTGTAGCAATCACATGCCATGAAGATGGCAAACTCCTTAGAAACTTCAACTTAGCATCCTCAAGCTGATACTTACGCCTTATATAGCTCCAACATGTTGAAGATTCGAAAACCTATCATATGCGACATCAAGACTCTCTCTTTCACCAAGCTGTGAAAGTTTCAATGTTGCTTGACAAATTTTGTGCATCTTTTAGAGGCTTCATTCCCTCCAAATCTAGTCTTGAGAGCAGACCCGAGCCGCTTAGCATCTTTAGCATCATGAAATTTGAGAAGATGACCATCTGGAATGGCGGATAAGAGAATGTTGAGTGCCTTCTCTTGATTCCTTAAGGTTCTTCTTTGGTAAAAGCTGCCTTAGGTGCCTTGGGTTGTCGGGGAATATCAATGGGTTGGAACAACTTCATTCCCATTCACAATTACATTCCATAGAGCATGGTGCGTAATGGCAATGTGCTTGCCTCATCTTCATGCACCGAGATCATATTCTCCCTTCTTGATTATTGGAATTACGGTGAGGTGATTGAGGGTGGTGGAGCGACTTGGTCGACATCTTGAATATTGTTGAAGTAGGGTTTCTTCCTAGTCGAGTTTCCACACAAGCTCGATACCACTTGTTGGATCGATATACTTTAATCAAACTAACTTAACTAGCTTGTTAAGATTTAATAACCTCGGATAAATCCTAAGTTATTAACAAAGAAACAGTGAGCAATCTTTATCAAGTATGCGGAATTTACTTAACAAAGCTAAGAAGAATAACTTTTATTATTAACTCTAAATCGCTTATTATGGATACTCTAATACAACTCTAAGATAATCGAACTTTTCTCTAAAACACTAATTAACTTGTGAATTAGTAAACTCTAAAACTCATAGACTCATACATCTAATGCCAATCTAGGAGTCCTTTTATAGGCTCAAGGATATCCTAGTCGGTTTACAATTTGTAACCTTGTACGACAAGTAATCTAAACATATAATACAATACTTTTCATAAGCGAATATACTTGAGTTCTTTTGTTCTTGCGGTACTTTGACTTAGTTGTGCGATTACTTTGACTTTATATTTAGCGGTACTTTCACTCTTTGACTTTTTCGATGTACTTTGCAACTACGGTACTTTCATATCTTCGATACTTTCATGTCTTGACACTTTCATATCCCAACATATTGCCACTTGCAAGTGAAGAATTTGATAAAGCTGAAGAAAGACAAAGGTAAGCGGTTATGGAAAGTGTAGAACAAAACGGAAGAAAGATTTCAAAGAAACAACAAGCATAGATTGCTCTTGATAGAGAAATTGCTAAGAAGATTCTTGAAGAACAAGTTCTTTGAAAAGAAAAACTTGAAGAAATGGAAGTTGCAAGCTTTTTGGAGACTAAAAGATTGAATAGAATGGAAGATTTTATTGAAGATCCACTTTCCTTTGTTCAACCTACAATTCTTAGAGAAGACTCGAGTTTAGCTATGTTCCTCACTTGAAGATGATATTGAGTTCTTGATTGCTAATAATCAAATAATCAAGAAAAAGGCAATTGACCTTGTAGTTGATGCATCCTTAGCGAAGATCAAAAGAAGCGCCGGTTGAAGGATTTCATTCAAATGAAGAACAATCAAGCACTTCAAGATGTAATCGGTTAGGTCAAAAGGGCCAAAAAATCAAGACAACCAACCAAAGCACAAGTTCTCTCATATATGAAGACTTATTGTTGTCATGTTGGTGGTTGGAAGAAGCATCAATTCAAAGGAATGCATGATGATCAAGTTGAAAGAGCTTACTCTGAGCAAAAGGCAAGACATTGATTTTGTTTCTATGTACTCAGAGACGAAGAAGCAAAAAAAGGTTTCTGGATTGAAGAAAGGCCAAAGAAAGTGATTCTCAAGCTGTTAAGAAGACTAAGGTTCTTTGAAGAACAAGAAATTCCTCTTGAGAATTCCAGAAGAACAAGCAATTTGGAATGATTATGGTTGTAGAAGAAGATTTTTATCCAGAACCACTGCAAGTAAGACATCCTATCATTGATTGGGAAGTTTACATTGCTAGCAATTTTGCTCTAACATGGAAGATCACAAGGCTAGGTGGTGAAACTTCATCATTCATTCAATTTGAAGATCTTATAAAAGCTTTTGACAGAGATGATCTTGATACACTATGGAGGTTAGTTCAAGAAAGGTTTAATGCTCAAGATCTCAAAGACATGAAGGAGATGCAGTTATGGGTTAATCTTAGAAGTCTCTATGAACCAAATGTTAATGATGATTTCTGGAAATTCTCATGCACATGTCACAGGTACTAAATGGTTTTACTATGATTCATGTGAAGTTCATCATGTCTCTACAGCAAATGGAGAAGATGCATTCATGCTTGGCGAGAAAGAATATCCACTCAGTGGAAATCTCACGGTGATGTTATGTCTTTGCTATAAGAGTTCATGAAGACAATGAGAAGTTGAGCATTGTTACTCGGGCTTCAAGATCAATGTTCAAGAGCTATTTAGAAGTTAAGGAAGAAGTAAAGTGTTTGGTTGAATTCCCCAAATCCTTGAAGATAATGCATATTGAAGAAACTTATTGATTTGCAGAGAAATCATAAGTTTTGGGGAGGATTGTTGGGAATAATCCGTTACCACGGATAGTTGTGGTTTACACAGCTTGGATTAACACTAGCGTGAGGAAGCGTATTACCACTTCTTGGTACATTATTACCTTTGCTATTGGATAATGATTAGGAGAACGTATTTAGATAAGTATAGAATAGATCTTGTGTATATTCTATAATGTTAGCTTTATACTTATCTTGTAAAGGACTCCTTGTTGTATAAAAGGAGGTCCTAGGTCATTGTCTTAGGTACTAGAAAATTACCTACGTATTACTCACAAAAGCTTCAAGGTGTAACCCTAGTGATAAGCAAGATCACTCGTATTATTCATCAATAATATTGGAGCTTAAGTTTTGTGTTTAATCTGTGTTTACATACAATACATCATACAATCCATCTTCTAAAGTATTACTAAGTAAATTCCGCGTGCTTAATAATATTATACAAAATATCATTGACACAAGGTGTGTATCCGGATCCATCATACTTTGTTATGCATCTCTTACTCATCAACTTCATCGTATAGTTTTAATACCTCTGAGATGATTGAATCTTTGGATGGACCAGCGTGTTGTGATGATGAGACCTTTGGAGAGACCATTGTAGAAATGCTAGCCATGAAGATTGTGCAGGCGTGGGTTCATCATCGACATTAGAGTCATATGCATCCCAATCGGCAACTTGAAAGGCATTTTGATGATTGTGACCTATTTCTGAATTAGTTTGCTCATCCACATCGCATCATATATCTTAGCATTACCTTACGCGAAATAGGCTCCTCTTCATCCAAAACAACACCATTGTCACGAGCTTGCACAAGCAACATCTTGTCTCTGAGTATTCGCATTTTGAGGCGTTTTGGAGATGTGCAGTTCCTTGCAATGTGTCCATCACCACCACAGTTGTAGCACTTGATTGGCTTTACTTGTCCATGATTGGCATTTCTTCCACGATTCTAATTAGCCACATACCCTCCACCCTCCACCCTCTTTCTGTTCATCTTGTCTTCCTTGAGCGGTTGCACCATAACCTTTCCATTTCGACAACAACATGATTGTGTAGATTGGATCGATTCGATTTCATTGTTAGTGTGAAGACTGTTAGTATGTGGAGTGAGGGTCAAGTTTTGTTTAACCATAAGAGCCAGTTGATTGATGAAGTGTTCCATGAGCGCATCGGCATCGGGTTGCTTGAACCTCGAATCGGGAATGAGTCTGTGATTACCATTACCCGTGGGTATGACTTGAGAAGCTTTGGGGGTAATTCCAACATTTGTGTAAAAGGCTTTTGAATCATTTGAAGAACTTGTTTCTCCCTGTTTAGTTTTGAGCTATTCAAGAATCATTCGTTCAAACATAGCATGTCTCATTAGAAGAAGGAAGGCATCTGATTGCTCATAGTTGGTGTTCTTTAATCCTTTGGTTAGCTTCCACGAGGTGACAATTTTTGCCATTTGGGATTCATGTTGTTCACAAACTTTGAGTTCAGATGAATATTTGGCATGGTCATTTTGATATTCCTCATGTCATTCACAAGCTTGTGGAATCTCATGTAATATTCATAAACACTTTCTTATGGTTTCATCTTAAAATGCTCAAATTCATCATACAGTTGTGATTCTCTGTCTTCCTTAGTTAATTCAGAACACGAGAGAAGCATCTTGACATTATCCCAAAGCGCCTTGGCCGGTGTTGTGATTGATCAACTTGTAGATGTCTTTTGGAAGACCACAAGTATAATGTTTGAAGCCACGATATCGGACATCATATCTCTTCTTCTCCTTATCCTTTGAGCTCATCATCGTCTTTGGTGCGTCTAATCCTAAGGTCACTTGTACTATCTGCGGCAGGTTTCAAGAACATCTCTGGTAGTCTCGATTTGATAAGGTCCTTCATCAATTGACTTGAGAATGTTAACTCCATTTTCCTTTCCCAAACAATACAACCTAATTCGTTGAGCCCATGAGTCATGTCGGTTCATCAAGCATAGGTGGGCCAGTATCGATCTGGCCGCATGCGTCCCGGCCTGACGGTAGAAGCGATAGTAGATGCGTTGTTAGACATGATTAAAAGTTCTCACGGATTTTACTATTCTTTGATTAAACCGGGAAATTGATTCTTTCACGGGATTTTACTAAACCACAAGAACAACCGTAAAAATGTAGCACGAAGAAGTGACAAGTCTCAATAGACAAGTAGCTAAACGGTTAACTTCGCTTTGGTATCAACTCGCTAAGCTAAAGGATAACTAAAGCTTAAAATACAAGTCGCTTAAAACTCAAGTTGCTTAAAGAATCAACTCGCTAAATAGCCAAATTCGCATCTGAGACAACTCGCTTAACCACCAAGTCGCTTAAACCAACTCGGTGACAATACAACTTGCTTAATAGCCAAGTCGCTTTAAAACTCAAGTCGTTTAAAGAATCAACTCGCTAAATAGCCAAGTCACATATACCAACTTCATTGCTAATACAACTCGGCAATAGCCAAGTCACTTAAACCAGCTCGCTTCCAATAACAAAGCAACTCGCTTCCAAGAAACTCAACAGTGGCTCGGCTGACTAAACCCGTACAATATTTGAAAACCACCACTTTATCAATCAAAAATAGCTAAACCACAATGATTCAAGCCCTCCAATTCAAAACCTAAACACATATGATGATCCTAAACACAAAAGTACAATCAAAATTCAAACTTTAACACTAGAAATTAACCAAATGATTCAAACTCTCCTAAACACTTATAACCCCAAAAGCCTTATGAAATCCACCAAAACAAAGAGCATGAAAGATGAGTGATCAAACCATGGCTCTTGATACCAATTGTAAGATATAGGATTTCACAAACACATCAAACCAAATCCATATGGGGCGTATACAATGTTTTAGAGAGAGAAAGTTCTAGAGAGAGAAAAGGAAGAGAGTTGGGAACTATGTGAAATAAAGAAAAATGGTATTGAAGCTCCAACCCTCTACCTTGGGAGGTAGAGGGTATATATAGTGTCTTACAATGGCATACCCTACGGAACGTGGATGGGCATCAATGGGTAAAGACCGTCCATCCTCCGCGGTGTTACTTAACTAACTACTTATTAACATAACTTGACTATGACTACGAGCTTTCTAACGAATATATATACTTGAGGTGACCGACTCTTTAACGATTGGATTTTCTAATTCCTAACAAACTAGACAAATCCCTCAAGTGAAGGATCCGTGGGATCCGGGTGGACAGAAGTTCCTTTTTAGCCTCCTTGTATCAATCCAACCTTCCAAACCTTATTGGACTAGTTAAACATGCTACATTAGGATCACTTAAACTTTCCTTAGGCTCAGTTGATCTCACATTCACTCATGGATGACTTAGGATCACATTCAAGGTATTTTTTATTTATTATTACTTCAAAACTCACCATATTTCCGCTCCAATATTTACACATTGTTCCTCTCATCTCAAAACACCTAGTTTGGTATTTCTCTCAATTTTGACAAATTGATTTTAGTCTTCTCTACCTTAAAATGCTCTAAAAACTAGTTTTTCATTTCTTGTGATCTTTAAGGAATTTTCTAAATTTTCCTTTGATCACCATCTGGTTTCTATGATCATTAGCCATCTTTAAAATACTTAGTATTGTCCATGATCACTCATTTGTATTTTTAAAACTCCACTTTCCCCACAAAAGTCATCATTGACAAACCTCACTCATTAGTCTTGACAACTTAGGTCTCATGCCATGTAAGACATCTTAATAGACTGACTAACTTAGGATATGTAGGTACTAGACCTTGCTAGAACCCAATCATCTCCTTTTCACCTCATCTATTAGCCGGATCCCTAGCCTAAAGTTAGCCGGATCCCTCTAGTGAGGGAACCGTGGAACCGGGCAAACATGAGTTGTATTATCTCTTGAGATAATAATTTCAAATTTTATTTTTCCACTCAAACACTTGCTCAACACATAGGATTATCAGCTTCTTATATGTTTATAAATGAGTTGCATTTATGTGATTATTTACGTGTTATTTTTTTTTCTTTCATGATATTATGCGAACAATTTCTCCATTTGTATACTTGTTTTCCTTTCGTACTAACTCATTTGGATTCTTATAGGTTGACAATGTTCGATTTTATCATCAAGTCAAGTTGTGCTCATTCTCACATTTTCATATTCCTAATCTTGCATCATCTTCCTCCACTTCTGTCACTACTCACAAAGTCATCATGTCTACCACCTCAAGTACTTGCTTAACCAACAAGGGCAATCTTAGTGAAAAATCTTTATTAAGTCATCAACCGATTCAACAAAAAGAGTCACCTTGATACCTTTCATCACCATCCCTTGCTACTCTTGAGTCACTTTCTTACCTAGTAAAACTTGACCTCTCATCACCTCTACCACAACTTTCATACCTCTAAGTCATGATGATGATTACTATCATTATCATCATATCCAAGGTCTAGCTTATGAACTACGTGATAAATTACGCTTCATGTTCTACCACATCCTACTTGTATCAACTACAACCTCAAACCACAACCTACTTGTGTCAACCACATCCTACAAGTGTCTCACTACCACTAAAATTCATGGTCGCTCAACCATCCTCCACAAAAATCTATGTTGTCAAAAGCCTAGTGAATTTCATAATGAAATGCGTCTCATCCCCAAATACATTTTTTTTCTTATCTTAAACAACCTTACAACCTTTAAACAACCACGATGATGCAAGTAGTAGGATTATTATTTTTTGACACTAATCGTTTCTTTGTAGGTTTATATATATACACTTTGATGTGTATGGGATTCTCGTCTATGGACGAAATTTTACACTAATTCTTTTTCTTTGTAGGTTCACTCATATACATGGTTTTGTATATGGCACACTTGTCTCCGGATGAGGTTTATTTTTTTAGGTTCTTCTTGACGCCCTCGAGCAAGGGGAGCTTCCGTTGAGCATCTATAAAGTGTATCATATGACTTACTCGTCCAAGGATGAATATATGTTTTCACTAATTTTTTGTTTTGTAGATTTTCAAAACACAATAGGAGCACTTGACGCCCTCAATAAAGGGGAGATTTCGTCAAAGCAAAAACATTGCAAATTTTGCAATACTTTCGTCTTAGCTTCCTAAAATACTTGACGCCCTTAACAAGGATCTTTCTATGTATTTTTTTTCTCTTTGTGTGATTCTCTAGGTTCCTCTTAAAAACGAGACCACAACCTCTTGAAGACGTGCAAGATCAAGGTCATGAGTTGCTAAGCTTCGCCATCATCAAAACCACTGAAGTGAATCTTGTTGATAATGCTTCTCTTCCTCCATTAGTATTTCGTGTTGAAGGTATTGGCGTGGTGTGCCAATTGTGTACAACAATGAGAGCAATAAGGTGTTTTCAATTTAACTTCACTAGGTATGATAGAAGCTCGCCATTCTTTGGAGAACTGAAGTTTAAACTCCAAGGACACACCCTTTTTGTTTCGACAAAAAGGGGAGAAGAATAAAGCGGAGAAGGTATTGTAAAGGAAGTACGGACACAAGTAACTTCGACATTTTACCTATCTATTACGTTTACATATATTTTGTCATCATCAAAAAGAGGGAGATTGTTAATGCAAATATTACAATATTTAATCTATACAGTCTCGTTTATTTTGTTGATGACAAACATGTAACTTGTAATACATAACGTAAAATGTATGAGTTACTCGTAATCTTATTTTGTCTCAACATACTTTCAACATCTCTCGACGTCTCAAATCTTTGTATACTACAACACAGGTTTGTACATGATTTTTATGTTGCGTCATGATCAAACCCTTAATAAACCATTAAACATATTTAGTTAAATAGTTTGTATAAAGCCAAAACCATTTTTATAAAATATATATAAGTAACATTTGTTACTTACAATTTTATAAAATACATGGCCTTAAAACTAGTTAATTAAATGGTTAATAAAATAGGATGGATTATCCATAACCCATTACCCATGATCCATAACCCATAACCCATTGTCTAGGTTCATTGTATACTAGTTGGGTACCCATGACCCAAAGTCCATAACCCATAACCCAAGACCCATGTGCATTAATTACATCATGCATTAAATGTGCATTACATCATGCACGATTCACAATGGGTAAAATCCATGACCCATGACCAAAAGTCCATAACCCATGACCCAAGATGTCTTTGACATCATGCATAACATCCCAATGGGTAAAATCCATGACCCATGACCCAAAGACCATAATCCATGACCCAAGGTGTCTTTGACATCATGCATGACATCACATAGATTCTTTGCCTATAAATAGCAAACCATTTCTTCTTTATTTCTTACACATTTTCACACACTTTCTCTCCACCATTTCTAACATATTTAGATTAGTAGAAAACATGTAAAACACCCTCATATCATATGATTATAATGCTTCTAACTTTCATTTATTGTAGGCATACTTCCAAAGTGATCCTCCAAAGCAAGCCTAGAGATCTTGTATCATTACCTACTGAAGTGATCCTCTATCACAAGCATACAAGCACATGAAGATCTTCTACAACAAGCTTGGAAAACTTGTCATCTTCATTCATGGAAGACTAACTACATCATGCTTTGTGTTCTTGATGTTTGATTTAGTATTTCATATCCATTAGACACATTATCTTGGATCTTGTCTTGTATCATCTTCTTATATCCATAACTAGAAATTAGATGGTTTATGTGTTTGTGCCATAAAACACAAGGTTTGTTATGTTGGGCCACAAAACATAACGGGTGTCATAGATGTGTCGTGTTGGTCCGGTAATGGTTCCTCCTTTGTAATGGAACCCGGTATCTAGCCTTGTACCGGATAAAGTGTAGGCGATGTTGTGATAGGTTTGGTTCTACCTTATGGAAGAACTCGGTGTCTAGCCTTGTACCGGATAAAGTGTAGGCGACGTTGTATAAGGTTTTCTCCGCCGAGAATGGAGTTTGTTGATCTAGTTAAGTAACTCTCGAATTGGATACTCGGGGAGTGGAGTAGGGCGAAGAGGGGCTTCGTGACCGAACCACTATAAATCCTCGTGTTGGTTTGCGTATCCTTTTTACTTATCGCTTTACTTTTATTCTTGCTTTCTATTGTTGATTGTCTATGTGGTTGATGTTTATGTTTATGATGCATACTTGATCTTTCATATAGTCATAAACTATATTTAGCACTTTACATATTATGAGACGCTTGATCAAGGAAAACAAACCGGACTAATAATGGTGAAACTTGATTTATAATGAACCATTAATCTTGCGGAATTTTATGTGATATTAAGGGGTTGGCCTTACATGCCGTAATGCGTTAAATGCATCCTCGCGTCGATATTAGCAAATGCAATGGTTTATACTATATTTGATACAAAAGTTTTAAGTTTGAAACGGAAACGTATTCCCCCCCCCCCTCTACGTTTTCCACAGAAGGTATTAGCAAGACAAGTCAAACTCATGGTCAATATTGAGTTCAGGAAGTGTCATGTTTTCATTCTTACTTTCAGAGGATGACAAGTTTGGATGCCATTGAAGAAATTGGAAAGTACAAGGACCTAAATGTAAATAGTGGCTATATAAGAAACTATCCACATATAGGGTTTCAGAAGTTTTAGCTGTGCAGTTTTTCTTCTCTCTCAAATATTGTTTAGTCTTCTTTGTATTCATCAAAATATCATCTTTGATATCTTGAATCTGGTCTATAAGTGTAGTATAGATCAATCTGTTTTGATCTAGTAATTGTGAGTGTTTGAGTAATTGTAGTGAGGTGAGTAATATCTTTCTAAAAGGGATTACTCTTGTCTTTTGGAAAGTACAAGGACCTAAATGTAAATAGTAGCTATATAAGCAACTATCTACATCTAGGGTTTCAGAAGTTTTAGCCGTGCAATTTTTATTCTCTCTCAAATATTGTTTAGTCTACTTTGTATTCATCAAGATATCATCTCTGATATCTTGAATCTGGTATGTAAGTGTAATATAGATCAATCTGTTTTGATCTAGTGATTGTGAGTATTTGAGTGATTGTAGTGAGGTGAGTAAGATCATTCTAAAGGGAATTACTTTTGTCTTTTGTATTGTTGGTCTAACTCGTTTGAAGAGGATCTTCATTTAGACTTAATAAAATTCACCAAAGGATGGTTGATTGGGTAAAACGATTGTTGTAGTTGTGTTTGCTACCATTTTTATAGTTTAGACCAATTAGTGTTGCTAGTTATCAACGTTTCCCAAGATAACCCTATTGACAACCTAGCTTCATAAAAATGCACTTATAAATATAAACTATATAAATATCATGAGGATTTCCCCAATGTTCTTAATTCATGTTGGGCCTCTACCACATGTTCATATAACATGGCTGTTAACTTTAAGTCTAAACTTCAATCTCTTAAACAAAAAATTAAAGAGTGGCGTTCTACCCTTAAAGTTTATGAGTCTGTTAAGGCGACTGACCTTCGTACCACCCTTAATGCTATCGATGACAAAGCAGAGTCGGTCCCCTTTCCCGAGATTGATACTCGTGTTCTTGTGGTCAAAGAACTCACGAGCTTGAATATCGCAAGATTTCGATCTTGACAAAAGGCAAAAATAAAGTGGGCTCTTCGAGGAGATGAAAACTCTAATTTTTTCATGGCATCATCAACAACCGATATAATAGTTCAAGAATAAACGGCCTCTCCATTCACGGTTCTTGGACTAAAGATCCGATCACCATCAAAAACCATATCTTTGATTTTTTTTCAACTAAATTCAAGGAGCCCAACAATTCAAGACCCACCTTCACTAGCAACCTTTTCAAGCGTCTTTCCCACGAAGATAGTTTATTTCTTGACCACCCGTTCACAAACCAAGAAATAAAGGATGCGGTTTGGGATTGTGGTGGTGACAAATCCCCTGGTCCAGACGGCTTCACCTTCAAGTTCATCAAAAACTATTGGAACATCCTTGAAAAGGACATCATCTCGTATGTCAAAGAGTTTGAAGTGTCTAGCTATATTCCACGTGGTTGCAACTCATCCTTTGTCACCCTTATCGCTAAAATTGATGACCCAATCTTTATTAGTGATTTTAGACCAATTAGCCTAATTGGTTGCCAATACAAAATTATTGCAAAGATTCTTGCTAATCGCCTTGCTCTTGTCATTTCTTCGATTGTGGGGGATACACAAATGGCTTTCATGACAAATAATAGATGGTCCTCTCATGGTTAATGAAATCATTGCTTGGCAACATAAAAGCGACTTCTTCTCTTCAAAGTGGATTTGAAAAAGCTTTTGATACATTAAGTTGGGCCTTTTAAACTCTATTATGTGTCAAATGGGTTTAGCTCAAAATGGCTAAAGCTGGATCGACTCTTGTCTTAGCTCGGCTTATGCCTCGGTTCTAATCAATGGGTCGCCATCTAAGGAATTCAAAGTTGAACGTGGTCTAAGGCAAGGTGACCCTCTCTCTCCCTTTCTATTTATTTTGGCGATTGAAGCTCTTAACATTGTCTTTTTGGAAGCAAAAGATAAAAATATATACAAAGGAATTGAAGTGGGTAAAGATAAGGTCTATATGTCTCATCTCCAATTCGCGGATGATGCTCTTTTCTTTGGAGAATGGTCTCTCCATAATGCTAAGGTTCTTTCAAGAATACTCTCATGTTTTCACCTAGCATCTGGTCTCAAAGTAAACTTGAATAAAAGTAAGCTGTTTGGTGTTGGAGCCTCTAACTTGGAACTCAACTTTTTTGCTAACACCATTGGTACATCAACCCTCAAATCTTCCTTGCATTTACTTGGGTCTTCATTGAGCCAACATGTCAAAGTGTGCTAATAACCCCCATCATTAACCGATTCCATAATCGTCTCTCTATGTGGAAAGCCAAGACCTCTTTTGGTGGGCCTAACTCTCATTAAATCCGTCCTTGGTAGTTTGGGTGTGTACTACTTTTCTTCATTCAAGGCACCAATCTTCGTTATTAATAAGCTTGAAACAATCAGACGAAGATTCTTTTGGGGAGGTAATATTGAGGGAAAAAAAATTTTCTTGGATTGCTTGGAATAAAATAATGTCGCCTCTTAATCAAGGGGGCCTTGGTGTGGGTAGTTTACAGACATGTATTCAAGCAATGTTATGCAAATGGTGGTGGAGATATCGCGTTGAAAATGATGAAACTTGGTGTAAATTAATTCGTTCAATTCATGGTGTTGAGGGTGGCTTTCGAAATCCTCCTCATTCTAGTTTACACTCAAGTCCTTGGCGACAAATTGTGAAGTTGGAAAATGATCTTGTCTCATACGGGATCTCTTTGCCTTGGTTTTAAAATGGTAATGGTTGCGCACCCTTTTTGGTTGGACACTTGGTGAGAACCGCTAAAGATTCATTCCCTAGGCTTTTATTGGAATCAAACCCTTCAACACTTGTAAGTGATCGCTCTGTCTCAACTTCTTTCACTAAGCGGGCTCTTGGAGTCCTATTGTTTTAGGTGAAACAATTTTTGATGATCATTTAGCTCCTCTTAGGCGAGTGCGTGCCAATGCAACTCCCTCGTGGTCTACTCTCGGTTGGGGCTGGTATAGAAACCCATTCACTCCTGCTGAGATCGAAGAACTCACTATTCTTACCGAGCTTGTCTCACATCTTCACCATAAATGGGTTTGCATTTTAACGAATCTAAAACCTTCAGCTGTCCAAAGGAATGACTCTACATCTCCAAGGCTAACCATCCTTCCACCATAACTCAATCTCGTTGGAACAAATATCACGCCCTCTAAAGTCAACATCTCTACGGTATAAAAACCGTAGGCTTCCAACTTCGGCTAAATCTTGATAAAAGAGTGTAGACTTACACTCGTCTTCGGCTTTGTGATGATTGATCTTGAATGCGAAAACCATATTTTTGTTGAGTGTACCGTTGCAAAGGACACATGGTTAGCGGTCTTTAAATGGTGGGGTATCCATAACCTCAACATTTCAAGCCTCAATGACGAATTGAATTGGCGACCGAGCCCTCTTAATAACAAGCACATGAGGTACTTTGATGTGGTTGTTCAACGACTCTTTGGGTCCCCTGGACTCATAGAAGCAACTTGATCTTAGCGTCCGAAGCCAAGTAAAGACCTTATTTTCAACAACATTAAGCTTTCTTCATTCACTTGGATCCGCTCAAGAGCAAATTTGAATTCTTTTAGTTGGGTAGATTGGTTTAATAACCCTTGTAATGCTTTATGTCAATCTTTGTAATCCTTTTGTGCCTTGTCCTAGTCTCTTGCTAGGCAGGTTTTTTATATAATCTCTAATCTTTGCCGTTCAAAAAAAAATATATATATATATATATATATATATATATATATATATATATATATATATAAATATCATAAAAAAAGTGATACATTACAAATATTGTACTACTTAACAATTTAACGTAAATATTTTGAAACCAAAACCGAAATAATAAAATTAATGGAAATCCCACATATGTAGTAATGGAGGTCTCATAACCAAATATTCAGACACGCACACAGTGACAGCCTTTTTACACACACTAAAAAAACGCTAAAAACATCAGCCAATGCTGAACCTTGTCCTACAGAAATCAACCTCGTAAACAGAATAATAATATCCATTTTTCATTTTTCACAAAAACACAAAAGAACCATGAACCCTTTAGCTGCTACAAACCGTAACTTTCGTCATGCAGCTCGTCTTCTCAGCTTAGATTCAAAGCTAGAAACAAGTTTATTAATGCCTCACAGAGAAATTAAGGTTAAAAAAAAAATGATTTTTGTTGCCTTATTTAGCTATATATTTTAATGATATTTTTATTTAGCTTTTTATTGTTGTTTGATGTTATTTATGGTTGTTTAATGATGTTTAATGTTGTTTTAAGGTTGAGTGTACGATAATAAAAGATGATGGTTCTTTGGCTTCATTTGAGGGTTTTAGAGTTCAGCATGATAACTCTCGCGGAACGATGAAAGGTGGTATTAGATATCATCCTGAGGTACCAACTTGCTTTTATGTCATGGATCTGAGTTTTTTTAGACGGCTTTTTTTAAAAAACAAAAAAATGTGATTAATGGTTATTTAGAGCTAGCTAATAATGTTTATGGTATCATATATGTTGATTTTGGTAATTAAAAAAAAAAAAAAAAGTATTATTACCTACATTGTATGGATATGGTTTTTATTGGGGTATATTTATATGTTTATGATATGATAATGTAGAGTTAGGGTTTATAGTTTAAGTATTGAATTATACATGCTAGTGTAGATTGAGATAATATCTGTTTGCTGATTGTTTATTTATGTGTCTGTTTCATTACAATGGAGAGTTAAGTTAGGGTTTAAGTTTTTTTTATTTTTGATTTCAATATGTTAAGACTTTTTTGTGCGTGTGTGTGTGTGTGAAATAGTTGTCTCAAAATGAAAGACAAATTTACTGTTGTGATTGACTTTGGTCAACATTTGTGTTTTGTGAAATTTAATATTGCTTTTGTTGATTTATTTATAAAATTATTTTGTCGATGAGTATATAATTTGTGTTTGTTTGTGTTGGTGTCTCTTTTTTGTGAAACATATTTAGTTAGCTTGATAATTTTCAAAGAATTAGTTGATGTTATTGCTTGTTTGATCTTTATACTACTATGGTTTTATATGAATTTGTGTTTCTTCATTGTGTACATGTGTACGCGTGGATTAGTTTCATGAATTCATGGCTAATGGAAAGTTAAGTTGGAGTTTAATTAAACTTATTTCAAATTGGATTAAAATGTTTATGATTTTTGGTGAGATTTCATGTTTTAGGAATTTAAGATACAGTTCTTTGAATCATCGCTGTCCCCAAAATAAATGTTCTTTTACTCTTGTTGATGTTAGACAATGATAGGTATTACCCACGGGTTTTATTTATCATCTAATAGTTGATTGGTTTATGCAAGAATTAGTTTGTGGTTGTGTTCGGCTATCTCGATTTCTTTTCCTGGCTGTGTGTTTACTTTGAAATCGGTCCTTATTCTATATGTTCTTAAACATCTGTTTTAGGTTTGTTTTTCATAACAATAAGTGAACAATTATTGAATTTGTATTTCGAAAAAGCCAGAAGCAAACGCGAGTATTCTTTAGAGCTTGAAATGTGATTCAGATGTTGTTGAGATATTGATGGTTCGCAATTTCCGTTGTTGGAAATGAGACTATTATTTGTACAATTGTACCATTGAGCTAATAGCCTAATATGACAATGTTTATCGGTGTACAGCTCTTGTTTAAGTTTGCATAACTTTGATTTTCAAGTCGTTTGGAAACTTGTATCTCTATTTCTACGTTGATAAGTAACTTCCTTCTTTGTTTTTACACATGTTAATTGATTGATTCATTGATTTTCATAATACTTTGTGTTTATGAAAAGCAATAGAATTTAGGGCAAATCGCATAAAAAGGTACTCATCTTATGTCCAATTTCAATTAAATGTATTATTTTTTTTTTTCTCAATTTTTTTTTTTCCGATTTTGCAGACTTGGGCGATTTAGGTTTTTTTTCTAACTTCCGCTAACTATTTCGTTAGTAAATTACATGTTTGGTCCTTGAGTTTGTATAGCCATTACATGTTTGGTCCTTCACGTTTTTGTTTTGGTTTTTTTGATAATTTTCGTCCGTAACTTCCTTCTTTGTTTATACACATGTTAATTGATTGATTCATTGATTTTCATAATACTTTGTGTTTATGAAAAGCAATAGAATTTATGCTTGGAAATTTTTGTTGAAATTCATTGCCGACTGGTTTTGGTGAAATCCTGTGTTTACCAAGTGAAATTTTACTCTTCTGGTTATGAGCTGAGTTAGCCCTCTTAGAAAGCAAATTAAAACTCGGTCCAGAATTTGACACACACGCCACAATGGGCCAGAAATCAGCTATGTTTGGCTTTTGGTTCCATATGTTCTCAAACCTTGGTTCTTTATAAACCATGACTAAACTTTTCTTAAGTTTTCAAACCTAACTTATTCAGGTTCTTATCTATATTAAAATGAATGTTGAAGCAAACACATAGATGTAGTCAAATTTGCGATTTCGGTTGTCACTTCCAAGATTTATTACTTTTTAGTTCTGTTGAGGTCGGGTTCAAACCCAATCCACGACCCTATGATCATGTTTCTAGTTGAAATGAAACTCTAGTGCTTTCCGTTTGTGATGTCCTGTTTATAAGGCGATGTGTAATGTTGCTTGATTTTGGGGTTGTGATCACCTCTTACATTGCAGGAAATGAGACTCTACCTTAATCAGCAAATATATAGCAACAGTTAATTTTGGTTTTCCTTGTCAACATTCATGGGAAATTTGTCTTTAAATTCATTTCTCCATTAATTACACCTTCAGCTTGATATAATCTGTTTTTGTAGGTTGAACATGGCGAAGTTAACGCCTTGGCACAAATAATGACTTGGAAGACTGCTGTGGTCAACCTTCCTTACGGTGGAGCCAAGGGTGGAATCACGTGTGACCCTAAAGAACTATCTATCCGTGAGCTTGAACGCCTTACCCGTGTTTTCACTCAAAAGATTCATCATTTTATTGGAGTAAATGTTGACGTTCCAGCACCAGATATGGGCACCAATGCTCAGGTTTGTATACATCGTCCACGCTAACAATTGCCATAAACAATAAGCTAGAACAATATTACTTGCATGATTTGCCTATACATAGTACGAAGCCTGATTTATTCTGTAACAGAATTTCAGTTAGGAATATCTTACTAAATGTTTTGGGAAATTGACAGACTATGGCTTGGATTATGGACGAGTACTCAAAATATCATGGTTACTCGCCTGCTATTGTCACAGGAAAGCCAATTGTGAGTAATTATAATCTGAATATGGAACATCTTAGCATCACTATATTTGAAAATTATACATAACTTGTGACATCTCCTTTATAACAGGATCTTGGAGGATCGGTAGCAAGAGAGGCGGCAACTGGCCGTGGTGTTGTTATTGCCACAGAAGCATTACTTGCTGACCACGGGAAGTCAATTGAAGGTTCAACTTTTGTTATTCAGGTACACAATTAGTTTTTTCTTAAAAAATATTTAGACTTCTTGTTTTACAAGCTTTTTTTGTGTTGACAATAGTTGTTGACTTTTACAGGGATTTGGCAATGTGGGATCTTGGGTTGCTAGGCTGGTTCACGAACTTAATGGTAAGATCGTTGCAGTTAGTGATGTTAGTGGAGCTGTGAGGAACCCGGATGGTATTGATATACCAGCGTTTCTTGAGCATTACAAGACAAATGGGAGCTTAACTAATTTTGATGGTGGAGATAACATGAACCCAGAGGAATTGCTATTTCAGGAATGTGATGTACTCATACCATGTGCCTTGGGTGGTGTCCTGACCAGGTATTTTTACTATTGATTGCTTGTTTTTCCATGTGATTTTCTCAAAATAATCTCAGAGCGTTACATATTTCAGATGGTAAAATTAGAATAATATAATTTCCGAATGTCAACTGGACAACATTATATATTTTTGAGCTCTTGGCGTAGTCAGAATTTCATATCAAGTCAAAATTTCATATCAAGGAAAAAAGGTTTATTCACATATCTTTATTTTTCTAAACTGTCCAATACATTCACTATTTGTTAAATAATCACTCAAAATAAAGTAATTTATTCTACCAAAATTCAGTAACACCAAGACGTCGTAAAGTCACAATGATAATGGGAAATGGGTTATTCTGCCATTAAAATGTATGAATTATTTCAAGTTTGATTCTTTTACTTCCAAGTTGACACGGCTTCTTACTTCAAATTTGCCCATTGAAGAGAAAATGCAGGAGACGTCAAAGCAAAATTTGTTGTAGAAGCTGCAAATCATCCAGTAGATCCTGAAGCCGATGAGGTACCTTTTTCCGTTTTTTAGTCTGTTCATCTTTGAGAAACTACATTGTTATCAGATTTCTTCACGAAGTCATTTTCCAAAATATAATTTTGATTTCTGATTAGATATGTTTATTTGATACAGATTCTGTCAAATAAAGGAGTAATAATACTTCCCGACATCTATGCAAACGCTGGTGGTGTGACCGTCAGCTATTTTGAATGGGTCCAGGTATTCCAAATTAACTGTCTCTTTTTCGTGTTCTTGTTAATTAGTATATTATTGTTTGATGGAATATTAAGAGATAATTAGAAACGAACCACGGCCCAAGATTATACTAGAAAGACGTGTTAGATGATCTCTATATGCATTGGTATTAACATTGAGAAAAATTCTAACTTATGGTCTTTGAATTTACAGAACACCCAGGGATTTATGTGGGACGAGGCGACTGTGAATCTGGAGCTGAAGAAATACATGAAGTCTGCATTTGGAAACATTAAGAAGATGTGCAAGACCCATGACTGTAATCTCCGAATGGGTGCTTTTACTCTAGGAGTGGATCGTGTTGCCCGTTCAACCATGTTAAGAGGATTTGAGGGATAAGAGTTGCTGGTAACAACTGTTAGTGCCACACAAGATTGCTTCTTAATTACTCGTTCTTAACTACAAAGTATAACTCATAATATCAGCTCATTGCTGTCATGAATACCACTTGATCCATAACACTGAGGATTTCATTTCATTCACGACATGCTGCAGACTTGCAGTCATCTTAGGCTCCAAATGCTTGAGTTTTCTTACTGTTTAAGCCATTCTTCAAATATTTTTACCGAATGTGTTTCTGATGTCTGCAAAAAGGGATTGATGTCCTCTGTTTTAATTCTTAGAATCCGTTTGATCATTTTATACTTTCATATCGTAGAGTTCATTTGAAACGAGATAAAATTGAGAATGAAGAGTCATATTGTTGATGCCTAATCACAAACATAACATACTTCAATTTTCTATATCTTTAGTAGGGATTCTATATTCCAGCTTTACTTAGAACTCCATGTAACATTTATTTTAAGGTTGGAAAAACCTGTTGTTTCTTCACTGTGGTGGTGTTGTTAAAAAGACCGATTTTGATGATTCCAAATTTCAAAAATCCTAGTTTTTATGCGTTTTCGGACAAGTTAATAACAATTAAACGTGTTAGTCTTGGAAATTAAACTTTCACAATATGCCCATGCTCTCCTATCTGGCTATCTACACGTTTTAAGGTCAATCGGCACATATAGGTTACAAATTCACCCTTGTTTTTTTGATTATCTTGCTCTTCACTACTTCGAAATTAAGCAGTGAACTTTCATGTTCATATTAATTTAGCATATTTGTAGACCATATATTAAAAGTTTCATATATTAATACTAATTATCTTATGCCTTAAAATATTTGTGATCGTGTTATAAAATTCTAAGGAAAAGTGGAATTCAAGTACTTTTACTACGGTAGTATTTGTCATTTTGTGGTCCGACTACTATAGCTATAAAAATAAACTACACCATTCGTCCTTGTGGTATACGTTGACCATCAAGTTTCGTCCTTTGACCAAAAAATTGCACCGTTGGTCCTTAACTGCGAAACGTTACTCAGCGTTGGTCCCTCACCCTAACTGACGTGAGTAACGGGCGTTAAGTCTATTTAAGTGGAGGGTATATTTGTCATTTCACTTCATCTTCTTTATACATATCATCTTTACCAAACGCCTTATCACTTCTCTAATTATCACATATCTGCTTCTCTCATACCACATAATCAAACGCAACCTTATCTCAGTTTCCCATCACAAAAAAAAACGCAGACAAGACATCTCCACCATAATCTCCAAAAGCAAATCCAACCTCTACTCCTTTGAAAAACCGAAGACAATCACACTACCCTTTTATGTAACATCGAATCACAAAAAGACACAAGAAGGCTTCAAGATCTTTCCAAAGGTCTAAGGTAGGTGTTTGTTGGATTCTTGTTGGTCTTAGAACGAATTAAGGAAAGATCTTAACACTATTGTTATGAATCTTGTCTTTAATATTCGAATATTGAAAGAGAGGTTATGCCTTAAATAGATCTATGATGATTTGTATAACTCGTTAAGATTCGTAAAGGTTAATCGAGTTAAACAAAGCTGAGATCTTTGTTGTCAATTCATTTTATTCGTCTATGAATCGAAAGAAAAATAAGATAATAACAGATTTGTTGTTAATCTTATTTTATATTCGGATAATAATTACAGTTTTAGATCAATGATGGTTCAACTGAGATTGGTCATCTTTATGAATAAACGAGTTAGATGGTTTTCGTGGATTGAAAAATGGTTTAAAAACATTGTTAATATTTGTTTCGTGTGGTGACTTGTGGTATTTGGCGTTTGTGGTAGAAGTTGTGTCTCGATTTGGAATAGGATTGTTTATTGTCGTTTTAGTCTCGGCATGATTTGTATTTTTGAGTCACTAATTCTAGTGCTTCAGTTGTTGTCTGCGTTTTTGTGTCTACCCTTGGTACACTAGCAGTAATGCCAAGAGGCATTAAAAATTCCATGTTTTCTCTTTGAATGTATATTGAATCTAGTTGTATTGTTGTTTAAGCTTACATGGGTGTTTGATTTATGAATCGGGTCGGGTCAACCAACCCGAGCTGACCAGTGGTTGTGTTTATCGGTGGCTATATTGTTAATGTAGTCTTGGTTGTTGTGGATGTTGTGTCGAGTCGGACTCGGTTCAGTTTGTTTCTTTGCCTATTGACGTGTTGTAGATTATAATGATCTAGTGGTGTTTCAATATTATTGTTGCTGATTTGCTTCAGTCAGTTTAAATCGATACCCTCACAGTTGCTATATGATGATAGGTGTTGCTTTTTAATAAAGCTGGAAGATGATTTTGGGAAGGTACAGTAGAATGATTGAAGATATATTATGTGGAAGAAGAGAGATGTAAAAAGACGAAAATACCCTTATCTAATAAGACTTAACGGGTGTTAATAAGAGCGTTAGAGGAGGGACCAGCTGAGTAACGATTAAGTTAAGGACCAACGGTTCAATTTTTTTGGTCAAAAGACTAAACTTGATGGTCAACGTATACCACAAGGACGAATGGTGTAGTTTACTCCTATAAAAATTATCAATAGGGATAAGTTATAAATACTCTTTTTTTTACAAGTGACACCTCTTTCATTTTTTGGTTTTTATTTTTATTTCTTATTTTTATAATTTTGTTATTAAAAAAATTATAAAGCTGAAAGTACAAAACAAAAATATAAAAGTTTAATAAGTCAAAAATATAAAACGACCAAAAATATAGAACAAAAACTGATAAAAACGTGTTTTACTGTAAACATTGTTAATACAAATAAACCGTAAAAACGTTTATTAATATTTTGCGATCTCTTTGTGTTTTGTTGATAACAAATGTAATGTTATCTTAAGTATAATTATAAGGATACATGTTATTTTTGTAAAGCATTTACATATAGTCATTTAAATACAAAAATGTAGTAATTAAGCATTTGTTGTATTAGGATGGGTAAAAACCATAACCCATGGACCATAACCCATGGATCTTAACCCATACCAAAGAAGTCTTGATACAATGTATACTTAGATACATTGAATCTAAAGAAAAAACCATGGACCAACCCATAACCCATGACCCATAACCAAAAAACCCATGGGCAAAGAAGAGCGTACCACGGATCCCTAGGATTACACTAGACGGATCCCAAGTGGAAGGGATCCGTGGAACAGAGGAGAAATTTGCCTATAAATAGAGAGCCATTTCTTCATTCTAACTCACCCCTCTTCTTACTAAATCTCTCATACACCCTCATTCTCTTCTAACATATAGATCACTTGATCTAGAGAGTTGTTCTTCTTTCTTTCTATTTGTGATCCTCATATAGGTCCTTCTCTAAGGCGAGATCACAAGCATTCTACAAGTCATCCAAGCAAGGGATCCTTGATTGATTTGTCACTCCGCAAGATTTCTGTTGCGAAGATCTTGTATTTGATATTTCACATATTTGTTGTGTAATAGTTGTGTTGGTTTGGTCCACCGTGCTACGGACTCGGTATCTAGCTTTGTACCGGAAAAAGTGTTAGCAACGTTGTGAAGGCTTCTCCGCCAAGTGAAGGAGTTTGTTGATATAGTGTTTGAACTCTCGAGTAGGTGACTCGGGGAGTGGAGTAGGGCAAGGAAGGTGTCCTTGTAGGCGAACCACTATAAATCGGTTGTGTCTTTTCTATCCCTTAACTTTATTTATTTGCTTGCATTATCACTAGATCTATACATTCTTAACATCCATACCATTTCACATAATATCGAATCTAAAGTTTTTGAAATCAACTTAAAATCGGCAAACTATTCAACCTTCTAGTTTTCCACAAACAGAGTGAACCAGAAAAGGTGGGGTTATTGAAAGTACAAAGCATGGTGAGCGGGGTAGCAATACACATCCCTTATCATTATTATGAACCTTCTTTCAATCTTCAATTTAATAGAATAAAAGAAAATATTTGGTTCAAACATGCTAGAAAGGTTAACTAATATATCCAAACCAAATAGACCAACCCAACAAAATCCGATTTGTACTCTATTTGTTTACCATAAGAAGTATTGTAATTACGATAACAAACATGAAGTTCGATCGTAGAATGTTAGATCACATATTTATATCGATCTCAAGTAGTACTTTATTAATGAACACAGGTTATACAAAGAAGTCGATTAGAATAACATAACACACGAAACAATTTACCCTCAAACGTTCCTTTATTTACGAAGCTTACAACATTGAGTTTATAAAGAAGAATACAACAAACTAAGTCTATAATATATATTTATAGACTAAAGAATATGTCGAGCTATCTAATACAAGTCCTAGCGGTTTTATAAATCACAAACCGATCCTACACATGCCTTTGAACACAAATTTACAATCCTAGTCTATTGACCAATTTACATAATGTTAATACAAATAAGCCGTAAAACGTTTATTTATATTTTACGATCTTCTAATGTTTTGTCGATAACAAAAGTAAAATCATTTTAACGAAACAAATAGAATACGTAAATAGTTTGAGTTAATAGTTTTCTAACACAATTAAGTTGTGACATAAAACACTAAAACAAGTATAAGTGATTTTATGATTTAGATACATATGTACAACAACTAGTGTTTACATATTGGGTTAAACATATACTTAAACTAAGTTAAAATGGGTAAAAACAAAGTGTATGCTAAAATGGGTAAATACAAGTATATACTAAATGGGTAAAATACTAGCAAATGGTTTTGACCCACAACCCATGGTTTTATATATACCACTTAACCAAGTTCATTGTATCTAGAAAGAAAACCATGGATCAACCCATAACCCATGACCCATGACCCATAACCAAAATACCCATGGGCAAAGAGGAGCGGACCACGGATCCATAGCTTTGTGCTAGCCGGATCCCTTGTGGTAGGGATCCGTGGGATCCGCGGAACAGTAGGATTTTTCCTCTATAAATAGTGAGCCATTTCTTCATTGTTCCTCACCCCCTTTCAATATACTTTCTCCCCTGAGTTAAATCTCACTAACCTTAGATCCAAGAGATCTATGTTTGTAGTTTTGTTTTTGTGTGATCTTTTAGGTTCCTCTTAAAGGCAAGATCACCACCTTTGAAGTCGAGCAAGCTCAAGTCCATGAGTTGCCATGCTTCCTCATCATCAAGGCTACTGAAGTCTTCTTGTTGATGATTCCTTCTTTCTTCAAAGAAGTGTAGTGTTGAAGACATTGGTGAAAGATGTCTTAAGAGTCAAGACGAAGATATTAGTGAAGGGTATCTATCGTCTATAGGATAAAGCACTTGTGGTAAGTGCTTGGAAATCAAGACTAAGAAGCATTAGTGAAGGTGCTTAGAAGTCAAGACAAAGAAGCATTAGTGAAAGGTGCTTAGAAGTGAAGACACAAGACATTAGTGAAAGGTGTCTTGTAGATCTAGTCAAAGGCATTAGTGAAAGGTGCCTTAGATGTACATTCGATATGGTGTGTTTCGATGTACAAGATAGACTAGTTTAGATCCAAGGATATTGATATCCTTGATGATGTTGTAAAGGGTAGATCTCCTTTGGGATTAGTCGTTGGTGTAGTGTGGTAGTAGTTCCTCCATTGCAATGGAACTAGGTGCTTAGCGTAGTACCTAATAAAGGGTAGGCGACGTTGTGAAGGTGTAGTTCACCTAAGGTGTGAAAGAACTAGGTACTTAGCCTAGTACCTTATAAAGGGTAGGCGACGTTGTGTAGGTGTGGTTCACCTGGGTGAAAGAACCCGGTGGTTAGCCTAGTACCGGAAAAAGAGTAGGCGACGTTGTGAAGGCTTCTTCGCCATAAGGAGATTGGTGTAGTGATTACAAACTCTCGAGTAGGTGACTCGGGAGTGGAGTAGGGCAAGGAAGGTGACCTTGTAGCCGAACCACTATAAATATTTGCGTTGTGGTTTTGTGCTTCTTGCTCTTATCTTTTCATTACTTACCTTTACATGCTTGTTTATCAACATCCAACACACACATCCAAATAGATTGACATAAGTCTATCTAAATAGATTAAAAGGAAGTTTTAATTGGTAAAACTATTCAACCCCCCTTCTAGTTTTTCACAATTGGCATCAGAGCTTCGTTACCAAGTTTGTTGAAGTATATTGTACTTTAAAATTTTGATACGATCCATGGTTAATTGAAAACTACAAAGAAGGTCTTTCATAAAAAATTAAAAAAAACACTATGTTTTTTAAAAACTATATGTTTGGATGTTGATTTGATAACAACATTTTTATTTATTTTTAATTGCACTAATCTTCTTTGTCATGTTGATTAGTCAAAGGTCATACCCACCAAGCTTTAGGAGTCGCTTGGTAACAAGAATACCTTCCTTAAGAAGGTATCTTAAAGGAGCGGGAATCGTCTAAGTGACATCTGTTGTGTCATTTGTAAAGACATTCCTAAGTACGCTAGAGGTATGATTTTCTTTTTACTTTTCTTGATAATTAAGTATACCTTTTTAGGTATTTATATGATTATCTTTTGTGCTTATACATGTTTTACATGAAGCTTCATTAGGAAGCCTTTTTCTCACATACGTGTTTTATTTCTCGTCTAAAATCGTGGTATATAAAACTTATGTTTTGTTTCTTTTAAATCCAATAATAAAACATAACACGAATTTCAAAAATTCCTCCTTCCTTATAAAAACTCTCACCGTCGATCTATCTATGAAATCCTCATTTTTTTTCAAATCATCCAATTTCAAAAATTCCCTCTCACTTCATCTTCCTCCTCATTCCATCTCAACTGAAACCAAGAAGATCCGTCATCAACATGGTTTACATCGCACTCGTGCTTATCGTCATAACACTCATCGCACTTGTGTTCCCTATGATGAAGTTCACATACCGAGACATTTACTTTGTGTTGTTAATCTATATTGGGGTCATTTACCCAATCCTTTGTATCATCCTTAGCATTGAAATGCAATATTATTAATGATCTAGATTATCTAGGTTGCTTTTGTTATAGTATGTTTATCATTTCTATTGATTTATATGTTTCATTTTCTTTCGATACATTAGAAGTCATGTATGCATGCTAAAGGAAAATGTAGGATAAAACATATTTTCATGGTATAAAAACTATAAAATCTGTTTCTGTTACTACAGATCCACGGATCCTGGAAGTTATACTAGCCGGATCCCTTTTGAAAAGGAACCGTGGGATCCGTCCTACTGGAAAACAGTTTTTCTTTTTATGCAAATCAAAAACCTCTTTTCGTCTAAGAGTAATACTCCACTTGTATGTCAAAACCATAAGTGAGTTAAGTGTATTTCCTGTTAAAAACCATTGTTACTAAAAATCTAGTAAAAACATTAGATTAACATACATTGACCACAAACATTTCCTTTTATTAACTTGTCATTTCTATAGGTTCAACTATGACGCATGAATATGAGTTTGATTTTTCACTCACTAGCGTCTACACTCCGAACATCTCTATCGAACCCAACACGCTTGGCAATCATGTCCGTGGGTTCAATAATCGAAAACCGTCACTTCCACAAAGGACGTGTAGACACCTCTCTACAATTCGAAGAAGGTATCAATACCTCCTTCCGAGCCATAGGACTAGAATGTCTTCTTGAAATCAACGAGAAGATATGTCCAAGGTTCATAATGGAATTCTTCCGTCAAGTCGAACTCGTTCGTAACGAGGATCGCTCTCTATCTCTTTGGTTTTATATCAAAACCAAAAGTCCACTCTAACCCTTGGGCATTTTGCTCACATCCTCCGGATTCCAAATCATGGACAATGTGCCTTCACCGAAGATTGGTCTCTTGATTCTCTCTTCAACTTTCGTGAAGAAAATAGTCCATATTGTTCACACATACCCTCTCCGGAAGATTTAAATCGCATAATATGCAAACCTCGACCATATTACTCCGATCCAAACATTATCTTTACAAGGGATATCCGAGAAGAGTACAAGCCTCTTGCACTCATCCTACGTGAAAATGTTTGGAGTCTTAGGGGAAATCGAGAAATCCTTCCCGCTTGTTGTGCTCACATGTTGTACTGTTTGCTAACACAACAACCATACAATCTCGCCTACTTCTTCGCAAGGCGAATTGCAAATCTTCAAGGCTCCAAGAATAAACTCATCCCTTATGGAATGTTCTTGACACGCCTCTATCATAATGTTATGCACTTCCATCCTCAATTTCAAAGTCCGTTGTACGTACTTGTGAACAAGATGATGGAACCGCTAAACATATCTCTCATGAAGACTTTCTTCATTCTTGATTCCACCAACACTCATCAATCACATAATGATCCTCCTAGTGAAAACACTCAAGGAAACCAACAGTATTCCAATATAGGATCAAATCTCTTGTACTCGTGCTTTATCAATGTAATCTAATTTTCTTCATGAAATAAAACATTTTACATTTGATATCTTAGTTTAGAACTCCTTTAAACTA
The DNA here is from genome assembly GCA_910596185.1 of Chrysanthemum makinoi. NCBI lineage: Eukaryota > Viridiplantae > Streptophyta > Magnoliopsida > Asterales > Asteraceae > Chrysanthemum > Chrysanthemum makinoi. The sequence goes on along the minus strand of OU343222.1, from coordinate 117,928,350 downwards.
ATCTTGGAATATAATGCATTGTCAAGATCATTGCATACCTTTAGTAAAGGTTCTGCTGAGCAGATGGGCGGATCCCAAAAGTTACACTAGATGGATCCCCACTCTTAGGGAACCGTGGGATCCGTCGAACAGAAAATGCAATTACAAGCATTGTATTTCAAAGACATTCTTAGAACACCTCACACTAAGCTAAACATAGTGTCTTAAGGCAAATTAAGTCCTTATCAAGATAGGTTAATCTTTCCCATTCATACATAACTCACCGAGGTTACACTCTAAAACGCTTGTAGATCTACCGTTTCGTTTTAATCCATTACTCTTCCGCTCTTAAACTCACACCTTATTTTCTACTTGATCCCTTACATCTAGTCTTAGAAATCTTTCAATTATGGTAAAATTGATCATAAATCATCCTCACCTCCAAATTGATCAAATTTGATCAAAATCTAGTTTTCTCATCTTAAAGCTTCTAGGATATTTTCCAAAACACTATCCTAAGACACAACTTGATCTCTAGGATCATCTAGCTTCAAATCTTTAGTGTCATCCTTGTTCATCCATTGGTACTCTTGAAAGTTCCAAATCCTTCCTCAAAAGACAATCATTAGCTACATCATCCATTACCTTCAATTACTCAAGCATCCCTTTATTTAAAACACTTAGGAGGACTGAAACACTCAAGATGATATAGGTATTAGATCTTAGAAACATCATCTCCAATCTTTCATAGCTGCTGAGAGACGGATCCCTAGGATTAGCCTAGACGGATCCCTCTGAGGAGAACGAGTGGGATCCGTATGACAGTATAGGTCAAATCTTGCTAAAGCAATCATTTCAACTCATCTTCCTAACTCAAACACTCCATCTCATCTTAAATGAGTTCCTAGATCAGTACAACCTCTGAAGTTGACTCTTGTGCATGTCAATCATCACATTCCAATGAATCCTAGTGGCTTCAGGCTTAAATGCACTTGCCAAATCTCTTAGTTTATAAACCACCTTATTAGGACCTCCATAGTCATCACTTTCATCCTAACTTTCAGCTCTTGCAAACTCTTGAAATCATCTCATCATGAGGAAAACCCCAAGTAGTAACTTATCCACCAAAGAACCACCCATGAAAAGAGCTCGTGTTATACACGAAATTTCCTCAACCGAATCATCTCCCATCAAACCAACAAATGATAGAACTCTTCATCATCCAATCAAACCAATTCCTAAAAAGATAGTACCCACAAAACTACCTTTGCCAAACACCACCATAGCTCCTAGGACAAACAATATCATCTCCACCAAACCATCACCATTGGTTCCTAGAGCTATTTCATTTACATCCCCACTATCATCACCACACCTCTACAATTTAGAGGACTTGCCTCCTAGGCCGTCTCATCCGCTTCTGCCGACAACATTCCCCTCATTAGGAGGAATAATGGTTCAAAATCAAGGTGTTGAGTCAACACTTGCTCCGGCTTCCTTCTCGGCGTTTTCATCATATAATCCCATTTGGATTATGACAAATCATCAAAATCAACCACCCGACCATATGGAAGTTGACACTTCTCTACCACCATCATTCTTGGTTGAGTCATTCTTAAATGCACCTCCACCAATCCCTCCATCGTTTGAAGCTCCACAAGCCGCTTCACTTGATCCTTTGAATCAAGCCATCTCATCTCATCCACCACCACTACCTAGCCATGACAAAGATTGCTATCATTGTCAACATGTTGAAAGTTGATACATGAAGTACGAGAAGACCAACGTTTCATGTTCTATCATCTCCTTGAACGTTTCGACGAGATTAAACCTAAACAAAACTTGAGCTAGAAGATTATAGTGGTGTCTTAGCTTCAAGCGTTAAGTGATCTAGAAATTCCTAGGCATGTATTGTCTATTGTCTTGTTTTTTGAGTCATGTATATCATAACTCTTGTTTATTAAATGGAATTACATGCTACTTGCTATATTTCTGAGTATACTATATAATCCATATCTCTTTTTAGTATTAACATTTCTTGTTATACCAATCTTTACTGACTTTATTCATCAGCCAGACGATCCCTCAGATTGCCTAGACGGATCCCTACTAGGAGGGAACCGCGGGATCCGTAAACAGCTTTCTTTCTACTAACTTGGATAATATTTGCAGGAAATTGTGAATTATACTTGCTTTCTAACCTTTGTTTTGTAGTTATTCAATCTACATATGAAGACTTTGACATCCTAAAGCTAGGGGGAGCTTTATGTCAAAGCAATACATTGCAAAGTACTTGCAATACTAGGTTTACACTTGTGACATCCCTTTGCAATAATCAAGGGGGAGCACATTCGTCTCGTAGACAATATCTTTTGCAAACTTATTTGCAAACAAACTAGATTAGTATCATTTCTTTGACGCCCTTACATAGGGATGGACTCGTCAAGGGGGAGTAAAAGACGAGATCCTTTCCCGTTATTTGCTCTCTATTTCTTTTTTTCTTTCACATTTTTTTTAAACCAATGTGTTGCCTTCCTTCAACCACTTTTTGTTTCGACAAAAAGGGGGAGAAGAAAATAAAACTACAAATTCAAATTTTTACGAATTTTAGCTTTTTCCTTAAAATAATTTTATGTTTTGTCATCAACAAAATGGGGGAGATTGTTAATACAAATAAGCCGTAAAAACGTTTATTTATATTTTACGATCTTCTAATGTTTTGTCGATAACAAAATTAAAATCATTTTAACGAAACAAATAGAGTACGTAAATAGTTTGAGTTAATAGTTTTCTAACACAATTAAGTTGTCATAAAACACTAAAACAAGTATAAGTGATTTTATGATTTAGATACATATGTACAACAACTAGTGTTTACATATTGGGTTAAACATATACTTAAACTAAGTATACTAAAATGGGTAAAAACTAAGTGTATGCTAAAATGGGTAAATACAAGTATATACTAAATGGGTAAAATACTAGCAAATGGTTTGACCCACAACCCATGGTTTTATATATACCACTTAACTAAGTTCATTGTATCTAGAAAAAAAACCATGGATCAACCCATAACCCATGACCCATAACCCATAACCAAAAATACCCATGGGCAAGAGGGCGGACCACGGATCCCTAGCGTTGTGCTAGCCGGATCCCTTGTGGTAGGGATTCGTGGGATCCGAGGAGATAGGATTTTTCCTCTATAAATAGTGAGCCATTTCTTCATTGTTTCTCACCCTTTCAATATACTTTCTCCCCTGAGTTAAATCTCACTAACCTTAGATCCAAGAGATCTATGTTTGTAGTTTTGTTTTTGTGTGATCTTTTAGGTTCCTCTTAAAGGCAAGATCACCACCTTTTAAGTCGAGCAAGCTCAAGTCCATGAGTTGCCATGCTTCCTCATCATCAAGGCTACTGAAGTCTTCTTGTTGATGATTCCCTTCTTTCTTCAAAAAGTGTAGTGTTGAAGACATTAGTGAAAGATGTCTTAAGAGTCAAGACGAAGATATTAGTGAAGGGTATCTATCGTCTATAGGATAAAGCACTTGTGGTAAGTGCTTGGAAATCAAGACTAAGAAGCATTAGTGAAAGATGCTTAGAAGTCAAGACAAAGAAGCATTAGTGAAAGGTGCTTAGAAGTGAAGACACAAGACATTAGTGAAAGGTGTCTTGTAGATCTAGTCAAAGGCATTAGTGAAAGGTGCCTTAGATGTACATTCGATATGGTGTGTTTCGATGTACAAGATAGACTAGTTTTAGATCCAAGGATATTGATATCCTTGATGATGTTGTAAAGGAGTAGATCTCCTTTGGGATTAGTCGTTGGTGTAGTGTGGTAGTAGTTCCTCCATTGCAATGGAACTAGGTGCTTAGCCTAGTACCTAATAAAGGGTAGGCGACGTTGTGAAGGTGTAGTTCACCTAAGGTGTGAAAGAACTAGGTACTTAGCCTAGTACCTTATAAAGGGTAGGCGAAGTTGTGTAGGTGTGGTTCACCTTGGAGTGAAAGAACCCGGTGGTTAGCCTAGTACCGGAAAAAGAGTAGGCGACGTTGTGAAGGCTTCTCCGCCATAAGGAGATTGGTGTAGTGATTACAAACTCTCGAGTAGGTGACTCGGGGAGTGGAGTAGGGCAAGGAAGGTGACCTTGTAGCCGAACCACTATAAATACTTGCGTTGTGGTTTTGTGCTTCTTACTCTTATCTTTTCATTACTTACCTTTACATGCTTGTTTATCAACATCCAACACACACATCCAAATAGATTGACATAAGTCTATCTAAATAGATTAAAAGGAAGTTTTAATTGGTAAAACTATTCAACCCCCCCTTCTAGTTTTTCACACATAATACACCCGAATGTATTCCCTAATATTACTAACAATTTTGTTGTTCCCCGTTCACTATCGTTTAAAACAGTTTAAATGCATAAAACAAGTTAATCGTGAACTATGACTGAAATTAACATAAGAAAACACACTAAGTAATTTTCAACATCTTATTCTTATTAGAAATAAATCAACAAAGAATACGTTACCCAAGTACTTGCGGAATAGTACTTGGGATTGAAATGACAAAGTTTGGTGACTGCTCTCTAAGCTCTGGCTAAGTCTGAGCACAACTCTTAGAGCTCAGGCTATCTCAGAACTAAGTTGTATTTGGAGGAGTGAAAAGATGGCTGTGATGTGTGTGTTTTACAATTCACAAGATTGATCTTTTCACTCCATCTCTTATCCTATTTATACATGTATGAGATTTAACTCTATCCTAAGTGACAAAACTGACATCATACATAAGACAAAATACTGATGTATTTTGTCTCTGTTTATAAAGACTATTCTAAGTAAAGGACAAGGCTGCTTTCCATATTTCAGTGATGACACTGAGCTTGTAAGCTAGCCATTCAGGGAAAGTTGAATTATGTTGATAAGGACCTTTATCGATTCAACCTCCCGCCTCATCTTTTTTCAGTCATTTATCCTTCATGCCTTCTTCAGTTTGTCTTCAGTGTATGTAGTTGGAGAGGTCTTGGGGATTCAGTGAGTTATTGTCATCACTCACTGAATCCATCATCTTCTTCTTGACTCAGTCTTCACCCTATAAGTTCCGCCTACGGGTGGAGACTTCTTCTACGCCTCGTCTGAGTGTCGAAGATGACTCACTGAGAGGCTATGCACTCAGTGACCTGATTAGTGTTTAACGGATTAAACACTTGGGCTATTTTCTATTCAAATCCTAGATTAAGGGGTTTGGGTATTTATTGAACCCACATCTCCCCTATTTGGATATACAAATAGCCTAAGTGGTTGATCAGTGTAAGTGAGCAAATGGCTTCTTCCTACACTGAATGTACTAATGAATACAATAAGGAACACTGAGTAAATGAATAAAACATACATCGTTTATTGATCAGATTACATAGTTCCTATTACTAGTACAAAAGAGATAAATTAAGATCAGTCGGATGGATCCCCATTGCAAGCTTGACTTTCTTGTGATCAGTGTTTCCCTGTCAGGATGATCTTTTATCTTGGCATTTAAGTCAGCACAGAATCTGATATTTGCAGGGGTCTGAATTTGAGAAGCTACTGGTATATAGCTTATCATTGTAGCTACTCCTGCCTTATCAATATCGCTCCATCTTTGGAACGTTGGGTTTCCATACTCATCAATGAAAAATAGTCCTCTTTCAGGCTGTTCAATCACTAAGAAGTTCACAAACTTAACACCTTCAGGTGGCTCCCTGTTGCACTCGAAGCCAGGCACTTTTATCTCAGGTTGGAACTCAACTCTTTTCCTTTTGCCAGTGGAAGTTTGTGGTTGAGATCCTTGAGGTGCAGTCAAGGCAGGATGAATTCCTAGTTGGGCGGTGCATCCTCAGCCTTTCATATCTTTTGCTAAGCATCTTCATCAATTCCTTGACCACCTTATTTTGCTTCTTTCCAATGATCGGACCAAGTTCATCAAGTTCAGTGATCCCAAAGTCACTGAATTTTAAGGGATCATGAACCTCAAAGTGTCTTTTGTCATCCTCTCTGTAAACATTCATAGCCAATGGTTTGGTGTTGGGAATAATCTTGACATCAGTTATTTTTTTAGGAAGCCTTGGCTGCTCATTGTCCAGTTGTATTCCTCAATTCTGCTTTTCCTGAGAGCTTCAGTTTTCTTTCTCCTTTCTTCATACTGCTTTCTCATTGCAGCCATTTGAGCAGCCTGAGCATCCTTGAACTTTTGTCTGCGACCCTTTGGGAGCTTGCTTGCATCTAATCCCATATTCTCAGCTTCTTCAGCGACAACCTTTGCCAGTGCTTCTCTGTTCTTTTTCTCTTCCTCATCTAGTTTCAATCTTCTTTCTTCTTTAGCAAGATGTTTACTCCTGTTGAGGTGTGGCGGTATTCAGTCATGCGCCGATTTTATAGGGAATCTTCTTAGGCTCAGCAGTCGTCATTATGCCTTTGCCTTTGTCCTGTCCTGATGAAGATGATGCAACCAAGGGTGGTGTTGTTGTGATAACTGCCAGTGTTGTTGATGATGATGTTGGTGGGATTGATGAGATGGGAGTTGTGGTGGTGATGTTGATGTGGGGCTATAGAGACTGATGATGTTTGCTCCCCTCAGTGTGAAGAGTTTCTTCAGCAATATTCTCCCCCTCAACTGTTGCCGTAGCGTCAGTGAGGGCAAGATTTGGTGTTGGTGCTGAGGGGGACGGGCTGCTGACCCTTGAAGGCTTGATAAATTTCAGTGATCATTGCCTTCATGTCGAGGTGTCAGTTGAATACCAGTGACTTTTGCTTTCAAATTAGCTTGTGAAATTTCAAGAGCAGTCATTCTGGGCCCAAGATTCCAGGCCAGAGATGAGGATTCCTGAGCCAAGGTAGCCACCTACGTATTCAAAGAGTCGGTGTAGCAGAGGCTGGCGAGGATGGAAGACCCGAACATTTGTAGACTTGAGCATATTGAGCATTCAGTGAGGTTTGAGGATTGTTTCAATTACGCCTCAGTAGCTTCCAAGACTTTAGAGTTGGTTGTTGGGTCTTCTTTGACAAACTCCCTGATTTCATCTATCGTGGTACCTACACCCTGAAGATGCCTGAGGAATTTAGCCATGTTTTCATCCAGTCGGTGAATGTTGTCATACATCAGATCTCGTGCTCATGAACATTTTCATCGATACACCTTTAGATCAGCTAACTTGCAGCAGCCTCAGTATGTTGTTCCCAAAATGTTTTAGTAACCCTGAGTATAGCTTCCTTGAAGCCCTGGTGATCCACTGAGCCAACTGCCTTTCAGTGAGGGAAGAACATTGTCAAACTCTTTGAATTCATCAGAGCTTGAGGATTCAGAAGCATGATCATCATGTTGGAATGGGGATTCAGTATGCTCCTTTGGATCAGGCTGAGGCTCTTGTTCAGCTTGAACCTCAACGTCCATTTCTTCTCGTGATAAAATTTCATCATCATCTCAGCAAGCTCATCTTGATAATATCCCAGTGACATCAGCAATTGTGAGCAAGGGGTTGGTTATGGGTTCCATATCGATGGGTGGTTTATATCCTTCGAGTCTTTGTCCCCATTGACCCCGAGACACGGTGGGCGTTTTCCATGCCTTTAGCAGAGTCGATAGTTGTATCTATTAGCGGGTTGTTTGAGTCCCTCAGTCTTTGGGAGAGATCAGTGTGCCTTGCCCCTCAGACAAAGGCGGATTTGCTAATGTTATCAGGCGTTGTGGAAGGCGCTCCCCTACCAGCGGGTTGTATGTTTCCCTCTGGATCGGGAGTAGTAGTAGGTGTGACCAAGGGCACGGCGTGATGTATCAGTGTCCCGTTGTCACACTGGGGTGATTGTTGCCTGGTCAGCTGGTGTCTTTTTGGTCACGGGCTTTTTGTGCCTCTTAGGCGTGCTCCGAAGCCTCGGGCCCTGAGACTTTGGTATGGTCTTAGTCCCAGTCTGAGACTTCCCCTTTTTTCTTTTTGGGAGCAGGGTTGGAACACTGATCCACTTAGATTGTTTACAGCAATCATGTGGGCCGTCAATTCAATGGGAGTGACGAGGGATGGGTTCTCTTGAAAATTTGAAGGGTCAGGATGCCAGTAAATTTCCAAAATTTTCATCAGTATAATTTGAACCCATAACGTTGCAGAGCACGAGACAAACCTAGGATACGAAACGTATTTCGTCCTAGTTTTGCTCTGTAGCTTCGTTACGAGATCACTATAAATGATCTCCCTATGTCGACATGACCCCATTCATCAAGCAGTATGCCATCATCAACTGAATAGAGTTATCTTGTTCAGTGGATGAGTGGTTCCCGCCGAGGACATGAATCGCAAAATTGAATAGGATCCTCCAGCCACGAAGGGTATTTTAGTGACTGGGGTCTTGTCCAAAAAGTTGGATCTAAAACGATTTGTTTTAACCCATCCTTCACTGTGGAGGGTTAGGGATGGGCCACATAAACACCTTTGTTATAATCTAACCCTGTTGTAGTGCAAAATGTTTAGAAATCCAGGGTGTATTGTTTCCCCCCATTAAGACTGAACCGATGAGATACTCCCTGAGAGGTCTAAGGTTATTCTCATCGTAGAAGGTTCGGGTCAAAGGCTCTAGCTGTAGCCCAAAACTCCCTGAGGTAGTTTGGGTACAATCTGAGGACATTTACAAAGGCCGTTTTGAGTGGGCAGTTGAATAAAAATTTATAATGTCTTTATAGGTTGGGACATTTTCAGGATATTCCAAATTTCCTATGACATTATTTGTTTTAAATTCAACATTAGTAAGATCCCTACCCACTGAGAAGCAAACTGGAGAGATGGTGTTCTAGCCATTTCCATTAACAAGGATTTTAGGATAAAAAATGTTTTGACTAGAACAATCAAAGTATTTAGATTTCTTCAAGTTTGTGATGAAAAACTTTTGTAAATGTTTACAAGAAGGGTTTTTCCAAAAGAGGTTTTGAAGATTTTAGAACACACAAATATTCGGATTTGAGAAAGAATTTTGATAGAGTTTAGTTGCAGAAAAGATTTGTGTGTGTTTGTTTGTGTTTGAAGAGGGTATTTATAGAGTGATAAGATGGGTGTTTGTGCACAAATGGGAATATTTAGAGTTGGTTTTTGAAAGGCGTTTGAATTTCCACATTTAATGCTGCCACTCCATTACCCGACAAAATCCATTTTCAAGGGAACAGTTGCAGTGCACAGTGCACTTTTGCAGAGAAAATATCAATTTGATATTTTTGTGAGAGGCATTAAATGCCAAGTGGGATGACAGTAAGACAAAGAAACATATATTCCTTTATTAAATTGGCATAGTTACCAACCTAGGACATTAAAGTAACTGATACTTGGATCATTTAGTTACTTATTCAATGCTCTTTGTCAAGTGTCAGGGACCTGAATGAGTCTTACTCATTCAGTGAGAGGTTTATTTTGGGTGTCCAGGGAGGATGAACCATTTCAGAGAACTTACGGATTGGTTTTCGATACTTGACTTTCAATGTCAAGCATTCTAATTCAGCTTCAGTCTCCTGAAGGTGGGTTCATTCAAGGGTTTGGTGAAGATATCAGCCAGTTGATATTCAGTAGGGATGAAATGAAGTTCTATGTCTCCTTTCATTATGTGATCCCTGATGAAGTGATATCCGATATCAATGTGTTTGGTTCTTTGGTGGAGGACAGGGTTGTTGGAGATTGCAATTGCACTAGTGTTATCACAGAAGATGGGCACCATTTTGTATTGGATGTCGTAGTCACTGAGTTGACTTTTCATCCATAATACATTGGCACAACATCCTACAGCAGCTACATATTCAGCCGTCAGGAGGACATAGCCACGATTGTTGTTGCTTCTTTGCACTCCAACAGACAGTTTTCCTCCAAGAAATTGACAGGACCCTGAGGTACTTTTTCTGTCCATGTTGCGGCCAGCATAATCAGAATCAGAGTAACCCTTGAGATCAAACCCTGAGCATTTTGGATAATAGAGTCCAAGGCTTGGGGTTCCCTTCAGGTACCTGAGTATTCTCTTGGCTGCAATGAGGTGAGATTCTTTGGGATTGGACTGATATCTTGCTATTAAACAGAATGAAAATTGTATGTCGGTCTAGTAGCGTTAGATACATCATGATCCACAATCCTCTGAAATGAGTTTGATTGACTGATTTGCCAGTGAGATCAGGTCCAAGGTTGTTAGGTGGAACCATTGGTGTCTTCACCGAGGCATAGTCAAATATCTCATATTTCTTCAAGAGATTTCTGGTGTATTTCTCTTGACTGATGGATATTCCTTTATCCTTTTGCGATTGTAGTCCAAGAAAGTATGTAAGTTTCCCCATCATGCTCATTTCAAACTTCTTTGTCATTAGTTTTCAAACTGTTGCAAAGTTTGTAGTTTGTTGAGCCAAAGATGATATCATCAACATACACTTGGACTAGTATCACATCTTGTTGCGTTCTATAGACAAACATTGTTGTCTATCTTTCCTCGACAAACTTGTTTTGTATCGGGAAGAGTTTCATACCATGCCCTGGGAGCTTGTTTAAGTCCATAAAGGGCTTTGTCAAGCTTGCAGACATAGTGGAATTCACTTGCTCTCAAAGCCGGGGGTTCTGAACATACATCTTCCTTGAGATCACCATTTAAGAATGCACTTTTTACATCCATTTGGTAGACCCTGAAGTTCATGTATGTTGCATATGCAAGGAAGATCCTGATGGCTTCTATTCTTGCAACAGGAGCAAATGTCTCATCATAGTCAATGCCTTCTTGTTGTCTGTAACCTTTGGCTACAAGTCTGGCTTTTTTTTAATGACAGTGCCATTTTCATCAGTTTTGTTTCTGAAAACCACTTCATTCCTATGACTACTATATCCTGAGGACATTTGATCAAGGTCATGACCTTGTTTTTGTCAAACTGTTGCAGTTCTTGTTAGGAATTAGAAAATTCCATAGTGAAGAGTCGGTCACCCCAAATGTTATCTAGCTTAAGTTAGCTCGTAGACTTGTCATTAGTTACGTTATTTAGTAGTTTATTTATTATTTTATAGCGTAGTATAGCTTAGTGCAACACCGTGGAGGAAGGACGGGTCTTTACCCACTGTATACCTGATCCACAGGCCGATAGGAGGTCGTTATGTTTGTAACTATAAATACCCCTTCCATCCATGGAAGGGGTGGTGCTTCTCATTCAATCTAATATTCCATACTTTGTGTTAACCTCTAGCAAGAACACCCTCTCTCTCTACTAACTCTCTAACTATGGCAAACATGTATTTTGATCATCCAAGACCACCCGAATCATCAACACAATAATATTTGGATCCTAACAATTGGTACCAGAGCCCAGGTTGTTGTGTTTTGATGATTGTGTGGTTTTGATACATGTTTTAAACATTTTTGTATTGTTTTAGTGGTGGTGAATAAATTTTTTCTCGTTTATTAATTTGGTACAACAGTTTTGAACATGGTTTATGTATCTTTTTGGTTCAAAAGTTTTATGTCCTTTCAAAGCAAATATCTGTCTTGTGTCATTGTTTGGACGATTTCTTGTGGTTAAAACGGGTCAAACAAAGCAGTTTTTTTTTTATGATGTTTTTGGGTTTAAGTATGAATATGGTTGGAAATATTGGTGGGCTTCATGGAAAAATATCGATTAGCGACTTGTAAAAACTGTTTTTTTCATGTTAGCGAGTTGACTATTGATCACTAACATTAGGTGGCGACTTGTCGTGGCGACTTGTCGTGGCGACTAGTCGTGGCGACTTAGTCGTGGCGACTTAGTCGTGGCGACTTAGTCGTGGCGACTTAGGCTAGCGACTTGGCTGGCGACTTGACAGTAAAAGATAAAAGAAGAAGGAGTAGCGATTTGTTGACCAAAACAAAATGTTTTTAAAGACTCATGACCTCAGGTTGTAAACCTTCATCAGTCCATGTAATCAGCAGTACTTCAAGCCAACATCTTATGCCAACAACATATCCATAACTACCTACCCTACACCTTCCATCTCATGGCTACGATTTACATCTATTCAACAAACATCAAGTCAGTAATTTGTAACAACTTATCTCAGATTTTTTCGTGAAGTAACATAGCCTTAGATCTTTAAGATCATAAACACGAAAAGTATCATCATCGATCACCCCTCTATGACCAAAAACAGATCCATGCTCAAAAGACAAATCAAAAACTGTTGTAAAGTATTACACTTGTTCATATTCGATTCTTCAATAGATGATGATAAACAACTTGTGTTTAACACCTTGTACAAGATTCGGATGTTGAGGTTTTCTCAAAGAAAAAGTAATGAAACTAAAACTTGAAATACAATTAACTTCATTACTCGATCTATTTTGAAGCTTCACTTCATCTCTTTATTCGAACTCAAATCAGGAAAGATCATAACAAGAATGCTATACCTTTTCCTTTGGTTCGGTTATGACTCAAAACAATATGGAAAGAAATTAAAACCTACCGGGTCTCATCCAGAATCTTGATGCCGTCTCTAACGAACATCGAGCCATCTCTGTGGCAAAGGCTTTTAGAAGACTCGTACTATAGTAAGCCGCTTGGTTTGTGTTCTTAAGTATCTAATCTAAAACCATCTCTGTGATAGCAGTATTATTAGAGGTGATGTGAGTTTGACTTGTGGTTGTTGAGATGGCGAGGAAAAGCGTTCTTTGTTGAGATATTAGGGATTAGGGTTACATTGACTTTGGGTAGTGGATTTATATACCCGTTTAATTAGGGTATGGATTCACATGGATACCTTTTGTAATATATAGGCCTCGTGGGTTTTAACAAAGAGGAGCATTAATGGACCGAACTTGGATATTGTAATGGGCTTGGTATTGACATATTTGGGCCGTGTGGAGTCTTAAGTTGGATATGTTGGTGATATGTGTTTTGGCTTATGAAATCGAGGGTTAGTAAATGTTTTTTGAAAACGTGGTATATTATGGCTCATATGAACATTGGTGTTTGATGGTGTATTTATGGATCGGTATAATTATATGAGTTTTATGAGACTTACAATACTTGTATTGGGTGCTAATTGACTATTGGCGAGCGGGATAATCATTAGCAGAATGTGACTTGATATTAGACTGGTGATATTGGAAGATAACTTGGAAGATATTAGGGCCTTGTATTGATATTATCTTGGTTAAGTAAATGGTTAGATGGACCCAATCAAAGCATGAACCATTGATGTGGATGTTGATTGCTAATTTGTCTTGAATCGGGCATAATGTCACGTTAATTGGACATGGACGATGAGTTATTAGTTGATGATGAGATTTGTGATAATGAGATCTGATTTGGGAGGATGCTGAGATTAATTGTGCTATGAGATTTAGTACTTTGGTTTATACATCGACACGAGGAATATGTTTGTCAAGGCTTGAAGTGTTTTCTGGCAAATTTTTACTACGGGGTTGTTTGTACGGTATATCTTATTTGACTTTGGAGTGAAGTTTTCCGGACGCGTCAACTTATTTCATCTTCTTTCTTTCTACCCTTAAGCGAAGATGACTTGTTTGGGCTTTTATAGAGGGTGATAAAGGCTTGACTATTTAGTTACGGTTGTGATTCTTTCTTGCTTAACCCACAACGTAGCTATCACTTCGGTGTCTCACGCAGTTAAGGATTTGTCAAGAGGTTTTGTACATTGGGTACAACGTTTCTTTTTCACAAGGATTAGTACAAGTTTAAGTAACAAATCTGGGGAATTTTACTTCATAATCAAGTTTGGCATATCGAGTTTACTTCACCGTGTTGTCACTATGGCTGACAAAATGCTTAATGATGTGTTTAGCAAAGTGTTTATTGGATGGTTGATGATAATGTTGATATTGGTATTTGAACCATTGATGAACCACTGCCGTTCCCTAAAAAATATTCACTGAAACCAAAGTTGTCATAACACATTCAAGCTAACATTGTTTACGGTTTTGTCTTGATTTTGTAAAATCCGCGAAAGAACCTATTTCTCGGTTTAAATCATAGACTTGTAAAATCCCGTGACAATGGAAACATCCCGGTATTAGTAAAGTGCATTTCCGGATCTATCTTACGGTTTATTCTTGGTTTTGTAAAATCCCTCGAAAGAAACTATTTCTCGGTTTAAACCATAGAGTTGTAAAATCCCGTAATGATGGAACCATCTTGGAGAAAGGAAAGCGTATTTCGGGGTCTTCTAATGCTGGTGTTACGGTTTTTGTTTCGAAGAAGGGATAAAAGGGTGTACTTCATGAATTGGGTGTGTGTTTGGGTTGTCTTCATGGCAGTTTGGTTATTACAAGGTTTTACGGGGGTATGCTCACTTAACCATGGTCGGGATGAAACCATTATCAAAGTTCATTTAAATGTCAAAGAAGGCTAGATTTGAGCAGTTAAGAAGATGTGACAACGGCGTTAATTCAGTATTATTTATTTGAGGTTGAAGTGAATTATCACAGGCGAGTGTACTTAGTATCTGAAGATATCGGGGATGGTTGGATGAAGATTCTTCATGATCCTTGTTCAAGCTTATTTCCAAAAACGAAGACTTGGAAATCTAGTTATTTTTGAGAGTCTATTTTTTCTGGGGAATTGGGCTCTTTTTACCACAAAAATAACTATCACTTTAAGGAGTTACGTTGTAGTGCTCAGTGTCACATTCAATTGTGGATTTTCAAGAGGTAATGTACGTCTATTACTTGATGGTTGGTTGGTTGAAGAGTATAGAGTACTTAAGAGATTCAATGGAGCATGAATTCTCGGCACCGCTCTTTGTTACATATGTGTAAGTTTAAGTCACGAGTTCGGGGTAGTTTACTTCAGGGTCAAATTCATCATATTTGGTTTTCTCCATCAGCTGTCACGACAAAGAGCCTACAGAATGATAATGGGGATGATTACATGTTTTGCTAAGAGAGAGATTATGACGTCTGTTCACATCAGTTCAGGCCTCGTACTCCAAAGAAAAGAAATGTGTACGTTTCAGTGCGCATTATCTTCTGAAGAAGAGAAATCTTCTTATGACGTATGAACACAACAGTTCATGCCTCGTTCTCTAAAGAAAAGAAAAGTGTACGTCTCAATGCTCTTTATCTTAAAAAGAAGAGAAATCTTCTTATGACGTATGAACACAACAGTTCATGCCTCGTTCTCTAAAGAAAAGAAAAGTGTACGCTTCAGTGCGCTTTATCTTCTGAAGAAGAGAAATCTTCTTATAATGACCATTCTCATCAACATGCTTCATACTTTTTCCACGCGCTTTTAATTATCAAGTGAACCGGGCTACCATTGATTGTTTTCTTATTCCACTTACTCAACTATAATGACGATGGCGACATCATGTGCTTATTTTGCGGGAGAGAAGTGTGAATAGACTACATTTGTTGAAGATATTCACTTGTTTAATCAAGAATGGCAACTTCGTCTGCAATTCTTGAAGGGGAGAAAAAGTGTGAAATTACTGCATGGTTGATTGATTTATGAGAATAAATGGTCAAACGGCTCCAAACTCATGAAAGAACCGAGCTTCTTTTATCGGTCATCTTCACATGGTGTTTCTTCTAAGAGCTGTGGTTGACATCTTTACAAAGCTGATATGAGTTTATTGACAAAGTGCGTCTGATTAATGCTTCACGTGCACATCAACATGATGATTCGAACAACCTTCCATTCTTGTTTGATGTGATTGTTTCTTGGTGTTACCATCGTGTGTTCGTTGCGGCTGATTGCTGATTTCCTTGATGAACATCTTTCTGTTCTTGTTTGATTGGGAGGGATCTTAATTAAGGGGATTTGCAAGATGTAAGTTAATTGGGATGCTTTTTGGTGGGATGCTTTTTGGTGTGAGTTGAAGATGTTGACTATCTATTCCCCAACTGGACAATCTTGAAGAAGGTCGAGTCTACAGTCTGTTCTACATTTCTTGCTATATGTTAGAAGACCAAAGACGTGTTGCATTTAATGATCTAAAGACTTCTTCTTAATCTGGGCATTCATCAAAAAGATTGTCGGTCTTGGGGAGAGCACTAATTGGGGGAGAGTGATATGTCGAATTTAATCCCCAATTAGACTTGCTCACAATATTCAGCATGTTGATTCTCACAAAGACTTCAAGCAATCTTCTCAACAAATTTAAAGTATTTGGGCATTCAGAGTTGTTGATTACGAGAAGTGTCAAAACGGCAAGGGGGAGACAAGCACCTAGCGGAGTAAACTTGATGAACTTAATACTTCTAAGTAATGAAGATACCCGGGAAGACAAATGTTATTACCTTGAGAAACTCAAGGTTTGACTCATGACGAGTAAACTTGATGAACTTAATTCTTCTAAGTGATGAAGATATCGGAAAACAAATGTCATGAACGCAGAGAAACTCAAGGTTTTACTCATCAAGGCGTTTAGTGTTAGTATTCCAACTACGTGGGGGAAGTGATGTTATAGAAAGTTTCTGAAGATAAAAGAGGTACACTAGTGTGTGGTGATTTTGATGGTATCGCAATGATCAGGGGAGAGATATTGTGTACATTGGGGATGCTCTGTTTGTTTCACGAGTGCTTAATCAGTGATTTTGAGATATAATCACTTATTCGGATTGACATCCTTGAGGAATCGTGACTTGGCTTGCTTCTTCAATGTTATCAGTTATTCCTTCCTTGGGTATTGGTATACTTCGGATACTTGAGCTTCATACACGATCATCTGGGAAGAAAAATGTGAACATGGGGAGGTGTTTTCATTCCCCTCATGATGTGTATTCGGGAGAGCTCTTGGGTATTGGTGTACTTTGGGTTCTTGAGCTCCATACGTTCATCAGGGAAGAAAAATGTGAACATGGGAAGGTGTTCTTCATTCCCCTCATGAAGTGTATTCGGGAGAGTTTTTGAGCATTATACTAAAGAGGTACTGCATCAACTCAACTACTTGGGGAATTGTTCTCTTGACACTTTTTGGAATGGATTGCAGACTTCAGTGAATGGAATTGAGAAGATTATTTATGTGTGGGATGATACGGTGCTGTTCTTATTGTTGATGATATAACCTCGAACTAAGAATCACGGTGATTATTCTTGAAAGGAGCAGCGGGATTTATGATAATGGTGTGCTTCTTTGTGCACCTGGCTAAGGCAAGCTTGAAATAAAGCTTGAATCTGCTCAGCTAAAGGATTTTCGGTTTGGGGAAGCTGCCAAAGTCTCACTTTCAGATGGTTCAATTTCTTTCTTCGATTCAAGAGCCTCGGAAGCTTTGGTGGTGAATGTTTAAGAGATGATGACTTCTATCTTCTACGACGTCTTTCGATATCCTTATCTCGGTACTCGTATCATCATCTTCTTTAACTATATCATCTACTCTATCTTTGTATATATTTTTCGAAAAACAAAATACAAAAATATAAAACCAACAAAAGAAAATAGAAAAATATAAACCTTCAAAAACCCATAAAAATCAGAAAAATTTCAAAAATACCAAAAATATTGTTTTCTCAAGACATGTCTCTTGGTATCGATAACATCTACGGTCTTAGAAATGTCATTCAATAATGGCACGGGACCATAGATGAAGTTCGAGCAGAAGGTGTAAATATTCTTTTCAAAACATGTCAAAACTATGGCTACATTATTTCTGAATTGTAACCAGCTTCAAAAATGGCTGCAGTTATTTCAGTTGTGACCGTGCTTAAAACCATGGCTTGCTATTATTTCCGATAGCAACCCGTTCTTCAAGGAAGGAAAGTGCTGCGCTAAAACAATTTTCTTAAATTTCGTGCACTTATCCTAAAAACAAAAATGAGGAAAGTATGTCGAAGGACTGCTGTTCCTACACAAATATTTTTCCTTCTAAAATTCTTCAGAAAAATATTTGTTTTAACAAAATTGGTGGAAAATGAGTTGCTTGAAAAACAATCAGTTTCAGAATGTTTATAAAATTGAAAAACTCAATCAATGACTTGGCGCTTTTAAACCTTTTAGAAAAATAAGTCATTGATTGAGGGGAAAATGTTTTCAAATGTATATCATCTAACGGGCTTTCTTTATCCTCGTGCTTAATTAAAAATGATATTTGCCTATGTTGAAGGACTAGGAATTTAGGATATGATTGTTAGGATTAGATGATTATAGTTTGATGAACACATTATTCCCATGCTTTATATGAACTGATTGATATGTTGAATTGACTTTTATTAGTCGATTGTTGTTTGGGTGATGTCGACCACCATATATCTGTATGTGTGTTCACTAACGTATGCAGGTATATTGGTATAAAGAATGTTCCCGATCCGGATCCCACATATGAAGATGATTGGATGCAGAAAGGAAAGGGTAACTATATCTTGGGTTGACAAATGAAGAAACGGAGCTTAATTGGACTTCAATGATGAGTTGGCATAAATGCAACGTAAGAGGTCTCACTGCATCAGCAGATGATTTTCTTCTAAGTGATTGAAGAAACGAAGCTTAATTTGACCTCAGTTGGCATTCAAATGCAACGTAGAAGAAGTCTCCTGCATCAGCAGATGGTTTTCTTCCAAACCCTACAACAACAACAACGGAAGCTTCTCAACCACTAACATATCTTTGTGCAGGATACCATTTTTAAACAATTTTTGAAAAATTTGAATAAATTGTTTGGAAAATATCGTTTTGAAAATTTATTGAGCTAATCTTTGAAAATCACCGGACTTCATTTTATCAAAACTTAAGTCACTCAATTATTGACTTCTGTCATGGATTGAGGGGGAGAGTGATTTAAATTAAAATATTTTCAAACGATGTTTCTTCACAAAAGTTCCGTCTTGTACGATAGTAAGTGGTGATCTAAAGATTTAATGTTATGTCATGGTATGATTTTTTCTTTAGAATCAAGGTCTTTCAAAATGAAATTTTTCTGTTCTTGTTTGATTGTGAAATTGTTTTGTTTTACTTAAAGATCTCTTAAAAACTATCATACTGACACTAACAATCTTTAATGTCTTAAAATGGTCCTTATCTGTCATTTTTTCAAAGTTAAATCTAGCCACGTCTTTCCCCAAAATCTTTTAAATGATTTAAATCAATTGGGATCACAAATCTCAAAAAGTTTGAAATTTTGATCGGGGTAGAGATCGTGTGTTAAATCTCTTATCTTTTAAATGGAATTGGTTTTAGTCCTTTAAAGGCACTCCTGCCTCCATGTGCCAAAGATTTCATACACAATGCACATGTTGAGGAGGAGGATTTATCCAAAAACATGATGAGTATTTAAACCAGGCCACATATTCTCCCATGTTTTCTAAACCGTATTAAATCACTTGGGATCCAAAATCTCAAAGGGTTTGATATTTTTGATCGGGGGAGAATTTGTGATTTAATAATGAAATTTGATAAAAGGTGATCGTTTTTTGATTTAATTGTCGGTGCCTCTCTCATATGTGCTAAACGCTTTTGAATCTCGAAGCACATATTGAGGGGGAGCAAACAAACTATCGAGGTATGGAAGCTTTTTAAAGTAATTTATAAAGTACCTTGATTGAGTTTTAAATGGTTTCTTAATGGCTTGTGTGTTCGTGGATGTGCTTCAAAAGAACTCTTGCCTCTATGTGTTAAAATGATTTCTCTTATCCTATACACATATTGAGGGGGAGAATTTTACCAAGAAAATCAAATGGCTTTTTCTATGAAAATAGTGATCAAAGAAAATATTTCAAAGTCCTCTTGCCTCCATGTGCTAAACAATTTCTAAATCATATGCACATGTTGAGGGGGAGGTTTTCTAAATGATCAAAACTATTAAGGTACAAAATGTTTTGATCTCGTATCACAAGTACCTTGATTGTTTTTCCAAATGATTTTTCAATTGGTTTCGAGAAGGAATGAACTGTACCAAAAGACCGACCATTTTACTTTATGCATGGAGTTATAAGGATGGTTAGGTTAGGTATTTGTTCCCACGATCCCGCCAGAGCCGGAGGGATCTACCCAGGACAATCCACTAGATAGTGTAGAGTCCTTAGGTATGATGATAAAAGGAGAAGAATGAGATATGGGAAGAGTCGGACCGAGACCGAGCTAATCTGGAATAAACCCAACAAGGTTCTAGTAATGAAGTCTCGTAGCACTGAAGGGTTGAAGAATGAAAAAGAAATTAAATGTGAAAAGGGTGAAAAGAAATAGCCCTCCAATAATTCAACCTTAGGGCAGACACCGGGTTCAATACATATGCTACTGGTGGTTACTTAGGTAACTCCTGGTATTGAAGACAAGACGTCATGGACCCGTTGAGGACGACTGCACTAAACTTCCCAAGCTACTCAAGTTCCTCTTAAAAGGGCTTGTTTCATTCTCACGGGGAACCGACATAATCTATCGACTTTCTCTTAGAGATTGTTGATATTGAAGAAGGAGACCCTTTCTCCCTAGTCTCCAAAGACAGAACCAAATGTGCACTATTGAGTCTAGAGCCAAGAGATCATCCACAATATCTCATTAGGACACTAAATTCTTGAAGACTTGCTTTTCACACAATGTGGAAAGTAAGTATATATTAAGAGTCCTACGCATTAGAACATCCGAAGGATATCCTTGAAATCCTTCTAGGCCAACATCAAACAAGCTCTTGGTGGGTGACACATGTGAAATCTTGCTTGGTAAAAGCAAGCTTGTGACAACCGGATAGAAACAATGGGGCTTATTCTATCTTTGAATCAAACGAGTACCGTCGATGTGCAAATCTTCTTTTCTCTGCACGCAACTTAATGTGTACTTATGTTTTATTCAAAATATCTCGATTGAAAAATACTTTTATTCATGTGCAAAAAGCGTCGAAGTACTCTTTTCAAATACAAAAAGTATTTTTGATTGAAAAGATCTTTTCATAAAAATGCGAAACTCTTCTTCTAAGCAATGATTGTTTTCAAATCAATTTTTCATCAACACTCACCTTGCTTTGAGACGTGACGCTCCGCTTGAGAACGGCTAGAACAGAACAAATGGTGGGTGATTCTTCGTGTAAAAGAAATCGTTTCAATTCACGGTGATCAAGATCAAACTAACCGTTGTTTGCAGTCATTTGATCTGCAAAACGGTTGCGGATTAGAATTGAGGAGAATTCAAAAGCCGCATGCTCACAAAGATCCACACTTAATTTGAAGAAATCATGACCGGTGCATATCTACATAACTGGCTCGATATTTCTATACTATGTCTCTCGCTACGCCGCAAATATCTTGAACCAAAGCTTCCTTACTCGATGGAAAGATTTCATAATTCAAAAATGTGAGCATGTCGGTCCGAAAGTCACAACTTCACATGATGGCAACACAATAAAGTGTGATCCAGAGATTTCTGTGGTCGATGATCTCAAAGAAAGCTCAAAGATCATCAAAGATGTGGATCAGTTAAAGGCCTCCACTAAAAGTACAAATCAATGCAGACTTTGAAGAATCGCTACAAAAGCACAAAGATTGCGGAACTTGAAGAATTGAAGTCTACGAGCTCAGAACAAAGTCAAGAATAGAATTCTAGGATTCGAAATGTAAAATATGGGGTGACCTCCCTTAGGGGGAGATTGTTAGGAATTAGAAAATTCCATAGTGAACAGTCGGTCACCCCAAATGTTATCTAGCTTAAGTTAGCTCGTAGACTTGTCATTAGTTACGTTATTTAGTAGTTTATTTATTATTTTATAGTGTAGTATAGCTTAGTGCAACACCGTGGAGGAAGGACGGGTCTTTACCCACTGTATACCTGATCCACAGGCCGATAGGAGGTCGTTATGTTTGTAACTATAAATACCCCTTCCATCCATGGAAAGGGTGGTGCTTCTCATTCAATCTAATATTCCATACTTTGTGTAAACCTCTAGCAAGAACACCCTCTCTCTCTACTAACTCTCTAACTATGGCAAACATGTATTTTGATCATCCAAGACCACCCGAATCATCAACACAATAATATTTGGATCCTAACAGTTCTTCTTGCATAGCCTGAACCCAGCTTGGGTGTTTTAGAGCTTCAGTGACACTTTTGGGTTCTATTTCTGATAGATAATCAGCATATAGACATTCATTAGCTGAAGCTGTAGTTAGACTAGCAGCCATGCTTCTAGTGAGCATGCCCTCTGTGGGTTCACCAATGATGTTTACAAGCTCAATATCCTGAGATTTTGTCCACTTACTTTGTGGTCTAGGATCTGAGTTAGATGAAGTCACTGGAGGTTCAGGAGTGAGAATGGTTACAGGAGCAACATATTCATTTTGAGCATCTGTTATGATGTCCTGTTCTGGTTGGGTTTCATGAATCACAGGATCCTGAACAGTTGGTTCAGTGTTACCTATCCCAACAGGGACTGACTGATTATCAATGAACTCACTGATGGTTGGTATGGATAGGTTGTGAGGTAAGACATAATATGAGATGTTGGCATCAGCTTGATATGAGGAATTGAATTCAGTGTTGTACTCATCAGGAGGATATCTTGATGAGTTATCAATTCCTATTTCCTCCACTGAGGTGTTGGTGAACCTGATGCTTTCATTACTCTCATCAAATGTGACATGAAAGGTTTCCTCAACTTGTTGTCTCCTTGTGTTAAAAATCCTGAAGGCTTTGGAGATCAGTGAGTAGCCTAAGAAGTATCCATCATCACCTTTTGCATCAAACTTGCCTAGATGATCCTTGTGGTTATGAATGAACACAAGACATCCAAATACATGAAAATAGCTGATGTCAAGAAGTCTACCTTTGAAGATCTCATATGGGGTTTTGTTATGTCTTTTGACAATGATTGACCTGTGTTGAGTGTAACAGGCTTTGGATGCTTGCCAGGTCGTAAATGCTTTGAAAGAGCTGAGCCATTTAACATGGTTCTAGCAGCCTCAATGAGAGTTCTGTTTTTCCTTTCAACAACCCCATTTTGTTCAGGGGTATATGGGGATGAGAAATTTTGAGAAATTCCTTTTTCATCATAAACTCTCAAGCTCTTGATTTCGAACTTCAGTACCATTGTCGGATTCCGATTTGTTTAACAAGATAATGTCATTCGCTTTTCAATCTTCCGATGAATGACATTATTGTATCACCACCTGATTCTTTTTGGAAAGAAAGTATACCCAAGTGTATCTTGAGAACTCATCAACAATGATAAGTGTATACTTCTCATGCCTTTGGATTGATCTGGACCGACAGGTCCAAAGAGATCCATGTGCGAGGAGATGAAGCGACTTTGATGGAGAAATTTTGTTTGGTTTTGAATGATGCTCTGTGGTGTTTACCCTTTTCACAGGCAGAGCATGGTTTATCTTTTGGAAAAACCAGTGATGGTAAGCCAAGGACCTTGTTTTGTTTTGCCAAGTTGTTGAGGTTTTTGAAGTTTAAGTGTGAGAGTCTTTTATGCCACAACCAATTGATAGTTTCAGTGGCTTTGGCAAAGAGACACGTTCCATCTTGGGAGAGTGTTGACATGTCTAGCACATAAACATCATCTCTCCTAGGAGCTATCAACACAACTTCCTTATTGGCATTGAAAATGGTACCTTGTTTATCATTGAATTGTACAATGTATTTAGCATCACATAGTTGACTGACACTGATGAGATTGTATTTGAGACCATTGACATAGGCTATTCTAGAGGAAACTATTCCATTACAGTTCTTGAACCATAACCTTCAGTGGGACATGATGAATTATCACCAAATACTACCTTGGGCCCTGGTTCCTTTACATACTTGTGCAGATACTCCTTCACACCAGTCATAGAGAGAAAGTTTGAACTTTAACACTTTTAAGCACATGATCCATGTGAGGAGTATGATACTGATCAGCACTTGCTATTCGTTTGTCGATGCTTGGATCTACTTGCATGAAGTATTCAATAAGAAGCTTAGTGTAACGAGCAAATGGAATTTTATACCCTTTCTTATTGGTAAACTACCGTGCTTGATATATCATATCATTCCAGATTAGCTGTGCATAATCAAGGTGTTGTGTATTAATGATACCCCAGAAGATTTGAAGTAGTTCCAAGCGAGGGTGTTCATGGCCAGTAGCTTTTCCCGTAAGACAATGATTGAGTATGGTAAACAATGATAACCATGGTTGGGGAATGAATTTCCGGTTTACATCAGAACTGGTTGACAGCGGTTGAGAAGACTCATCATAACCCATTTTTCGAAGAGATAATGCAATTTGTGAAAATGATGGAGATGGGATGAATGAAGTGTTGGTCTTTGTTTCTTCAAGAGGAAGATGAAGAACATGACGAAGAATGCTAACATCAAATTCAACTGGAGTTCTGTCAATCTGGACAGTCATGATGGTGGAATCGTTACTTATCTTGAGTGAGTGCCAGAATTGATGCAAGTAGATCGCAGGACACTTGCGATAAAGTCGAGAAGATGCCTACAGAAGTGTTTCTTAAGAATTTCCACTATAATCTGACACGTGGGATGGCATAGAAGTTGTTCGAAATCAATACGAGAGTTAGAAAGCGCAATATTGCGTTCATCTTCAATGGGATACATGTCTTTCTTTGTGAGAGATCCTTGAGACATGTTTAGACCTGAAACAAAGCATTTACCAAGATATCCAAGAATTGGTAATGACATGTTAGAGAGATAACGCATATGATCCTAACATACAAACAATGCAAACACACAAAATCATTTATGAGTGAAACTCTCAAAATTAACTAAGTCATACTTGCTAAGACTCAATTGAAACACACTAGAAACATCAAATTCTTGAAGAATGGCAAGCATACAAATTCGCCAAAATTAATTAAGGGAATCCTAAATGCTCATTAAACTCTATTATGAAACCTTAAACGCACAAACTTGCAAAAATTTTCAAATCGTACAAATGCACAGCATGTCCTTAAACCTTGAACCAATGACAAACTTGCAAGTAATCATAGGGAAGGTAGAAACTTGCCATTATTCAATCACACAACAAGAAACTCGCAAGCAACACAAACTAGCCAAAATCTAAAGCAGTGAGAAAGTTGCCAAGTTATTGTGTGGAGGACAAACTCGCCAAAATCTGAACTAAGAGAAACTCGCCAAACAAACAACCATGCTAATATTCAAACTCGCCACTCTATAGATCTACTCGCCAATTTGTTAAAAACTAAACAAACTCGCAAGAAATCTAATCCTAATAGCAAACTCGCCAAAGTTTCACACACACAACCTAGCAAACGTAGCAAAGAGAAACTCGCCACATTCATAGATAGACAAACTCGCCAAATACAAACTGAAGAGAAACTCGCCAAAGTTCACACGTAGACGGCAAACTCGCCAAAAAAATTCATAAGGAAATGGTAAACTCGCCAAAATTTAAATAACTGGCAAACTCGCCAAAAATTCATAAGGAGATGGCAAACTCGCCAAAAAACTTAAATAAATGGCAAACTCGCTAAAAAATTCATAAGGAAATGGCAAACTCGCCAAGATTTAAATAAATGGCAAACTCGCCAAAAATTCATAAGGAAATGGCAAACTCGCCAAACATTTAAATAAACGGCAAACTCGCCAAAAATTCAATTTGGACGAAAAAATTCGCGAAAAAATCACAATTAGTTGGCAAACTCGCCAAAATTCATAAATCCATGAGAAACTCGCCAAAACGCATAATTTTATAGCAAACTCGCCAATAATCAAATCTAGCGAGAAAAAAATCCGCAAGCACGCATTAACTTTGGCAAACTCGCCAACATTCATAAAAAACATTGCAAACTCGCCAAAAATCATAAGTTCATACTAAACTCGCCAATATTCATAACTTTACAAAACTAGTGAACTCACCAAGCATTCATATAAATCAAGAACCCTAAATTCATAAAGCTCAACAGATTAGCCAGATTCCTAACCTAAGATCAGATCCGCATAACCTAAGTTCCGCATAACCTAAGATCGATTATGTCCAATAAACGAGAAGAGGAACCCCAATTAAACATACTTAACACAACAATTAGTTAATGATACTTACAATTGATTTGGAATAAAAAAGGAAAAATCTTGATATGGATCGAATGGGACCAAAGAGAATAAGCAGCAGCAGGTGTTTGTATATTTGAGAATGAAGGGTATATGAAGAATGAATAAAAACAAAGGTTTTAAAGGGAGTGGAATGAGAAAATGACACTTTTAGTCCCTAGAGTATTAAAAACGTTTTTTTTTTTTTTTTTTAGTGAAAAATGAAAAATAAAAAATCTTTTTGGATTTTGTATAGATTTTATATTGTTGTATTTTTATTTTGAAATATGTATTTACAAAGAAATGTTTTTGGTGTTTGATGTTTTAAGAAAGTTTGATTAAATTTTCCAATCTTCTCGAGTCAAACACGCATACCAATTTGATGGACAAGCTCAAAACCTTGCGGTGGCAAGGCTTTGGTGAACAGATCCGCCAATTGGTATTGAGTACCCACAAAGTATAGTTCAATTGTACCCTGCTCAACATGCTCTTTGATGAAATGATATCGGAGAGCGATATGCTTTGACTTGGAATCTGAACCGGTTGCTTGGGGAGATTGCAATGGCACTCTTGGAGTCACGACATCGAATCTTGTCGAATACAAAACCGTAGTCCATCGGTTGTGATCTCATCCAAATTATCTCGAGCACGCATGCGACATGGCAACGATTCGCTTCGTTGATGACATAGATGTACGATCTTGTTTCTTTGACTGCCAAGATACCGTTTATCTCAGAAATTGAACACCACCGATGTACTTTTGCGTGTATCTAAACACCTGCGGATCAAGACATCACAAAAGCTATTAGTGCAAAACCAGAATCCTTCGGATACCAGATTCCCAAGTGAATGGTTCCCTTTATGTAGCGAAGGATTCTTTTAGCCTCATTGAGGTGTCTTTCGGTTGGTCTTGGCCGATAACGGGAGCAAAGATATACAAGCAAATACAATCGTGCAGCTGGTCGTTAGATACATGAGAGACCCAATAATACTTCGGTATTTGGTAGGGTCTACTAATTTCCCATGTAAATCAAAGATCCAGCCTTTGGTGAGGTTGCGCATAGGTGTGTTATAAGTATCACAACCGGTCATTCCATGTTTCTTCAAGATTTCAAGAGCATATTTGGACTGATTTAGAAATATGCCACGGGGAGATTGATGAACCTGAAGTCCTAAGAAGAACTTTAGTTCACCCATCATGGACATTTCAAAATTTTGTTTCATTAATTTTGCAAAAGCGTTTGAATACTTTTATGTGTTGAACCAAAAATGATATCATCAACATAAATTTGAACAATCAAAATATCCTCCCCGTGACGTTGAATGAAAAATGTTGGATCAACAGTTCCTTTGGTAAACTGATTAGCGAGAAGAAATTTTGACAGTTTGTCGTACCATGCCCGTGGAGCTTGTTTAAGACCATAAAGAGCCTTTTTGAGCTTGTACACGTAGTTAGGATGATCTGAATCAACGAACCCGTCCGGTTGACCCACATAAACTTTTTCACGGAGTTGACCATTGAAATGCCGTTTTACATCCATCTGATAAACCGTGATATTCTTGTGTGCAGCATATGCGAGAAATATCCCGGCCTTCAGTCGAGCCACGGTGCAAACGATTCTTCATAATCGATTCCTTCTTCTTGAGAATACCCTTTAGCCATAAGACGAGATTTGTTGCGAATAACATTGCCTTCAGATCCGTTTGTTTTTCCGGATCCACTTGAGTCCAATGACATAAATCCCATCCGGTCTTGGAATAAGTTCCCGGACTTCGAGACGCTTGAACTGATTCAACTCTTCTTGCATTGATTCAATCCAATTGTCATATGTCATAGCTTCTTTGATGTTTCGTGGTTCATCATGACAAACAGTGAGTGCATAAACACAAGTTTCAAAGATCGATTATGAAGTCGTTGTCTCGTCATAACTGGGTTAGAAGGATCACCAATCACATTTACTAAGGGATGATCTTTCGTCCATTTATGTGTCGAAGGGTGGTGATTGAATGTTGCATGCATGTTAGACGGTTCCAAATTGCGCGTGAAGACGACTGCCAATGTCGGAATGGTTGGAGCCGGAGCAAATGGATTGAAGAAAGCATTTCCGTCATAATCTGCGGTATCGATACTTCTTGATTATGTGATGCATCACCGTGTCGGTGTTGGATGCAATGTGTTCTTCTCGTTGATTGAGAATCATGCAGCGGTGCATCGTGCAGTTACCTTGAGTAGTTGTTGTTGGAGCAGTGTGTATCGGGTATTGGAGTATGATCGTGGTGTGCAGCCTGTGAAACAAGTGATACATCCGGAGCACTACTTTCAGAATCTCATCAAACGGGGAGCAAACAATGTTTCCAATTGTTGACGAGTTAATTCCATGGGTGGAACAGCTGATGAAGAAGGAAAGTTTAGACGGTTAGATGCGGGTCCTAAGCGGTTTTGCTCAGAAGCCATATCTGTAAGCTCATCAAAGTTCACATGAACGGTTTCGATCATTTGTCGAGTTCGACGATTCTAAATTTTAAATCCTTTCGAATTTTCACAGTAACCAATGAACACTCCAATGTCGCCTTTGGTCGAAGTTTACCAATATCATCACGCATCATTTTCGATAGCACAAAACCGAAAACATGAAAATATCGATATCCGGTTTGCGGTTGTGAACAATCTCATATGGAGTTTTATTATGGCTCGTATGAATGATGGAACGGTTTTGAGTAAAGCATGCATTGAGACAGCCTTCACCCACAAGAAATCCGGTAATTGTGAGAAAATCAACATCGCTCGAGCAACCTCCACTAACATTCGGTTTCGTCTTTCAACAACACCATTTTGTTCAGGAGTTCCAACTTTCTCAAAATAAGCACGTAGTGTTTGATTTTTGAATTCAGTTCCATTGTCTGTTCTTATAATGTGGACAGTGTTTCTGAGTTGAACCTGAATCTTTGTGAGAAAGGTGATAATCATTGTTGGAGCTTGATCTTTAGTGCGGTGAAAATAGACCCAAGTCCATCGTGAATAATCATCAACAATAACCAGAATGTATCGTTTTCCAAGGCCACATAAATCCATATGAAGTAAGTTAAGAACATGTTGAGAACTTGGTTCGGGTTTTGAGGGAAAGTTAGATCTCTTGCTCTTGCCTTGTTCACAAGCCGAACATAAATGATCTTTGGTGTATCGGAACCGTGGAAGACCATCAACTAACTTATGACGAGGCGAGTTCATCATGGTTTTGAAGTTTAAATGAGAAAGCCTTTTGTGCCATAACCATGATTTAGTCGAAGTTGCTTTGGAGAGAAGACAAATCGGTGAAGATGCAATCATATCGGACATAGGAATCGTATAAAGATTTGTGCTCCGATTGCCGGTGAGTAAATCATGTCCTTCCAAGTCACGTACGTAACATGTTTTGGAGCGAAACGCAACTTCCAAATCATCATCACATAATTGTCCAACAGAGAAAAGATTGTGTCCAAGACCTTCAACATAATAAACCCGACTGATCTCAATGTTTCCATTGACATAATCTCCATATCCCATTATTGCGGCAAAGAAATGATCATTTCCGAATCCGACAAGTACCGATGAACTTTGAAACAAAGTTTATTAACAGCTTTAGATTTCCTGTCATATGTCGGGTACATCCACTATCAACAATCCACGAAGCAGTTGAATCACCGCAACACACGAAGACAACGAGGGTGGTATGATAGAAGCAATGGAACCCAAAGAGTTAGTGGGTTCCATTATGTTAGTGTTACACACATTTGCACATTTAGGAATCCATTTAAAACTTGAGGTACGCTGCAACCATTGTTGCCATAACCAATTATGTTTCGCTTTGGTCTTAGTGAAGTCACTAGGTGAGTACATTTGCTTAGGAGATGTTTTTGCAGAATGGGTGTGTCTCTGATTTCTCGAAACTACATTGTGCACCTTCCCTAAATTTGATTTTGCAACTATTGGGGACCTAGAAGGAGAGCCAATTATAGATTTCTTAGAACGAGCTAACAGAGAGTTTGCAACACATTTATCATGATTACCAGACATCATACTTTTACGACAAAACACACAGGAAGCATTAACGCTTGAAACGCTTACAGACTTATCATTCGTTACATCACATTAGAATTACAAGTTGCCAAATTTGAATCTAAAGCAGATGCAACATGATTTTTATTCGATTTCCTAAGATGAACTTCTACTTCCGATGTCGGACGAGTGCTCTTCCTATGTTGCGAGATCCTAGTATTTTCTTGGTGTCTCTTATGCTCGGATCTTCTAACATTAGTAGACGCAACTATTCTTGTAGAAGTGGAAGAAAGCAAATTAGTTCCCTGAGGTTTATCAATTATATACATGCAGGAGCAATCACTTTTGTGTTACTAGACTTGCTAGATTCCGTTTAGCTAGCTTTTCTTTAAGCTCAATGATGATGTGTTTTTGATCCTGAATTATGGAATTTAATCTTCCTTGTTCACCCAACATTTGTCGAATGTATTCAACATGGTGATCAAGTTCTTTTGAAGCTCGAATCGAACAGGTTTTAAGAGAATCAAAAATCTTTTTATATTCCTGTTTGACTTGTGCAATCTCTTGTTCATATTTGAAAATTTGACATTTCAACGATGCATTTTCATCATCAAGAAATTCGACTTTTGAAATTCGCGACTGATCCAAAGACACCTTTTCCATGTGATTTTGCAAAGCAAGTTTAGATTCAATTGTCTTAGACTGACACCATTGAAGTCTTCGTTTAAGTTCATAAATCTCCATTGAAAGTTTAGATTGGACATCATCATTTTGTGAAACAGCTTTTCATTTTCCTCTTTTAATTTCGCAATTTCATGCCTTAACATCGATTGTCCATTTCCAACGCTTTGAACCATATTGAGATTCTCGCAGTAACACATTTTCATTCACGAAGCAAATTCACAATATATAACCACGAAGCAATATTAGCGAAAGAGCATCTTCTAACAATCGATCAAGGGCATTTTGAAGATCTTGGTATTTGCATTGTTCTTGTGAAACCGAAGTTTTCAAGTGTGTTAAAAGCTTCAATCATTGAAGTCACCTCTTGTTGAAGTTCCATTTCCCAATGTGTTGCAATGCACGCGAGATGTGCGACATGAGGTGAGATTTGGGTTTGAAACATTTTTCTTTGCTCTCTTGCATAAGCAGATTGAAAATTAGATGCTTTTAACTCAGAATTTTTCTCAATTGCCGTTTCTAAAATGAAATATCTTCCATAAACGTTTGAAAGTATCGTAATACTAAACAAGATTTAGGAGTTTTTGGCAATGAGTTGCTTTTGCAAGAGGACGGTAAAGGACCATTTAGGTGTGCAACACGTGAACGGGCCTTCTACACTAGATGCCTCGCTTTTTTCGAAAGATTATATGTTGGTGTTGAAATGACATTTAGTTTGTAAGAAGCATTTTCTCTTGTGTAATCATATGGTAAAATTCCATTTTGTCGCATGTTTAAGCGACTTCGATCATCTTGTGCCCATTGTTCCTCACAATCAAATACAACAAGTTGCATGCTTGGATCTAAAAGACATTGAGCACTATACAATTTTTGGCATTTCCTTGAGAGTCATGTGAAGAAAACGTGGGTGATTATACCCAAGAGCAAAACGCGTTTTGAGTCATCGGACTCGGAAGTAAAGTTGACATTTCAATCTGCTTTAACGAGTGGCCAATCTTATATACAAGCATCAAAATCTTTTAACCGTCTTTCCAATCAAAGAATTTCCTCGATTTGATCATCAATGCGCTTCTTAGATTTCTTCTTGAATTCAGAAAAATTTGACCGACTTGT
This sequence comes from Chrysanthemum makinoi, assembly GCA_910596185.1. NCBI lineage: Eukaryota > Viridiplantae > Streptophyta > Magnoliopsida > Asterales > Asteraceae > Chrysanthemum > Chrysanthemum makinoi. The sequence continues at coordinate 117,896,599 of OU343222.1, read as the reverse complement.
TGAAAAATCTTTTTAGTATTTGAAAGTTCCGTTTGAAGATTGTCGATGTTTTCCTCAAGTTCGACTTTTCTTGTTCAATTTTAGAAATCTTTTCATTATTTGTCGCAACAATTTCATGCATTTGATGTTGAAGATTTTGTTCGTTAACGTAAGATTTCTGAAAAGCCACTTCAAAACTTGTTTCTTGGGTGTTTTTTGTTTCAAAATCATTTATCCGTTTTTGACAACTCTCAAGTTCAGCAGTCAAGGAGGTAATCTCAGCCCTAAGGTTATGGTTTATTTCATTACATTTTGCAATTTGAGCTTGAAATGGCAATAATGAAGTCGATATTCTGAATCTGGACCATGAATTGCTTCACTCTGTTCAATATGCTCATTATTTTCATCATCACTTAAGTCATCAAATGTAACCACGGGGTTAATTTGATCAACTTCATTATGATTAAGTGATGATTCATGTTGAACATTGCTGCTCATCGATGCATGCACACAATTGCATTTATGAGACATATATCAGATGTCAGTACCCGAGATAGACCGTCCGTGTCATAGACCGGTCCATTCTCTGCTTGATGATGTGATGTTCTTGCATATTTGCCATCAAGATAACTGCAGCATTTGCTTCCAAATCTTCATATTCATCATCGGAGAGTATCCGCCATAAAACCTTGTTGAGTTTCACTGAGTTCTCCTCCCCGCTTCATCCTTGTATGCCATCAGCATGACTTGCTTATAGTAATCTCCTCCTCTTGTTCGTGGTTCAAGACAAGCATTAGCAAGATGTCCTTGCTTTTTGCAATTATAGCAGCGAATAGTAGATCCCGAAGCCGGTGAATTCCCTGTTTCCACAACTTGAACATTTCTCTTGAAAGTATTACCCGATCCCCCTGTTGATGTTTGACCATTCCCGAATTACCGAATACCCACTTGTAATCATACGGCGACCACTAGTTCTGTTTTGAACCTCAACTTTGCCACCTTGTATAACAACATGACTTTTGGGATTTGATGATGAACGAAGACGATTGTTTGACTGAGTAGAGAACTTGGAGAAGGCTTTAGCAATAAAGGCCATTCCATGATTTAATGCTTCAAAGGCATCAACTTGATCATCATTGATTTGAGCAGAGTATGCATTGTTAGAATCTCCTTCGGGTGTGAGTTGATGAGAAGGTGTAGGTGGAGCATAACTAAAGTGACGTTGTTGTTGATCGAAAGCATGATTTGACTTTGGGTAAGGAGTTGGATAACCATGTGCCATGAGAGCAATCTGATCAGCAATTGGTGGTGTAGGGAAACCATGTGTGCCACGAGCTTCTTTTTCTTTGATAACTTCATATTGATGATGTTTCAGATAATCATACAATAATCCATGCTTGACTTCATGAAGATCCTTGACTTGTCGAACAAACGTAACATACTTATGCCAATCCGGTCCTAGTGAGTTCAGAAACTTGGTGTTAATAACAATTGTTGGAAGATCAATCTTATGTCGATGCAAATCATTGACCACATTTGTGAAACGATGATAATATGATTCAAGTGATTCCCCCGGCTCAATGGTAAACACATCAAAGATGTGATATAACTTAGACTCCATGTCGATCTTATTCAGTTCAGTGCTTTCCATTAAAAGATGAATTTGTTCCCACATAGCTTTTGCAGTTGTCCGTGCATCAATACTTTTGTAAATCGGATTAGGAATTCCAAGAAGTATTTGTTGCATAGCAAGCTCATCAGCTTCAAGATGAAGTAGTTGTTCTGGTGTTAAACGACTAAGTGGAACAATTGTAATAGTATCGGTCTTGGTGGAACAAATTTGTAGGATCGCCACGGAACGATTCAGTTGGCATTTGAAACGGTCCTTCTAAGATCACCTTCTTTAGATACTTACCATGAGGTTTCTTGAGTTCCATATACCTTAGAAATCGACTTGACCATTGCACATAGTTTCCTCGGTGTAAGCATTGAGGACGAGTATCCGAACCAGCTTCATGAATCGATTGTTGACTTGTAACAGCTTTGCACATTTGAGAGAACCAAGTTTGTTGTTGAGGAATTTGTGGAACCATTGACGTTCGTTGTGGTCCTTGTTGAGGATGGTTTGGAGTATATTGTTGATTAAATTGTTGTTGATAAATTGCTTGTTGTTGATTCCATTGTTGATGTTGTGGACTTAGTTGTTGTTGTTGTTGTTGATTATGAGTGTAAGGAAAATAGTTGGTTGATGGTGGTTGAGACATATTTGTGAAGTGATGTTGATCGTTAAGGATAATTAAGGTTGAGGTTGTTTAGACTTAAGTAGATAAGTAGAAGAAAACTAAACGTGCAGAAATCCAAACTTGCTAGCAAGAAACTCGCAGACAAGAAACTCGCAGAACTTCAAACTCGCAGGAAGAAACTCGCCAAACTGCAAACTCGCAGAAGTTCAGGCAGAAACTCGCCAACTCTGAAAACTCGCAGAAATTTGGACAGAAACTCGCCAACGCTGCAAACTCGCAGAAATGCAAGACAGAAACTCGCCAACTCTGCAAACTCGCAGAAATTCAGACAGAAACTCGCCAACTCTGCAAACTCGCAGAAATTCAAGACAGAAGCTCGCCAACTCTGCAAACTCGCAGAAATTCAAGACAGAAACTCGCCAACTCTGCAAACTCGCAGAAATTCAAAACAGAAACTCGCTAAACTTCAAGGAGAAACTCGCAGAAACTCATGAGAAACTCGCAGAAATTCATGGCTAACTCGCCAAACTCGCAGAAACTCATAAGAAATGCGCAGAAACTCGCAGAAACACGTATTCAGTCAAAAAAAAACCATAAATTTCAATCTAAAACACGTTTTTAAGTCCGGATTTCTATTAAATCTAATCAATATTAACCTAAACTATCCCTTGGCTCTTGATACCACTTGTTAGGTCACCATCTTATCACAACAATATGTATTTCTAGAGAGAGAAAGTTATAGAGAGAGAAAGTGGAAGGAACTAATGAATGATTAGTGAAAATGATAATTGAAATTAGAACCAACAACCCTCTCCCTTCTAGGGAGGGGGTATTTATAGTGTTTACATAAGTAGGGGTGTTTCCCCTTGGTTTTAGAAGAACCTTCTATCACAGCTCATGGGCTTACTACATGAGCTGTGAAACTAATTACAAACATTTATAAACCATAATCATTAACGACCTATTACAAATGAAATGACCTACACTTGATAATAAAACATGTTCCTAACACCAGTCATGCTTCTTGAGCATCCACTGTCTAGATGCCAAATAGGCTCCCTGGCATGTCTCTGCACAAGTAGTAAACTGAATTAGCTTCTCTTAGTGACCCACTTACTAGTGGGCTTGGGTCTCAAGGTCTCTCTGAAATTTGCAATCGATTCATGGTCAGTGGTTGTGTGCACAGTGCTACCACAGTGTTTTGCATTTAGAGGTGAGGATGACTCGTGACTCTAGGTTGTTTGGAATTTCTCCTTGCATGAATGACACTGTCATGTTGGGATGTCTCATGAGCCGGATTACCGCATATATCATAGCATGTATTCATGAGACAATCATCCTGATGATGATCATTAAACCCACGGTAAGCACAGAGGAAAAGGTTTTGCTCTATTCTTTGGAGCACTTTGGAGGATGAAGCATCCGATGACCAACTTTGGTATAGTTTGCTTGACCGACATACTGTAGATGATCAGCATCTGTGATTATCCTTTTTGCAGCATCATGCAAAAGGATTCTATAACAATTGTCGTGGTATGGCTGGTGTAATGACACGGCTCATACTTTTGTTTGTTTTGGAGGTTGACTTAGACTTTGAGGAACTGGAGGAAGCTGACTTTGTCTCCTTGATTGGTTCAGGGACCTTTTCAATGGATTCCATTTTTCAGTAAGCTTTCTCACAAGTTGATCAGCCTGGCCTTGAATTTGGTCACTTCAGGGGACAGAGGATGTTGAAGTCTCAGTAGGAGTAGACTCTTGTTGGATTAGTTTTGCTTGTCTTTGTAGGATGGTTCTACCAAGTCCGGACCTTTCTTTTGGTGAATGAGGATTGAATTGTAGTGGAGTAAGCTCGAGCTTGGATCAAAGACCAAGAGATTTCGGGGTGGAAGCGGTGTTTCCGATTCTCGCTTCGCACTGAGATGTGTTAGGTACCCGGTCATCTCAGAAGTCCTAGCATGCTCTTAAGAGCTTGGCTCTCAAGCTCAAGAATCCTTCCAGAATCGAAATTTGGAAGCTTACTCTCAGGATTAACCCGTTCAATCCAATCATGGAATTGGGATCGCTAACATATTTGTAATCCAATCATCGGAATTGGTCTTTGTTGAGACGGTCGGGAGATGATCTTCACCTATGACTCTCTTTCTTGCTCTTTGGGGCACCGAAGATCAAAGACCCCGGGATTCTTAGCAGTCCAACTATTAAGAATATCATTTGCCTTTTAAGTTCATCTTGAAGATCCTGATTTCTTTTAACTAGTTCAGTGTTTTGAATTTGCAAAGTGACAACCTCAAGCTTTGCTTGTTTTAAAATAAGCAGTTCATCCCTACACTTATTCAATTCAAAACTTAACTTGTTGTACTTAGAAAAAAGATTCAGTCTTTGCTCTTCTACATACTTAAGGTCTACATTTAGATAATTCATGTATGACTGCCAATCAGAGTCATCATCCATAGAAAGTAAAATGTTTACCTTCTTCATTGTGATGTTGACCCATTCTCCATTCCTGGCATGATTCTTTCCAATAGCCAGCTTGTCCTCTTCTCGAGAGGGCCATCGGTAATGACATGCACCATTTCATCATCTCGATGACACGGCTCTTCATCCGTCGAAGGTCTCAGCAACAAGGCCTTTGTTTTACCCTGTACATTGATTGAACATTTTTGTTGTTTCAGAGGATGGCCTCGAGCAATGCAAGCTTAGCTTTAGCTTTCTTATACTTGGCTTCATAATCAATGGTTTTGTTATTATCAGATTTATTTTGAAAAGTTTGATGAGACTGATACATTTTTGGTTGAAATTTCTTTGAAGCCTGAGGACTGATTTGAACGATGGTTTATAAGAGGGTTCTGAAATTGTTTTAGAAAAACAGTCTTTTGCAAAATTACCCTTTTTGTGACACTTATAGCATTCAGTGTCTTCATTGCTTTTAGCAGTTGAAAAACCTTTGTTTCTTTTAATAAACCTTCGAGAGGTTGCAAGGAGTGCCCTTTCCGAAATTAAGCGTTGTCATTTAGGTACTCCTCACTTGATCTCTCATCAGGCTCATCATCCGAGTTTTCTTGGAAATCTTGAACCACATTGTTAGAAAAGAAAGCAGTTGAAATTGGTGATGAGGTGGTGGTCAGGGACTTCTTGACTTCCTGAGACTTCTTTAAGTCATGGTATCGTCTGTTGATGAGGTTTTCCTCATAGACAAATTTCCCATAAATTGAAGCTCAAGATTTTGGATATGATTAGCATTCCTGAGTCTCTCGAGAGAAATTTAACCACTTCTGGGAGACCGTTGACAAAACCAACATTGATTTCATGTTTGGACAACTTAACACCATCATTTGATAGTTCATTTAAAAGAGTTTTGTACCCGGTGTAAGTTTGAGAGAGAGTTTCTGAGTCCTTAGCCCTGAAGGTGTTATACTCAAGTTTCAAGTCCATTATCCTGTTTTCCTTGGTATCAGATGGTCCTTCATGACTATGAACTAGGTCATCCCAAGTTTACTTAGCTGTACTACACTTATACAGAACTCCATAATATCGAGGAAGACAAGATATTATGATACTTTTGACTCTTTGGTCTGGTTGACCACTCTCCTTTCATCCTGGGTCCACTGAGCTTCAGGTTTGGGCAACCCTTCAGCAATCTTTGGGACAAATGGACCTTCATTTATACACTTGATATAATAAGGTTCCATCCCAATCAAATAGCAAAGCATTCGCTTTTTCCATTTGTTGAATTTGCCAACTTCAAGTCTAGGGGCAACAGCTGAATAAGCTCCACCCTTTTTATCGACTAGTTGGGGTACATCAATTTCAGCCATTTAGGATCCTAATTTAAAAACTTTTAGAGCGGCCTAAAAAACGAGTTTTATAATTAGCATGTCTCTGATACCACTTGTTGTTCCCCGTTCACTATCGTTTAAAACAGTTTAAATGCATAAAACAAGTTAATCGTGAACTATGACTGAAATTAACACAAGAAAACACACTAAGTAATTTTCAATATAATATTCTTATTAGAAATAAATCAACAAAGAATACGTTACCCAAGTACTTGGGATTGAAATGACAAAGTTTGGTGACTCCTCTATAAGCTCAAGCTAAGTCTGAGCACAACTCTTAGAGCTCACTGAGCTATCTCAGGAACTAAGTTGTATTTGGAGGAGTGAAAAGATGGCTTGCGTGTGTGTGTTTTTACAATTCACAAGCTTGATCTTTTCACTCCATCTCTTATCCTATTTATACATGTATGAGATTTAACTCTATCCTAAGTGACAAAACTGACATCATACGAAGACAAAATATCGATGTATTTTGTCTCTTTACAAAGACTATTCTAAGTAAAGGACAAGGCTGCTTTCCATATTTCAGTGATGACACTGAGCTTGTAAGCTAGCCATTCAGGGAAAGTTGACTTATGTTGATAAGGACTTCTTTATCTGATTCAAACTTCTCCCGCCTTGTCCCGCTCTTTCTTTAGTCTATTTATCCTTGATCTTCTTCTTCTGTTTGTCTTCAGTAAGTAGTTGAGAGAGTCTTGGGGATTCGTGAGTTATTGTCATCACTCACTGAATCCATCATCTTCTTCTTGACTCAGTCTTCACCCTATAAGTTCCGCCTTACTGAGTGGAGAGACTTCTTCATTGCCTCGTACTGAGTGTCCCGAAGATGACTCACTGAGAGGCTATGCACTCAGTGACCTGATTAGTGTTTAACGGATTAAACACTTGGGCTATTTTCTATTCAAATCCTAGATTAAGGGGTTTGGGTATTTATTGAACCCAACAAATTTTCATCTTATTAGTAATACTTTAGCCAATCATGATACTAAGCCTCCTTGAACCATGCTAGAACCTCGACCTAGGAATCACCTTAGTTAAGGCATCATCATTTTTCTTTGTAATAGAGCTGTCTTTAGCATCATGTTGAGTTGGCACTACAATGTCTATCTCCACCTCTATACAAAGGTGTAACTTTTCCCTCTCATTTACCAGGCGTCTTCCCTGGTCCTTTACCAAGCAGTCGGTGTTTGTCTCTTCTTCAGGTTGTTTAACCTCTAACTGCATTTGAGTCAATGCAACATCATCGTTACTATTATGAATAACCTCAGCTTCATGAGTTTCCTTAGCTCCCTACAGTTCCACCTCAAACCAAACACACTTTTGAACATGTACTCCATGGATTCATGTTTCAACACCAAGACCAAGTTTCTTGAACCCAACTTATTTAGAACATCCATGTTTTTGTACATTAAGCCCATCGAGCCTTTCGATGTTAAACCTAGTACTTGTATTAGCCATTATTCTTCAACCTTGCTTTAACCTTTTCACTTAATTTAACCTTTATAAACCCTAAAGACTTAACCTTTTCAACTAGCCTCACAAGTCATGTGCTAAATCCGGTTTCTTGAAATCTTGATCTACTTGCCCTTTAGAAAACCCTTAAAGATTCAATTTTTTCACCTCAAACCTACAAAACTTGTACTCCAAGCAATCATATTCCTTGAATCCTTAAGAAACAACTAAACCTTGCTTGTCTTATAAGTTAACATCAAGACTTGATCTTCAAGAAACCCGCAGTACCAAAATTACCAAGATTGATTTTCAAGAACTAAGAAAATCTACAATATTATAAAAAGCCCTTCAAAAAATTGATTTTCCTCCAAAATCTCAAATCAAACCTTAAAAACTCAATCTAATCGAAAAATCTTTGAAGCTTGAACCTTGTTGATCTATGCAATAGTGGCCTTGATTAACCTCAAGCTTCTTGCAAAAACAATCTCACCCTAAGCCTTCAAACCCTCGTTTTAGAAACCCTAAATACGAGACAACACGTTGCCACTTTTGTACTAATCTTGTCGGCTTGCAAAACCACAAAACCTTCTCGTTCAAAAACCTTCTCCTCCAAGAACACACTTCGTATTTTCTTGATCCTATGAATTAGAACTCGAACCTCAGAGACCATAAAACATATGGCTCTGATACCACTTGTTGAAAAATTACGACAACAAACATGAAGTTCGATCGCAGAAAGCTAGATCATAAATTTGTATCGAGCACAACCAATGATTTAATGTACACGAGATATATTAAGAGTCGACTAGAATAACATAGGGCACGAAACAATTTACCCTCAAACGACTTTTTTTTTTTCTTTTTTTAGTTGGTATGATAAAACTCAAGTACATATTAACTTCCTCAAACTTAGTCTTTTTTTCTTTTTACCTTTTATGAAAACTAGCAAGTTACCCGCGCGTTGCAGCGGCGGGTACCCTGAAATAAAATTTTTCGATAAATAAAGTATTTTAGTTTATTATGTTCTTTTTAACAATAAATTTATGGATATCAAGAATTTCTTATAGCCCGTGCCCGTCGGGCTCGACCCCTGGGTTCAGGTTCGCTTTCGGGCTCGAGCCCGTTGGTCCGCGCCGTTCGGGCTCAAGCCCATTTGGCCCGTTGCCCGTTCGGGCTTGAATATTTGTATAATGTGCTTTATTATTTGTAGTAGTGAAATTTAATGCAGGAATTGTGTTTAATTTGGTTGTACAATATGCTTGATAATTTGTATTTTTTATGTAAAGGATGTTTTAATAACTGTATTAATTGTATTTATTTACCAGTTAAATATTTGACTACATTAAATAGTATTAATATGGTGTTTTGTTGTACACTATGTTTCTTGTCTTGTACGTCTAAAAATTATGTGCATTAAAGTGTTGTACAGTATGTTTCTTTTCTTGTAAGTAGTAGTCATTATAGTCATTAATAACATTGACATTTAGGGGAGTGGCAACGGGTGAGGTATGAGTGCGGTTTGCCTCCATACCGCACGGCAACACCATTGCCGCCCATGCGGTATGGAGGTGATCGGTATGGGGAGCGGGGTTGTATGCCGAAGCGGTTTGCAAAAGGGAGCGTGTGTTGGGTTTGAATATCCGACCGTTACATGCATTAATTTAAAAAAAAAAAAAAAAAAATCCCCTTTATAAATAACACTTCATTCTCCTCACAATTTATTCCAAATCTCATCATTTTTACACACACAAATCAACTACAACACTAAAAAAAAATGTCTTCATCATCCTCTTCTTCATCCGATGACGAATTAATTTTTCCCGAAGAGTCTTCCGAACTAATTTTCTCCACCGGTAGTACCCTAGAAACCTATTTCGCTTTGCGCGATTCCATTGAAGACACCGCTAGCTCAAGCAATACTCGGGGGCAGTCTTTCACCCGCTTTCGTGATAAAGCATTACAAACTTTAATGAATGACTATTTCGTCGAACGACCAAAGTTTCCCGACCGTTCTTTTCGTGAAAGATTTCGAATGAGTAAAAGCTTGTTTTTAAGAATTGTTGGTGATGCTGAAGCGAGATTTGAATGGTTTAAAGAGAGCCAAGACGCGAGGGGAAAAAAAGTTTCACGGCGTTACAAAAATGCACATCGGCCATTCGGCAACTCGCAACGGGTGAACCTCCGGATAGATTTGATGACTATTTAAACATGTCACGAAGAACGTCCGGTATTTTTTTTGTATTTCGGTATATTTTTCTAATTTTTAAATTCGGTATATATATATATATATATATATTTTAATAATTTGTAGGAGATTGCCTTGATCATTTTTGCCATGCGGTAATTGCATTATATGGTCGAGAGTTCTTACGTAGGCCGACAACCCATGCGTTGCCCGGTTATTCGAGGCACATCAAGAAAAACATCACATTCCTGGAATGCTTGGTAGCATTGATTGTATACATTTTGTTTGGCGAAATTGTCCTAGGCATTTGAGAGGCCAATATAAAAGAGGTGATCACCAATACCCGACTATTATGCTTGAAGCCATCGCTTCAAATGATTTGTGGTTTTGGCATTCGTTTTTTGGTCCTCCTTGTGCAAATAACGACATCAATGTTTTGAATCAATCTCCGTTGTATCTTACTGAGCGAAATGGAACGGCGCCAAACAGTTCATTTATCAAATGGACGGCTTTACAAACGTGGATATTATCTTACCGATGGAATCTATCCTACAAATTCAACGTTGGTTAAAGCATACAAGTTTTCCACTGACCCAAAGGAAAAGAGATTCAAGAAGCTACAAGAGTCTGCAAGAAAGGATGTCGAACGAGCTTTTGGGCGTCTTAAGGGAAAATGGATAATTCTCAGTCGTCCTCTACGGGCTATGTCGGTCGAAAAGAATCGACTCCTCGTTTATGCGTGTATTATACTATGCAATATGATTTTAAAAGACGATGAGATGGCAATATCACTGGTTCATATAATGGATCAGCCGGTAGCGCCAGTTTACGATGACAGTGCACTACAGGAGTTAATCGACGAAGATATCCATAATCGTCTAAGATATGATCTTACGGAGCATGTAGCGGCTCTAGACTTAGCATACCTCGATGACTAGTATAATTTTCTTTTTATTTTAACGGTGATGTAATTTTTTTTTTTTTTTTTTTTATTTATTTATTTTTTTTAAGTATTATGTAATTTTTTTTATTATTAATGAAATATTATGTTTTTATTTAATTGTTTAATGTAATTATGAATTTTAAAAAAATAAAAATAAAAATAAAAATGAGTGAAGTATGGAATGACGATTGCCACTAAAAAACTATGATGAAGTATGAGATTAGGTGGAATGATATTATTGGTGGGTGGTGAGGTATGGTGAGGTATGGTGAGTCATGATTGCCACCCCCCTTAATAGCATTAATTTTGTAAGTGTGAAAATTACATCATTCTTATTTTATTGTACACTATGTTTATTTTGTTGTAAATCTGAAAATTGGTTGCAGTTATTGTACATTGTGCTTAAATGGTTGTAATTTTTGGTGAAGGGGTGTTTTTAATAGAATTTTGGTTTTAAGATGACACCACGCTTTATTTTGTTGTACAATATACTTACTTTGTTGTAATTCTGAAAATTGGATGCATTAAAGTGTTGTAAACCATGTTTAATTTCTTGTACGTCTTAAAATTAAAAGTGGGTTACCTTCGTGCATTATAAGTAGTATAGATTTATAGGCTAAAAGTAAAGAGATGTTACCATTGTAAGTATTAAGATAACATAAGTATACACAATGCCGAGCTTGAGTATCATCAATTTATAATAAAATGAATACGTTATACACCTTTGTTTTATTCAAATATAATATATAATAAGAAAATTAATAAAAGTTAAATATACTAATAATTGGCGAGGTGTCGCATTTTTAAGTGGTTATGTGGCTTCATTCTTACATAACAACTCTTAAGTTACTTGCCTTATAATAGATTAAATACCGTTTTTGTATTGACTTATTACAATTTGTGTGCTAAAAAAAGTTAATTATATCACATTTTGTAACATAATTGTAAAAGAGCCAATGTTAATATTCTTATTTTTAAAGACACTATAGGGTTCTTTTATCTATACTACTATATAAAATATTTGAGACATGCTATTATTAAAAGGCTTAAAAATTAAGATTCAACAAATTTCTTATAATGGAAATAAGTGGCTTCATTCTAACATAACAACTCTTAAGTTACTTGCCTTATAATAGATTAAATAACGTTTTTGTATTGACTTTTTACAATTTGTGTGCTAAAAAAAGTTAATTATATCACATTTTGTAACATAATTGTAAAAGAGCCAATGTTAATATTCTTATTTTTAAAGACACTATAGGGTTCTTTTATCTATACTACTATATAAAATATTTGAGACATGCTATTATTAAAAGGCTTAAAAATTAAGATTCAACAAATTTCTTATAATGGAAATAAGTGTTTTACAAAGCTTGTATCATACACATAATTAAAGTTGAAGAAAGAAAATTAAAATGTCTTAAATCATGCAAACTTGTAACAGCCTAGAAAATTAAATATTTTAAATACTATAAACTTATAACAACCAAAAAAATTAAATGCCATTCAATTCTATAAACTATAAACTTGTAACAGCCCTCTAATATTCATATAAATTACACCACTCTAAAAACTAAAAAAGGAAAATGACAAAAAAATGCATCGAACTTGACACTTGTTGTCATTGTGTGTAACCAACTATTTTTTTTTCATTGTAGCACAAATCTTTTGAAATTTTGTCATTGTATGTAGCCAGTTAGGTGAATTTGTGTTATTGTATGTACCCAGTCAGGCTTAGCGTTACATCGTTAGTCCTTTTATATTAACGGTCGTTAGTAAATAACTTAAAATTTCGTTCTCTTACGTTTTTATTCGTTTTAATCCGTTATTATACGCTTTTTGTCCGTTTTATAGTTTTTCAACCGTTACTTTTCCCGCTTTTTTACGTTTTCGCTGCTTTCATACATTCTCGCCCATTTTTCTTTACGCTTTATCGTTTCATTTTATATAGTCCGCTTATAAGTTTTCATCCTTTTTTATATGTTTTCGTCCGTTTTCATCTGTTTTTATACGTTTTCAATCGTTTTCATCCGTTTTATATTTTTTCGTCGTTTTATACGCTCGTTTTTTAAATGTCTTCGTCGATTTTCTAACGTTTTCGTCTGTTTTTATATGTTTTCGTCATTTTTTATCGTTTTATACGTTGTCTTTTTTAAGTTTCATTTGTTTTCTTAAACCTTCATCCATTTTTATACGTTTTTGTCCGTATTCTTAAGTTTTATACATTTTCGTCTTAAAAAGTAAGAAAATGAACGAAAAAGTAAGAAACTAACGAAAAGTATAAAAAGATGAAATGTTAGAAAACGTATCGAAAATTTAAAAAAGATCGAAAATGTATATAAAACGATTGAAAACGTAAGAAAACGGATGAAAAACGTACAAATACGAATGAAAACGTAAAAAACGGACAAAACGCATAAAAACGGATGAAAACGTAAGAAAACAGACGAAAACGTATAAAAACGGAGGAAAACGTATAATAACGGACTAAAACGTAAGAAAGCGTAGGAAAACGTAAGTAAACAAACGAAAATGTAAAAAACGGATGAAAGCATTGGACCAAAATGTATAAAACGGAAGAAAAAGTATAAAAACGGACGAAAATGTATAATAACGGACTAAAACGTAAGAAAACGTACGAAAACGTAAGTAAACAAACGAAAATGTAAAAAACGGATGAAAGCATTGGACCAAAATGTATAAAACGGATGAAAAAGTATAAAAACGGACGAAAACATATAATAACGGATGAAAACGAATAAAAACGTAAGAGAACGAAATTTTAAGTTATTTACTAACGACCGTTAGTAAATAAGGACTAACGATGTAACGCTAAGCCTGACTGGGTACATAAAATAACACAAATTCACTTAACTGGCTACATACAATGACAAATATTTAAAAGGTTTGTGTTACGATGAAAAAAAAATAGTTGACTACACACAATGACAACAAGTGTCAAGTTCGATGCATTTTTTTATCATTTTCCCAACTAAAAAAGAGCAAAACTATCTTCACTTTCTCATCTTCAATCTTCACTTTCTCTAGAAATATGCTCGCTTACCATGAGCCGAGCACCACCAAAAGCCGACCAATTAACGCCAGCTATTTCTCGAGCTAAAACCCATTCTAACGTTTCACAACAGTGAACTATAATCACAAATAAACAACCTCTCACATGCGCCTCACGTCACCAACATAACCTCAACATCTAAAAACCCAACTCCGAACAAGAACTATCACTCGAATACAACAATCGCAAGATACATCTTGCTATTTTATATGAAATACCTTGATATTTATAAAGTTATTTCAATCTATAATTCTCATCATCCGCAAAGTTATAATCATGAAAAATGCATAATCTAAAAAATCACTCGCCAAAAAATTTAGTTACAGAGTACCCGCCGCCGCAACGCGCGGGTACCCTGCTAGTAATAATAAATGTATTAAAGGCTATCTTCATATTTTGTAAAACATCTAACCGAATGCCTATTTTATTTTAAAACACTGATTTTGAATACAAAATTATTTACATCAAAATTCTAAAAAATGACTATTGCTCATTTAAGTTGAAGAGTACATTGATTTTGCTCAATTGCGTTTTTTTTTTATTTAATTTTCATTGTCTGATCGTTATATTTCAAATGTCCGTTAATTTACGACAAGCTTGGTTTATTTTCAACAAAAGTGTGGTCAATAAAAAATTAAACAATTATATCATGCTACTGTTTTCATACATGCTTTTAAATAATTCAAAAATAGTCAACCAGTTAAACTGTTTATATTGAACAAGCGCATCAGTTATGTACTAATTTATTATGATACGTAATTATCTCATTTAAATGTGAAGCAAAAAAAACCAGAAAGACGAATTGTGCATTTCTATCGCTTCACCATCTCCCGCAACCCATACCTTTTATCATGTTTGAGGTTAGTGATTATAAGGCTTGAGTTTTATATTTACTTAAATTTTAATAATTTTAAGCAAACACAATACGATATTATTACAATCATACTCTCTATTTATGGTTTGAATTGCTTTGCACGTACTCTATGTTTTCTTGTTCTTTTTTTATCATTTAATTTACCAAAAATTGGTTCTTGATATTCTTATCACTAAATAAAACTTATGAACATTTTTTGTTGATTGATTTGTGAGTAGTTGTAGTTTTCCTAGGTCATTTGCAAAGAGTTTTGTTTCTTAATAATTCATTTGTTAATATACCATTACACTGAATAGTATATCGTGTGGACTATGGCTGAAATACAAAACATTTTATTTACGAGTGTAACAATGTATGATCGCTATGAGTTTGTATTTTTCGTTTATTTGGTAAAGCAAAATACAATAGATTGAAATATATTTTTTTAGTTGTAGTTAAGCTTATAAATCTCTATGTTTTGGATTTAAATTGTTTGTTTAGTTTGAGTTACACTTTTATGGGGTTTATTTTAGTCTATTTATCTAAACACTCTAGTTTGAAATCTTTGAATATCGTATACTATGTACAATAATGCTTTCTTGGACCAGACCGACCGGAGGACCAGACCGGACCCATTCAGTCCGGTCCTCAGTCCGTGATTTTAGTCTAATTTGATGTCGGTCCGGTCCGGTCTTAAAATGATGATGGGCCCTAATCATATGTCTTAAAGTGATAGTTTAAGGGGTAAAATGTAAGTTATGAAAATAATTGGATGTTTGGAACATAGAAACCCATAAAATCTTGGCCATAACTCTTGACTCTCCCCTTATAGTATATGTTAACCTTAAGGTGGTGTTTGTTTTTCATAAAAATGCTCTTAACAGCCTCTTAATATGAAACGTTCAGACGCGGTCAGACATTTTGGTCGTTCAGACCGTTTGTTTTTTTTCTTGTTCAGACGCGTTCAGAGGCATTAAGATCTTAATGGTCTAGATTTGAGAGGGGCGTCTGAATGTCTCTTGTTGCCTCTTGCTGACACAAAAACAAACCAAAAAAAAAATTAGTACGAGCAAGTAAATATGCGGTTCAAACATGAGTTTTTTTTCCCGTTCATATGCAGTCAGATTCAGACATTTACGCCTCAGATTCAGATTCAGATTCAGATGTGCGGTTCAAATTTAGATTCAGAGCCTCTTAAAAAACAAACAACACCTAAGCCAATGCAAATTTATTTACTTACGTTGCATTCATAATATCTACATAATAAAATTTTAGTTTTACCCTCTCTTTATGAACAATAAATGTAAGAAAGAAAAAGTAAAAAAATGTTAAAGAAATGTAAGAAACAAACAAACGGAAAGTATCAAAAGTAACTAGAAGTAAAGAACTATAAGAAACAAAAAGTAAGAGAATGTTAAAAAACTATAAGAAACAAAAAGAAAATAATGTTAAAGAACTATAAGAGAATGTAAATTAGGATTAAAGAACTGTAAGAAACAAAAAGTAAGAGAATGTTAAAGAACCGTAAAAATTTCAAAGAACTATATTAAAAAAAATATAAAATAGTAAGATTAACAATAATATAGCTTGATGATTCGAATAAAAAGAAAGTGTCAAAGAACGTACAATATATATGTATCTATATCTATCTATACTACTAATAAGTTAGAGTTTTTCGCTTATCTTTAATTAATCCTTTCCAAAACTACTGAGTCCCTACGTTACGACACGTGCACAAAAGGTTTTTTATTTTTTCCCGTGTGTTGTGCTCTTGAAACTATCACGTTAAAAGGGTTAATCATGGTATATTTTTTTATATCAATTACGAATTGAAAACTATTTTCGTCAATATAAACATTCAATGCAATTACAACTATTTTGTAATAAATTCCGTTATTAAGCATTGTGTTTCATGAAAAGCCAAATTCCTTCTGTAACAAATTTGGAAATAGTTTTGTATATTTAGTCAAAATATTTAATAATAATAATTAGTTTCCTAAATTATTTTCTTTTTAAGTACTTGTGTCATCCCTTTCTTAATCACTAAATCATTTTCTAATTCTTTAAACTTCAAATTAATTAAATTTCTCCCGTTTGTATCAAAATCATCATGTTCCTTTGGGGTTTTTTTTTTTCACTTTGTGACTATTCATCTCCTTCATTAAAGTTTTCCTAATGGCTTGAAAAAAGTTATAAATCTATGTTTCGTACTATCCTTTGTTAGTTTTTATGTTACATGTGTTTATTTGAACAAATTGGTTGTTTTTTACTAAACAACATGTTCTCTTAATTAACAGAGTTTATAGTGGAATAAAAAATAAAAAATAAAAATAGAAAATAAAAAAAACAAAAAAAACCTGGAAATCATTTTCTCAAGTAAGCAAATATTTATTATGAATGTATATGGTTCTTTAAAGATCATTTTATAATGGATGGTAAGAAATGGATCAATTAATCAATTAGAGTAAACTAAGATGACAACCTGTAAGACAAAGTTTTCTTTGTTTAGATCAGATTGTAAAAGCTTTGAGTTATTGTGCACATGTATATTATTATTTTTTTTTATCGGCAACCAACTTTTTTTTTTAATTCTTTATAACACGCATACTATTTAAATTCAAATCAACATTACAAAGGTATTTACTACATATGTGTACATGTCATTTGAATTCACCTTGATAATAAAGATGTATTATATGTAATTGAGAAAATTGAAATAAAATTTTAGTTCTAATATCATCATTAAAATCTGAAATATAAATCTACGGGAAATATACTTGTGATTCTTATAAAGATACTAATTTGAGATAATGATGACATGTTCATGTTTAGTTATTCTTAATGATAGATTGACTATTTTATAATTGGGCAAATGATTAAAAATATATACTAGCCAATTATTTTTGTGGTAATATTTTTTGTTTGTTTTTGTGAGTACTTTTCTTTCAAATTTATCCTTTTTAGGGTATTTTGCTGAAATTTTTGGACATTTTTGCCCCTCTTAGCTAATAGAAATATTTTTTTCCCGAAGGGCAAAAATGTCACATAGTACCCTAAAAAGAATGAATTTGAAAGAAGAGTACCCACAAAAGCAAAAAATTTTGTTCGCTACCCACAAAAGAAAATGGTGGCAAGTATGATATTTTTTTCAATCATTTGCCCTTTATAATTTGACTGATTTTATGTAAATTAATTTAATTACAAATTATAGTGATTTAAGATCATTTGTGGACAAAAACTTCTTTATCAATCTCCACCATCCATTTTTATTAGATCTAATGGATGAGATTAATCTCAACAATTAAAAAAATCCGCTTTCATTTTTTTTTTAAATATAAATATCTTTCAAACCGTTAATCGTCAAGCGAAAAAAAAAATATACCATTACGGTGAGCATTTAATTATCTTTCTATAGATAGACACTTTGATATACTTTCGACAATTTTTTTTTCGTGTTTTTCACGTTTTTTTTAAAGTTTTTTTCGTTTTTTTTACGTTACTGAAATTTGCATGAAAAAATCATATATGATTTAACACTAATTTGAATACCACATGTGATATTAGTATTAAATCATATATGATATGTATATCATATGTGATTTATCATATGTGATTTATCATATATGATTTAACACTAGTATCACATATGATATTACATATCATAAGTGATTTAACACTAATATCACATGTGATCTTCAAATTTGTGTCAAATAATATATGATATTTCATGCAAATTCCAGTTTCGAAGAAAAACGAAAAAAAAAAGACGAAAAAACGTGAAAAAAATGTTTTTTTTTTCTTTTTTCGAAAGTATATCAAAGTGCCCGTATATAGAAAGATAATTAAATGTCATCGCGATGGTGTAATTATTTTTGCTTAACGATTAACGGTTTAAGAGATATTTAAATTATAAAAAATAGATGAAATAATAAAATGCTTTCAATTTCAGCCATTGATTTCTTTTTAAATGGATGATGGAGATGAGTCCTTTAGTATGTAAGAAAAGTTTGGTATGTAAAATAACTCTCCTCAATTATAGTTGGTAGTATAAAGTTTAACACGGTGTTCATATTAGATTATTTAGTGGAGTCAAAATTTGTTTTGATATTACCAAGCATAGTTTTAAAAGGCTCAAGACGCACTAAGGCGCAAAGGGGGGCAAAGAGCCTCGAGGCGAGGCGCATTCCAAGGCGCGAGATGTATGAATATGAGGCACACTAAATACATTAAGTTTTTTATAACATATGTGACCATTTATGTAGCTTAAATAACACAAAATAACATTAAAATACTTAATACATGACATATATTACCATTGTAAACATTAAAATGGATCAGTTGTCACTTCTCAAACGGATCAAC
Source organism: Chrysanthemum makinoi (assembly GCA_910596185.1). Classification (NCBI taxonomy): domain Eukaryota; kingdom Viridiplantae; phylum Streptophyta; class Magnoliopsida; order Asterales; family Asteraceae; genus Chrysanthemum; species Chrysanthemum makinoi. The sequence goes on along the minus strand of OU343222.1, from coordinate 117,877,673 downwards.
TTTTTGGCTCGATGACCTATATAGAGATTAAAATCCATATTAGACTAAATATGCTTGTGTCCCACACTTGTAGACTTACATCTAACAAAGCTCACAGTTTAACCCAAATATCAAGCAAGCAACATATTAATATTGCTACATTTTCATGATAATATGTCATAAAGAAAATTCTTAATGAAACAAAGTAACTTCTTAAGAAAAATTCCAACCAATAAAACAAACATAAAATCAGCTCAAATTTACAAATCAGACAAATACTCACCCAATAACTTAAAAGGCCCATGTATATAACTTATAAGACCCATGTATGTTATCTTAATATTTAGAAAAAAAATCCCAAAAACTTGTTACATCTCCTAGGCGCAAAAATCCTTAAGGCGCAAATAGCCCCAAGGCTCTGCGCTTTTTGTGGGATTCATGCATGTCGTGAGCCAAGATCCAAAAAAGCCCAAAGGCTAGAGCCCCGTGCGCCTTAGCGCCCAGGCGCGCCTTAGGAGCGATTTTTAAAACGTGGTACCAAGTAGCTTAAGCTTATGAGCTTATTCGAGCTCAAATAAGCCCAATTTCATAGACTCTTTGTATTAACTTTTTTAGATTATATGTATTATTTACAATTTTAATCTAATATTGTCTTTGATTGCCTCCAAAAAGTTTAAATTGACATGAAAACCCTGATTCCGTACACCTTTTTGGGTGCTCACTCACTCTTCCCCAAGACTAAGCCCAAACAATGAGCACTTGTTCTAGTAACCCTGTAGCCAAGAGATGAGATTGAACCCATGACTTATTTCTTCAAAAGTCCTTCTCAATTGGTCAACTATGATAACTGTTATTTGCTAATATATTTTAATTGTAACTGCTATTTGCCAATATCTTTTATAGGGTGTTGTCTTTTTTAATCATTTTACCAATAGTAAGTTTTGAAAATGCATAAGGTAATCCAAACACCATTTGAAGAAGTGTGGTTTGATAATAAATCAACTCATAAGCTCCTTTCGCAAATATGCCTAAGGGCATCAATTATGGTAGAGATTTTAATGAAATTTCTTTTACCCGAAATTGTGTTACTTGTTACGATTTTTTTTTCTTTCCGTGTTTTTGCTTAATGTATCCACACAATTTATTGTTAATATAAATAAAGCTATATACACGCTATCAGCGCGTAATCCCCGAAATTTGCCCTTTAACTAAAAAATCAAAATATATTATAATCTAACAAACGCCCTTTTAACTAAAAAAATCAAAATATATATATAATTAACAAACGATAATTTTACTATTCGTTACTTATAACCGGTTAATCACATTCAAATACATTTTTTTCCTTATATGACCATTATAAAGTACTTCTTATAAAGTACGATGTCTCAGTTCAATTTGAAAATATTTCATAGTTAAACGTTTTTTCACAGACAAATTTCTCACTGGAAAATATTCTTTTTTTAAGAAAAATTTAATTGTTACTGTAAACTTCTTCGTAAAAGACAAATTTAATTGTTATTTAATTGGGTTAAGGGTTGAAATGTCAAACTTTAAAAAAAAGGGCTATATTAGAATGTTTTATAACTTGATAGAGTTAAAAGACAAATTTAGTTTTAAAGACCCCACATGCGACATTTGGGGTTGTCTTCTCTCCTCCACCAAACATCACAAACTCACAGTTATTATCAATATAGAATGCATGCTCAAATGAAAATGCTAACACTATTAAATCCTCCAAAGTTGATACTATTTTTATACTGAATTTATAGAAATCGGAGGCCCCCCAAAAATGGAGGCCCTGTGCGGTTGCCTATGCCGCACATGTCCAAATCCGGGCCTGACGTTTATGAAATGCAAGCAACAACAATTATACTGTTTTAAAGATCTTAATACTATTCTTAGCGAATGAATAAAATTCAAGTCTTAGTGAGAATTGCTTTGGTGTCAGGTTTCAAGCACACTAGATGAAGGTGTCATCGTGGTCTTGTTGATGTACGAAGAAAGTCAACCTTAATTCATAATCATAAACAACAATATGTTTGTATATGATTTATGCTCCTTTTAACATAGTAGGCGAGTACCCACGCCTAGCGGCAGCGGTTTCTGACGTAAGATAATTAATGATTTGTGATATTGTGTTGAGTGTTTTGTGTAACGTTTAAAATAGAACGTGAACCGATGAAAATACAATTGCAAACGGTTATACTATATGATAACTAAAGTCTAGACAAAGTTCTTAACATCTATCAAACAACATATAAAAACATTTAATGAAAATGAAAGTAAAATTGCATCAATTATGAGATAAAACTAACAACACACGTTACTTGTCGCTTAAAAACTAAAAAGGATGGGATTAATGGTGCCGTTGTTAAGAAGAACGCAAGTACTAAAATTAGCATGAATGTGATTAGCAAAAAAAAAAAAAAAAAAAAAGAAAAAAAAAGAGAGGCTAATTTTGGCTATTTTGTAAAAGATTTGGGCACATTTAGCCCAAATTTTTTTAAATTGCCGTATTTAGCCTATTGAAAAGTTAAATGTGCACTAACGGGCACATATTTTCTCTGAATTGTAAAACATTATAATCGTTTTTGAAGAAAAACTTATATATATAATATATTTATATAGGGACATATCGTTTTGTGTTAAAAAAGTTTATGGGTTCTAAATGAAAAATAATAAAAGTTTGAAGATTTGGGGATTAAACATAATGTTTTGAAACCCGGTTCGACCCGGATGGTTCAACCGGTTGAACCGTTCCCGTAAAAAAACGGGTCGATTTAAACGAGTCAACCCGACAGGTTGGGTCAAAACGGGTAAAATTAAACAGGGTCAACCCACCGGGTTTGAAGCATCCCGTGTCAACCCGGTTTTGATATAATAGTTTCAACTTTTCACTTTTTACTTTTTGGTTTTTCCTTTACATATAGTATAGCAGGGTACCCGCGCGTTGCGGCGGCAGGTTCCATGTAATGATTAATCGGAGAAATAGATCTCGATGAGACATGATTCACCAGTTTGTATCGGTTTCAATGAGTCCTCTATAGTTCATTTTCGGATGGCTGTTATTGGTTAGCCGAACCGGTGGCGACACATGTTCCCGGTTGAACCCGTTGGTCGGTCCGATTTTCAAAACTATATGTACCATCAACTTGTTACCTTGTATGAAGCTTTGTGTGTTTTATTAATTTGTATAATGTGTATAATAACATGTACTTTCATTTTAGGGTGTTTTAAAAATAACATTAATTATTGTGTTTAATTATTTTATATTTATGATTATGCTGTAGATTGTTTAAATTGTACATTGTGAAAATTTTATTGTATTTTTTAATAAGGGGTGTTTTAATTAGTTGTTTTTTAATTTGGTAGATATGTTTTTAATTGGTTGTACAATGTGAATAAATTATTGTACTTTTAAGTAATGAGATGTTTTAATAAGAGTATTAATTACACAATACATTTTCTCTCACATTTGACTTTCAACTTTTCACTTTTCAATATTTGACCGTTTTTCTATTATATGTAGTATAGATTTGGCAATGGTTACTCTGTATGTTTGATTTCTTAACATTTACTCTATCAAACATGATGTGTTTATATGTTTTGTTCCGTCATCTTATTATATAAGATATCAACATTATATAGCTTTTTAACTTTACTTTAAAATATCTGTAAATTTCACGAGTCTTTTAGCTAGATTTGAATAAATGCTACTTGAATTCCTGAAATTCTTAATATAGATATATAAACTAAGAAGATCCGTTAAATGGAAGCTTAATTATATACTTAGTAATTGATCAAAGAAAATACGCTAGTAGTTTATCATATCGGGATAGATGTGTAAAGGTGGTGTAGAGAGGTATGAATTGCACATGGACAAGCGGACTGACACAAGAACAACAAGGAGAGAAATACCATCACGTACTCCACGATTATGGACGTAATAAATACGGATCGAGTAGTTTACAAACATACGGATATCATCTATGCGAACTACAACACATCATTTATTTTATATTGACTTTATAATCGGGAGTCTATTCCTGAAACTATATTTTATATCAGCGAAACTTGGATTATAAGATAGCTAATTTAAAACTACTTAGAAGCGCGTTGGAGATGTTACTACAAAGAACACAGCTAGAGATCCATCTACTATGTATACAATTCCCGAAATAGTCCTAATGCATGATCACTCTTCAAATCCTGCGAGTCAAGTTACCATCAGGAAACAACAATGAGAAACCGAAGATCAACTTGCTGAATGCATGATTACCACATAAATCAAGAGAGATGGAGATTAACAAATATTTAGATTGAACTTGACCTCATTAATTCTTCATCAACGGGTTACTATGAATCAGATTACTGAGCTTGTTGAGTCGAGGTGCTAGCTTCAGAAAACGACTTATTTTGTTTATAGCCTACACAGATACGTGATTCACACCGTTAACAAAGAAAATCAACAAAATGAAGATTGGGATCGTATAGTGACTTTTAATTCAAAGTACTAACCTGTGTTTACGATGTATTGTGATAAATCTTCTTGAACTTGATCGCTGAAGGTAATAGTTCCTGGAAGTGGCTTACGCCTTTTAAAGCCTGCATGTTACAATCCATATAATCAAATCCAAATGTGTAAACTGTTTTCTGTTTGCACACTACTTAAGTAATTTTCTAAATGAGATTAAATCATTTAATTACAGAAAGTTTCTACACTCGCTACATTTTGAAAGTTTTTGCCTTTCTTTTCCTGTTAATTACTTTTCCACACGTATTTACATGTTTATTTGTTTTTCTAGCATATTTTCAAATTTATATATTGCTTCTCATGTTCCTATTTTTTCCTCCTATTTTTTCTTATTTCTGTTAAGCTTTGTATTGTTTTTGAATAAGCAGGACATGAAAACTTCGAGTCAAATACATGTTATCAAACATCTTGAAAAGAATATACAAGCAACGGTATGTGTTGTAATTTATTTCATGACATTTTAAGCAAAATGAACATCTACACGAAGAATAAAATTAAACACTAGAAGTTTAGATTTAGACTTACAGGGGAATATGAGAAGAATGAAATCTTGAAGCTTAATTCTCATTTCGTCAAGAAAGTGATAATATGCATTTCTCCATCGCATGCAAACAAGCAACGGGACAATGATGGTCCAAAAAACAACAGCCAAACCAACTAGCGTAAAGATCACTAGAATCCAATCAAAAGCATCTGATTCATCATCTTGGTCATTGGTTCCTTCGGTATCATCATTATTTGGTTGACAAGCTGCAAGAGGAGCCCCACAGAGTGCGTTTCCAGCAAAACTAGACCCACTTAACGTCTGAAGTTGTGGACCTGCAGTCGGGAATCTTCCACTTAGATTATTGTACGATACATTCAAGAAATTCAAACCACTTAACGATGACAAGCTGGAAGGAATCTTTCCGTCAAGATGATTCAATGAAAGATCTAAAGATTCAAGCTGTCTCATTTCTCTGAATGTGTTAGGAATACTTCCAGTTAAATCATTTTGTGACAAATTCAGGTACCGTAAGCCTGGAAGTTCCACAAGTTCACTCGGAATTGACCCAGAAAATTGGTTTTCTGAAAGGTCTATTGTGGTCACTAGATAAAGGATTGTGCTATATGCTGAAAGCCGCCCCTTTGTCACCAACGACGCGCTGCCAAAAACTTGATTCTGAAATAGACTATCGTAAGGAATAATAGGAGTAATTGAAGTCTCCCTTCCAACAATGACACTGAAGTTCTTAAAACATGTCGGTAGATTCCCAGAAAGATCATTATGGGCAAGATCCAAGATCTGAATAGAACTTAGATGCCATATTTCAACAGGGATGTTACCGTCTAACTTGTTCGAACGAAGACTTAGAAGCTTGAGACTTGTACTCTCTCTCCCAAATGATGCGGGTATGTGTCCGGTTTAATCGTTTTCTGCAAGCTCAAGAATGATCAAGGTCTTGGAATTCAGTAATGACGCTGGTAAACTCCCAAATAGCCTGTTATTGCGCATATCCAATGATGCTAGAGAGGAAATATTTCCTAGCGAGGGTGGGATTATACCAGAAAATTGGTTTTTCTCTAGATTCAGAATGATTAGAGATTCCCAATTTATCCAACAATCTGGAAGAACACCTGACATGTTATTGTTTCCTAGATTAAGAACTCTTAGCAGTCGCGGTTCTTGAATCTCGGAACACAGATACAGATCTAGAAACCCCGATATATTGTTGTACGAAAGATCTAGGAGATCAAGGTTGACTTTACTAAAGTTACTGGGCAGGAGACCGTTGAAATTGTTGGCACTTAGATCTAGAACCGCTCCTTGTGTAAGAAAACTAACATCACCCAACTTCCCTAAAATGTTATTGTGGGATATGTTCAAGTAGGTTACGGCAGAGAACGTAGTCCAAATCCAATTGTGGATGATGCCAGATATGTTTGCGTTAGCTAAATCCAACTCTGCTAACATGGTTTGCGACTGAACCCACGAAGGAAAACGAGGGCCTAAACTGCAAGAACCAATTCTTAACACAGTGAGTTGGAAAGGCGGGATCCAATTTTCATTTAGCTTAAACGCTAACTTGTTATCCCCAATCCACAAAGTGCTCAAGGATGTCAGATTGGTAAAGTGGTTTTCGGTCACAATACCCGTAAAAGGATTGTGATGAAGAGTTAGAAAAGTTACCTTCCCAAGCAGTCCAATACTTTCAGGAAGACTCCCATTCAACTTGTTAAAGGAAAGATCTAAGAAATCCAACGATGATAAACCACCAATCGTTTCAGGGATCGAACCTTCAAGTCCATTTATATTCATCTGAAACGTCTTCAAGACTGGAAAACTTCCTATAGAATCCGGAATGATTCCGCTTAACTGATTGTAAGCAAGATCAATGCTGGATAAGTTTTTCAATCTTCCTAGTTTTCGTGGGAGTCGACCAGTTAGATAATTGCCACGCATAGCTAATAGCTCCAATTTAGGGGACTCGCACTCACAAAGTCGTTCAAGGAGCTCAGACACATCTCCCGAAAAATTGTTAGATTTGTTGGTTTTACGGATATAAATTAGTAGACGTGAGTTAGGATCGAACTCGAGACTATGGGATTGCACACTTTACGTATGAGAATTTAAAGTTAATAATTAAATATAAATGTTATATTTATTTATTTATTAAACGAAATAACTAACGGATGTTAAGTAATTAATGTAATGGATTAACGATCGTTAAATGTTTATGGAAAAGGATTAAATTGCAAAAGTTGGGAAGGTTCCGGAATCCCTTTAGGGATACCAAACCGATCGGCCAAGGGAGCTAAACAAGGAAAGAAAAACCAACTTGTTCACCAAGTTTAGTTGGGTATATAAACAAGGCTAGGGGTTTTATTTTTCCATCTCTTGTGCTCATTAGCTAAACCCTAAAAAATTGTTTTGTGTGTGTTTTTCTTCTCCAAACCCGTCGAACAGCTTTGTGGGTGTCGATCCACACTTTTTCCACAAAACAAGTTATTTGTTTGATAAAAACTAGCATTACTTTAATTCGGTTTAGTACGTGTGTACAAGAACATAGTAATAACATACTTTTGTTATTATCTTGGATTGAATTACAAAACGGTAAGAGGTAATTCATATAATCCTATAAACCCTAATTAGGGTTCATCTCAATTGCTAGTTTGTGGATTTGATTCTTGTTCAGCTAGAATCAAGAAAGGTACGCATACTTTATTCTTTAGTTAATTAATTATTCATTATATGTTCCTATACGCTTCCGCACTTACTTTGATGTTTATTGTTTATATTTATGATTAGTCATGTTATATAATTCCAACAGTGGCATCACGAGATTGGTTTTAATGAGTAATTAATTACTAAACACGTAAAAAACGGATATTGTATTGTGTTTGATATGATTTATTCTAGGGTTTTGGTTATAATTATATAAACCCTAATTTTAGGGTTAGGGTTTTTGCCCTAATTTGGTTTTAAAAAATCTTTTATGGATCAAAATTTTTTTTATGGGTGGAAACCCTAAAATTTTTTAGTCGATTTCCTTATTTTTTTAGGGTTTATATTAATTGTTATGTTATCTATATCGAAACCTAGATTTAATATATTTGTTACGTGATAAATTCATGAATAAAGTGTTATGTGACATGGAATTGTATGCGATCTTGTGACTTATTGAATAATTGTTATGTTATATCCATGATGATACATGCATGTTCGTCATGGATGGTTGCTTGAAGATTTAATTGTTAAGATTGGTTATGCGAAAATTAATTGTTAAGTTTTATACACATGTATATTTATGATAAATCTTGAATTGGGAAAAACTCCAATTATATATATTAATGAATCAATCATGTGCAATTTGGTATATCATTAATTATGGGTTTACGCAATCGATTCGTCGATGTATGTGGCTCACTTTCAATTGAGAGAGTGAAAGCCCTAATTAATATATATACGTTAATTTAACCTAGACATTGATTATTAATAGGGTTTTATCGAATAAGTTGCATGTGGCTACTTGTTTACACGTATAAATTGTTTATTATGTGCGCATTGTTTTTTAGTAGTTTATTTTTTATTGGTATTACTTGTTTGTTTATTATGTGCGACAGTTTTAAGCAAAGGGTAATTTTGAATAGAAAAATAATACGGACTAAATAATGGTGAAATTTGATTTGTTTTGGAAGAGTTAAGTTTTCAATAGTTTAATTTATTGATGATTTTGGTACTATGGTTGAACGGCTCACCCATTAGAATGAACTATAAAGGGGTTAATAAAGAAGTGCATGATCACACTTGAAAGGATGTCTAAGGTTATGCTTTGCGCTTACCTGGTCCTCTGCCCCTGTAAGTTCGAATGGAGCTACTTAGTAAGCCATAAAATGTGCAAACTCATCTTAAGGGCGGATTAGTTTTAATTCCATGCGCCACTTCGGTGGTAATTACCCAAAATACTAAGTGTTTACACTTATGCAAAAGTACGGTATAATGGACGATAATTATCACTAAATTCCTTGATTGGTGAACCCAATACCTCAATCAAAACTTTGATAATTTGATCTTTATGAATTGGTAATAAAAAGTTTTTTTATTAAATTTATGCTACAAGATGAATGCATGACATCTTTGTACATATTTGATTTGACCACATAAAATCAAAACTACTACCCTTTTAAATTAAGTTATATGCCATCTAATTAAAAGGAACACTTGAAGTTGCAATTTATGTCATGAGAGTACTTGGCTAGATTGTAATGGAGAGGTACATCTCTATGTAAAGTCAGACCTTACATGGACATATTTGCAGTTCTTTAAGTTAGACACTTAAGTTGAGTAGGAAGTGAGACTTGGACTCAATGGCATAAGATGGGATGAAACATGTTTATATTTGCAATAGCTTTGGAAAATATAAATCCCATAATGATCTAGGAATTGGAAATTGTTTGTCAATTATTGTTCGACAGAATACCCTATTATGTGCTTTCGTTACTAGCAGATCAACTGATGTAATGGAACTATGATAATTTGGATCCTAGTTTTCGAGAAAATTCTATGGTTATATGAATATTACCTTGGGTATTTTATTTTCTTGAAAAGTTTAATTATCGAAAATACTAAAATTGAATTTTGCTAATTCTTTAAATGTTTTAATGCAACATTAAACCGTAAACGAAGGTTATTCCTATATTGGTAAATTGATCTACACCTGTAAGGGTTTTTGGTAGAGTCGACTTTGCTAAAAGAATAAACCTAGTCCTCTTTTCATAAGAAAGAGTGAGATTCAATCCTATTCCTTTTCATGAATGAAGAAAGGTATGATAGGACAATTATTATTGTCTAAATTCTAAATACGTAACTCGTAAGCAAATTTTAATAGTTAAGAAAATTGCATATTTTATGAGTTATTAAATTAGAAGCTAGACTAATTACTGTATAATTGGTAAAAGACAAACTAGCATATTTTATCTAGTTGTTTTGTTTTGACCATTTAAAAAGTACTACTTACAATTGTTGGAATAGTAGAACTATTAAGAAAGAAATTGCATGCCCAATTTTTCAAGTTAATAGCATTGATGGATAATTCATCATCTACATAGTAGAATACACTCTTTTAAGTACATAAGTAATTGTTATGTATGGACTTTCTCAAAAGTGTAGGGAAGTAAACAGAACGCTATTTTCTTTCACTGGTTAATGAAACACTTTCAATGTTGTCAAATCCAGTGGGAGTATTGTGTTCTTGTTACTGAATAAAGAATTAATGTAATGATCTCTAATTCAGTGGGAGTTACAAGCTTTGTCATCTTGGTAGTAACCCAGAGTATCTCTAGAATGTCTTTAAGATAATTACTTTCTACTTGTAGACACTTATGTTTTCATGGATAGTCATGTACGTTTCCTTATTAGACAATGAAGTGGTTCTACATCTACTAGTTATGCTAATATCAATGACACAATTATATTAGTCACATAAACAAACATATGTCGTGTTGTTTATCTGCTACATGATGTTGTTCCATACACAAGTGGGAGAAATCTATATTGTGTGCAAGGTACAACATATAGGTATATGATTTAAAGGATTCTCTTGACTGCAAGGTAAGAGACCAACATTCTAATATAACTTGTACATATCTAATTCAAGAAACACTTGGTATTGCAATTTATGTCATGTCAGAACTTGGCGAGATTGCAACAACAAAGTAAATCTCTATGTGAAGTCAGACCTTGCATGGACATATTTGCAGTTTCTAAATTAGACAAGTATTTAGAATATGTGTCAAGATGATAGATATAAGACTACTTCAAATTAAATATTTATGTATTATTAAAATGACATAAATATATGAAGTAATCTAATACTACTTTAATTTGTATATAGTTATGAATTATTGAAATGACATAAATAAATGAATAAATAATGTAGTCTTATATTATTGGGAAGTAAATAAATTAACTTGAAATTACTATTGAAACCATGAGTTGTGTTCATAATTACTTTAGTTAAACATGTTTATGATTTATTGTAAAGACATAAACATAAAGTCTTTTAAGACTTATAATAAAGTAAGACGTTAACTTGTTATATATTTTTTTAATTAAGACATATACAAGAAGTCATTGAGTTGATCAATGATTTATAACGTATAATGGGATTATAACAGTTTATGTTTTCTTGATAAAACATGGATATGAAGTGACTTGGTTAAAGAGTACTTGTGTTATAAAGCATGCAGTTGGATTGAAAGGTCTATTATACCATTAAGTTGACTTAGTTGGTAAATAAGTAAGCCAAAAGAAATATGTTTATCTTATATATTGTTAGATTGTCTTACAATATTAATTCTAATGAATACCACAAGTTGATGGTATGTTCAGTTAGGAGAATCAAACTATATTTGATTTGTTTGATTCATGATAACCATAACTTCTTTCTTAAAAAGTAACAAGGTTAGAAATTAAGTATGGATTGAATATACTCAATATGACTTCAACCTAGAAGATTAATAAAACACTATTTTATTATGGAATGTGATGAATCACATTAAGTTTTAAAATTGAAGATTTTGAATTTTTTAAACTACTTATGAATAGGTTATTAACAAACTTAAGTCAGGAATTATCAATATGTATTTGTAATGTCCCGAAAAGAGAACAATGTAGTTTTGCTCTAAATTGCTAAGTATATATAGATAGTCTATATATTACAAAAGGCAAGTGAGAGTTTTTTTTATCTTGAAAGATAAAATTACAAAATACATAATCTTCTAAAACACACTAGTAAATATCATGATGAGGTTAGACATGTAAATGATAGACCTCATGATGATGGAATTTTCATTCATAGATCTGCAAGGATATCTCATATATTTGACTTATATCTTTGAGAAATATGAGTTACAGGATTATAGTAAACCTGATAATCATTATGATGGATTACCAAATATTGAATTGGGTAAATTACTCATACTATGAATGTTAAAGATGATGTCTATAAAGATAATCAATTTTGGAAATTTGGTTTATCTTAATAGTTAGACTAGAGAATGGAAATGAGTTTCTTCAAAGAGATGAAAAACCCTAGTTGTTTGTATTTCTATGTAGAAATCATATGGACAAAATATTGTACACATATTTAATGCTTGTCTTATGACAAGATTATTAATCATACTTAAGCAATTAATTGTGATTGAATATTCTTTCATAGACACATTAAATATATATAAAGATAATAATTGTCATACTTGTTTTCATTAATATGAAATATGACAAAGGAATATCAAAAATCTTTCTTGGAAAATTACTTGAGCGAGGACGGTAAGTAATCGAAAGGTTTTTTGAATTCATATAATCTTTGGAAGTGTACGAAGTGCAATAATTCATGAATGGATAAATGCGTGCATCTATGAAATTATTCTTATGTTAAATTATTAAATCCTAGTTTCGATTTATAATTGAAATAAGATAAATTTTAAGTATTCCTAAAAGCTAGTGGGAGTATTATGTTAAGGTTTTAAATCTTATATGTTGTATAACATATAGGAAGTAACATTCCTTGAAAGCTAAATGTTAAGTCTTAGATTGGAATGAAACTTCATTTGTAAGATTTAAGAATTAAAACATACAACCTTGGAATATATGTTTATTATTAATAAACATGTGCAGTAAAATAAATGATTCTAATAAAACATGATATATTATTTGGAAAATGGATAAAAATCTTTTGACAAGATAGAACATGAATGAAATCTAAGTTTGACATGTAGATTCATCATGTACATCATGTAGTGTATTCAAATTGTTGTATCATTCTTGAATGATAAATGATTTGACAACATTGATATCTAACTAAAAGTTATTAGATAACTTGTGTAATGAATATTCTAATAGAATTACATCCTCAGCCCTGGAATTGCTCCTAGATTCTATGGATGAACAATATGTCAATTGTTGTGCAAATTGTTATCAGCTTCAAACTTGAATGTTTGGAAGACATAAAACATTACACAATAAGATATTAAAGTTTACGGAGTTTTAATGAGCATATTGTTGTTTGTATACAATGATGCTGGTTTAATTGAGATGACACTCAATACTAGTCATGGTAGGATTTCATCCTTGTTAATGACCATGTGAACTAGTTGTGCTACTAAGAGCGCTGTTGCATTATACATTAAAAGAATAAGAATAATTTAAACTTTAAAATGTTTGAAAGTTTAAATTGTCATAAATTGGTGATAGATGATGTCACACATTTTATGAATTATTATGTGGATTGGTGAATGCACACATACAAGGGCTTCATTAATTGAATTCTTGAAATAAGTATTCTCAAAATTATGATAGATCAAGTTGGTTGATTTATGTCTAGTCAACAAGTATGATTGTCATTACTTGAGGCATAATTCATCAACTGGAATTTTCATGCATTGATCTATTTGGTATTTGGATAAGGGATGTTAAACAATTGTTATAATAAATCAAGTACTTGGTATGTTTGATTTCATAATATATTGTATCCTATATTTGCATGTTTAATCCGTGAATAAATTTATTTATTCTAAATCGTCCATTGTCAATTAATGATATGGGAGTATCATTAAATTAAGACAAATCTGAGAGATATGGTAGAATATACTTGAAATTATATTGATGAGAATGAATACCAATTTCAGATGATATTCAATGAATTGAATATAGGACTTATCCCAACTACATAATTTACTTTGTGGATATTGTTATAAGTAAATTATGAATAGCTATCCTCAGACTTGAGATACCAGATAAGTGTCATGAATGTAGTGCATTTCCGTGGAACAACTTAACGCTATACGTAACTGGTAGTCATAAGGGTTGTTTCCTAAAGTGTTGCAAAGTTCATGGGTTATTCTTGTAGTCAAGATAGAATTTGTTCCTTCAAATTTATTTTGGAGTTTATATCACTTTGGGCCCTCGTAGGGTTGACAAGATGTTTGCATGGCCATGCCCAAAGTTCTCCCCTGAATATGTTCAGAAGATTTGGTAATCTTGCTCAATAACTTATAACGAGAAAGCAGAATAGTTGAATAAAGAATGACTTAATTCCATATCTTTATTTAACATGGTATTAGAAACAAAAGGATAATAATAATGAGAAATCATTAAAAGGTTTTCCAGGAGCCTTGCTCGAGTTGTACTAGAGGCATCGAAGTGTTGCTAGACGCTAACCGAATGTGATCACTCTATTAAGATATATCCAAGTGGGAGCTGTTTGTTTTATGGATATAAATTAGTAGACGTGAGTTAGGATCGAACTCGAGACTATGGGATTGCACACTTTACGTATGAGAATTTAAAGTTAATAATTAAATATAAATGTTATATTTATTTATTAAACGAAATAACTAACGGACGTTAAGTAATTAATGTAATGATTAACGATCGTTAAATGTTTATGGAAAATGATTAAATTGCAAAAGTTGGGAAGGTTCCGGAATCCTTTTAGGGATACCAAACCGATCGGCCAAGGGAGCAAAACAAGGAAAGAAAAACCAACTTATTCATCAAGTTTAGTTGGGTATATAAACAAAGCTAGGGGTTTTATTTTTCCATCTCTTGTGCTCATTAGCTAAACCCTAAAAAATTGTTTTGTGTGTGTTTTTCTTCTCCAAACCGGTCGAACACCTTTGTGGGTGTCGATCCACACTTTTTCCACAAAACAAGTTATTTGTTTGATAAAAACTAGCATTACTTTAATTCGGTTTAGTACGTGTGTACAAGAACATAGTAATAACATACTTTTGTTATTATCTTAGATTGAATTACAAAACGGTAAGGGGTAATTCATATAATCCTATAAACCCTAATTAGGGTTCATCTCAATTGCTAGTTTGTGGATTTGATTCTTGTTCGGCTAGAATCAAGAAAGGTATGCATACTTTATTCTTTAGTTAATTAATTATTCATTATATGTTCCTATACGCTTCCGCACTTACTTTGATGTTTATTGTTTATATTTATGATTAGTCATGTTATATAATTCCAACAAGATTGCAGATCAAGGGTAGTCAAATTGCAAAGATTACTTAAAGATTTAGGTATCTCCTCGGCAATTTGATTGTTCGATAAATCAATATGAACAATCCGGGATAAGTTTTGAAGATTGGTAAGAATTGGAACAGAAAGGTTGCAGTTACTAACATCAAGCAAACGAAGATCACGTAGGCTAGACAACCCATTCAATATCGAGGAAGAATTAACAAACATGTTACTTGAAACACGAAGAGTCGTCAAAGAAGGCATGCTACGGAAACCACTATGGGTTCCCGGCTTTACACCTCTAATAAAACAATTAGTAAGATCTAATAATTCTAAATCATGTAGAGTAAAAATCCAACTAGGCAACAAACTATCAAATAGGTTAACCGAAAGATCTAGGACAATAAGAGAAGTAAAACTAACTGTGGTTGGATCACTAGGAATCTGAGTTAAGCTACATGAAGAAAAGTGTAGTTCTTGCAATGAAGAGAGAGTACTGATCACCTGAAGCCAATCTGAAGCTTCGGCGAGGTTAACGCCCGCCATATCTAGATGCTGCAATTGTTTTAGATTCCTTACCCAGCTTAAATTATTCGAATGAAGATTACTGAATAACTTATCGTCCTGAAGAGCTAGAACTCGTAACCTATACAAATTCCCGAGCTTCTGAGGAACTTTCCCGCCAAATTGGGACTTTGACATATTTAGATATGTCAGATTTTTTAGTGAACCAATGAATGCTGGAACAGGGCCGAATCCAAAGTCGTTGCAACTTAAGTCTAGATACCTAAGTTGTACAACTTGATCAAGCTAGAACTTATGTTTCCACCTAACCTTTGTTTGGACGCTTCTTCGAGTTCATCATCGGTGTCATCAGGTCCACGAAGGCGAATCTCAAGAACATGCCCTGTGAAGTTATCACATACCACGCCAGACCAACTGCAACAATCATTACCAGTCCAAGACGAGAGGCGGTTGGCTTGGTCAATAAGCTTGTTCTTGAACTGAATGAGTGCCAATCTTTCGGTTGCTTTACATAAAACATCATCTTGATTTTGGTTACATAGACATAAAATGCAAAATGATGAGATTACAAGAAACCAAAGGCTAGATGATGAAGAAAAAGTAAGTATCATTGTAGTGATGTTGAACTTTTTCTTTTTTTTACACTTTTAGCAACTTGCTTTTTAAGGACAATGTTAAACTACATAATATTTCGAGACCCCCTCATCTTGATTATATATATCTAGCTACCTCGTACTATGACCAAGAACTTGTTTGATAATGACATAACATTGTGACACAAATATGACATCAGCATGAAAATTAATAAACTAATTTTTTCTGTTAATATGATAAGCTAGAATCTCTAGTTGCATGAGAGATGAATGTTCTCAGAATGCACACGAGGGAAATATGTAGAAAACATACAACCATCGAACCTCTAGCCGCGAAGGTAAATGTTCGACTAAAAAAGATCATGTCAAAGACGTGACGAGATCACTGTCTAAAAGAAAACGTTATCTTTCACACGCTACAATATTGTATGCAAACACTTTCAATAAATCTTTTAAAAAAAATGTAAAATTTTATTGAGGTTTTTATTAGTTTGATACATACTGCAACTTGCTTTTAATTTGTAAGGACAATGTTGGACCACAGAAGATAAGAGACCCCGGGCCTCATATTGATTATATCTTGGTACTATGTAGGGGTGGCAATTGTCGACATGGCATAGTTGACACGAATCCGACACTAAGTTAAACAAATTTGGCTTGAGAATAAACAAATTCAGGTTAAAAACATGTTAACCCGTCTAACCCATTTAATAAACGGGTTGTTTTTTAATTGAGTAAGTATTAAAAAGGTTAACCCGTGAACCTATTTAAGTATATAAGCTACTAAAATTAGAGTATGTAGCTTGGATTTTATGTTAGGAATTGGATTAAATATATTTTGTTATGTACTTAATATATGAGTGAATTACGATTATATCCAGATTCATTGAATTTGTCGCATAGTTATTTGTATGCTATTTTTATCAATTTTTAGATCTTTATATCATTTTTGCATTTAAACTAGTCAAATCGACAAACTACTAACCTTATTCACCGCTTGATCTATTTACTTAAACAGGTTAAACGGGTCACAAATGAATTACACGTGTTATGCAGGTCTGGGTTAGGGTTGAGTTTCTTGATACGATTAATAAATTGACCGTGTTTGAATAGAGGTTATAATAACACGGGCAACCGCGAACCCGAATACGTCAACTCAAACACGACTCGATTAGCACCCCTACGAACTTGTTTGATTATGATGTAGCATTTTGACACAAATATGATATCATCATGAAGGCCATGAAAATTAAAATGATTTTTTTTATTTAAATGTAATAATTATATAGAGGTAAATGTTCTTAATATGCATGAGAAGCCGGAGAACATATCTAGACGACCCAAATTCACTAAAAATGAGCCATTGAATTATGCGAAATTGGTAATACCCTTACAAATATTGGATAAGAAGAACAAAAAAGGGGAGCATACATGACTTACGTTATCTTTTGACGTTGTTGTTCAAACTATATCGTGGGTTTTCTGAAAATTTAAAAACGACGTGGCCTTCTCGATAAAGAGACCGAAGAAGAACCTCATCTTCAACGATATTAAACATCTTTCTTTTTCTTTGATTTCTACTGTAGCTAAGAAATACTCACTTAATTGGATAGAATGGTTCATCAATCCTTGTTTAATGCTCTTAAGTATTATTGTGTAATTTTGTTTTTAACCCCTTGCTAGGTTGTCTTTATAAAGATTGTCGCTTAAAAGAAAAAACATTATCTTTCATACGACAGTTATATCATTAGCAAACTGATGTCCTTTAGTTTGTGCAAATTGTTGAAGGTATAGATTCAACCAGTTTTTATTGCACAAACACTGACGGTATTACATGGTTTACTAGTACAAATATACGAAAAGTAAGATATTAACTAAAGTAACATATAATTAATTTCAACTTTTTATCTTACTTGAACAAATTAATGAATTACAATGTGCAATGCGTAAGTTATTAAATCAAAATTACACTTAATTACATGACAAATATGTTGTGTCATATTCTTAAACAAAAACAAAGTTATTGTTTAAATATGAACAAGAAAATCTCTCGATGGGAATTAGGAGCGTTGATGATTTATCAACTAAGAGCACAAGGTATGAAGGAGGACAACACGTCAAATGCATCATTTTTTCATGCCAAATTTGTGCCAACCATACCGTCATTTTGTGCAATTCGTGAGCCAAACGATCCCAAGCCATTTAAATGGCTCACGCCATTTTTTTTAATTGTGAGTGAGTGGATATTTTTAATGGGGTATTTTGTGAGACCCAATAACATTTTATTGTGTGTTATGAGGGAATGTGTTTTAGTTATTGATGTGTTATTAGAAGGTGTATGATGTAGCGTTGATGTGACATACTAATAACGTGTTATTCGTCATTTCAATTATAAATAGTATCATTTTATATGCTCAGAACTTTATATAGTATTTTATACAATACTTGCCATGTACTTTTCTTACGTTATATTTATCTTACTTTTTTGTCCTTTAAACGTCTCGCTTAAAAGTTAAGATACTTTAAAATGCAAAGTATTTCATCATGCTCGTAGAAGGAAAAAAGATACTAGGTCAGCATGACTTTGTCGGATATTGGTGACTCGAAGGTCATCTTTGTAGTTCAAGAATTAGCAAGGTTACATGTATCTTCAGGTAATCGTCAATTTCCCTAAAGCCTCTTCTGATAAAATTGATGTCAACACTTGCTGATTAGATGTCGTTTTTTTTAGGGCTTTAAAGAAGACACTCATGACATTTTTTGGGTTAAATGAAAATCTATTCTTCTCGATCATAAATTTGGGGGTTTAGGAGTCGGTTGTCTCCACTCGTAAAACGTTGGTCTTCTAGGCAAATGGAAATGGTGTTTCCTTACTGAGGAAAATGCCATTTGGCGGATTGTCATTAAAGAATTCGATGATCTTTATAGAGGCTTTGGATCTTCTGTGAATTCTTGTGGCAGTGGTGGTATTTGGCTTGACTTCATCAAAGTTGTAAAGTTAATTGATAATATTGATGGCTCCTTCAAATTCTCTTTCAACCGCAAAATCTCAAGTGGTGGTAATACGATGTTTTTGAAGGATTCTTGCTGCGAAGACGGATCACGATTGATGGATAAGTTTCCAAGGTTGTTTGCCCTTGAATCAAATAAGGACTGCATGGTCTGTGATAGATGGTGCAATGCATTTGGGGTGGCCGATGGCCTTGGCGTTTTTCCCCACGTGGTAGGGCAATTGATGATGTTTGCATACTAGTGTCTCTTATCGGGAATCTCTCTCTTTCCGAGGAGGGTTTTGATAATGGGTTTGGTCTAAAGATCCGTCAGGACGGTTTAAGGTTAGCTCTCTCTCGAAAACGATCCAAAACATTCCCTCTCTGATCATGCATTGGGTGATCGTTTTCTCTAGTACTCTTGGATCCCTTGAAAGGTTAATGTATGTGTTTGGAAAGCTTCAATAGATAGGCTAGCAACCCAACCCAACCTATTTATGCGTGGGCTTGTTATTCCCTCCATTGCTTGCCCTTTCTGTGATAGCAATGAGGAGGGGATTGATCATTGCCTCATTAACTGCCCGAAGGTCCTCTCTGTTTGGAAAAAGGTTTGGTGTCGGAGGAATATCGAGTCTCCCGTTTCTTTCCCCTCCTTTTCTATTAGCGATATTGCTCTTGGGAAGCTAAAGGTCAACGGTTGCTCAAAAATTGCAAAGGTTGTTCAGGGGGTCTTTTATATTGTCCTTTGGGCTATTTGGAAGTGGAGATATAGGCTCGTGAATGCAGAATTAGAGGATAAGACGGGTATCTTAGAAGAAGACTTGTTTCCGGCTATCCAACGGCTCTCCAAGCTTTGGCTTTCTGCTCGGATTACCTCATGCCCAACGAATTGGAGTGTTTAGATTGCTAGACCTTTTAACTTGTTTATGTAATTGTTCTTGTTCCTGTGGTTGTTGTTTTTGGTTAGGTCACGTGTCATTGTATATATAGTCATGTTTTGGCCTCCTTTTTGGAGACTCTTGGTAATAAAATTCCTAGCTTTTCAACAAAAAAAAAAAAAAAAAAAAAATTTGCTAATTAGGTATTAACAAATAAATTAACTTGTGCTATTTTTATAGTTTAATATGTAAGAGACCGCTACACTATCAAATTAACCCAACACAAACACTTTTTTTACGCGATTTAGTGAGATGTTTTGAGCTTTTATATTATAGTAAAAACTTTTTAAGTGTAAAACCATATAAATATATATGTATATATATATATATATATATATATATATATATATATATATATATATATATATATATATATATGTATATATATGTATATATAAAGAATGATTATGACTTTCACTCTTAAATCCTAACAAATATTGTATGTTTTATAAACTCGTTATATAAACAAAATATTTCTTTATAAGTGTATACATCTATTACATGTTTCCGCACTTCTTCCTAAAATAGAAAACATGAGTGTAACAAATTGAGTGGACATAATTTCATGTTGTATGTAGGTAGTGCCGATAGATAACAAAAATATTTGTTGACGTTACTATACACATCTATCTCTAACTTTAATAAAATTCCGTTGTTGAGAAAATCACTTTCATGTATCCATGTGTTCACATTCATCTTCTATATTTTCTTTTCCACATTTATCTTTCATAGTCTGAATAGTCCTTTCTTTTGTTAACAAAAATATCTGTATAATTCAATCAATGAAGTTGTGGTATTAGTGTGAATTTGATTAGTCGCATCAACAAAATAGTCACTTTTTGTTTCCAAAAGCTTGACCCGGATCTCATACATGAATACATTTCTTCTCCAAAGTCATCTTCAATGTAAACATGAAAACATGAAATTTGTTATTTTTGTGTGTGATCTCGTCTTCAAAGAAAATACCGAAAATTAGTATAAGGGAATAGACCGAGAGGGCTAAAATATATACCTTAATTAATAACTAAACATGTGTGACAACATTGTGTTGATTGCATCAAATGTTCCAAGTTATGTAAAAACCAATAAAACACTCACATGCATGTTTAGACATAAAATTCCTTATATTCTTTGATTCATTTCTCGTGATAAAATATTTAGTGTGATTCGATTGTCAATAAATTTTCCACCAGGTTAAGGGTTACACCAAATTAAATCTTTTTAACAAATTGTTGAACCTTTGATTTAAAATAGTCTTAAAACAAAGAAATAAAAGGTTATTGAATTAATCACATTTAGCTTTATACGGAGTATAAGTTATGTGTTTTTAAATAAGTTATGGCATAAATTTATGCAAATGCTATTTAAATATATGGGTTGATTTTGTGTGTATAAACTTGAGTAGAAAAAACAAAATTGGTGCAAAAAAAATATTTTTTTTGCACCAAATTTTTTATATGCATTTTCAAATTATCTTCTAAGTCTATTGAATTTTGAGTGAAATAATCAAGCCAGAAAGAGGAATAAAGCGCAATGCATAATAGTACATAGAAAGTATGAACACTGGTGTAAATTAATTACATAGTGCAGACAATTGTAAAAAGGTTGGAGTAAATTCATACTCTGTTACTCCCTTCGTCCATAAATAAGTGTCTACTATTAATTAGTATGTTTAATTATTTTATATTTATGATTATGTTGTAGATTGTTTAAATTGTACATTGTGAAAATTTTATTGTACTTTTTAGTAAGGGGTGTTTTAATTAGTTGTTGTTTAATTTGGTAGATATGCTTTTAATTGGTTGTAAAATGTGAATAAATTATTGTACTTTTAAGTAATGATGTGTTTTAATAAGAGTATTAATTACACAATACATTTTTCTCTCACATTTGACTTTCAACTATTCACTTTTCAATGTTTGACCGTTTTTCTATCATATGTAGTATAGATTTGGCAATGGTTACTCTGTATGTTTGATTTCTTGACATTTACTCTATCAAACATGATGTGTTTATATGTTTGGTTCCGTCATCTTATTATATAAGATATCAGCATTATATACCTTTTTAACTTTACTTTAAAATATCTGTAAATTTCACGATTCTTTTAGCTAGATTTGAATAAATGCTACTTGAATTCCTGAAATTCTTAATATAGATATATAAACTAAGAAGATCCGTTAAATGGAAGCTTAATTATATACTTAGTAATTGATCAAAGAAAATACGCTAGTAGTTTATCATATCGGGATAGATGTGTAAAGGTGGTGTAGAGAGGTATGAATTGCACATGGACAAGCGGACTGACACAAGAACAACAAGGAGAGAAATACCATCACGTACTCCACGATTATGGACGTAATAAATACGGATCGAGTAGTTTACAAACATACGGATATCATCTATGCGAACTACAACACATCATTTATTTTATATTGACTTTATAATCGGGAGTCTATTCCTGAAACTATATTTTATATCAGCGAAACTTGGATTATAAGATAGCTAAATTAAAACTACTTAGAAGCGCGTTGGAGATGTTACTACAAAGAACACAGCTAGAGATCCATCTACTATGTATACAATTCCCGAAATAGTCCTAATGCATGATCACTCTTCAAATCCTGCGAGTCAAGTTACCATCGGGAAACAACAATGAGAAACCGAAGATCAACTTGCTGAATGCATGATTACCACATAAATCAAGAGAGATGGAGATTAACAAATATTTAGATTGAATTTGACCTCATTAATTATTCATCAACGGGTTACTATGAATCAGATTACTGAGCTTGTTGAGTCGAGGTGCTAGCTTCAGAGAACGACACATTTTGTTTATAGCCTACAAGTTACGAGAAAACAGATATTGTGATTCACACCGTTAAGAAAGAAAATCAACAAAATGAAGATTGAGGATCGTATAGTGACTTTTAATTCAAAGTACTAACCTGTGTTTATGATGTATTGTGATAAATCTAATTCTTGAACTTGATCGCTGAAGGTAATAGTTCCTGGAAGTGGCTTACGCTTTTTAAAGCCTGCATGTTACAATCCATATAATCAGATACAAATGTGTAAACTGTTTTCTGTTTGCACACTACCTAAGTAATTTTCTAAATGAGATTAAATCATTTCATTACAGAAAGTTTCTCACACTCGCTACATTTTGAAGTTTTTTGCCTTTCTGTTCCTGTTAATTACTTTTCCATACGTATTTACATATTTATTTGTTTCTCTAGCATATTTTTAAATTTATATATTTCTATTTATGTTAGCATGACATGAAAACTTTGAGTTAAATACACGTATACCGTACCGAACTTCTTGAAAACAATATACAAGGAGAAGTCTGTACTTTTGTTAATACCAAGTTATATATATATATTCAATATTTGGGCGAGCTTAAATCTTCTTTAAAGGTGTTTTCTAAGCGTTTTTTAATCCAGTACGTGTTGTAATTTATTTCAAAACCTTTTTAGGCAAAATGAACATCTAAACGAAAAATAAAATTAAACACTAGAAGTTTAGAGTTAGACTTACAGGGGAATATGAGAAGAATGAAATCTTGAAGCTTAATTCTCATTTCGTCAAGAAAATGATAATATGCATTTCTCCATCGCATGCTAACAAGCAACGGGACAATGATGATCCAAAAACCAACAGCCAAACCAGCTAGTGTAAAGATCACTAGAATCCAATCAAAAGCATCTGATTCATCATCTTGGTCATTGGTTCCTTCGGTATCATCATTATTGGGTTTACAAGCTGCAAGAGGAGCCCCGCATAGTGCATTTCCAACAAAACTGGAATCATCGAACAGTTGAAGTTGTGGGCCTGTCAGGATTCTTCCG
The DNA here is from genome assembly GCA_910596185.1 of Chrysanthemum makinoi. Taxonomy (NCBI): domain Eukaryota; kingdom Viridiplantae; phylum Streptophyta; class Magnoliopsida; order Asterales; family Asteraceae; genus Chrysanthemum; species Chrysanthemum makinoi. Next base: position 117,853,750 of record OU343222.1, on the reverse strand, counting down.
GTGAGGTTATTGTAAGAAACATTCAAATTATTCAAACTACTTAACGATGACAAGCTGGAAGGAATCTTTCCGTCAAGATGATTCAAAGAAAGATCTAAAGATTCAAGCTGTCTCATTTCTGTGAATGTGTTAGGAATACTTCCAGTTAAATCATTTTGTGACAAATTCAGGAACCGCAAGCCCGGAAGTTCCACAAGTTCACTAGGAATTGACCCAGAAAATAGGTTTTCTGAAAGGTCTATTGTGGTCACTAGATAAAGGATTGTGCTATATGCTGAAAGCCGCCCCTTTGTCACCAACGATGCGCTGCCAAAAACTTGATTCTGAAATAGAATATCGTAAGGAACAATAGGAGTAATTGAGGTCTCCCTTCCAACAATGACACTGAAATTCTTAAAACATGTCGGTAGATTCCCAGAAAGATCATTATGGGCAAGATCTAAGATCTGAATAGAACTGAGATGACATATTTCAACAGGGATGTTACCGTCTAACTTGTTCGAACGAAGACTTAGAAGCTTTAGACTTGTACTCTCTCTCCCTATTGATGCAGGTATTTGTCCGGTTAATCCGTTTTCTGCAAGCTCAAGAATGATCAAGCTCTTGGAATTCAGTAACGACATCGGTAAACTCCCAAATAGCCTGTTATTGCGCATATCCAATGATGCTAGAGAGGATATATTTCCTAGAGAGGGTGGGATTATACCAGAAAATCGGTTTTTCTCTAGGTTCAGAATGATTAGAGATTCCCAAGTTATCCAACAATCTGGAAGAACACCTGACATGTTATTGTTTCCTAGATTAAGAACTCTTAGCAGTTGCGGTTCTTGAATCTCGGAACACAGATACTGATCAAGAGACCCCGAAATATTGTTGTACGAAAGATCTAGGAAATCGAGGTTGACTTTACTAAAGTTACTGGGCAGGAGACCGTTGAAATGGTTGGCACTTAGATCTAGAACCGCTCCTTGTGTAAGAAAACTAACATCACCCAACTTCCCTCGAATGTTATTGTGGGATATGTTCAAGTAGGTTCACGGCGAAGGCGTAGTCAAATCCAATTGGGGATGCCTGATATGTTTGCGTTGGCTAAATCCACTCTGCTAACATGGTTTTGCGACTGAACCCACGAAGGAAAACGAGGACCTAAACTGCAAGAACCAATTCTTAACACGCTGAGTTGGAAAGGCGGGATCCAATTTTCATTTAGCTTAAACGCTAACTTGTTATCCCCAATCCACAAAGTGCCCAAGGATGTCAGATTGGTAAAGTGGTTTTCGGTCACAATACCCGTAAAAAGATTGTGATGAAGAGTTAGAAAAGTTACCTTCCCAAGCAGTCCAATACTTTCAGGAAGACTCCCATTCAACTTGTTAAAGGAAAGATCTAAGAAATCCAACGATGATAAACCACCAATCGTTTCAGGGATCGAACCTTCAAGTCCATTTATATTCATCTGAAACGTCTTCAAGACTGGCAAACTTCCTATAGAATCCGGAATGATTCCGCTTAACTGATTGTAAGCAAGATCAATGCTGGATAAGTTTTTCAATCTTCCTAGTTTTCGTGGGAGTCGACCAGTTAGATAATTGCCACGCATAGCTAATAGCTCCAATTTAGGGGACTCGCACTCACAAAGTCGTTCAAGGAGCTCAGACACATCTCCCGAAAAATTGTTAGATTGCAGATCAAGGGTTGTCAAATTGCAAAGATTACTTAAAGATTTAGGTATCTCCTCGGCAATTTGATTGTTCGATAAATCAATATGAACAATCCGGGATAAGTTTTGAAGATTGGTAAGAATTGGAACAGAAAGATTGCAGTTACTAACATCAAGCAAACGAAGATCACGTAGGCTAGACAACCCATTCAATATCGAGGAAGAATTAACAAACATGTTTACTTGAAACGAAGAGTCGTCAAAAGGCATGCTACGGAAACCACTATGGGTTCCCGCTTTGAACCTCTAATAAAACAATTAGTAAGATCTAATAATTCTAAATCATGTAGAGTAAAAATCCAACCAGGCAACAAACTATCAAATAGGTTAACCGAAAGATCTAGGACGATAAGAGAAGTAAAACTAACTGTGGTTGGATCACTAGGAATCTGAGTTAAGCTACATGAAGAAAAGTGTAGTTCTTGCAATGAAGAGAGAGTACTGATCACCTGAAGCCAATCTGAAGCTTCGTGAGGTGCGCCGCCATATCTAGATGCTGCAATTGTTTTAGATTCCTTACCCAGCTTAAATTATTCGAATGAAGATTACTGAATAACTTATCGTCCTGAAGAGCTAGAACTTGTAACCTATACAAATTCCCGAGCTTCTGAGGAACTTCCCCTCCAAATTGGGACTTTGACATATTTAGATATGTCAGATTTTTTAGTGAACCAATGAATGCTGGAACAGGGCCGAATCCAAAGTCGTTGCAACTTAAGTCTAGATACCTAAGTTGTACCAACTTGATCAAGCTAGAACTTATGTTTCCACCTAACCTTTGTTTGGGCCTTCTTGAGAGTTCATCATCGGTGTCATCAGGTCCACGAAGGCGAATCTCAAGAACATGCCCTGTGAAGTTATCACATACCACGCCAGACCAACTGCAACAATCATTACCAGTCCAAGATGAGAGGCGGTTGGCTTGGTCAATAAGCTTGTTCTTGAACTGAATGAGCGCCAATCTTTCGGTTGCTTTACATAAAACGTCAACTTGATTTTGGTTACATAGACATAAAATGCAAAATGATGAGATTACAAGAAACCAAAGGCTAGATGATGAAGAAAAAGTAAGTATCATTGTAGTGATGTTGAACTTTTTGTTTTTTTTACACTTTTAGCAACTTGCTTTTTGAAGGACAATGTTAAACTACATAATATTTCGAGACCCCCTCATCTTGATTATATATATCTAGCAACCTCGTACGATGACCAAGAACTTGTTTGATAATGACGTAACATTGTGACACAAATATGACATCAGCTTGAAAATTAATA
>OU343222.1:117748255-117845755 GCA_910596185.1 Chrysanthemum makinoi | reverse complement strand
ATGTTTATTGTTTAAATTTTGTTAGTTTATAGTTATTATTAGTTCAATTGCCTTGAAACCGTTTATAATTATAATAATTAGTTGTTTAAATTTTGTTAGTTTATAGTTATTATTTGGTGAAAAAAGTGAAATGGTATGTATGTTAAAATAATGGTATGTATGTTAAAAAAGTGAAATGATATGTATGTTAAAAAAGTGAAATGGTATGTATGTTAAAAAGTGAAATGGTATGTATGTTAAAATAATGGTATGTATGTTAAAAAAGTGAAATGATATGTAGTTTATAGTTATTATTTGTTGACATGTGCTCGTTTATATTATTTTGTTAGTTTATAGTTATTATTTGTTGATATGAGCCGTTTATAGTTTATAATAATTAGTTGTTTTAGGATTTTAGTGATTAATTTTGAAAAATCCCCGTCTAAAATTAATCATCCTATGTTGAAGCCCTCATCAATGTTGATGATGATGGTGTTGGAAAATCCCCAGCTTGTCATTTTACCACTTCCAAGTCTTTGGTTATCATTATGTATATATTGTGACATAATTTTCCAAAATAAAAATTGTGACTAATTTAATAATCGTTAAATACAGCTAATGAGTTCTTGTGTTTAGATTGCCTTTTGCCTAGGGCTATACAATGATGAATATGAATGCGTTTACTATGAACAAACGCTTGTTTTAAAAATCCATGCTTTATGGGGTATTATTTTAGCTTAAAGTAGAATAACGTGGTTTACTTGATTAATTTGTAGATTATACTGTGATTCTTATGTAACATAATTATTAGTTCTTGTATCCAATGGCGTGAGGTGCTTTCCGTGAGCGAGTAATGTCGGAGATTGTATTTCTATACATATTCTTGTTTTCCACTCCCAATCCCCGCCTCCATTTCTCTCGAGAAAATTATTGAACATCCCCATACCCGTTCCAAGTGAGGATCGCGGTTCAGGCGGGTAGGGATTTTCCACCCATAATTACAAATTAGTCAAAAATATAAAATATGACTCATAAAGTATCTAAACAAACGGACATCGTGCATGGTTAGACTAAGTATAATGTCAATTTAACTTTAAAGCGTCGTAAATATTGAATATCACATATGCTATAAAAACAACGTGCACTATATGTGTTTATGTAGACATATATGGTTGAGTAATACGTAAATAGCGTTTATACTTATACATTAAAAATTCGAGTTAGGGTTTGAGGATTTATGCTATCACATCTCCATCTCACCATTTGAATTGAGGTTCCCCGTCCATCTCCATCCATGGTCAACTTAGAGATTCCCCAATCCAATTGGGTTTGAGGATCGGATCTCCATTAACTACGGGATTTTTGCCATCCCTAATTTTGTTATCGGTTTCTAATCAAACTAAGTTGAGTTCTTTTGTTTGTTAATAAATTTGAACAACATGTAGATTGCAGCAATAAACAATTGATATCATGCGTAAAAACTTGAATTAATACTACAAAAGAACCATATGGGTCAAAGCACCGAGTATAACGTCGCGTATATATAGATAGTTTAAGTTTAAATTATAATCTAAAGTCAAACCTTGCATATTGACAGGAAGCCCTATCCCTATATACTAGAGTATTACTATTTCCCACTTTTAAACCCTAGTTGCATTAACGGTTTTGTTGTTCATGATTTTTGAGCTGAATGTATGGAGCTACGTACATATATTTCTATCTAAAATGTCTTTATTAATTACATAACGCACAGTTGGAAAAACTGTACAAGAAGAACAAAAAAGGGGAGCATACATGACTTACGTTATCTTTTGACGTTGTTGTTCAAACTATATTGTGGGTTTTCTGAAAATTTAAAAACGACGTGGCCTTCTCGATAAAGAGACCGAAGAAGAACCTCATCTTCAACGATATTAAACATCTTTCTTTTTCTTTGATTTCTACTGTAGCTAAGAAATACTCACTTAATTGGATAGAATGGTTCATCAATCCTTGTTTAATGCTCTTAAGTATTATTGTGTAATTTTGTTTTTAACCCCTTGCTAGGTTGTCTTTATAAAGATTGTCGCTTAAAAGAAAAAACATTATCTTTCATACGACAGTTATATCATTAGCAAACTGATGTCCTTTAGTTTGTGCAAATTGTTGAAGGTATAGATTCAACCAGTTTTTGTGCACAAACACTGACGCTATTACATGGTTTACTAGTACAAATATACGAAAAGTAAGATATTAACTAAAGTAACATATAATTAATTTCAACTTTTTATCTTACTTGAACAAATTAATGAATTACGATGTGCAATGCGTAAGTTATTAAATCAAAATTACACTTAATTACATGACAAATATGTTGTGTCATATTCTTAAACAAAAACAAAGTTAATGTTTAAATATGAACAAGAAAATCTCTCGATGGGAATTAGGAGCGTTGATGATTTATCAACTAAGAGCACAAGGTATGAAGGAGGATAACACGTCAAATGCATCATTTTTTCATGCCAAATTTGTGCCAACCATACCGTCATTTTGTGCAATTCGTGAGCCAAACGATCCCAAGCCATTTAAATGGCTCACGCCATTTTTTTTAATTGTGAGTGAGTGGATATTTTTAATGGGGTATTTTGTGAGACCCAATAACATTTTATTGTGTGTTATGAGGGAATGTGTTTTAGTTATTGATGTGTTATTAGAAGGTGTATGATGTAGCGTTGATGTGACATACTAATAACGTGTTATTCGTCATTTCAATTATAAATAGTATCATTTTATATGCTCATAACTTTATATAGTATTTTATACTATACTTGCCATGTACTTTTTTTACGTTATATTTATCTTACTTTTTTGTCCTTTAAACGTCTCGCTTAAAAGTTAAGATACTTTAAAATGCAAAGTATTTCATCATGCTCGTAGAAGGAAAAAAGATACTAGGTCAGCAAGACTTTGTCGGATATTGGTGACTCGAAGGTTATCTTTGTAGTTCAAGAATTAGCAAGGTTACATGTATCTTCAGGTAATCGTCAATTTCCCTAAAGCCTCTTCTGATAAAATTGATGTCAACACTTGCTGATTAGATGTCGTTTTTTTGGGGCTTTAAAGAAGACACTCATGCCATTTTTTGGGTTAAATGAAAATCTATTCTTCTCGATCAGAAATTTGGGGGTTTAGGAGTCGGTTGTCTCCACTCGTAAAACCTTGGTCTTCTAAGCAAATGGAAATGGTGTTTCCTTACCGAGGAGAATGCCATTTGGCGGATTGTCATTAAAGAATTCGATGATCTTTATAGCGGCTTTGGATCTTCTGTGAATTCTCGTGGCAGTGGTGGTATTTGGCTTGACATCATCAAAGTTGTAAAGTTAATTGATAATATTGATGGCTCCTTCAAATTCTCTTTCAACACTTAAAATCTCAAGTGGTGGTATCGATGTTTTGGAAGGATTCTTGGTGCGAAGACGGATCACGATTGATGGATAAGTTTCCAAGGTTGTTTGCCCTTGAATCAAATAAGGACTGCATGGTCTGTGATAGATGGTGCAATGCATTTGGGGTGGCCGATGGCCTTGGCGTTTTTCCCCACGTGGTAGGGCAATTGATGATGTTTGCACACTAGTGTCTCTTATCGGGAATCTCTCTCTTTCCGAGGAGGGTTCTGATAATGGGTTTGATCTAAAGATCCGTCAGGACGGTTTAAGGTTAGCTCTCTCTCCAAAACGATCCAAAACATTCCCTCTCTAATCATGCATTGGGTGATCGTTTTCACTAGTACTCTTGGATCCCTTGAAAGGTTACTGTATGTGTTTGGAAAGCTTCAATAGATAGGCTAGCAACCCAACCTAACCTCTTTATGTGTGGGCTTGTTATTCCCTCAATTGCTTGCCCCTTCTGTGATAGCACTGAGGAGGGGATTGATCATTGCCTCATTAACTGCCCGAAGGTCCTCTCTGTTTGGAAAAAGGTTTGGTGTCGGAGGAATATCGAGTCTCCCGTTTCTTTCCCCTCCTTTTCTATTAGCGATATTGCTCTTGGGAAGCTAAAGGTCAACGGTTGCTCAAAAATTGCAAAGGTTGTTCATGGGGTCTTTTATATTGTCCTTTAGGCTATTTGGAAGTGGAGATATAGGCTCGTGAATGCAGTCTTAGAGGATAAGGCGGGTATCTTAGAAGAAGACTTGTTTCCGGCTATCCAACGGCTCTCCAAGCTTTGGCTTTCTGCTCGGATTACCTCATGCCCAACGAATTGGAGTGTTTGGATTGCTAGACCTTTTAACTTGTTTATGTAATTGTTCTTGTTCCTGTGGTTGTTGTTTTTGGTTAGGTCATGTGTCATTGTATATATAGTCCTGTTTTGGCCTCCTTTTTGGAGACTGTTGGTAATAAAATTCCTAGCTTTTCAACAAAAAACATTGCTAACTAGGTATTAACAAATAAATTAACTTGTGCTATTTTTATAGTTTAATATATTAGAGACCGCCACACTATCAAATTAACCCAACACAAACACTTTTTTTACGCGATTTAGTGAGATGTTTTGAGCTTTTATATTATAGTAAAAACTTTTTAAGTGTAAAGTATATATATATATATATATATATATATATATATATATATATATATATATATATATATATATATATATATATATAAAAATATATATGTATATATAAAGAATGATTATGACTTTCACTCTTAAATCCAAAGAAATATTGTATGTTTTTATAAACTCGTTATATAAACAAAATATTTTCTTTATAAGTGTATAGATCTATTACATGTTTCCGCACTTCTTCCTAAAATAGAAAACATGAGTGTAACAAATTGAGTGGACATAATTTCATGTTGTATGTAGGTAGTGCCAATAGATAACAAAAATATTTGTTGACGTTACTATACACATCTATCTCTAACTTTAATAAAATTCCGTTGTTAAAAAAATCACTTTCATGTATCCATGTGTTCACATTCATCTTCTATATTTTCTTTTCCACATTTATCTTTCATAGTCTGAATAGTCCTTTCTTTTGTTAACAAAAATATCTGTATAATTCAATCAATGAAGTTGTGGTATTAGTGTGAATTTGATTAGTCGCATCAACAAAATAGTCACTTTTTGTTTCCAAAAGCTTGACCCGGGTCTCATACGTGAATACATTTCTTCTCCAAAGTCATCTTCAATGTAAACATGAAAACTTGAAATTTGTTATTTTTGTGTGTGATCTCGTCTTCAAAGAAAATACCGAAAACTAGTATAAGAGAATAGACCGAGAGGGCTAAAATATATACCTTAATTTATAACTAAACATGTGTGACAACATTGCGTTGATTGCATCAAATGTTCCAAGTTATGTAAAAACCAATAAAACACTCACATGCATGTTTAGACATAAAATTCCTTATAATCTTTGATTCATTTCTCATGATAAAATATTTAGTGTGATTCGATTGTCAATAAATTTTCCACCAGGTTAAGGGTTACACCAAATTAAATCTTTTTAACAAATTGTAGAACCTTTGATTTAAAATAGTCTTAAAACAAAGAAATAAATGGTTATTGAATTAATTACATTTAGCTTTATAGTACGTTATGTGTTTTTAAATAAGTTATGGCATAAATTTATGCAAATGCTATTTAAATATATGGGTTGATTTTGTGTGTATAAACTTGAGCAGAAAAAACAAAATTGGTGCAAAAAAAATATTTTTTTTGCACCAAATTTTTTATATGCATTTTCAAATTATCTTCTAAGTCTATTGAATTTTGAGTGAAATAATCAAGCCAGAAAAGAGCGGAATAAAGTGCAATGCATAATAGTACATAGAAAGTATGAACACTGGTGTAAATTAATTGCATAGTGCAGACAATTGTAAAAAGCTTGGAGTAAATTCATACTCTGTTACTCCATTCGTCCATAAATAAGTGTCTACTATTGATTTTTAAAGTTTTTCTTTTTTAACTTTGATATTAAATTATTTTATTTGTGTTATGTAATACTTGATGCAAAATATATGAATAGATTGGGTTTGAAATATATTTTCATTGGTATAATTTTCATTAATTATTACATAACACAAATTAAATAATTTAAAGTCAAAGTTGAAAGAAAAATACTTCAAAATTCAATAGTGAACATTTATTTAAGGACGGAGGTAGTATATAATAAGGGAAAAGAAATAAAAAATGAAAATGAAAGTCTCACATCAACCAATAGGAGAGTTCAATTTCAAAATCACAACTTTATATTGACTAATTGAAAAGTCAAAATTGAGTTATATTGTCAACATTACTTAATTTTTCATCTAGTCAAAAAATACATAAAAGTACATTTTTCAAAATTGTTAAAAATAGTAAAAAAAGAGGAAGTTACTTTTAAAAATTTAGTGGTTAAGTTTACAATAGTAATAACGCCTAAATTGACAATAAAGAAACTTATTAAAAAGGAAAGGTAATTAATTAAATTTAAAATGTTCAAATTTAAAATAGCATTATATTCTGATTGGTTAGTATCAAATTTTAAATTTTATATAACAAATATCCCCATAAATTTTGTATTTGTTTTTAAAGAACAACATTTACTGTTATCGTTTAGTTTATAGTGCTTTTGTTTAGTAGACAATTAAACTAGTGGATCGAACTCTCTCACACCCAATTAGTACGACTTATGTTAAAACTCATTTAGTGTGACTTATGTTAAAGGCCTTGGCATGTGGAGGGATCTAAAACTAGCATAAGATTTAAATGTAAGTTGTACTTCTCCATTTAATGTTTGACACATTAAAAGATGCACAGATGACTTGACATTAACTTTGTGCATTAACGAGAATTTTTGTCGAGATTCAGGGCACATTTGGTAAAGAAAATTTCAAAGACTAAAAATACAGAGAATTGAATATGAGTGAGAAATTTATAAAGTTTCACTGTTAGTTAACGCTAGATAATTGAAATAAAAAATAATCACAAAATATTTTTTATTTTATTTGAAAAAAATCTAAATAAAAAAGGATTATACTATGATAATATCACCAAGTTTTATTTATCAAAATGTTTTAAGCATCAAATGTTGCACGTAATTTGTTTACATAATTTTTTTTAACGAAGTCCATTCTTTAATAAAATTATAATTGGAAGTGATTACAAGAAAAAGAATCTTTTATATAATAAAACAAAACCCTTATTGGAAATTTGTCATTTCAAAAAAATCAATCCATTCCTTATTGAGTAACAATTTTATAATTATTGAGTTATATAAAAGATTTGTTTAATTAAAAAACCTTGAATATTTCCGGATTTGGTCAAAATCTATGAAAAAATCGTTTTTATATATTTATGTATGAAAAAGTAAAAAATACGCATGGACTAGAAATCTAATAGTTAATATTTCTGGACTGAATTAGTAAATATCAAAAACACGCTTGGGCGGCTTGGCTTCTGATATTATTCGGTGTATCAATCATATCATCTCTTTCCCCAGACCCCACGAAAATTCCAATAACAAAACCCTAATTGAAACTACAAATCTATCAAGATGATCAAAGGGTTGCTTCTCATCTCTTCCGGGTATTCTTGCTTTAATTAATTAGTTTCTTTTAATCTAGGGTTTTAAATATTTATTTCATAAACCTGACATAATCTTGGTTACTATTATTATTTTGAATGAATTTGTGGAGCTTTGGGTTTTAATAGGTGTAAAGCTTTAAGCTTTTTTGGTTTAGAGCTGTTTTATAACCGTTTTGAGGTATTAGTGTTGAGGTTGTGGTCGTTGATTATTAATGTTATTGCAGATTGGACTGCGGGGCGGGGTTTGAATGCCAAGAATTTACGTGTAAAGGTATATATGATGAAGGGAGAAAAAACTTCAATTTACGGTCTATTCATAACCTTTGTTAGATTTGTGATATAAAAAGATTGGTTGTCTAATGAATATGATATTGCACTAATATTTTGTAGCATATTAATGTGATAATTAGAAGTAGGAGCAAAGTAAGAGTGTAAATCACGAAAAAGGTCTTTAACACGAGCAGTACCTCTATCGACGAAAACCTCCACCAATTCTCATGCAGAATAATCCATATTATAAAGAGTGATTTACACATGGAGGTGAAGGAGGTAATGTTATACAGCTAACATAAAGTAAGCTGAAAATTACATGCATGATGTTAGTTGTGAATTATTTGTAGAGGATTTCAGTTGACCACTTTTCATTCTTCTCATGTGGTATACTTTTGTGACAAACCATCATGAACAACACAAGTATCTAATAAACCAACTAATGTCATTCATTTAAGTCATTCACATTATATCATGTCTATTTTCAAAACTAACATTGTATATCATTTGAGCATTCATTCAAGTCATTAAACCCTTATTTTATTAGATAATTGTAATGTCTGACATTGTATATCATTTTTCTTAACAGGTATATAATCAAGTACCCGAGAATAAGATGTTTTCTAGGTTTCATTGGGTCCGTTGATGTTTGCATCAATGTATCATTATCAATTGCCACCACTTGTGCAGGTACTTTCTATTTTATATTTGTTTCTTTGCCACTTGTGCAGGTACTTTCTATTTTATATTTGTTTCTTTGCTTTAGAAGCTATGATATGAAATTAACATGTTTTTATAGCCCAAAACATCTTACTGTAATATGAGTATATGCTAAAACTTTTTACAGTAAATTGCAGCACCGTATGTATTATGGAGCTATCAAATGCCTTGATATATGGTGATAGGTTACGCTGCGGCTCTCCTGAGGTAGCAAATGCAAAACTTGAGATACGAGCTCGACATCTTTGTCATGATGGCTAAAGAAGGTAATTCAATATATATCACTGTCATGTTTATTTGTTTTACCTTTATCGTTAACTATGCTGTTATTGATTTAAAGTGGTTGTCGCAAACCACCATCAGTGATGAAATCAAGATTCTATGCTTTATTACTTCCAATAGCAATAATAATTTATATGTATGTTTTAAAATACATAAGAAAAAAATAGTGTTAAAGAAGAAAAAAGATGACATAAGTTCGACCGAGCTAACTATCAAAAATAGTGTTAAAGAAGAAGAAAAGGCACGAAAACGGTGAAATCGGTATTAGTTTGCTTATCTTTTTGTTTTGTTTTTTTTAAACATCACCGGTAGTTGATGGTAGATGTGGGTCTCAAGATTTGCGTTAGTTATATATTGTCTTTGTTCATGTATATTTATGGTCTATTTACTTATCCTTGACTGGGCAGTATAAAGTTGACATTTTTGTTGTTGGAATTGTTGATTGGTGTGGGATTATCATTATTTCACTTTAATCAACTCGCTGATTATTTATTTGCAAAAAATTACAATCATGATAAGTGTTTGTTAAGCATCCTACTAATTAAATAGTGGTCTCTCTTTAGTCATTAGTGAACATATTTTTCATCTTGGAATGCGTTGTGCAGTACATTACTAAGATGAAGATTTCCCTCAGCCGTGCCCATGCTGACATCACAATTTGAGGGTAAATATGTGCACCTTGCGACCCAAAAATTCAGCAGTCATGTCATGTACAAATGTTTAGCCATGCTAAATAGTCAAGTCAGGTCAACCATCTTGCATGAGCTCATCTTCGTTGCTCATTTTGAGATCTGCTTGCCAACTATGTTATTCAAACCACTCATTGTGTTGCAAAGGTCTGTAATCTTTCAGAAAGTTCTTTCATTTATATTCTAAACGGGTCGATATTTGGATTGTATCCTATCTTTAAATCGCTGATTTCATTCAACACAAACAATTCCACTCCAAACAAACATAAATAAAACCCTACCAACTAACACACCGATTCCAGTTCTCCCTTGTCTTCTCAATCTAAAACATGTAAAAAAAGTTGCAAATCGTTTTATATATCATTGATTTATAACCAGATCATTGTTTTCGTTTTTATATACTCTCGAACTCAACAGGTGTTTTGTCATATAATCGATTGAATCTGATTATGTTTTATCAATTTTTATTTTAAAAAAATCCCTAAATATATTTAGTTGTCTGAAGATCTTGAAAAGGGATTTGAATAGTATTCCGCTTAAGTGTGATACTACTCATGAGGCTATTTACTTTGTTTTTATTTATTTATTTATTTTGTTGTTTAGTTATGTTGATTGATTATGAGATTATTAAACTTAATTATGACTATATGCTTTTTGTTTGCAAATTTTTATCGAGCACCTGAGGTTCTAATTGGATAGTTTGAACTTTTCAAGCCTTGATCTTCGTCTCAAGGTATATAAATGCTTTTTGTATATGTAAAGATTTATGTATATATTCATGTGACGTTGGGCTGAATGTGGACGATTATAGTCATTTAGTTGCAATCATGATTGTATTATGGTCAAGTCAGTCAATAAAGGGTTGTTATGATGTGGGTATGTGACAGGTGAAAGGCTAATCCTTAAGCATTTGATCTAATAAACTAGATAATTCTTAAAATAATAAAGTTTTTTTATAATCATGTTCGACTCGCTAATTATATTTTATAAAATTTTTATATGGAGAATAAGTGTTTCAACCTAACCCAAACTAATGATAATCTGCTTTGATCCGTTTTTCATAATATTCAAAATTTACCATGTAAGTTGTTTGATTGTATTAGTTACATAATTACCGGAGACACGGTTTTTTGTTTTCACCGATAATAGCCTTTTCATTTCATGTAGGTAGGGAAAATAAGGATACAGAATGGTAAATTTGTGTTGCAATGCCAGATTTTTGGCGGAAGCAAATTGCAAAGCCGGTGATAAAGTTTTTACACTTAAATGTGGAACTATCAATATGTTGATCGAGACTTTAGTTAGTGTCTAGCTACAGAGCTTTTGGAACATCTCGAAAGTGTTCTGCCAATGAACCTTTTAGTATCAAGAGTGGGCAAGACATCGTGGAAGTTAAACCACAAGTTAGTATTTTCCTTTTTTGCCTACTTTTACTTTAAACAATGTATACTTACCAACCTTGGCCTTTGGTTACCTACTGTAAATGGAACTAAAATACGATATAATTTGGGTAAAACTAATAGACGTGGAAAGTTTGACCCATTTCATATGAATGGGTCGATTAGGCATTTGAATATCTCTCACATGTTATGCATTAGTTACTATAAAGTTTTGATCTTAATTTAATTACTATAGTTGTTCAATGACATAATTATAATCACATATTTGGTTAACTGCCTGCAGCCCATGCTCATGAAACACCACTTTTTACAAAAAATTGGAGATGTTATTGTTGTCGTCATTATAAACATGATTGCATTGTAGTGTATGCCATGTTTTCCACAACCAAAAACTAAGATACTCTTAGCAACAATAGTGCCATTGTATGAAGACGATATACATGGCTTATAACTTATTTTGGAACATGTTAAATAAACAAGAAAAAAAAATTGGCTTATAACCTAACATTGCTTATATACGTTTTTTGATTGGTTAATTGGTGAGAAAACTTTATTGTTTAGGATTTTATGATTTTGTTTTTTTCATGTAGATACTAACATGCTGAAAGATGTGATGAGATATAATCGACAAGAACTTACCTAGATTCTAATATTAAGAAATTGCATTAATGCGAAAGTTTTAGAGCTTAATTTAGCGTTGATCATTTTATGCAAGAAGTCCTCAAATATTTCACATTTAACATTATATGAGGTTCTTTACGGAGTTGACGCTTATGATAAAAGATTTGGACTTTAGTATGTTTGGTATTGTATGTTATTTATGGTTTTTAGCCCCCAACATTGGATTAGTTAAATTCATGATCTGCTTTTTAGTTCTTTAGTGGGAACCTCTCTTTGTTTATACGTTATTTACCTTGATCTAAAAATGTGTGTGGGTCACTCAACCTGTTTCAACCCGCACTTAAAAGTATCCCATTTGACCGTTTGCTCAACCCACCCAACCCCTCTTTGATACCATTTGACCACTTAGGCCTTAGAAGTAAACTACATCCCCTATTGATTATGTTTTTTTTTACTATCATGCAATGATTTTGTTGTACAAATTATCTTTTTTTACCAATAAAGAACAAAAAACAAGAAAAAATTATTATGTATGTTATGATATCTGTTGGACTGATTAATGTCTTTATGCCAAAACAGACGCTTTGTTTTCTTTAGGCCTGTATTCAGGTTGGGCCAAAGGCCAACAACCCATTAGATGAAACGATTATTAGGTTTACAGCGGTTAAGAAAACATTATAACGTTTAGATGAAACGTTGTATCCTTGTGATAGCAACGATTCATTCAATATATATAGGATCATGTTCTGTAACAGAAACACAACCCTTCCATTCAATAATATCAGATTATTAAGGGTTCAAACCCATCTCTCTTTTCTTCTTTTATTGATCCTTTGTTTGATGATACCATGATGATGTTTTTGTTGATAGCATGTTGGTTGTTTGATCACATATTCGATCCTGGAAATTTGCAATTGAAGACCTGTTAACATTGGCATCAGAGCTGAAGGGGATCAAGCAACAACAACAATGATGGTGGATTTAACCATGGTGGATTTAACCAGAATCAACAACAATAATGGTGGATTTAACCAGAAACAACAACAAAGACGGTGGATTTAACCGAGATAAAGATGTACTCAAATCCGGTGTATGAAGAAGGCTAAGGGATTTACTTGCCTTGAAGTCACAAATTGAAACAGATAGACTTGTTTCAAAAGGCAAAAGATGCTGCCATGAAGATCATAAAGATCCAGTGACGCACCAAAATGTTTGAAGACATCAAGAAGAAAGCAAGATTCAAGAAAGCATCAAGGAACAAGATAATTGAAGTTTGGCATTCGACATTAGGAGGGAGATGTTGGACTGATTAATTTCTTTATGCCAAAACAGACGCTTTGTTTTCTTTAGGCCTGTATTCAGGTTGGGCCAAAGGCCAACAACCCATTAGATGAAACGATTATTAGGTTTACAGCGGTTAAGAAAACATTATAACGTTTAGATGAAACGTTGTATCCTTGTGATAGCAACGATTCATTCAATATATATAGGATCTTGTTCTGTAACAGAAACACAACCCTTCCATTCAATAATATCAGATTATTAAGGGTTCAAACCCATCTCTCTTTTCTTCTTTTATTGATCCTTTGTTTGATGATACCATGATGATGTTTTTGTTGATAGCATGTTGGTTGTTTGATCACATATTCGATCCTGGAAATTTGCAATTGAAGACCTGTTAACAATATCACAGTGTGATATTAAACTAATGGTTTCTGTTAAGGTATTTTTGCTTCGTAGTTTTTAGTTAAGATTGGCGTATCCTAATAGTAGTTTATACTAACAGATAAATTTGGTGCTATGTGAAAACCGAGTTCATTGCCATTTGAGGATGTGGCATAAACACTAACTATTTAGTTCACTATAATAATGTTATGCAAATCCCATTAGCAAATAACAGTGACACAAATTAAAATCATCTCTTCACTTTTAGGAATGCTTTGACCAGCTTATTGGCAAGGTTGTAAAAATCGCTCGGCGGTACCGTGGCGGTTGACCCCCGCCAAGCGTCATAGCAGCCATGGCGAAGACCATAAATTATAAAAGAATTTAACTAAAAAATAAATATTAGCAATATTAATTATAAAAACTAGCTCAAATTAAAAGAAAAAAAAATCAATAAAATCGAAGTTGACCACTGTGAATTTGAAAAAAAAATCCTAGATCTGAAGTTGACCGCCGTTGACTGCCGTTGACCGGTCCGCCGCCTAGGCCAATTTTGACCGATTTTGACCAAACCGATAAGTTTGACCGATATGGTAAATATCGTGGCGGTGGACCATCGCCAACCGCCATGGCGCCACCATATCGGCCGCCATGGCCGATTTTTACAACACAGCTTATTGGTTATCTGATTGGTTTTTTTGTTCACTTTCGAATATGAGTTGTGGAGGCAATAGCTATTAACAGTGTTTAGATGAACAAGAATTTACAATGTAAAATAAAGAGCAAGGGGTTATATTATTATTAAAATTTTAGTGATAATTTCATAATATAGTACTATTTGGCATGTTTATTATTTTAAGTGTTTTACAGAACTTGGATATGTTGATGCTTACAACGATTGAGAATTTAACATGTTATAAATTTAAATAAAGATGAAAGCAGCCAAATTTCATGGATGTTTTGCATTTGAGTTTCTATTTTATGTAATGCTTATTGATCACGTATGACCCTCCCGGCACCAATACGGGTCAGACGCGGACTAAGCACGACTGTGTAATACTCCCGACACCCATATGGTTCGGTCGCGGACTAAACATTGTTCCCGGCAAAGGCCACTAAGCCATTCCGCAGACGAGAAGCGGCGTCGAAGAGGAACACAACCGCGTCCAACGTAAAGGAAGGGAATCTCGCTCGGACTCAATGTCTGCAACTGCAGTCCCCAAAAGGGAAAGCGGGACAACTCCCGCCCAAAAGCGTCGCTATCACAGCAATGCGACAAGCTCTGGAGTTGACCTACGTCACTCCCCGTTCCCAAGACTGTCGTTCTCATGACCCGTGATCTTGAGAACACGATAGAAAGGTCAACCATATAAATAGAGGCCTCGCCACTATTCAAACGGTAACACATACACACTCTCTCTCTCTCTAGAACCAACTTTATCTCTCTAAAAAACTATCACTTACTCTTACGCCGGAGGTTGACCGCGGAACCTCGTTCCGCGGTGAGACTAACAGTGTTGGTTTTCTTAGCAGCTAGCGATCAAGAACCTCACTTAATACAAGATCTATTTCCTGGGAAGTTAGCATACACCAATCTTCATCAGGGGAGCGCCCAGAATTGTATTAACAAGTTGGCGCCATCCGTGGGACGTGTGACATAACTGCGTTTCCCTTTTGCAAAAAAAACTCTAATGAGCAATTTGGCAGAAAACCCCTCCCCGTCACCTGAGCCATCCACGGTCAGAAACACGAGGGGGAATGAGAAAGTGCAAGACACAGAACAACACCGCCCTAATACCGTGACAGACGCGTCAATAAGGGAGTTCTGCGAAAGGCACTACCATCAGATCTTGCCCTTCATGGCAGAAAGAGTCCATCAGGAAAAACCGGGACCGGGTCAAAACCCCGTCTAGATTTCGACGATGGGACTGGAAATGAAAGATCTCGAGAACACGCCTGGAATACCCGCCCAACATCTGAAAGAAAGGGGGCACCTAAAAGGAGGCGCGAAGCCAGTCCCGGTGCCAGGTCAGACCCGTTGGAATATTCCAAGTCGCAAAGTGTCTTCTCAAGACTCAGCAGTCGAAACGATGAGGGTCCTAATGAAACGAACCGGTGGGAAGCCAAGAGGCGCGGCCGGATGTATTCTCAAGACTAGAAAAGGCGTCTGCATGTGTCCACGAGACTTGGGGACCAAAACCAACAGTGTTCTCCGGACTCCAGTCAAAGGTCACTTCCGTAGGCGACGCAAAAGAAGCGGCGAAGTACACGGGACTTGAACGAAAAAGGTTCGGCGATAGATACCAACGAAGCGAATTGCTACCCAGCAGTGCCTCCCACTCGAAGTCGGGCAGAGGAGAAACATACCGCTCTTGCCGCAGCAGAACCAGGGAAGTGTCTCCCCCTGAAAGCGAGGAAAGCACTGGAGGACATTGGAAGTCCACCCCGAAAAGCAAGAAATGGGAAGATGACGACCTCTACTCCCCATATGACGTGGCTGACACAGACCCCTTTACCCGTCGTATACGGAATTTCGAGTTCCCGGACAGAACAAGAATGCCAGCTCACATCAGAACATACGATGGAATAGGAGATCCGGAGGATCATCGAAAATCTTCCGACCGCGGCAAAAGTGGAAAGATGGGCCATGCCGACATGGTGCCACATGTTCAACTCCACCCTTGTTGGACATGCCCGCGGCTGGTTTGACGAGCTGCATCCGGAGAGCATTGACAGCTTTGAGGAGTTAAGATCGAGCTTTCTCTCATACTTCCTCAGCGAGAAGAAGTATCTGAAAGATCTGTTGAGTTACACCACATAAAGCAGCGGGAAGGGGAGTCCACGGAGGCGTTCGTGGAACGCTTCAAGACAGAGAGCATGTATGTGAAGGGAGCTCCAGAGTGCATGAGAGTGTGCGGCTTTATGCACGGGATAACAAACCGGAACTAATCAAAAGGCTCAATGACAACATTCCCGGTCGCAGGATGAAATGTGGAGGGTCGTGAAAGCATTCCTCAGAGGCGAGGTAGCCGCGGCCAACCATCAAAAAGAAACACTCCAGTGGAAGAACCGGGAGGGGACAGAAAAACATCCGGATCTTTGAAAGAAAAGGGGAGTTCAAGACCGCTCAAGGCGGAGAGAAAGAGGGGGATAGGTTCACCCCCCTCACGAAGACGCCGAAAGAAATCCTAGCCATGGATACGGTAAAATTCACAGCTCCTCCGCCAATGTCCAGCCCAGCCGAGTCTAGGAATAAAGACAAGTACTGCGACTTTCACAGAGAAAAGGGGCACAACACAGACGAATGCTATCAGTTGAAAAAACAGATAGAAGAGGCGGTCAGTCCGGACAACTCGCGCATCTGGTCAAAGAGATCAAGAATGGGGCGCAAAAGAATGGTGGCCGCAAGGGCGGAAGGAAAGATACCGCGGCCAAGGACAAAGCTCACGCCATATACATGGTCAACACACGGCAAGCGGTCGGTCAAACCCAAACGGGGTCGAAGCGGTCTTGAACATGGAAATATCTTTTCCCCATATCCGGGGATGGTGGGATGATCATCCGCTGGTGATCAAGGCAGACGTTGAGGGGTGCATGATCCACAAGATGTATGTGGACAACGGAAGTGCTTGAAGTCTGTACGAGCATTGCTTTAACAAGGCGAGCCGGACATTCGCCAAAGACTTATTCTGCCACATCACCACTTTGTTGGGCTTCAGTGGAGAACTCTCGTGGCCGTTAGGCCAGATCCTCTTAGAGGTTACATTGGGAGACGAAGAAAAATCAGCTAGTGCTTGGATGAACTTCATGGTGGTGCGATCTCCGTCTCCCTACAACGGAATAATCGGACGTCCGGGGATTAGGCTATTAAGGATAGTACCATCCACGGCGGCATGGGATCTGAAATTTCCTACCTATGGCGGAGTTGTGACTTTGCACAGGGACAAGGTGGTCCCGGTTGAGTGCAGAATGATCGCGGAACGAGAACTTCGGCGGTGCAACCCGAAGTGTGAAGGAGTAGCGGTGGCGATCAATCCCAAATTCCCGACCAAGCGGTCACCATAGGGTGCGGGTTAAGCGAGAAAGGAAAAAAGAGCCTCTGCGACCTACTCAAGAATAACTTGGACATCTTTTCTTGGGAACCCTCCGACATGGCCGGAGTTCCGCGGACAATTCGGAACACAAACTGAATGTCCGTGGCGGTTATGACCAATGCGACAAAAGAAAAGAGAGGCAGGCCCGGAAAGAAACAAAGCAATCAATGAAGATGTTACCAAGCTAGTTGCAGCGGGGATCATGAAAGAGGTACACTACCACGATTGGTTGTCTAACCCCGTGCTCGTCAAAAAGAGTGACAGAAGCTGGAGAATGTGTGTGGACTTCAAGGACTTAAACAAAGCTGTCCAAAGATTGCTACCCCTTGCCGGAGATCGACTGGAAGGTCGAATCCCTCTGCGGATACCCATTCAAGTGTTTTCTCGACGCATACAAAGGGTATCACCAGATACAAATGGCAGCCGGGGCGAGGAAAAGCAGCGTTTCACACAAACCAAGGCATTTTCTGTTACACCAAAATGCCTTTCGGTCTGAAGAACGCTGGCGCCACATACCAAAGGCTCGTAGACAAGGCGTTTGAGAAGCAGATTGGAAGAAATTTGGAAGTGTAGGTTGACGATCTAGTCATCAAGAGCCATTCAGAGGAAGAAGTACTCAGGGATATGAACGAAACCTTCAAGACCCTAAGGAACATCAATATGAAGCTTAACCCCAAGAAGTGCATATTCGGGGCGGAACAAGGGATGTTTTGGGTCATGTGGTGAGTAAGGAGCATCGAGCCTGCCGGACAAGTCTGCGGCCGTAGTTACTCTCAAATCCCCGACAACCAAAAAGGAAGTCAGATCTCTAAATGGAAAATTAGCCGGTCTCGGTCGATTCATGTCCAAATCAGCGGAAAGGTCCCTTCCATTCTTCAAGAGCGAAGAAGTGCATCAAAAGAGTGACTTCCACTGGACATCGGACGCGGAGCAAGCGTTCAAAGAAATGAAGCAGCACATTGCCAACCTGCCAATGGTCGTCGCTCCACAACCAAAGGAGGAGTTGATCATATACTTAGCAGCGTCCCAAGAACATGTAAGTGCGGTTTTGTTAGCACAAAAGGAGTCGAGGCAACAGCGGTATACCGTCAGCCGCGCTCCTAAAAGGCGAAGTGAATTACACTCCAATTGAGAAGCTTGTCACGGCACTAGTATATGCGTCCGTAGGTTGCGGCGATACTTCCAAGCACATCCGATGCGATCATCACAGACCAGCCACTAAAGCAAGTCTTGACCAAGACAGAAAAGAGTGGGAGAATGGCCGGATGGGCAATAGAGTTGGACGAGCATGACATCACTTTCCGACCCCGGACAGCCGTAAAGGGACAGGTTCTAGCGGACTTCATTCTTTGAGATCCCGGAGGAAGGAATCCTTGACAAGAAGGACCCGGCAACAATACCGGAGCCGTGGAAACTATTCACGGACGGATCCTCGTGTATGGAAGGGTCGGAGCGAGGTTTGATCCGACAAACCCGGAAGGACAAGAATTCACCTCGCCCTCGCCGAGTTTGAGGCCTCCAACAATGAAGGCTGAGTCTGAAGCACTCATCGCAGGACTAAGGATCGCTGAACAAATGCGGGTAAAAGACTTATCAGCAAATGTTGATTCCCGTCTCGTGGCAAATCGGATAAAGCGGATCATACGAAGCAAAGGAGGAAAGCATGGCGCATTACTTGGCAAAGGCCAAAGCATTGATTGAAGGGTTCGGGCGTTCTCCATCGGCAATTCTCGGGCCAAAACAAACAAGCAGAGCGCTAAGTAAAATTGCATCCACCGGCTTTGCCCACGACAAGACAGTCCTAGTGGAAGTCTTGAATGAAAAATCCATCGAAGAAAAAGAGGTGCTGGCAATTGTGGAAGATGACGGGGATACGTGGATGACACCCACAGTCGTACGAGGGATGAAATACTACCGGTGGGGACGACAACAAGGCAAGGAAGCTGCGGATCAAGGCAAGGCGATGCAGCGTTGAGAGCGGAATCTGTTCGGAAATCCTTTCTAGAACCATGGCTCCGATGTGTAGGCCCCACCCAAGCCAACTACGTGCTGCGAGAGATCCACGAAGGGTCGTGTAGCATGCACTCCAGCCCAAGGGCAGTGGTAGCCAAAGCAATTAGATCCGGATATTGCGGCGGCGATGCACAAGGATGCACGTGAGCTAATTCGAAGTCGCGAAGATTGCCAAGTCCACCGTCCGGTACCAAAGAACCCGGCAATATCGACCCCAATCACCTCCCGTGGCCTTTCTACAAGTGGGGTATAGACATTTGCGGACCTTTCCCGAAGGCCGGCAAGATAAAGTTTATGATTGTCGCGATAGACTACTTCACTAAATGGATCGAAGCCAAACCCTTAGCCTCCATCACAGGAAGGAAAGTAAAGAAGTTTGTTTGGGATAACATAGTCTGCCGCTTTGGCTTGCCGGGAGAAATAGTATCGGACAACGGAAAGAAGTTCCGCGACAACCCGTTCAAGGATTGGTGTCAGAAACTCAACATCAAGCAACGGTTTGCGTCAGTGAAGCATCCGCAGGCAAACGGGCTGGTCGAAAGCGCGAACAAAAGTCTGGGAGAAGGCATCAAAGCAAGGCTGGAGAGAGGAAGCAAAGACTGGGTGGAAGAAGTGCCGCATGTGCTCTGGGTACACAGAACTATGATCAAAACAAGCAACGGGGAAACCCCATTTTCCCTTACATATGGCACTGAGGCAGTTATCCCGGTCGAGATTGGAATGCCAAGTCTCCGATGCACGGCCGTAAACCAAATCTCTAACGACCAAGAGCTTCGCTGAATCGGATATCCTTGAAGAAAGCGAGAAGCCGCTGCCATCGAAGAAGCACGCAGCAAAGCAAGGATGGAGGGATACTACAACGCCAAAGTACGAAGCACGGTCTTCAGACCCGGAGAATTTGTCTACCGCAGCAACGAAGCAAGTAGAGCGGAGGACACCGGAAAGCTTGGCCCCAAGTGGGAAGGGCCATATGAAGTGATGGAAGCACTAGGGAATGGAGCATACAAGCTCAGAGCCGCGGATGGGGAGATACTCCCAAGAACATGGAACGTCCGCAACTTGAAGAAATGTTACATCTAAGTGTAAGTAGACTCTCCCCACCTCTTGTAAGTTGATCACGGATCAGGTCCGGACAATAGGGGAACTTTAACTTTTCATATTTCTTATTTCTACTGTAATGTTTTCTAAGTAATGAAACGTAGATGCCTGGCCCGCTCTACAAAATTTCTAAAATAAAGATGCAATCACATTCTTTACTTTTACATTTTTTGCATGATCCTCACATCATGACGACAGACGGATTATGTCGCACATAAAGGACGAGCAACCTCAAAAATGACTCAGGCATATAAGTGGTATTGCAAACCCATTGACCATTATTCGATACCCCCGGACTCCCAAAGTACGGCCAAGGGTATAACTCAAAGCCCGGAACAACTAAATCCGGCAAAAAGAAAAAATTTCCATTAAATTCACAGGACTTTTTTACAAATACACGGGGGCATACCCCCGACTTACAAAAATAGAGTCGCGGCATCCACGAGCCTGACAAACACAGTGACAAAGCTTCACAAATAGATGGAAAAGGCGGCATAGTCTAAATTCCACCCATAAGAAAACAGCTCAAGCATTCCCGGCACCATCAAGAACACTTGTGTCAAACATATCATCATGAGCAGCCTGTTCTTCTTCTTCTTCTTCTTTTTCATCCTCCCCGGTAGGGCCAGTAACTGCGGAGGAAGGGGTCGGACCAGGTGGAACAATCACCATGGAGGGCTCTCCGGTAGAAGTAACCTAGTGCTCAACCTCCGAAACAATTAACTCGGGGTTCCACACATCAAACTTCTTACCATACACCCTCTGTTCCTCTCCGTATGCGGCAATAGCATGCGGGCGTCTAGTGATGGTTTGGAGCAATGAATGGGAAGGACAACCTCCTCGCTACCGGAGCATTAAAACAAACTCCCCGAACCACTCGGTCGCTCCTCTTGCAACACCAACTGTGACATAAGAAACTCCAAAGAAGAGTCTTTGCACGCCTCTAAAGAATCCAGTAGGGGGAAAGGAAAATCGCTAAGGCGAATGACACCTCATGGTAAACCTCCTTAGCCGCGGTTGTAGGCCTTGATTTGCTCCAGCTTCAGACCCTTGGAACCATGAACAATACCAGCTTCCAAACCCTGCCTTAGGCCCTCAGCGATAGCCTTGCTAATACAATCCCCCAACCGCGTCTGAAGTTCCTCAGATTGTTTGAACGCCATCCATGCCCTGCGGAAACCATGCCCAATGACCCACCTCTTACCTTCAATGGCCACAAGAGTGCTTGGGAATAGGTCCTCATCAAAGTCACGGTTGAGGTCCGCCAATCTCTGATCTAACTGTCCAAGTTGATAATCATATTCACTGCGGACTCTTTCCTCGCACTCCTTCAATTTTCCCTCTAACAACCCAGCATCCTTAACCTGCCCTTTGAGCTCTTCACAAACAGAGGTGAGCCCGGCCACTTTCCCCTCTAACTCAGCATTATCAACGGTCAATTTAGCCAACTGTTCGTCCTTAGGAGCAATCATACCCTCCAGCTGCGCCACGGGCTCCCGCAATCTCTTCACCTCCTCAGACTCAGACTCAAGCTGACCAACACGCTCACGGAGACCCTTCTCCTCTGCAGCTTCAGATTCCAACTCCTGCACTTTTTGCTTAAGGGTCTCGATCCTTGCATCTCTCCTCTCAAGTCTCTTGTTCAGCCTGTTCGTCTGATTCAACTCAAACTCTAACCGCAGACGCACCTCAGATGACATACAAGTTTGCTGCATAGTGGCAATGTTATATTGCTCCAGCAAATCTGCATGCGGCATGTTGCGTAACATCGACAAGTAACCAGGAGTAGCAAGGTTGTCCAGCATGCTTTGGCAGACCCAACCATCGTTCATCCGGAAGTCATTTGTAGGCAACCACTTGGGAACATAAACATTTTTTGCTTCCGCAGTCTCCACGGATAGAGACTCGTAAAAGTCATTATCCGAGGCCGCAGGACGGTGAACAGACTGGTCCTGCGGCGGAGACTTCGACCGCAAAAGAACCCTCTTGCTGCACGGTGGTGGTGGGAAGGACCGAACATATCTACATCCAAGTCTTCTTGATGGGCAGGGGTGGATGTTTTTGAAATAGAATCCGGATTAGCCTGAAAGTCCGGAGTGGCCTCAGAAGAAATATGGGTCACCTCCTGCGGAATAGGTCCAGAATCGGACTCGTCACGAAGCTCCATCACAAGAAGCCCGCGGTCGCATCCCCTGCATAATAACATAATAACACTTAAGCTCCATCACAAGAGCACACTTAAAAAAAAAAAAAATCATCAACATAATGAAGATGTTATACCAGCAGTGGACCCGGCATCTTTTGCCGGCACAGAAGTAAGCCTCTTCTTCTTCTCCGGTTGCTTGGAAGGAACAGCAACTCTAACCCTTTTCTTCCCAGCTGCCTTACTAGCCTTAGCCGCTTCAACATTATCCACGATAGTCACTTGGACTAAGGTGATGACATTCTCGGAAGGCTCGATAACGCGACTAGCAGTCTCATCCTGTAATGTCCGCTCACCTTCCTGTAGAGTCCTCTCACCGGATGTCACCTCGAATGGATCCGGCTGATTGATAAAGGCAAACAAAGACATCTCTGCAAGACAACAAATAAAAACACAGGCGTTAGTAAAAGAAACGGGGACAGGAAAAAAGGCAAAAAGGCGCGGCAAACCCTAAAAAGAAAAACCCACCCTCGGTATCTGAAGCCATAAAGGTAGGCCGCGCCGTAGTATCATCCCAGGCACGACTAAGGCCAACCACGCAAAGAAAGGGCTCCGGCAACTTCTTAAAAGGAGCGCGCATCGTGTCAAGACGACGCAATAACTCAAGGTCAATCTCGTCGTCAGTCGGAGGTGGATCACGGTCAACAGAAACTTTCTCATTCCACGAGATTGCTATTGGGAAAACGGTCGCGTCAACCCAAAAGAAAAACTCTTTCCAATTCTTAACAGAATCATAAGGAGCGGTGTAACACACCGGAACAATCAAGGACTTGGGACCCTTACGCTTCTCTAGGGTCATCCAACCATCCTTCATCCCCGAATAATAAAATTTCCTAAATAAAGGCACGGTGGGTGTTCCACCGTGAGCACGGCAAAGGATCTCAAAGTGACTAATCCTAGCGGCGGCCAGTCTGAGATAACTGACAGATGAATTTGAAAATATTCCAAAACCCTACACAGAAACGCGGAAAGGGGTATCCTAAAATTGCAAAGTTCAAAGAACCTAGTGTACACTCCTATCTTACCCTCTGGAGCATCCTTTATGGTATCGTTAGGACCGGGAAGAAGAGGGTGAACAGTCGAAGGGATATGATATCTAGAACAAAAATCACTCAAATCTTTCTAGGACAACTTACAGGTAAAGTCACTTAGGAGTTTTTTAGCCATGGAACTATAAGGAAGGAAGAAAAACCTAACCTGACGAAGTAGGAGCGCACACACAGAACTCGGAAGACGGTTTTCTTTTTTACTCGCGAAGATGAAATGGCAACAGTGGCCAAAAAGGTAAAAAAGAGGGGTATTTATACTCTCCCAAAAGTAAAACCAACGGGTCAATCGAACGGCCGAAAACAAGCCACGTCGTCGGCTCGTAACTAACGGCCCAGATCTGCCTAGATCAACGAACAAGATGGAAGCAGCCAAAACGTCTTGTCAGTCAGAAAATACGCGGCTGAGGGCGGTTCGCGAATTCCAAGGGACAGCTGTAACGCACACCCCTGCCATGTATGGAAAACACAGTCAGCAGTGACTAAGATTTCCTACGGCACACCCAACCGCGGATACACGGAATAACTTAGTCTAGCAACGCTTGCAATGAGACTAACAAGCACAACTAGACTGGGGGGACTTGATCACGTATGACCCTCCTGGCACCAATACGGGTCAGACGCGGACTAAGCACGACCGTGTAATACTCCCGACACCCATATGGTTCGGTCGCGGACTAAACACTGTTCCCGGCAAAGGCCACTAAGCCATTCCGCAGACAGTAGACGCGTCCGAAGAGGAACACAACCGCGTCCAACGTAAAAGGTAGGGAATCTCGCTCAGACTCAATGTACTGCAACCTGCAGTCCCCAAAAAGGGAAAGCGGGACAACTCCCGCCCAAAAGCGTCGCTATCACAGCAATGCGACAAGCTCTGGAGTTGACCTACGTCACTCCCCGTTCCCAAGACTGTCGTTCTCATGACCCGTGATCTTGAGAACACGACAGAAAGGTCAACCATATAAATAGAGGCCTCGCCACTATTCAAACGGTAACACATACACACTCTCTCTCTCTCTAGAACCAACTTTATCTCTCTAAAACTATCACTTACTCTTACGCCGGAGGTTGACCGCGGAACCCCGTTCCGCGGTGAGACTAACGGTGTTGGCTTTCTTAGCAGCTAGCGATCAAGAACCTCACTTAATACAAGATCTATTTCCTGGGAAGTTAGCATACACCAATCTTCATCAGGGGAGCGCCCAGAATTGTATTAACACTTATGTTTTCTATCCGGTGTAGTGACTCGAAAGAGTTGACGACTCTTGAAGGGGCTATTAATGTTCATCATAATCCAACCAAGGTATAGATTATTAAAAATGATAATAAATGGACATGTTTAATATGTTTTAGATTTCTAATTGTGAAGTGATATTTCGCTACCATATTCACATCTATCTAGAAAATAGAACAAACCAATTTGAAATTTTATCCACAGGTGATACCTGTGGCAGCTCTTAGATAAATAGCTGTTGAATATACAATTTGTTAATAATTTCAAGTTTTAACACCTTTGGTTACTGGATTTAATGCTTGGAAGTTACTAAAAAGTGATATACAAGGATGTTGATTTTAACACCTTGAAATTACACTCTTTTCTTTAGCCTTGCTTTTGTAGTATGACTGTAACTGTACTTCTTCTGCCGATAAAAGTCCAGTTAGAAGTATTAGTAAGCATGAACATAGAATATCTCTGAGAAGTGCTTACACTCATATTAGTTTTTATCTACCGGGGGGTGAAATGATATGGGTTTTGAAAAAATCAATTTGACTTGCAAAAAGAAGATAAAAAGGTACAAACTCTCACCCCAAACATGGAGATGACTGAACGATTGGTTTATATCTACGATAAACAACACATTTCTGTAAAGGGGTAACAAGATGGCTGGAAGAAAATGGGATCTCAAGTTCAAAACTCATCTAATGGTTTCCTTTTGGAATGTTTATCAAATGTTCTTCTGTAAGTAGCTCAACATTTTGTGTTAAAAAACAAAATTACTCATGAAAGAATTTTTGGATGTTAAAACGAATCAATACGTTAACAAAAAATATTCACGAATTTGTTGGCTAAAGATTATGCGATTGCCTATTGTTTATTGAACTCGAGAGAACCTACAACAAGTAGCTGCTCAATTTGGAATTCTTCTTGCATTCAAGCAAGGTTTTGATGAAGTCTCGTCGGGGAAGGATATAGGGTTATTAGTTCAAACAGAGGAGACTTGCCGAATCATGATTTCTTCCCCTTTTAACTCCTCTCAAAATGATTCATTTACTTTAACCTTCTCGGAGATAACAGATCCATTGATTTGGTCTGAAGGTCCTGAGCCTCTACACACATCAATTTTGAGATCGAACAAGAGATGCAAAAGGAAACTGTTGCTACTCAAAAAGAAAATCAAGAACCAGAATTTCGAAAACCAAGAAAGGATGAAAATACAAAATTTGAATTTGTTCCAGCTCCCGAACAAGTGTGTTCAGACTAAGGTTCCAGCGTGGGCATACAAAATTTTGGCTCATTTCATTTAACAAATCTGACTATTAATTACAATTTTATGCAACATAATGCTTGAACGGTTGCATTTTACGCTTAATCATTTAACAGACGTGTGTAATTAACACTTATAGACGACTTTGTACCACATTGACATGTTGCAGTTTAACATAAAAGCTGACACGTTTCATTTAACAATCTATGAAAACAAAACATAGTACATACTACATTTATGGGTTTAATGCAGTTTGTTTAAATTCAGTAATCTAATATATGTGTTGTGGGTCCAACAATCAAGAACAATCTCATACTAATTCAACCCCTCACAAGTAAATCCAAAATGTTAGAATGACATATCTTTTATTGTCGTACATATGAGCAAACGCATAGTTCACCTTATTGTAATATGTTGTGTTATGTAACGAATTTTATTACGCATCAAATTTATTGATGGCACGAAACAACATTTATGGAGGTCGGATGTAGTGGCAATGTATGAATCTTTACATTGGTATATCATGACCTCTCTTGTCATTATAAGATGGATCAAGGCATCCAGAAAAGCCAATGACGGATTTAAAAAGGTAATGTATGGTTTTCATATTAACGACATGCATTGGTATATCTTCATCAATGATTGTTAACCCAAATGTTGTTTAAATAAGGGATTGAGGATCCAAATTATAACTTATTTGTCCCCTTCCGATGGATTTGGAGATGATTATTAATGCAACTTTTGTTGGACTAAGATGGTGTGATAAAAATAATACTAAACCTTTTGGTACACCATTTGCTGGGAAGGTGAGCAAAACCAGTTTTAATTAATAACGTGTTGTTCAGTTAAAACTTAAAAGTATTTTGATGCTTTTAGGCTTTAGCCATACATTTGTTGTCATTTAATACCTTTTTTGTTGGACATCTGTTACTTGGACAAGACGGGAATAAGGACAACTGATGAGATGACATGTCATTCACAAATTTGGCTATATTTTTCCCAGTCTCTGATATGTGATACATGTATGTATGCCTTTTTAATCTTCAGGAGTTTTATGGATATGATGTGTTGAGTGACAATATATATTTAAAAAGCGATTCATAAAAAAGTTACCAACTCGCACTTTGGAACTTCTTGCTTCCTTCCATGCCTCGGGTTTTCTCGCCAACAAATACCTCGCACAATTCATTGTGATGAACATCTAAAAGGACTAATTACTTGCCACATACAAACCATTTATGCTCATATAGTCATATAGTATCATGTGAAGCTATTTGGTGACGACTTATAATTTATAGATCAAAGAATGAAAACTTAAAAACAGTTATAATCGTAAGAGTAATTATATTCTTATTTTTAATACAACTAAAACAATTGAAGACACAGTAGTTTGTTTGTATTATAATCAACGAGAATACATAATAAAAGATTTTAGAAAAAACCCCGTGCGTGCACGGGTATTATAACTAGTAAAAATTAAAACAAAAAATCCATTTCACTAATTTCTCCTAAAAAATAATGGAAATTGAGCTAGCCAATTACACTACTCATTTCTCTCTATTTTTCACCAATTTCTCTTCAATTCTTAATTTTTTTTTCTCTACCAAACAATAAAAATTAGTCCAATTCTATTTCCCTTATTTCTTTTACCTCTACCAAGCACACCCAAAATGTTACACTTTGTTCTCAAGATTTATTTTGAGAGGAAAGGAAGTGAAATTGAGTGAAATACAAATTTGTGGTGTTCTTGAGTTTTTATCAAAGAAGTAAAGAAAGTGGGATGAAGTGGAAAGGGACTAAAGTGCTTGTGTTTTTAGTATAAAATGTTTCTTTCGATTATTGGGGTGAAAGTGAAGGACTCACTTTTTTCCTATAATTTTCTTTAATTTTCTTTACTCTGCTTTATTTACTTTACTTTCCTCTCTTTTACTCAATTTAAAAACACAATGTTAATCTTTAAACTCGCATTAAGTCGTATATTTTTTTTGAACGGCAAAGATTTTATAAAAGAACTAGCAAGAAGCTAGAAGAAAAGTTACAAGGAAATTAAGTTCGGGTTTTTTAACCAATAATCCCAAGAAAAAGAACTAGAACATCTACTACCACACCACGTGAAAGTCCGAGACACAATATCATCAAAAATCACTCATCGCCTAGGAGGAGAGGCATAAAAAATGGATCGATTACGAAAGAGCCATATGTGCCACCAAGCAGCGTAAACCACACCCTCCAACAACAATTTAACCTTGCTAGAAAACCTGATACTTGAGAACCAAGACTCCCACTCATCAAAAGAAGCAATGTCAGCCCAAGGAACATCCCACCAGCGGCAAAGCCTCCGAAAAATAGAATTAGCCAATTCGCATTGGAACAAAACATGCACAACATCTTCAGACTCCGAACCACAAAGCGGACATAAGATAGAATCCAAGCTCACACCTCTATTCTCGAGATTACACCTAGTCGGAAGACGATCCAGACGAGCACGCCAAGCAAAAATATTAACCTTGATCGGGATAAATTTAACCCATTATGAAAAACATTTATTTACCTATGAAAACTTTATTTGGCTGATGCATTTGTTAAAAGAGAGCTTTAATTGTCATGAGGTGTTTAAAAATTTACTAATATCTGCATCAATTCTAACATTCCGTTATCTATATAATAAGGAATTAAGCATTATTAAATTTTGTGTACTATACTTTACTTAGGGGGGAGGGAGTGATGATCGGGTAGGGGATCGGGTACCTTTAACCGATCGGTAACACCATCCCGAGTAAATCAGGTAGCGCAATCGGTGAAAGAATTCGAGTTCCATGCCCGATCAGTGTTGTGTGTTGTGTTTGTATTTCTTTTTTTCTTTTGTCTTTTTTTTTTGGTTTTGCAGGTACAGGGAGGAAGAAGGGTTTTTTGGTGTGTTTTGTTTGTATGTGTTTTGTTTTAGAGTATATAATATGAGAGGTGATACTCACACCACTTTTTTTGATGCATGCATCACATTCTGCGCATTACAGTATTGTACGGTACAAACTGTAATGCACAGAATGTGGTGCATGCATCAAAAAAGTGGTGTGAGTATCAATTCCCATATAATATATGTGGTTGGTACTGTTGTCCATATACTATTTGCAACTTGTGGTTTTTAGTACAAGTTTCTTTCTTTTTTTGTAGTTGTTATCCATAATGTTAAATTTAGTAACAAATTGTATGTGAAAAAAAAATTAATAAAAAAAAAATAAAAAAAATA
Source organism: Chrysanthemum makinoi (assembly GCA_910596185.1). Classification (NCBI taxonomy): domain Eukaryota; kingdom Viridiplantae; phylum Streptophyta; class Magnoliopsida; order Asterales; family Asteraceae; genus Chrysanthemum; species Chrysanthemum makinoi. The sequence goes on along the minus strand of OU343222.1, from coordinate 117,816,388 downwards.
AAATAAAAATCGGGTACTAGGGTACCACTCCCTCCAAATCGGGTAGTGTTATGGTAGAATTTGGTAGTTTTGAGTTGGAGGGTTTTTATTGGATAGAGGTGATGTGTTACTTAGGGTACTACTCCCTCCCCCCTTACTGTTTTATATCTTGCAAAAGCAAATCAAAGTATAAGTTATCGTTATTTGTTACATGTATTCACTGTAGACATCCTTTTGCTTAAATAAAAATGGGTAAAACACTTATTTATCGAGAGAGTAATAAGAGAAAAGGGTATGAAAACTAACTCATATGCCACGAAGGAGAAGTAATCTAGCGAGAAGAGTTATTAAAATAAGAAGAGTGAGAAAATTTTTTAGCTACATACTTTAAACAAGGAGAGAGAAATAATGGAGAGATGCATTTATTTTTGTGATGCATCTCAAATTTGTGGCTGTAATTTCTTTTTATTATTTTCATCTTAATTATATTTCTAGTTTGATCCTAACTCTGTTACAAACTAAGATTATGTGTTTTTGTTTATGTCAATTCCAGCCAATTTTTTTGTTGAAAGTTTATAAAATGACAAGCATAAAGCTAATATAAATGTATCAAAACAATAACAAGAGGAATTCGAATGTTAAATATCACTTATAGCAATTTGACACACTTTTGGTTTATAATGATTCACTTAAATGAAAGGTATAATTGTCATTATACATGTAAGCTATTATTTTTATTGTTTAATTATACTAAAGTTAGTTATGTTCTTTTCTAATTCATAGCTTTAATTTTCAAAAAAAAAAAAAAGTTGGCTGGAATTGGTTAAAATAAATAATTAAAAAAAATACATAGTTTACGACTTATAGTTTAATTTTAATAAATAAACACCATTTTTGAGAACAATTAGATAATTTGGTCGATTTTGGATACATTATCACATGTAAATAATCCAAGTTAGGTACTTGTCTTTTGTAGCTATATATGTTCCCACTTATTCGATATTCATAAACTCAAAATTTATAAGGACCACCTATATTTATGATTTGAACAAGCTTCCCTATCTCTAAAGACACATGACACGTTCACATGGAAGTGTCTATTTATATCAACTTGGACGTGATACTCTGTATCAAAATGTTTTCGTAAACGAAATTTCCTTCCCCATTCACAATTCACTTTCAAAAGATAAAGTTATTTGCTAAGATAAACATAGAAGCATGCAACAGTATTCTTGTTTTTAATTTTTATGTTGAATTGTACACATAAAGACATGCATAACGAAAGAAGATTTGTTCCTCGTTAAAATCATCACTACGTAGCTAGTAAAACTTAAAGTTTTGACTTCACACTTTACTGGATCAAACTCATCGTATTTGCACTACTGTATAAAATTACTCCATTTAAATTAAAGTTTTAGAATAGTAGAAGCATATAATTATTTAATTTGCCAGTTGAGTTATAGTTTAAACTTTAAATCTCTATACTTGTATATTTGTTTTAAATTGATTATCAAATAAACTAGCTGGCTTGCTGAAGAAAACATTTTCTAATATCAATGAGAGTAGAGGTAAAAAAAAGTTGAATAAGTCTTGGTGCGACATTGTAAAAATAATGAAGATATGAAAGGGTATAGTGTGAATATATAGTTGTTTTATGCTGTGTAATTAAAAGATGTTCATCCCGAAACAAATGAAAGATTTAACTGTTTAAGTCTAACTTAAGACATGTACTTGTGTTGGATTAAGGTGTGTGAGTTTGTTGTTTCTACCTATTATATAAAAAAGACCTCATTTTTTACTGTATAGCCTCCAAAGGGTGACACGTAGGATGAAAATAGGCCTCCAAAGGGTGACACGTCGGATGAAAATAAGCCTCCAAGGGGTGACATATCGGATGAAAATTATGCTACTGTTATCTCAATTTTTCTATTTACCTTTGCCTCTATTTTCTCTTTTATCATTTTCACGTCTCTCAATTTCTAACTTCCCTTACTTTCTCTCACATAAATTCCATGTGCAGGACCTCGCATATGAACGTAAAGCGTAGTTCTTTGTTTACCCAACATATCATTGTCATATCGTAAGTTACAAGCTTAACACTTCAGCTTACTGACCAACAACATCATCTTCCCATTTGTCTTTTTTCATATTTTTTAAAAATTGTAATGTATAGCAACTTATTCTCTTACGCTATTGGAATTGTCTAAGTTCATATCTTTGAGTTTCTTTATTCTTTCAACTTTGTTTGAACTTTCAGCTTCAGTTGTTTCATTTTTTTGGGTTAGAGTTGGCATTGCGTATTATTTATGAGATTTATATTTGTTTGTTAGATTTTGTTTGTTTTAGTGATATAAGGGTGTGTTTGTTTCCTTAAGATGTTTTGGGTCTGAATCTGACTACCACATCTTACTGGTAAGAGGTGGCTAGAAAGTCTAAATTTGAACGAAATAATGTTGTTTCTTTTTGTATAAGTGTCCAAATGATTTTAAGTGCTCGTTTTTGCAATTTGTTTATTAAACCAACGCAATGCGATAATAAGTAACTTATGTAAATATGAAACAAGTATTTTTATCATAAATATAACACGGTTAATAAACAATCAAATATATTATATAAAGTTTACAAAACGAGTAAGAGACAGTAAGACAAGTCCCCCACCTCTTACTGGGTAAGATGTTATATGTCTAACTGGGTCTTACTCAAAATCTAGAGATCAATGATGATAGACATTTGTGGTGGTATGGAATTAAAAGTCTTAGAACGATTTTCTTGACCCACGAATAAATCTGAGATCGATAAGTTATTAACAATTCGTTATGATTTAATACTTGTGTGGAGTCTTGATATATTCATTATGGCACACGAATAAAACTGAGATTAATTAAATTTCGAGTCCATTTGATGATCTGTGATGATTTAATACTTGTGTGGAGTGCCCTTCGAGGCTTGATAATGAAAAACCACGAAGGCTGAATCTGAGATTGTTTGGATGTTATCATTTTATTTTGCTACATGAGTTGTGATGTTAAGATAGTGTAGTCAAGGTCAAACTCTCCTAAATCGTCTTCATCTTTTGATACAAGTCGCTACTTATAAACACATGTCACATTAGATTACTTTCATCATAAGTCGCCACTCTTTGTCAAGTCGCTAACATCATGTATTTGACTAACACCAAGTCGCTATTTTCAAACAACTCGCTACCCCTTTTCTGTCACAAGTCGCTAATGCTTGACAAGTTGCTATAACCGTTAAATAACAAGTCACAAGTCGCTATTGACTTTCAAAAAAGTCAACGATATCCAAGTCGCTACAGAGAAACAGTGAATCTGGACAAATATGAGGCCAAGTCGCTAATATGATATTCCGGCGAGTTTTCCGACCATATTCAAAGCAACCCAGAAACATCGACAAAAACCAATTCATTTATGCCCGTTTTGACCCAGAAAATGACCAGTTGACCACGTAATTTACCGTTTAAGACCATTAGCATACATTAGTACCAAGAAGTAAGGACCAGATATTGTTCATAAAGATGAAACAAATACAAATATCATTTTTGACCCAGAAAATACAAATATCAGTTTTTGGACATAAAGATGACACAAAGACAAATATTGTTAATAAGTAAAGACCAGGACTTTGTATTTGACCAAAACCAGAAACACCAAAACATGAAAAACTGTTTTACCAAAAATAATGTACAAACATTTTCCGAACCAAAAAAAATGATGCAAAGACAGTTTACACGAGAATTAAACACCACAATACATCATCAAAACAGAAAAACCTTGGCTCTGGTACCAATTGTAGGATCGAAATAATATTGTGTTTGATGATTCGGGTGGTCTAGGATTATCAAAATACATGTTTGACATTTTAGAGAGAGAAAGTAGAGAGAGGGAGTTTCTTGGTAGAGACTTGTAGAACAAAAAATGAAAGGTTAGATTGAGAAGCTCCACCCCTTCCATGGATGGAAGGGGTATTTATACTTACAAACATAACGACCTCCTATCGGCCTGTGGATCAGGTATACAGTGGGTAAAGACCCGTCCTTCCTCCACGGTGTTACACTAAACTATTCTACGCTACTAAATAACTAATAAACTACTAAACAACGTAAATAACTACAAGTCTACGAGCTAAGATATGCTAGACCATAATTGGGGTGACCGACACTTTAATATGGAATTTCCAATTCTTAACAAATGGGAATCAAGGGACGAGATTCAAGATTGATTGATGGGATGTTGATCAAGGGCTGCAAATCACTCAAGGAAACACAAATTGATTCGTTCCTGAAGCTTCTGAAGGCTTGGCTCAGCTATATATACCCTCAGATTTCACTCACCTTAGTGTGTAGAATTTAGTAGTGAATTGTAGTGTTTATTTATGATTTTAATATGTTTTCAAATTGTTAAGTAATTTTGTATTTTAGTTTTTTAGATTGTAATCAGTTTTCATATTAATGAAAGTTTATTTTTCTAGTGCAAATCTCTATAAGCTTTAACTTTTGTGTTAATCATTCCTAAACTTACTGATAAGCTCTTGTTAAGCTCTTTTATCTTAATTCATTTCAAATTTTAGCTTAAATCATTTCAAATCAAAAATCACAAAAAAATATGGAAAATACTTAAAAAAAGAAAAAAATAGTAGCAAATCAGTTTAAGAGCATCCATAAGCTCTGGTTTCTTTTAGCATAAGCCTATATAAGCTCATCATAGCTTATTATAAGCTCATTTCAGTTTCAAAATCAGTTGTGCACACTATTCAATCAAAATCAGTTAAAATTACAAATTACTATGCAATTTGGGAGAGCTTTGGAAGTTGCCTGTAATGGAGGGGCAAGATGGACTTATACCTAGCTTATTTATAAGCTAGGAGCTTTTAGCTGCCCTTTTAAGAGCCATTGTTCAACTAAGGTCTCAAGTGAGTGGAACTTTTCATTTAAATTGCTTGAATCTGCTTAATTAGTTTAGATATGTTAGTTTTAGCTTAACATTGTTAGAATAGCTTATTTGAGTTTGTTTCAGCTTATTACATTAGATCTGATCATATTTTAGCTTAATTCCATGATCTGCATACTGATTTGTTCTTATCTATGATAAACTGTAAGAATTTGGTACTATTGGTTTTAGAGTATAATTGTTGTCAAATTTGTCTTAAATAGGTCTAATATGGATGTTAGGATTTGAATTTGATGATGTTTATGTTTGGTTTAGTGGTTTGATTTTGGATAAGCTCATTTTAGTCTCTTAAAGGACTGTTTGGATTGGTAGGTTGAATTAGTTTAGAAGATAATCTAGAGGTTAGTTGTAGCATAATCTGTCACATTTAGATGCATTTAGTTTATTTGTATCATCTGTGATCCAATCTAACAGTCTCATCAGTTAGGACTTTAATATCATTAGCTTGCATTTAGGTATAAGGTTAGTTAGAATAGCTTAATTTAGTTTCATTTCATCATTAAACATCATTTATAGTCTGTTAAGAAGGATTAAAATTCACAAAAGTCAATTTGAACAATCTGTTAAAAAGTCAAAATTTCCATTTCAAGTTCAAACATCCTTCACTTTTGTATTTTTAATTCACTTAATTTTAGTCCAATTAAGTTGTACTTCTGGATTTTATATCTTTGGTTGGTGTATTTCATAAAGAGATTTTTAGAATAATTTTGTGATTTTTCTAAAATAGCTTAATTATTGCTTGAAGTGAGCTGTTTTTCTCCAAAGTGCCATGTGTTTCTTATCAGCATATATTAAGCATGTATCAGCTTTTTCAAGAGCTTCTAGCAAGCTTAAAACAGGACCTCATAAGCTCATTTTTGGTTAAAAAAATATTTGCCAGGTTGTCTTGAGGTCCGAATTGGTTTTGTTCAATAAGCCCTTGTTTGTAGGATTTTAGAGAAGCCTAAAGTCAGTACCTCAGGCTGTTTGGCTGTTTACACTCAGGATTGAAAACAGTGCTAAGTAGCTTATAGCTTGTGCTTAATTGGTTGTAATTAGTTGCATTAGATCACTTTTAGTTAAGTATTGGCTTATTTTAGCTTTGGGTAGCTTCTGATAAGCTTATTGTGCATTTTAGATTATTTTCATTAGCTTAATCATAACAGTTAGTTATCAAGTAGCTTAATCTGTGATCACTAGTTGATTTTGATAATTTTCATAGCTTCTCAGTAGTATTTAGAACTTTTCTGTAAATTTTCATAATTTTCCATAGCCATTTACTATTTTTCTAGGATTAAAATCAGTTTTTAGCATTTTTAAATAGCTTTTAATTCAAATAAATCAGAAAAGGTTCACAAAATTATAAATTTAATTTTCATAGGTTTGGAAAAATTAAAAAGTCGTAAAAAGTATTTTTTCCAGATTTTTCCTAGTTAAATTAATATTTTCTAGACATTTAATTATTTTTAATCAGTTTTAAATTCATAATAAATTGAGAAAAAGTCAGAAAAATATAATTTCAGTTTTTAAAATTATTTTTCGTTAATTTAGATTTTTGAAAAATATTTTGGTAATTTTCTTATAAGTTTTCATAATTCTTAGTTTTTTTTTTAAATCTATTTTAAAAGTTCAAAAATAGTTTTTAATTCATATAAAATTAAGAAAAACCAAAAAAATTAGTTTTAAATTTTAGATAATTTTCAAATCATATTCTTAGATGTAGAAAATTATTATTTCACTTTTAGGAGTTAAATTAGATTAAATTGCATTTTAATATACGTTTCATAAATATCGTAATTTGCGTTTTAGTTTAAATTTGCGTATTTAGTAGTAATTACTTGTTTGCACCATAAATTTAGAAACTTTAATTGCTTCTCCTTACTTTTCCTTGCCCCATATTTTAGATAGGGTTTTTAGACAGATAGGTTACTCAACTTTCCAACTTTATTCGCCTAAGTTACCAAACTTTATTTTTGTGCAAACAGGGTATTGGACTATCGTTACCGGACAAATTAGAGACCGAACTATTTGTAACTTTTGATACCCAGTTGCCTGCCACGCTGGCAACTGACTTTTATTTTTATTAATTTAAAAATAATCTTTATATAAAGGGTTTTTATACAAATAAGTTACTAAACTTTGCGAAATTGTTCACCTAAGTTACTAAAGTTTTTCTTGTTCAATTAGGTTACTGAACTATGCAACTTTGTTCTAAGGGCCCGTTTGGTTTGTTCACGGGATTAAATTTGGATTTGGATTTGAATTTTGATTTGGATTTGATGTAGGATTTTGGTTTAGATATTCAAATGAATATTATAACTTAATGCTAAAATATATTATTACAATAAATGAAATAAAAAACAAGAGCTAACATTGTATTTTGGTTTTAACGATCATTATACAAACCACGGGGACGATTTATGTAATTTACTCTATAAAAAAAATAAAGTATTTTCTTTTTAATTTTATTATTCGAATTTTTTTTAATTTTATTACGATTAAATTTTTTAATAAAAAAAACTTTTTTTTTAAATTTAATTTTAATTTTATTATAATAAATTTAAAAAAACAAATTTTAATTTTATTATAATAAATTTAAAAAATTTTTTTTTTTTTAAATTTTATAAAAAATCAAAAATTTATAATAAAACTAAAAAAAAAATAATTTTAATTTTATTATAATAATTTTTTTTTTAAAAAAACTGCTTTTTCTTTTAAAAAAAAAAAAAAAAATTAATTTTATTATAAAATGTATGAGAACGTATAAAAACGGATGAACAAGTATGAAAACAACGTACAAAAATGTGTGTTTCGTTGTAGGTATTTTTGAATTCAAGTTTTAAATTTATATTTTGCCGGACTGTACCTAAAGACACTTTCACAGGTAGTGTACCCGATCAGATGTAGCTAGTGGGGTAAGTACGAGGTCGTTCTCAGGAGTTGTATTATCTAGAATTGACCTAGTGATTTTTACAAGTTTCAAAGTGGTTTTGATTTGATTTAATTATAACTACTAAAACGATAAATTAAACTAATTAAACTATTCTATGAGTTTTGTGATCAAGCAAAGAGGAGAGTGCTAGCCATGTAAATAAATATATATTAGTAACCCAATTGAACAAAAAAAAAACTTCAGTAACTTAGACGAACAAAATCGCAAAGTTGAGTAACCTATTTGTTTAGTAATGGTAAGTGGATATCTGAGTTGGACAATGGGGCCCACAAAAAGCTGAGGTGGACAAGGTAAAAAGTCAATCTTCCGGTTACCAGTTTTTTGGGTAACCTAAATGAACAAGGTTCTAGTGTTCAGTAACCTGAATGTCGAACCCGTATACTCCAATACCCTGTTTGCACAAAAAAAAAGTTTGGTAACTTAGGCGAATAAAGTTGGAAAGTTGGGTAACCTATCTATCTAAAAACCCTTTTAGATATCACAAAATCACTTTTAAACCATTCAAATCCCGAATAACGCGACGTGGGTTTTTAACTCCATTCATCATTCGCTAGGAACGATCCGGGGATTCAATTCAAATACATTTGAGTTACCCAAATACTATAATTGGTTTCTTTCCTAAGAATCATGCACTTAGGCCATCGTTGTGTTTATTGCGTGAGTTGTAGCTTAAGGATAATAGGATATTCGGGGGAGATACTTTGGTACTTGGCGATCCCGGATGTTCTAGAGGATAATGACGATTCATAGAATTGGAGAATTAGGCACCTCCCTATAACTAACACGGAATACAACGCATCAATTAGAATAAGGATGTGACAATTTTACCGACCAATAAAAGATAACTAGGGAATAAGAAAATCTAAGTGAACACGTTTTTAATTATCATAAGAAACTCACTCTTTCAATCCATAGCTTTTACCTTTATTTAGTTAAATTAGTTTTTAATTTAAATTGTTAAGTAGTTTAATTGGTATAATTACCAACCCCCACTCTTTAAACCTCTAGATTTTACTTGCTTTCATAAAAAAATATAAAAGACTAAAAAGAGTCTTTCTCACCTCACATTTTCGCCATACATCTCTATTATCATCTCTATTCCCCTAGAGAACGATCAACCCCCTCGGCTTGCCCATACTACACTGCAACAATTAGGTACATTGCCTAGTGGGTTGTAAAGATTTCTCGCGGAAAAGGAAGTCTTTCGGCCCCGAACCACTCTATCAAGTTTTTGGCGCCGCTACCGGAGAATAGAATAGCTAGTTAGATTTCTACCTCGATTAGGTTCACTCGATTGATTCCTATCAAGTGAGTTTTTTTTATTACCTTTCTTGTAGTCCATCCCCTTTCTTCGTCTTTTTGTTCGCAATCTTGTCACTTTTCATCATGGAGCATGATAATCCACCCATCAACAACGATCCACCACAACATCCACTACCACCACCAAATCCACCACCACAAGACCCGCCAAGAGTCCCTACTCTTGGTGAATAATCTAGATCGAGCCATCAAGGCTATAGGAACACCATTGAGTTTCCCCGTTTAGCTCAAGCAATGACCCTGCGATCTGCACCATCTAGTTGGTGAAAAACGGATGTGCATTATATTCCATAGACCTCGTTCCGAAGATCCTAATCAGCATCTCAAGGATTTCCTAAAAAGCGTTGATTCAATTGACCTTGATGCTACCACTCGGGAGATTACTCAATTGCTTCTCTTCCAATTCTCTCTGCGGGACTGTTGGAATCACTCCTAAACCTTAATTCAAGTGTTAGTTACTCATATGTAATAGGTAGCTTATTATGGCCTTTATGTTTGTTTAAGGTCTAGCTTATGTAGAAGGCTCATAAGCTTAGGCCCATGTCCAATAAGGATAAGGATGGGAACTAGGAGTGTTGCCCTAGCTTCCCTCCTATAAATATCCCTTGTAAACCTTCATTTGAAGGTTGGTTGTTCAATATTATCTTTCATTCACTCCTTACGCATAACCGTTTCACAAATACGCGTGTGTTTGTTTGGATATTGTTCAATCGCCTCTCTATCTCTTTCATTGAAGCTTGTGTTGTAAAACTAGTGACCTAACAGTGGTATCAATCGCCAACTAGTTGGGTGAATCGTTATTGCTTTTGAAGTAAGTTTATGGTCTTACGCGTAAAGCTAACGACATCTTTGGTTCGCTTAAAAACTCGTTTTTTACACTTTTAATCCAAGATTCTTGTACTTTCAACGTTTTATGGTGTTAAAATACTTGTTTTTGGCAAAAAGTTTCAACCTTTACGCGTGGATCTAAGTTTTTAAGCTTGTTTTTGTTCGTGGGTGTCGTTCTACGCGTAACCCGTTTAGCTATGTTGGTTCATCAAGTTTCACACTTTTGTGTTATTTTGGTGATATTGAAGCTATTCCATAACAAAAATATGGTTTAGAAACAAATTTGGGCACAATCATTTTTACGAGTAATTTTACGCGTATCAAAGCCCTAATATTACGCGTAAGTTATTCCTTGGTTTGATCTTCGTTTTCGTGGTTTACTCCGTGTTTTCTTGCTTGGATAAGCCTGAAAATACGTCGACTTTGGATATCTTTTGCATTGTGATAGTGTAAAAGATCACTTGGGATAAAACCCTAAACTTACGCATAAGCATAAAGCTTACGCGTAGAAATCCTACGCATAAGATTCATCTTACGCATAAGCCTAGTCTTACGCATAAGGTAATCCTACGCCTAACTTTCTACGCCTAACTTTGTGTCTACGCATAACTTTAGCGTCTTTTCCCTACTTACGCGTAAGCTAAATCTACGCGTAACTAGTGATTGTTACGCGTAACTTTGGTGTTTTTACGCATAAGTCTCACTTGGTTTATTGTGCTTTCTACGCCTAAGGACACTTCATCAACAAAGGTTCATTCGACTACAAAGATCCATTTTTACCAACACAAGTTTTTCAACATGTCACAACCACCATACTCTAAATATTTCCCTTACACTTATTCTCAACGTCAACAACAACTAACTCCACAACATCAACAATGGAATCAACAACAAGCTATTTATCAACAACAATTTAATCAACAACATACTCCACAACTTGCTGCAATCCCACAACCTCAAATGGTTCAACCACCACCAAGTCTTCAAGTTCAACCCTACACAAATGAATTCAATCAACATCCATCAAGGAACACTATGAAGGAACCCACTTGGTTCGCAAAGATGTGTGAATCTTTAAGCAGCCAACAATCAATTCATGAGGCTGGATCAGTTGATAGACCTCCAATGCTCACTCCAGGAAACTACGATCAATGGGTGATAAGGTTCTTTAGGTTTTGTGATCTGAAGAAGCCACATGGAAAGTTCTTAAAGAAGGTTATCTTGGAAGGTCCAATTCAGATGCCTACTGTCATTGTACCCGCCGATCCTAATGCTAATCCACCAAGAGATGAACAATCCAACATTGCTACTGTTCCTGACCTGAATGCAGAGGAACTTCTACACTATGAAGCTGATGAACTTGCAATGCAATATATCCTCTTAGGATTACCTAACCCAATTCTTCGAAGTGTTGATGCTCAAAAGACTGCAAAGGAAATGTGGGATCATATTCATCTTCTTATGGAAGGATCTGTACTCAATCAGGAGGATTTGGAATCCAAAATTTACTTGGCTTATGAACACTTCATGATTGAACCTGGAGAGACACTAGAGTCTTATCATCATCGTTTTTCAGACATCATCAATGATTTGGATAAACACAACATCATCATGCCAAGAATTGCAGTGAATACTAAGTTCCTGAGTAGTCTTGGTCCTGAATAGGAGAAGTATGTCATTTTTATCCGTCAAGCGAAGAATATGCATCATTCTACATATGGATTGTTGTACGATAACTTGAAGCCTCATGAAAAGGAAGTTGATCGGGAAAGGATTCTCCGTGCTCAAATTGCTCCACCGACACATCCGGAAAATCAACAACTTGCCTTATATGCTCAAAACAGTTATTCTCCTCAACCAGCAACTCAACCAACTGCTACAATCACACCATATGATCCTTCAAAGCCTCAATCTCAACAAAATCAATTGGCTCCATACAACAACAACAATGCTCAAGCACTTGTCAGTGAAGCTAATGAGGAATCTGATCCATTCGAAGCATTGCAACAAGGATTTGCTATGATTGCTAATGCCTTTAGCCGTTATACCAACAAATACAACAACCGTATTCGTTCCTCATCTAACACAAGGAATCAAGCTGTTGTGAACAATGGACGAGTTGAAGTTTAGAATCGTGGTTATGGTCATCAAATGGGCGGTGGTCAAGGGTTTAATGCTGTGGGTAGGAATAACAATCGAGCTCAAGTGGTGGAACAGGGAAATACTCAAAATGGGTTGAATGGTCTTCGATGCTACAACTGCAATGAGAAGGGACATCTGGCTAATGCATGCCCAAACCCTAGGACTAGGGGCAGTGCTTATCACAAAGAGGCTCTTCTTTTGGCTCTTAAGGATGAAGCTGGTGGAACTCTAACAGACAAAGAACAGAGCTTTATGGCAAATGCAGACTCAGATGATGATATGAAAGATTTGCAGGAAAATGCAACTGTTATGTTGATGGCTAATATGCATGAGTTACACATGAGTGACACAGGCCCAGTGTATGACACTGATGGCTTGTCTCAGGTACCCGAACAAACCATATTCATATCTGATCTAATATCTCCGCCAACATCTGAATCCGGCAAGGCTCAGAATGTTCAAAATGAGTCGTCCACATCTCATTCCGACGATTTTCAACTAGACCCCGTAGTTATATTTGACGATCAAGATGACCAAATGGTTTCCCTTGATAATCAAATTGACTCCGTGGTTATACTTGAGGATCTCAGTAATGATCATGTTGTGACTCACGTTGAACACGCCGAACTTTTGCCTCATCCAAATTTTGCTCGTTTAATACAAGACCAACAAACCATAGTGGAAGAATGTCGTGCAATTAATCAGGACTTGAAAAGTAAAAATGCACTGTTAACCAAGGATTTTGAATGTTTACAAAAGCAACTCAACTTTTTCAAAACTCAAGAAAAACGTGAAAAAGGTTTTGAAGCAGCCTTTGCTAAATCTCATCAAAATGAAAAATATTTAGAGAGACAGATGCGTGATCTAGCCGCTTCGAAGAATGCTTTGTTGTCTGAAATAGAACAACTGAAACATGAACATAAAAAGAAAATTAACGCTCTCACCTTGGAAAATCAAAAAGCTAAGGCTGAGTTGTTAACTTGTCAAAAACAGTTCTCTGCATACAAAAAGCATTCAACGAAACGAATAGATGATCATCTTGAAGAAATCATCGGCTTGCAAAACAAACTTAAAGAGTTTAAAACTGTTGTTTACAAACATGGTGAATCGGTCACAGCTATTGAAAAGTTTACTTTAAAACCAAATCCAAATGGCTATGGACAAAATCTTGTTGATTACAAACCTAAGCTTTCAACCAAAGCATTCAAACCTAATCCTGAAGTTTCCAGTGCAGAATATAAAATAGATAATTCTGTTATGAGTGTTGTTGAATATCATCGTCAAGAGGAATTAGATGCAGAAGACGAGAGTCGATCAAAATTAGAAAACGTTGTTTACAACAAACCTTTTAACTATTCAAAAGCGGTCACTTTCGTCACACCAACGGATTCTTCTAACACACCAAGGATTATCATAAAAAGTCTGAGTTTTCTAATGTTAATCCCAAACCAGATTATGCACAAACTTATGGTCCTTTACCTTCCATCAGTGAAGTAAACTCAAAACCTGAAAATCGCAAAATTCTTCGATATTTTGACCTTTTCATGGCTGACCTCAAAATTTTACAACATGAGATAGAATATCATTCTGAAATCAAAGTTCAACACTTTCAATCGCCTCTAGCGCGAGAACAAAGAGACATTTTTCAGAAAAATCTTTTACCAAATGTTAAAAATTTGAAAAGTTGTGCATTATCTTGGGAAAAGGACTTTCATAAGGAACTTGGAATGATGAAGGTCGTTTTCGAGAAAACAGAAACATCTATTTCTAATACTAAACTTAAAAAGAAACTATTGAGAAAAGATGTTGATCGACTCTTGGAAGATGTCATCTGTGCTGATGTCCATAATGTTGTGCTATTGAATTCTTTGTCATATGCATTTGATTATATATCTGCTAATACTGTTGATTCTGTGGTAAATGTTGAGAACACTGATAATGTGCTTCAGATCGAGTCCTTAAAAGTTGAAAACAAACGATTGTCAAACGAACTTTCAAATGCAATACGTCGTCTTAATTGGTGTCAAAAAGATATTTACGATCAACAACTTGCTTTTCAACACAAAATCGCCCAGTTGCGTGACAAAACTTCTGATCCAAAAATTGTGCAACTGGATGATCAAAACGTGTCTTTTAAGTGTCAAATCTCAAAATATGAACAAGAACTTGTAAAAGTTAAAAAGGAATAGGGTGTCATATTTGATTTACTCAAAAAGACTCGTGATGAAGCATCAATTGAACTTGATCATTATCTCGCACACACTAAAGAAGTTATGCATTTTGCTGGAAATATTCGGTCTGAAAATCAAGATCTGATTCACACTATCTTCAAGTTAAGAGAAATGTTAGGAAAGTATGAACAACTTCCGCCTACCGTGATTAAGAGAATAGCACCAGTAACACTTAGTAATCGTGAACCTAGAATCACTACTGCCAAATCACAAGTTGCTAACGTGCTTCACTCTACTAAAACAGGAATAGTTACGTCTTTTCCAAACGTCCGCACTTCACAGCCTAAGAGCACTACATCGAAGAATAGGAAGTTGCGACCTAAGAAATGATCAATAAAGAATGCTAAAGTAGAAGAACACCCTAGGACTATGAATAAGACTCACGTTGCTTCCACTATAGATATTGCGTCTGGAAAATGTAATAGAAATAGTGAGGTAACGAATGCTAAACCTTTAAGCACTTTTGATATTCAGTCTGATGCACCTTGTGTTATTTGTCGTAAAAGTATGAATTCTGATTGTCATGATAAATGTGTTGCTAAAGCTATCATCTCTCGTTTAAGGAATCCTAAGAACCGGAATACCTCTAGGCCCACTAATCTTTCTAAGTCTATGCTTGGTAAACCGCCCTCTTTAGATTCTAAGAAACGCATTGTTGTCCCTGTAGCTCCAGTTTCACCTCCTAGGAATGTAGTACCACCTAGTGCATTCACTAAGACTAAAGCAAATACTAGTTGGAGATGGCAGAAATGGATATATAACACACTAGGATTTAAATGGATACCTAAAGCTATTGATGTGTGTATGTCTACTATAACTGCTCCGGAACCCACTAACATTTCGGGTTCCACATCTACTTCTATTCCATCTGTGTCGTCTGTGTGTAATGCAGGTGATACAGATCATTCTCTGGATTGTTGATAGCGGATGTTCCCGACACATGACAGGCAACCTTAAACTGTTATCAAACTTTATTTCAAAGTTCATTGGCATTGTTAGGTTCGGGAATGATCACTTCGCAGCTATCATGGGCTACGGAGACTATATCAATGGGAACATCGAAATTAGCAGGGTTTATTATGTGGAAGGCCTCGGTCATAATCTGTTTTCAGTAGGTCAGTTCTGTGATGGAGATTTGGAGGTTGCTTTCAGGGAGAAAACTTGTTTCATTCGTGATCTACAAGGAAACGACCTTATGTCTGGCTCGCGTAATTCCAGTCTTTACACTATCTCTATGCAAGACATGGTTGCTTCTTCTCCCATCTGCTTACTTTCAAAGGCAACATCAACAAAATCCTGGCTATGGCACCGTCGTCTCTCACATCTAAACTTTCAAACCATCACCAACCTTGCTCGACACAAACTAGTTGAAGGACTCCCACGATTTCGGTATTCTAAAGATCACCTTTGCTCAGATTGTGAACAAGGGAAAAGCACTCGTGCTCATTTTCCCTCAAAGGTGGAACACAGCTTTCAGCATGTGCTTCATCTTCTTCATATGGATTTGTGTGGCCCGATGCGCGTGCAAACGATCAATGGCAAACGCTACATCTTAGTAATTGTTGATGACTATTCACGCTGGACTTGGGTCTACTTTCTTCGAAGCAAAGACCAAGCTCCACAGATGATTATCACCTTTCTCACGAAAATACAGGTTCAGCTCCGTAACACCGTCCGACAAATCAGAACAGACAGAGGAACTGAATTTTTTAACCAAACCCTTCGTGAATTTTATGAGAAAGTGGGAATTCAGCATCAAACATCTATTGCTCGTACACCTGAACAAAACGGAGTTGTTGAAAGACGCAACCGAACGTTGGTGGAAGCTGCAAGAACTATGTTAATCAATGCCAAACTCCCAGATTACTTATGGGCAGAAGCTGTATCTACTGCATGCTATACTCAAAACCGGTCCATGATTACAAAACGCCACAACAAAACACCTTTCGAGCTTGTCCACAACAGAAAGCCGAATCTCAAACACTTTCATGTATTTGGATCTCTTTGCTATCCGAATAATGATCGTGATGACTTTGGAAAGCTCAAAGCCAAAGCTGACATTGGAGTTTTTATTGGATACTGTGATAATTCTAAAGGTTTCCGCATCTGGAATCGTCGAACAAAGGAGGTTATGGAAACGATTCATGCTCATTTTGATGAACTCACGGAAATGGCTTCTGAGTATAACAGCTTGGAACCCAACTTTCCCCAAACCCCATCATCAGCTGAACAAAGCCCCCAGCTTACTCGTCAACAAATGGAAAGGTTGTTTGCTCCTCTGTTTAGTGACGATATTGATGAACGTGCTCCAGGTGTATCCGCTGTTTCCGCTGCTCAACCTGATAATACTCCTATACCTGATACACCTGCTACAACAACTACGGTTGAAGAAGCACCACCAGTTGACTCCAACACAACAGTTGAACAAACCGCTTCCAACAATGATGAATCGGCTGATGATGTTCTGAATGATGTACCCCCACCTGCAGATTTTTATCCAAATGTGTTCTTTAACCCGTTTGCTAATGAGACTACTGCACCTGATGTCGCAGAATCTTCAACAAGCCATTTGAATCCTCAAAATCTGCACAATGTATACCAACATCAACCCTCCACACATAGATGGACAAAAGACCATCCTCTGGAAAATATTATTGGCAACCCGAATCAACCAGTCGTTACAAGACAACGTCTTCACACAGACGGTGAACACTGCATTTATGCGCTCACTGTCTGCCAAACTGAACCCAAAAACATTAAGGATGCAATGACAAAAGATAACTGGATTGAATCCATGCAAGAAGAACTCAACCAATTCAAACGTCTTGAAGTATGGGAACTGGTTGAAAGACCAACAGGGGTCTACGTCATTGGTCTCAAATGGATTTGGAAAAACAAATTGGATGCTGAAGGAAATGTTATCCGTAATAAGTCACTTCTGGTGGCTAAGGGTTATTGTCAGGAAGAGGGTATTGACTTTGAAGAATCTTTTGCTCCGGTTGCTCGTCTTGAGGCTGTTCGGATATTTCTCGCGTTCGCGGCTCATATGAATATAACGGTCTTTCAGATGGACGTCAAAACTGCTTTTCTGAATGGGCAACTTAAAGAAACGGTTTATGTCAGCCAACCAGAAGGATTCGTTGATCCCGCCTACCCGAACCATGTCTACAAACTGAACAAAGCTCTGTATGGTCTCAAACAAGCTCCTCGGGCGTGGTACGATAAGTTATCATCTTTCCTCATTGCCAATAATTTTACCAAAGGTTCGGTCGACCCAACTCTTTTCATACAATATCACGGGGAACATATTTTAATTGTTCAAATTTATGTGGATGACATCATTTTTGGGTCAACTCATAAAAAGTACTCAATCGCTTTTGCAAAACTAATGAAGAAACATTTTGAAATGTCAATGATGGGTGAACTTACGTTCTTTCTAGGACTGCAAGTTCATCAATCACCCCGTGGTATTTTCTTGAGTCAGTCCAAATATGCCCTTGAATTGTTAAACAAATTCAGAATGAAAACCTGTGACACTTATGCCACACCAATGACTCATACCAAGAAGATAGACGCTCATTTACATGGGAAATTAGTTGACCCTACCAAATACCGAAGTATTATTGGGTCTCTCATGTATCTAACAGCTAGCAGACCTGATATTATCTTTTCCGTATATCTTTGCTCCCGTTATCAGTCGCGACCAACTGAAACCCACCTCTTTGAGGCTAAAAGAATCCTCCGATATATCAAGGGAACCATTAATTTGGGAATCTGGTATCCGAAGGATTCTGGTTTTGAACTAATCGCTTATTCAGACGCTGACCACTAGGTGTCGGTCGTCAACCCGAACCGAACCCGATAAGGCCTTATGGGTCGGGTCTAATCGGGTCAAAAATCTTGTCTGTTTTGAACCCGATAACCCGATAATGTTATCGGTCGGGTTAGGTTAAAAAAATAATGTTATCGGGTTATCGGGTCAACCCGATTAGACCCGATAAGCAATTTTCCATTTTTTATATATTAGTTTTATAAGTATTGTACGCTTGGTTTTATGTATTAGTTTTATATATTACGAGTAGTTTTTTATACCTTTAGTTAACTTATTTATCACCTCAGAATAAACTTTTAAGTCTGCAACTGTGAATCTATTATGGTTGAAACTATTACTTTTAAGTCTGCAACTGTGAATCTGTTATGGTTGAAACTATTACTTTGAAATTATGGTGGCTCTGTTATGGTGACATTAGCATGTTACTTTTAAACTTTGAGTTGGTGAAATTTCCACAAAATGGTGCAACTGTTATGGTTTATCTTTTATGTCCACATGAGGTCTACTTTTAAGTCCACATGAAATTTCCACAAATGGTGCAACCATTATGCTACAGGTCTACTGTAATCTTTGAGGTAGTATATAAATATATAGTAATATGTTGCAATATGTTGCAACACAGATTCTTATATACTACGTAATATGTCTGCTGCTGTGACTGTGATTGATGTTTTAACCCGACAACCCGACCCGACTTAACCCGACCCGATAACACCCGAACCCGATAACCGATAATCGGGTCGGGTTGCGGGTCACTTTTTAAAAAATCATAACCCGACTCAACCCGACCCGACAAACCTGATAACCCCGATAACCCGACCCGATAACACCCCTACTGACCACGCAGGATGCTTAGATTCACGGAAGAGTACTTCAGGAGCTTTACAATTTCTTGGTGACAAACTGGTGTCTTGGCAATCGAAGAAGCAGGATTGTACGTCGCTGTCCTCAACCGAAGCAGAATATGTAGCCATGTCGGCGTGCTGTGCTCAAGTCATCTGGATGAGAACACAACTCAAAGACTATGGTTACGTATTTGACAGAATCCCGATGTACTGCGACAATCGGAGTGCCATTGCGATCTCGTGCAACTCAGTTCAGCACTCGAAATCAAAGCACATCGATCTTCGATATCATTTCATCAAGGATCACGTGGAACAGGGTACAGTTGAATTATACTTCGTGGGTACTGAATACCAATTAGCAGATCTGCTCACAAAAGCCTTGCCTCCCGCTAGGTTTAATGAGTTGGTCCACCGTATTGGTATGCGGTGTTTGACACAAGAGGAATTGGATGACCTCCTAAAACAGTCTTAAAAACCTGTCAAACACCAAAATCTCTTTTGTAAATAATTTTTCAAAAACAAAATACAAAAATATAAAACCTGATAAAACAACAAAAATATTCTTCTAATCTATTTTTCTTTCAACATGGCAAGTACATTTCTTTCGTCAACACTTTAATCTTTCAAAATTCAATATTTTTCCGATCAAGTGTTGAGGGGGAGAAAATAATCACTTAACTGTTTCAAAACATCTGTGTACTTGCATGTTATCTTATCCCGGTTGTTTCTTGTATCAATGGTGGTAAACTTTTCTGGTTAAGCTGACACTCCTCGGACCAAAATTTATAACCTTTCATCATTTTCTAAAGTCCAGGGGGAGTGTCGTCAAAGTTACTTTCTTAAAAATCGTTGTTTGATAACCAAAATGGAAGTTAAATGGCTTTGTATGAAAAAGGAAAAGGTGGAGGGACCAAAACTGCCAAAAGTTGAAAGTCATTTTAATAAAACTCTTTCACCTAACTTTTTCACATCACATTTATTATACACACCAAACTCATCCTACGCACAACAATCGTTTCACAAATCCGTGTTTTGGATCATCAATCTGTAAGTGATTTCGTGGTTATAACAAGTTTTTAAACAATGGTTTTGAATTTTTCATAAATCCAACGGTTAAATCTTGAGATAATGTGATGTTTGTGTTCTACGCGTAAGTGTTAGAACACTTAATCATTGGTGAGTGTTTGTGGTCAAAAAGATTGTGTCAAAATGTTTTAAAGACATCACTGATACCATTTTTATCCTCATAACTAACCCAGAAACACGAATTGATTGAATCTGGCAAACTAGGGTTTATGCGTGGGTTTGGGTATTCTCAAATGTGATTGTTTTTTGTCAAAAAGATAGTTGTGTAATGTTGTTATGATGGTGAATTGATGATATCTAGGCCTTATAACCACCCAGAAACACTAATTGATTAAAAATTGGTATTTAGGGTTTAATGTTCTTAGGTTTGGGTATTTTTGATTCACTGACTTTTGGATGTTAAAACTTGGTTATTAGACTCTCACAACACCTAAGACCTACCAGAAAACGTTTGGTGCAATTTCTATGGCTAGATTTCATACGCGTAAATTTTGAACTTTAGGGTTTCTGGGCTACGCGTAAGGTTTTCTACGCCTAACTGTTTGAATGAGTTTCATGCCATGATCTGTTTTTAAATGACTATACATGTTAAGATTGATGATATGATGATTTTATTTCAGGCTTGCTACGCATAAAACTCAGAATCAAGGTCTTTGTTACTCTACGCATAAGGATCACCTTACGCGTAGACAGTTATGCGTAAGAGAAATCCTACGCGTAACTATTACGCGTAAGGTTCTACAATGGGACTACGCGTATCCTGTGAAGGATATGCGTAAACAGTACTCTAAGCATAAGGTCTACTCTTACGAGTAAGCCTTACGCGTAAGGTCTTATATACGCCTACGCGTAAGCCCTACGCTTAAGGTCCCCTTTTCCTAAGCGTAACATTTCCTACGCGTAAGAAAGGATCCTACGCATAAGCTTGCGCCTACGCATATACCACTCCTGTTTACGCGTAACTTTGCCATATCTACGCCTAAGCCTTGATTGACCTTCATTATGAATTGTTACGCGTGCAAACTTGTAAATAAATGAATCATAACGTCACGAATCCAATAATGTCACTAATTAACTTAAACGTTTGATATATTGTGAACTATAAGTGATAAAATAAACTTTAAAACTTAAAGTTAACTAACTCACGAAACGTTTCACGACGTCGTTGGACTATTGGACAAACAAGTGACTTAGGACTCGTAACAATCATTAACACTGTACATTCAATAATTAGACAATAAAACCTTCTGTTGACTAACATTATGTCTTTCGATATGTTGGTTCTTTTGGCTAATGTTATTTCAGATCACGACATGGCTGCTCAAATGAATGTGGATGCACCAGAAGTTCTCACTATTGCTGATATCTTCCCCAATGGCTATCCAAGAAAGATTGTAAAGAACAATCTCAGAGTTGACTTTGAAACCCTCACATGCTCAGAATCTTCTTGCTTGATTGTTGTGGATATTCTTAGGAATCATCCGTACCAGAACATGCTATCACACTCTGCTACAGTACCGGAGATCTACATACAACAATTCTGGAATTCAATGCAAAGGATCAAAGGTCAAAGTGCGGTGACTGTGACGCTCAATCACAAACAAATCACCATCACACAAGCAGATCTACGGGTTGTTCTTCTAATTCCTGACATCGAGCCAACCGACTTCTATGCCACACCTACTGAAGAGACAGTTCTGCAATTCCTGATGGATATTGGATATGATGAAGCTTCAGGAATTATCACTAAGCATTCTCATGTGGAGCTTAAGAACATTCCTCAACCGTGGAGAACCCTCTACATCATCATCACCAAGTCAGTCTCTGGTCGTGACAGTGGCTATGAGCATCCCAAGCTCATGGAGCTGCAAATATTTTGGTCATTAATCAACAAGAAGGACATCGAAATTGAAGCACTGTTATGGGAAGACATGATGTCATTTCACAAGAAACTTGGCTCAAAGATTCCCTATATCAGATACACAAAGTTGTTGATCCAGAGAGCACTTGGACTTCATCCTGATATTCCCAAGAGGCTCAATGACCCTGACAATCACGACATGTTGACTGAACCCATCCTATCAGTCAGAATCAAGGAATCGTCAACAAAGAAACAGGGTGCTGTGTTACCTGATCACCTTCTGACCAATGAAATCAAAAAGCTTGAAACATACAAAAGGTATCTTGTAGCAGTAAGAGAAGGCAAAGTTGGTCATCTCGATGAGAAGTCTTCTGGAACACCTATACGGAGAACCAGAAGAGGCAGTGCAGGAAGTGCTGCAAGTACTGAAAGTCAGAGGATAATCCCCAAGAGGAATCCTCCACGAAAAAGGACTGTTCCATCTAAGGAAGCTACTCCTACTCCCATTCCTGAATCTGAGCCTGAACCGCAAAGAAAGCTTGTGGACGAAAGCTCTGAAGATACACAATCAGACGAAGAGATCTTCTACTCTGAATCTGCAACCGAAGAACCTCCTTCAGCAGCTAAACCTCCAAGTCCACCAGCTGACATAGGAAAAGGGAAGACTCCTGTACTTGTGCCATATGATGAAAGCTCAGAAAGTGATGAAGAGCAACTGGATAAATCATACAGGAAGAAGTTCAAATTCGTTCGACTTCAACACGTTGCACAACAATTTGCTCAAGAACAAATGGGTGGCCCCGGAGGGTCAAGTGGTGTAGCTCAACCTTCACCAGGTCCTGATGCGGTTAATCAACCCGATAAGGGATCTGGTGCCACCACTTTGGTACAACAACAAACACGTGTCGAAGACACTCTTGAGCATGACTTTGAGGAACCTGATAAAGATAAGTCCGAGAAAGATGAGGGTGACAAAGAAAAGACTGAGACAGAAAAGACTGAAGAGAAAGATAAGTCTGGAGATGACACTGATTATGATAAGTTTCTGCTAGACAGTCCTGCTCGCTCAGAGGAGAAAACCTCTGCACCTCCAAAGGATCCAGAGTCTCCTCATGTCTCTTCATCATCAGATTCGTCTTCTCACTCTTCACCACCACCATCAAAAAGATCAACCAAATCAACATCCAAATCAGTAAAGAAGCCACCTCGATCTTGGATTTCTCATACTCATAAAAGAATTGTGAAGGCGGTCAAACAGGTTAGAAAGAAAGACATGATTTAAAAAAAGCTAAATGTTATCGCTGACCAGTTAACGTACCTTCATGATGAGAATTACAAGATGCAAGTTGAAAGGGAGTATGTACAGAAGCTTATGAAGGATGATCTTCAAGGAAGCATGGACGAGATGATTAAAGGATACTCTCACAAGTTCCTAATGGAGGTCGTTCCGAAACTGACAAAGGAGATGTATACCAGACAACTGTATCCACATCTCTTACACTTAGCCAAGCAAGCCATGAAATCAACTCCGATGAATTTGAGTATCAATCCAGTTGAAACTACAGTCTTCTCAGATGATGAATTAGTAAACCGGCTGGTAGCGCAAATGTCAAAACGCGCTGCAACGTTTGCCTCCCATGAAGCTAAACTGTTTGAAGCATTGCTGGAATACCAACTCAAGTCATCATTCAGAGAAGAGGCTACAAGGCCTAAGCGTTCAAGAGATGATGAAGACAAATATCAAGATAAGGATCAGGAGCCTAAACGCACAAAGAAGTCTGGTGATTCATCCTCCATTCAGTACTCAATGCCACCTCCACCCCAAAGGACTCCAGCTCAACAAAGATCTCCTCCCCGCACTTCTGCAGATAAACCTCAGGATTCCGAGACACCACCCCAGACTCAGAAAACCGGTGACCACTTTGAGTATACGGGTGGTGACGATGAAGAATACCATGAGCCCCAACAACAACCCGCCTCTCCCAACAAAGTACAGAAACCAGAATCCTCATCTAGGCCTAAGAAACAGAAGAAGAAGGCGCCCAAGGCTGACGTCCTATCATGGCTAGATGAAGATACAACAGAGGAATTTGAATGGTTTTCTACACTTGTCAATTCCACTCCCTACCCTGAAGAAGGTCAAGATCTGGTAGACGGTAATACATTGGAGCATGCAAAGATACTGCAAGAAAAATTCCGAGTAAAGAAGATGACGAAATCTGAGTTGCGACGAATCAAGAATGAAGCTTTTCAACTGTGGAAAGATAGCTCAGAAAGTGCCATCGAGGTCGAATATCACCTTGACAACATTGCTCGAGCTATGTCTAATAACATGGATTGGCTCAACCCAGAAGCAAACATCAACTTTACGAAGCGGGACAATCCTCCATATTACACCGACTGGTGTAAACCACTACCAACGATCGGCCAACCAGATCAGCCTAGGATCCCATTCAGATATTTCTTCAACAAAGACTTGGAGTTTCTTCTTCACGGTGGCGATGGTTCAAGGAAATACGCTACATCCCTAACACTTCCATTCCCAGCAACCGAATACTCAAACTGCATAGCTATCGAGGAAAGAGCTAATCACTTGTTCTCCAACAAAGTGGAAGCATACGACCGAGATGAAATGTATGGGATTCATCATTGGCCGGAACGCCGAAGAATCTACTACAGAAGCTGCCAGGTACAGAAGTCTCAACATGCAGTGTTCAGTACTAAAAACATCGTTGCCATCAAACACGTTGATCTTTCGTCTAAATGGGACTACACGTATCTCAAGACTATTGTGGTCAAGAGACAAGACGAAAGGGATTATGCATTCTCTGAAGCTGACTTTGAGAATTTGTCTATCAACGACATCGAAGACATGTACCTTGCCAAAGTACAGGGTCGTATGAGACAATTCTCCACTGAAGTACAACGTGAATTCATCAAGTCAGTGCTCATCTTCATCAGACGCATAGTTATCAAAGAACGTGTAGAAGATCTCCAACTGGCAGTTGAATCTTATCAGACCCGTATAAACTTCACTCCACCACAGCTTGATCTTCCCGACATCAACCAGCTCTCACAACTTACACTCATCAGCAAACCATTCGGCGTCGTTTACCGCAGTGAACTTCAAAGAAATTGCTTGATGGCGTGCAGAGATCTTCACAAGTTTGGAGATCACACTATGAAGATGGTTAGGGACGGATTGGCTTACCGGTTGAAGGATATACACCAAAAGATCGGGTCTCCTAAGCGATGGAATTCTCAGGATCGAAGGGATGTGAAGAGGATCATCACGATGATTGATGAACGGTTGTATAGAAGGGACCAGTTCAGAAGATTGGAAAGCTATGTTGGTGGTCGACCCAGGATTAACATCACCGGCTTTCAACGCCCAATTCACACTCCTGGCAACATCTCTGGACTACCTGGTACCCCTTGAACTGCTTCTTTCATTATAAATTTGGATGTATGATTTATTATGTTGATGAGTGTGTAAATACTCATCATTTTTGTTCCTTCTGCACTGCAAAACCAGTCAAAAACACTTTGAAAAGTCTCAAAAAGACAGAAAAAATAGTTAGACTGTGTTTTATTCAATAATTGTAAAAATCTAGTCCCTGGTTATTCAAAACATGTAATTTTTCATAAAAGGCCCTCAGGAATTTTTAAGTTGTCAAATTTAGCCTTATAAAGTCTAGTTTTGCAAAATGACAACTTGAGTCCTTGGAATTTCAAAGATTGACAGAATTTACCCCTGGACATTTTAAATTGGAAAATTAACATTTTTAGTCCTTTGGTAATTCTAACTTGTCAAAATTGGTCCTTATAATAAATTTTGGAAAATTACAATTTCGGTCCCTCAAGTTTGGATGAATTGCAAGAATGGTCCTTGTGTTAATAGCTACAAACCAAACCAAGCCCCTTTGAACCTGGCCAAACTCACCCTTGAACCCCCTGTCAAAACCGTGAACCCCCCAAAATGAACCTCCCCTATTAATAAAACACTGGTCAAAGCCAGTCAAACCCACTCCCTCGTTTTCCCTCCAAACCCACCTCCTTCACCCACTTCTCTGCAATTCCAGCTCCAAGACCATACCTCCAGCTCACATACCACCACCCTTATCCCTTCCACCTCAACAACAAAACAAGAAGCATTAATTGCTTCTTTTTCCTTACAAGTCATCAGGTCCAATTGGCAAGAGTATTTTGGCGCCAAAAATCCATCAACGGCTGAAATGAAGTCCACTCATCCAATGGCTCACATTATTGATGGGAAATGCTCAGAGAGGAGAGGAGAAGACTTTTGTTTAATAAATAGAAGGAAGGAGAAGCAGAGAAACCATATCAAAAATAATGGTAGTTTATGTATTTTCGTATAAATAAATTTCCAATTTCCAGTGTATCAAAAAGCTTTCAAGTACTTTGTTAAGCTATTTTCAGTGTATTGTAAACCTTTTTCAAAGAATCAATTTCAAGTTTCAAGTACGAATTCAGTTTATGCCATTTTCAAGCTCAAATTCTCAAAGTTACTTGTATGTTGTTGTAGTTGATGATAAGGACTCAAATAGATCATATAAGCTCCTATAAAGCTTCTGAAAGCTTTTAGAAACCATAAAAATCAGTTTAGAGTTAAAAACCAAAAATACCAAAAAAAATCATACAATTAAATAAAAATCAGAATTCAGCCAAGATGATCAAGAAAGCTGGAGCAGGGTGAATTATGGATTGCCCTGGGTTAGAGGCTTAGTGGTAAGCCTGTAGGAGTGGTTCTTGTTCCTTGGTTCTGTATCTTCAGCTGGATGTCATTTGTAAGCATATTTCTAAGTTTTTGGCATTTTACTGTGGGTGATTTAGATTGCTGTTTATCTTTGATCTATATGCTTATTATGTGTACTTAAGTTGTTTTAGTACTTAAGATTGCTAGGTTGTTCATTGGAATTGGTTGTTGCTTAAAAAGCTTGATTTCACAGTTGAAATTGCATATGGTTCATGTCTGTGTTTCATGCTTGTATTGCTGATCTTTTATGCTTTTATGGACTGTTATAATCATAAAATGAAGATTGGAATCAGTGTTGAGGTCTAATTTAATAAGTTGCTTTGAAAATAAAAAGTTAGTGTTGCATCAGTGGTGTTTGGTTTGGACTGTGTTCACTGTAACAATAGGTGTTATTGTTGTTAACTTTGGTTTGCATATATCACTTAAGGTCTATGTAGCTCAGAGAAAACATAAAATACACACCTTGTTTGTTAAAAAGTCAATATAGCTTTTAATCTTCATCTGCTAGTTCACTGTTAGGATTTTGGAGTGCAATTTTCATCACAGCTGTTCATTAGTTGTTAATCTAGCTTAATTTCATCTCTATCTAGCTTAATATAACATAATCAGTGAGTAGGATTGATCCAAAGTTCATATAAGTCAAACTTAGTTCATAACTCAAAAAGTCAAATTTTCCTTTATGCAGTTTTAGAATAAAATAGATAATTTTCCATAGAGCTTAATACTTAGTTTCAATACTTGTGCTTGTAGGATCATAATATTTTGTTGCTGTTCTTCATTAGAGTATTTTTATTTAATTTTATTAGCTTATTTTAACTGCTTAAATGTTGCTTAACTTTTAGACCTTTTTTCCAAAATCTGCCCTGTGCACCTAGTTTAGCCCGATTTTGAAAAGCTTGCATAAGCTTCATTACTGGGAATTAGCTTGTGAAATTTGATTTCTTGAGAAGCTTATCAACCCATCTCAAAGTTCCAGCAATCATTTTTCCATTTCTAGCTTATTTGATAGGGCTGCAATCAGCTTCTATTTTGTCCCATTTCTCAAAGATACACCTGAATCAACAAGTGAAATTGTGGCCTTTTCATAAGCTCAACAGTGGACCCCACAGTGAGAGCTTTGGTTTTTTGGATACCCCACCAGCTCAAATCAATCCTTCAGTGCTCATTTTGAGCTTTGGAGCTTTTGCCCCTAGCTTAATCAGCCTTTGAAAATCACTGCAGGCTGTTGGTTTGACTATTGGATTTGGAATTGCTTATTTTCTTATTGTAAGCTTATCAGTGAATCCCTTAGTGTCATTTTGCTCATTCCTAGTTCATTTAACTTATTTAGATCTTATTTTACCCTTGTTAGCAGCTTGTAGCTTGTTTTGAGCTTAATTCCCATTTTGAGCTCAAAAGCTCAACTGTTAAACCCATAAGCTTCAAACTGCTTATTTTCTTAGTTCAAAAATTTTTGTCTTCATTAAAGTTGTTTATTTTTAGTAGAGTAATAGGTTTGTAGAATAAAGTTTTAGATAATAACCACTTTTAAGAAAGTGGTAGCTTTTATTTAAGAAGCTTGAGCTTTTTAGCTTATTTTTCTACTTTCTAATTAAGCACTTTCTGTTTTTATAATTTTCTTAGCTTTCTGTCACCATAGGATAATTATAGAAAAAATTTCATAATTTTCTTAGTTTGTTTAGTATTTACTAGAATTTAAAATAGTTAAAAAGTATTTAAAATAATAAATAATTAATAATAAATAAATAAAAAGCATAAAAAATAGAGTTAATTACATGAATGGTCCCTGTGGTTTGTCAAAAATTACGGGTTTGGTCCCTAAACTTTTTTTTTTGTGGATTTGGTCCCTATGGTTTTGATTCGTTACGGATTTGGTCCCTTGACCAAATTTTCTGTTAGTTGACCGTCAATTGGGGTGTTTGAAAGGCTGAAATGACAAAAATACCCTTGTATGTGTTTCATAAATGGTCCCTATGGTTTGTAGGTTATCATGAATTAGTCCCTTATTTTTATTTTTTTTTCTAAAAAAACATTTTGTCAAAAATTTATTAAAAATACGGAAAATTTTATAAAAAAATCTATAAAAAATTCCAAAAATTTTATAACAAATTTCGAAAATTTTATAATTTTTTTTTTAAATTCCGAAAATTTTATAAAAAAATTCCAAAAAT
Source organism: Chrysanthemum makinoi (assembly GCA_910596185.1). Taxonomy (NCBI): domain Eukaryota; kingdom Viridiplantae; phylum Streptophyta; class Magnoliopsida; order Asterales; family Asteraceae; genus Chrysanthemum; species Chrysanthemum makinoi. Next base: position 117,787,417 of record OU343222.1, on the reverse strand, counting down.
TTTATAAAAAATTCCGAAATTTTATAAAAAAGTATATTAAAAATTCCGAAAATTTTATGAAAAAATTTCTAAAAAATTTATAAAAAATTCCGAAAATTTTAGAAAAAATTCCGAAAATTTTATAAAAAATCCCGATAAATTTTTTATAAAATCTTATAAAACTTTCCGTCAAAAAATTTGGGAAAAATTTTTGAATTTTTTTTTTCTTTTTTGAATACTTTTTGTCGGAATTTTTTATAAAATCTTGCCCAAAATTTTATAAAATTTTTTACGGATTTTTTTTGACAATTTTATCAAATTTTATAAAAAAATTTATAAAAAATTCAGGGATTTTTTACAAAAAAAATTTTACGAGATTTTTTTAATAAATTTTTTTGACAAAAAAAGTTGACATCATTACTGTAAAAGTTTTGACATAACTGTTAAAAATTATAAAAAAAATTTATAAATCTTTTTACAAGATTTTTAGTTCAAAATTATAAATTTTTTAATTTGTTAAAAATTTTAAAAACAAATTAAAATATTAAATTTAAAAAAAATTGTTAAATCATTAGATTTTTAATTTGTTAAAAAAAATTGCTAAAAATTATAGTTTTTAAAGTTTTGACATAACTATTTAAAAAATTAAAAGTTTTTAAAGTTTTAAAGGTTTGACATAGGTTTTTAAAATTTAAGAAAATATTGTGTTATTATATTTTTAAAGTTTTAAATGTTTGACATAGGTTTAAAAAAAAACTTTTTATTATTTTAGAAAATTTTGACTAAATATGTGACAAGAAATAAAAATAAAAATTTACAAAAAAAATGAATTAAAAATTTAATACTGATGTAAAAAAAAAAACAAAAAAAAAACCATAAAAAAAAATAAAAAACAAAAACCTGAGGGACTAAATCCGTTATACGAGACAAACCACAAGGACTAAGACAACCGAGGGTATAAGTGTCATTTTATTCATACTTGATGGTCAAACTAACCGAAAAGTTGGTCAAGGGACCAAACCCGCAACGGGTCAATACCATAGGGATGAGATCCGCAAAAAAAAAAGTATAGGGACTAAATCCGTAAAATCCGACAAACCACAGGGACCATTTATGTAATTTAAAATTTCATTTTTCTAATATTTTAGATTTTTCTAAGTTAAAATTTCATTTTTCTAGGTTAAATTTATATTTTCTTGTATTTTAGTGTATTTTAAATAATTAATAAATAGTTTTTAATTAATAATAATTAAATAAATAGTTATAAAAATAATTTTCTTTTTCCAATAATTTTCTTGCATCATTAGGATTGTAAAAACATCATTTTTCATATCCATAGGTGTTTTATTCTTTTAAATTTACGTTTTATTTTGTACGTTTACGTAAAATTCAGTAAACGTACGCGTTTTAGGATTTAATCGTTAAACGATTTTAAATATAGAATTAAAATGACTTCAAAGTCTTTATTAGATTTAATTTCCTTAGTGTAATCTATCATAACCCCTTTCCTGTTCAATATCACCCGACCACTACGCGTTTAGCTATTCAATCGCACAGCTCGTTGGGACTTAACGACCCGGGGATACACTAAACTCTCCTGGACTTAATTGCATATTGTTCTGAGCTGTTTGACTTTTATGGTTGACCATTCACAAGTGGTTGACTAATAAAAGATAGACCGTTCGGAGCAAATCAAATTTTGGCACCGCTGCCGGGGAGCTGTGCTAATAGTCTTACGTTTAGCAGATTAGTGATTTGAATATTCACTCCTTGTTCATACCATCTATATATATTTATATATTTTCTTATAAAAAAACCATAAAACCCAAAAGATTCTTCTTTCCCCATTTTCATAATTCCCTTGACTCTGAGATTTCTTAGAGTCAACTCTAGTGTATGCGCACTCGCTCTTCTAGGTCTGTGAGCCCATTTTGTGAGCTTGTCAGGATTCCAAGATGGCGTATCCGTAGACGTTCTCGCCCCATCGGCCGGATCGAGATCCGGATCGCCGCACTACTTCCGTTATCATGGCAGATGAACGTCCTATGTGCGAGCGTCTCCAAGCACCCATCGATGGGTATGGAGATGCTATTGTTATCCCAGCCATTGTGGCTGAAAATTTTGAACTCAAAACCGCGTTACTAAATCTTGTAACCTCAAGTCAATTCTATGGTTTTGAGAGGGATGATCCTCATGCTCATATTCGATGGTTTAACAAGGTTGCATCTACCATCAAATACAAGAATGTCCCTACCGATGCTGTCAAACTTCTTCTGTTCCCATTTTCCCTCGAGGACAAGCCCGGATTTGGCTTGAAAACAAACCCCTCAATCGATCGAAACATGGGAAGACCTGGTGAAGAAATTTGTGAACGAGTTTTATCCACCTTCCAAAACCACGAGTCTTAAAAACGAAATCATCAAGTTCACACAAAAGTTTGATGAATCCTTCAGTGAATCGTGGGATCGTTTTAAGGAGTTGCTCCGCAAATGTCCTCACCATGGTTTCTCCGAGTTGATGCAACTCGATACTTTCTATAATGGAGTGAGTCAATCTGATCAAGATTCTCTCAATTCCTCCGCTGGAGGAAATTTCTTGAGCAAAACTGTAAAAGAAGCTTTAGCGATAATTGAAAACAAGTCTAAAGTCCGAACTGCACGAAGCAAACCGGTTGTTTCCCAAGTCAATGTTGGTCCTTCGCTTCATCGCCGTGAGTCAATCTAGCACCGATGCTAAGATTGACAAACTCACGGAAGCAATTCAAGCTTTGGTTCTCTCCAACCAAAAGAAAGTTTCTTTTCCACAAACTTCACCTCCTGCTGAAGTCAAGAAAGTGGAAGTATGTGTTACTTGCGGTGGCCCCCATGCCTATTACAACTGTATGGCCACCGATGGTAACCCTTTTGAAGCAAACGCTATGGGCGGGATTTCCAATTCAGGAGGCAACCAATACCGTGCTCCTATGGACCCGAACCACCGTCCTAACCACTACCCTGGACCACCCGGCTTCAACCAAAACCAAAACCGTAATCAAAATCAGAATAGAACGAACCAAGGTTTTCAAAACCAAGGTAATTTTAGTCATAATAACGGTTTTCAAAATCAAAGTCAAAATTTCCAAAACCAAGGAAATTTTAATAGAAACCAAGGTCAGGGAAATTTCAACCCACGGTATTTTCATGGCAATAATCAAGGAAATTTCCAAAATCAAGGCCCTAATCCAAACAATAGAGGCCAGAATTTTCCTACACAAAATCAATCCATTGTTCCAACCGACCATCATCCGATGAGTTGTTGAAGCAATTCATGAAATCCCAAGAGGAAATGAATAGGTTGTTGGTTAGCCAGATTTCTGACATTAAGAAGTCTTTAAATGATCAACCCTCGGGCTCAGGTACTTTACCTAGCAACACGATCGCTAATCCGAGGGGCGATGCAAAGGCGATCACAACCAGAAATGGTTCTTCATATGATGGACCCGCTATTCCTACTACCTCTTCTTCTTCTCTCTCGAAGGTAGTGGAAAGTGAACCTGAGGCGACAAAGGACCAAGTGCAACCCACTAGCTCACAGAACACAGCACATGTCCATCCTCAAGTTGTCCCGAAACCCAAATCCAAACCAGGAGTTGTTTTTGAACCTCCAGTTGAAAACCCCAAATCCAAAACTTCTATTCCTTACCCATAACGTTTAAATGAGCAAAAGCTCCGCGAAAAAGCCAGTCATCAAATGGAAAAAAAATTTCAAATTTTCCAAGAACTACATTTTGACATAAGCTTTACGGATGTTATCATGCTGATGCCCAAGTTTGCACAACTCTCAAACACATGTTAAGCAACAAGGAAAAACAGTTTGAAATGGCTAAAACTCCTCTGAACGAGAACCGCCAGCAGTTCGTTAAAGAAGCTTCCCGAGAAGCTTGGAGATCCTGGAAAATTTCTTCTACCTTGTGTTTTTCCATGAATGATTGAATGCTTTGCCCTCGCCGATCTTGGTGCAAGCATCAATCCGATGCCTTATTCAGTATGGAAGAAACTTTCTCTTCCAGAACTTATTCCTACCTGCATGACTCTTGAGCTTGCAGATCGTTCTATATCGCGTCCTCTTGGCATCGCCGAGGATGTATTCGTGAAAGTAGGAAAGTTCCATTTTCCAACTGACTTTGTGGTTGTTGATTTCGATGCCGATCATCGGGTTCCCCTCATTGTTGGACGAGGATTCCTGAGAACGGGTCGTGCTCTCATTGATGTATTTGAGCAAGAAATCACATTACGTGTGGGTAATGAAGCTGTCACCTTTAACCTTGATCAAACTTCGAGGTACTCCTCAAACTATGATGCTGAATCGGTTAATCGAATCGATGTAATTGATATTGCTTCAGAGGAGTACTCTCAAGAGTTTCTTGGTTATTTTCATAATTCTGTGAGTGGGGATCCCACCACATTTTCTCAACCAATTATTGCCGATTCTTCTCCCTCTCTTACTCCGTTTGAGGGAGGTGACTTCTTTTTAGAAGAGATCAATGAGTTTCTTGCTAATGATGAATCGATTCCGCCAGAAATTGATGATGGTGTTTATGATTCGGAAGGAGATATCCTTTATCTTGAGCAATTGTTAAATGAAGATCCATTACCGTCACTCCCTCCGAAAGAGATCACGATTGAAGAAATCAAATCCTTACAAACATCTACTGAAGAATTTCCCGAGGTTGAACTTAAGGACCTACCTCCTCATCTCGAGTATGCATTCTTGGAGGGTGATGATAAATTACCCGTCATAATTGCTAAGGACTTAACGGAAGAGGAGAAGACTGCTCTCATAAAGGTTTTGAAGTTGCACAAGCAAGCAATTGCTTGGAGACTCTCCGACATCAAGGGTATTAACCCTGAATTTTGTACGCACAAGATTTTATTGGAGGGTGATTTCAAACCAGCAGTCCAACATCAGAGAAGGGTGAATCCTAAGATTCATGAGGTTATCAAACAGGAGGTTCTCAAACTTCTTGATGCCGGTCTAATTTACCCGATCTCTGATAGTCCTTGGGTCAGTCCCATCCACTGTGTTCCAAAAAAAGGTGGCATAACTGTTGTCACAAATGAAGAAAACGAGTTAATTCCAACTCGATTGGTTACGGGATGGCGTGTGTGTATTGACTATCGCAAGTTAAACGAAGCCACCCGTAAAGACCATTTTCCTCTACCCTTCATGGACCAAATGCTTGAGAGATTAGCAGGGAACGAATACTATTATTTCCTAGATGGTTTCTCAAGGTATTTTCAGATCCCCATTGATCCACAGGATCAAGAAAAGACCACATTCACCTGCCCATACGGAACTTTTGCCTACAGACGTATGCCTTTTGGCCTATGTAACGCTCCTGGCACGTTCCAACGATGTATGATGGCAATTTTCCACGACATGATCGGGGAAACAATGGAGGTGTTTATGGATGACTTCTCGGTCATTGGGGACTCATTTCAAACATGTCTCTCCCATTTAGAAAAAATGCTAAAATGGTGTGAAGACACCAATCTTTGTCTAAATTGGGAGAAGAGCCATTTTATGGTCAAGGAAGGAATTTTCCTAGGCCATAAGATTTCAAAAAACGGGGTTGAGGTTGACAAAGCGAAAGTGGATGTCATTGCCAAATTGCCTCATCCTATTACCGTCAAAGGTATTAGGAGTTTTTTAGGTCATGCCGGTTTTTATCGCAGATTCATACAAGATTTTTCTAAAATCGCTCAGCCTATGACTCATCTCCTTGAGAAGGATGCTCCTTTTATCTTCTCACCTGAGTGCATCGAAGCTTTTGAAACATTAAAGAAAAGCTTACGGAAGCACCCATTCTCGCTGCCCCGACGGGATTTACCCTTTGAACTCATGTGCGATGCAAGTGATTTTGCTATCGGTGCAGCCCTGGGGCAACGTAAAACCAAGCATTTTCAGCCTATCCACTACGCGAGTAAGACTATGACTGAAGCTCAAACCCATTACACCACTACAGAAAAAGAATTATTAGCCGTGGTGTATGCGTTTGAGAAGTTTCGCCATACCTTATCTTGACCAAATGCGTGGTGTATACGGATCACTCGGCTCTCAAATATCTCTTTGCAAAACAAGATGCAAAGCCGAGATTGCTCCGTTGGGTTCTCCTCCTGTAAGAATTTGATATCATTATACGTGATAAAAAGGAGCGAGAACCCTGCTGATCATCTGTCCCGTCTAGAAAACCCTCACCGGATGTGTTCGAGAAAAGGAAATAAACGAAACATTTCCTCTCGAAACACTCAATGTGGTTTCTTTTCGTGGAGACTCTTCTACCCCATGGTTTGCTGACTTTGCAAATTACCATGCGGGTAACTTTGTGGTGAAAGGGATGTCGTCCCAACAGAAAAACAAATTCTTTAAAGATGTAAAACATTACTTCCGGGACGACCCCTACTTATTCAAAATTTGCGCGGATCAAGTCATCAGGCGATGTGTGTATGGTCATGAAGCAAATGACATTCTTAAGGCTTGCCATTCTGGACCTACTGGGGACATCATAGCCCCAACTACACCGCCAAGAAGGTGTTTGATTCCGGATTTTATTGGCCCACGATTTACAAGGATGCCCACGAATTTGTCAAACCCTGTGACGCTTGTCAACGTCACGGAAATATCTCACAAAGAAATGAAATGCCGCAAAACGCCATTCAAGTGTGTGAGATTTTTGACATCTGGGGCATTGACTTTATGGGGCCATTTCCTTCATCTCGAGGAAATAAATACATACTCGTGGCCGTTGACTATTTGTCAAAATGGGTTGAAGCGAGAGCTTTACCTACCAACGATGCCCGAGTTGTTGTGAAATTCTTAAAATCTCTTTTTGCTAGGTTTGGAACTCCACGAGCTATAATCAGTGATCATGGTACGCATTTCTGCAATGACCAGTTTGATAGAGTCATGCAAAAGTATGGTATAACTCACCGTCTCTATCGCTGTACCACCCCCAAACAAGTGGGCAAGTGGAAGTTTCCAACCGAGGGATTAAAAGAATTCTGGAGAGGACAGTAGGCGAAAACCGTGCCTCTTGGTCGGATAAGCTAGATGACGCACTCTGGGCCTTCCGTACAGCTTATAAAACACCCATCGGGTGTACGCCCTACAAACTTGTATACGGGAAGGCGTGTCATCTGCCGATTGAGCTTGAGCACAAGGCATACTGGGCCTTGAAACATGCCAACTTCGATATTCAGACAGCTGGTGATCACCGGAAAGTTCAAATAAATGAATTAAATGAACTACGTGATCAAGCATACGAGAACTCTTTGATCTACAAAGAAAAGACAAAGAAGATTCATGACTCCAAAATCAAGAACCGCGTTTTCAACGTCGGTGATCGAGTCCTTCTTTTCAATTCTAGATTGAAGATTTTCTCAGGAAAACTAAAATCCCGCTGGTCTGGACCATTCACCATCACTAAAGTATTTCCTTATGGAACTATTGAGTTATCTCAACCCGATGGTCCGAATTTTAAAGTCAATGGTCATCGATTGAAGCACTATTTTGGAGAGAACATTCCACCTGTGGTTGTCCCGGATCTACAAACTTTCCCCATGAACCAATGAATGCGGGGATCGAGTCAAGCTAGCGACTCGGGAATCAAAAACAGTAGCACACCATATGGGTTTTCACCCATATTTCTGACTTCTTTCTACTTTCTACCACCCTAGTGTGGGGGAGTTTCCCCCCGCTGTTGTATATAAGTTTTCATCCAAAAAAAAAAAAAAAATCACAAAAATAAAATAATGGCCGTAGTATTTCCCTTTTACGTTCTATGTTTCGGCATAACAGCCGGTACTTTGAATATTGCGGGCAATATTCATTTCTAGTGTGGGGGGGAATTCTCACGAATTTTATCATGTAATTATACCACCCAATTCCCCCATTTTTGGCCAAAATTTTTTTTTGGAGTAAGTGTTTTGCACTTACTCAGCTTACGGTTATCAGTCCGCCATGTCTAACAAACAAAAGGATTGGCTAATCCAGGAGCAAACGGCTCTTGGTAAAGATTTATCAAATCCGTTGACGGCTTGCAATTTGCCCAAAATTGTATGGTGTTCAGCTCACCATATCTTTAATTAGTGAAGAGTTGGCTAGCCCGCAAGTTTATGGCATGTGGTAAAGGCAGTTGGAAAACCATAATTGGTAATCGACTCACCAAAGATATTTTATCTAAGAGTTGGCTAGTCCAGAAGCAAACGACTTTTGGTAAAGACAAATCAAAACCGTTGAAAGCTGGTGGTTTGCTCAAAATCATTTGGTTATCGATGTACCAAGGTTCTTACTTGAACTGAAACATTTGGCTACTCCAGAAGTAATGGCTTTTGGTAAAGAGATTCAAATCCATTAAGTTTTCTCAAAAGATTGCTAGGGACTAGCAATGTTTTAGTGTGGGGGATTGATGAGTGTGTAAATACTCATCATTTTTGTTCCTTCTGCACTGCAAAACTAGTCAAAAACACTTTGAAAAGTCTCAAAAAGACAGAAAAAATAGTTAGACTGTGTTTTATTCAATAATTGTAAAAATCTAGTCCCTGGTTATTCAAAACATGTAATTTTTCATAAAAGGCCCTCAGGAATTTTTAAGTTGTCAAATTTAGCCTTATAAAGTCTAGTTTTGCAAAATGACAACTTGAGTCCTTGGAATTTCAAAGATTGACAGAATTTACCCCTGGACATTTTAAATTGGAAAATTAACATTTTTTGTCCTTTGGTAATTCTAACTTGTCAAAATTGGTTCTTATAATAAATTTTGGAAAATTACAATTTCGGTCCCTCAAGTTTGGATGAATTGCAAGAATGGTCCTTGTGTTAATAGCTACAAACCAAACCAAGCCCCTTTGAACCTAGCCAAACTCACCCTTGAACCCCCTGTCAAAACCGTGAACCCCCCAAAATGAACCTCCCATATTAATAAAACACTGGTCAAAGCCAGTCAAACCCACTCCCTCGTTTTCCCTCTAAACCCACCTCCTTCACCCACTTCTCTGCAATTCCAGCTCCACAACCATGCCTCCAGCTCACATACCACCACCCTTATCCCTTCCACCTCAACAACAAAACAAGAAGCATTAATTGCTTCTTCTTCCTTACAAGTCATCAGGTCCAATTGGCAAGAGTATTTTGGCGCCAAAAATCCATCAACGGCTAAAATGAAGTCCACTCATCCAATGGCTCACATTATTGATGGGAAATGCTCAGAGAGGAGAGGAGAAGACTTTTCTTTAATAAATAGAAGGAAGGAAAAGCAGAAAAAAATATATCTAGTATAATGGTAGTTTATGTATTTTCGTATAAATAAATTTCCAATTTCCAGTGTATCAAAAAGCTTTCAAGTACTTTGTTAAGCTATTTTCAGTGTATTGTAAACCTTTTTCAGTAATCAATTTCAAGTTTCAAGTACGAATTCAGTTTATGCCATTTTCAAGCTCAAATTCTCAAAGTTACTTGTATGTTGTTGTAGTTGATGATAAGGACTCAAATAGATCATATAAGCTCCTATAAAGCTTCTGAAAGCTTTTAGAAACCATAAAAATCAGTTTAGAGTTAAAAACCAAAAATACCAAAAAAATCACATAATTAGATAAAAAAAAAATCAGAATTCAGCTAAGATGATCAAGAAAGCTGGAGCAGGGTGAATTATGGATTGCCCTGGGTTAGAGGCTTAGTGGTAAGCCTGTAGGAGTGGTTCTTGTTCCTTGGTTCTGTATCTTCAGCTGGATTTCATTTGTAAGCATATTTCTAAGTTTTTGGCATTTTACTGTGGGTGATTTAGATTGTTGTTTATCTTTGATCTATATGCTTATTATGTGTACTTAAGTTGTTTTAGTGCTTAAGATTGCTAGGTTGTTCATTGGAATTGGTTGTTGCTTAAAAATATTGATTTCACAGTTGAAATTGCATATGGTTCATGTCTGTGTTTCATGCTTGTATTGCTGATCTTTTATGCTTTTATGGACTGTTATAATCATAAAATGAAGATTGGAATCAGTGTTGAGGTCTAATTTAATAAGTTGCTTTGAAAATAAAAAGTTAGTGTTGCATCAGTGGTGTTTGGATTGGACTGTGTTCACTGTGACAATCGGTGTTATTGTTGTTAACTTTGGTTTGCATATATCACTTAAGGTCTATTTAGCTCATAGAAAACATAAAATACACACCTTGTTTGTTAAAAAGTCAAAATAGCTTTTAATCTTCATCTGCTAGTTCACTGTTAGGATTTTGGAGTGCACTTTTCATCACAGTTGTTCATTAGTTGTTAATCTAGCTTAATTTCATCTCTATCTAGCTTAATATAACATAATCAGTGAGTAGGATTGATCCAAAGTTCATATAAGTCAAACTTAGTTCATAACTAAAAAAGTCAAATTTTCCTTTATGCAGTTTTAGAATAAAATAGATAATTTTTCATAGAGCTTAATACTTAGTTTCAATACTAGTGCTTCTAGGATCATAATATTTTGTTGCTGTTCTTCATTAGAGTATTTTTATTTAATTTTATTAGCTTATTTTAACTGCTTAAATGTTGCTTAACTTTTAGACCTTTTTCCAAAATCTGCCCTGTGCACCTAGTTTAGCCCGATTTTGAAAAGCTTGCATAAGCTTCATTACTGGGAATTAGCTTGTGAAATTTGATTTCTTGAGAAGCTTATCAACACATCTCAAAGTTCCAGCAATCATTTTTCCATTTCTAGCTTATTTGATAGGGCTGCAATCAGCTTCTATTTTGTCCCATTTCTCAGCATACACTGAATCAACAGTGAAATTGTGGCCTTTTCATAAGCTCAACAGTGGACCCCACAGTGAGAGCTTTGGTTTTTTGGATACCCCACCAGCTCAAATCAATCCTTCAGTGCTCATTTTGAGCTTTGGAGCTTTTGCCCCTAGCTTAATCAGCCTTTGAAAATCACTGCAGGCTGTTGGTTCGACTATTGGATTTGGAATTGCTTATTTGCTTATTGTAAGCTTATCAGTGAATCCCTTAGTGTCAGTTTGCTCATTCCTAGTTCATTTAACTTATTTAGATCTTATTTTACCCTTGTTAGCAGCTTGTAGCTTGTTTTGAGCTTAATTCCCATTTTGAGCTCAAAAGCTCAACTGTTAAACCCATAAGCTTCAAACTGCTTATTTTCTTAGTTCTGAAATTTTTTTCTTCATTAAAGTTGTTTATTTTCAATAGAGTAATAGGTTTGTAGAAGAAAGTTTTAGATAATAACCACTTTTAAGAAAGTGATAGCTTTTATTTAAGAAGCTTGAGCCTTTTAGCTTATTTTTCTGCTTCCTAATTAAGCACTTTCTGTTTTTATAATTTTCTTAGCTTTCTGTCACCATAGGATAATTATAGAAAAAATTTCATAATTTTCTTAGTTTGTTTAGTATTTACTAGAATTTAAAATAGTTAAAAAGTATTTAAAATAATAAATAATTAATAATAAATAAATAAAAAGCATAAAAAATATATTTTCAGTTTTAAAATTAGTTTTCTAATATTTTAGATTTTTCTAAATTAAAATTTCATTTTTCTAGGTTAAATTTATATTTTCTTGTATTTTAGTGTATTTTAAATAATTAATAAATAGTTTTTAATTAATAATAATTAAATAAATAGTTATAAAAATAATTTTCTTTTTCCAATAATTTTCTTGCATCATTAGGATTGTAAAAACATCATTTTTCATATCCATAGGTGTTTTATTCTTTTAAATTTACGTTTTATTATTTTACGTTTACGTAAAATTCAGTAAACGTACGCGTTTTAGGATTTAATCGTTAAACGATTTTAAATATAGAATTAAAATGACTTCAAAGTCTTTATTAGATTTAATTTCCTTAGTGTAATCTATCATAACCCCTTTCCTGTTCAATATCACCCGACCACTACGCGTTTAGCTATTCAATCGCACAGCTCGTTGGGACTTAACGACCCGGGGATACACTAAACTCTCCTGGACTTAATTGCATATTGTTCTGAGCTGTTTGACTTTTATGGTTGACCATTCACAAGTGGTTGACTAATAAAAGATAGACCGTTCGGAGCAAATCATATGTCTATGGCTTGTGCACATATTACAGTGTACAACCCGTACTTGTAAATAAAGGACCCTGTGATACGCTTCAGTGCCACAATCCTTATAAAAGGAGCGAAAGCTTCTTACTTTTGAGTAAAACCTATCAAACCTTTCACTTTTCAAGGTTTTGCTCAAAAGAACAAGTACTTTCCCTTATGATTTTCAAAACCTCAACCGTTTATATCACTCGTTGAGGGGGAGTACTTGACTTATAACTTTGTTCACAAATTGTTCACAGTGGTCATTCTTCCCGCAACACTCGAAATGGTCATATTTATTCTTAACTTTTCAAAAATAACATTTTATATGCCATTTTTGAGAGGGAGAAAATACGTGATTAGAAATATGTTGTGTAAATGCAATTGCAAATGAATCTGTGTGCTTCAGACTTAACCAATGAATTGACGATACTTAACTGTCAGTAACTCGAAAAGACTTGTCCGGGACGGGTAATAATTTCAAGCTAGTTCGCTAGTGATGTAAACGTGTCTCGCAAAGGACTTGTCCGAGTAGAATGTACCATTCGAGAAACTCTTGGTAGACATGAACCTTGACGGGTTTGACAACCTTTCGGGGTTGTCCACACCTTCAAGATAGTTATTAGAGCTAGTTGTCAACCAAAAGCTGACAATGCAACTCTTTAACTATGCCACGTAACCGTGTCTCGCGGGGGAATGTCTATCTTGAGTCGATCAATTCAAAAGTGCGCACTCTTTCCTCACTGTGCAGATTTCCGTCAAAACTCTTAAGCACATGTGGAGGGGGAGTATTTCTGCTAAAAGATAAAACTCTCACTGTGGTTCAAACATGTTTTTCATTTACAAACCCTTTGAGAGATTTTCTTCAAAATGGTTTTATGGCAACATAGGTTAGTCATGGAGTTATAAGGTGACTAAGGTTAGGAATAACCGTCCTATGATCCGCCAGAGCCGGAGGGATCTACCCAAGGACACCACAAATAGTTAGAATTTAGAAGTCCTTAGGTATGATTGTAAAAAGGAGAGAATGAGAATCGGAGAAAGAAGGAGTTGAAGAATTAAAAAGAAATGCAAAGAAAAGGGTGAAAAGAAATAGCCCTCTGGATTATTCAACTTAGGGGCATAATCGTTCAATTCATATGCTACTGGTTGTCACTAGATGACACTGGTATCGAAGACTAAAAGTCGTCATGGACCCAGTGACGCATGCACTAAACCTTCTTAGCCACTCAAGTTTCCCTCAACATAAGCTTGTTTCATTCTTACAGGGAACCCTACGTAAACTATCGGCTTTCTCTTAGAGATTGCTGGTATTGAAGAAGGAGACCCTCTCCCTAGTCTTTGCTCAGGAAACCAAAACGCACTATTGAGTCTAGTGCCACGAGATTCATCAAAAGATCTCTTAGGTACACTTGACATTTCATCACTTGATGTTCAACATATTAGAATTTCAGTGGTACATTATCGAGTCCTTCACAGATCTTAGCAATCTGTCGAGAACATTTATGAGAGGTTCACATTTGTGATCCTCAGTGATTGAATGGAAACTCCTTCCAGGGTCAACATCAAACAGCCCTGACAGCAGGTCGCTTCGGCAACTCCCCGTGAATTGCGCTTAGTGGTCTCAAATAGTCTACAGTCGTGAGGTGATGCTTCGTACCTCACGACTCATCTCAATCGAGGTGTACTTCGTACATCGTGTTATCTCACTTGTGGGACTCCCATTCAGGAACGGCCTTTGTAAGAATTAGAGTTGTGTTTTCACACTATGCCGTTAACACTCTCGAAGTTCAAACTTGTAAGTGCCAGAATCCGCTTATTACTAACCGTTTTTATGTTTCCTTCTTACGGAAGCTCGAGCGGAATGATCGTGCAGATTCTTCTCATGCTCACGCCAACATCATCACTAATGGAAGTTCTATCCAAAAGCAACACAACAGTCAGAATGATTCTTCGTCAAACCAAAGAATCTACAAAGTTAAAGACATAAAGAACTTCATCAGTACTGATTACCAACGTCAAAAGAGTGTGTGAGCATGTTGAAGAATGATGTAGAGACACTGGAGCAGCGAAGCAGACCTGAGGCAGAATTGATGCAGACAACAACAACATACTATCACTTTCATCTCACAAGAAAGAAGAATGTCAGAAGACGTCAAAGTTACTATTACATCAACGCCTTTACCGTTTTTCATCACCAACACTTGAGGGGGAGATTGTTGGAATCACTGCTAAACCTTAATTCAAGTGTTAGTTACTCATATGTAATAGGTAGCTTATTATGGCCTTTATGTTTGTTTAAGGTCTAGCTTATGTAGAAGGCCCATAAGCTTAGGCCCATGTCCAATAAGGATGGGAACTAGGAGTGTTGCCCTAGCTTCCCTCCTATAAATATCCCTTGTAAACCTTCATTTGAAGGTTGGTTGTTCAATATTATCTTTCATTCACTCCTTACGCATAACCGTTTCACATATACGCGTGTGTTTGTTTGGATATTGTTCAATCGCCTCTCTATCTCTTTCATTGAAGCTTGTGTTGTAAAACTAGTGACCTAACAGGGACCAAGCTAGTAATTGCCTTTGGCGTCATCCCCTCAGGATCTATCTCAAGTTGCGATGATCTCACTACCCGTTTCCTCGCCAGGTTTTTCCCACCCGCTCCGAGCCAACCGCTTGACCAAAATTCTTTTAACCTACTTCACAACCAAATCTCTAGTGAAATCGATGAGCTTAGAAAAATATATAGGTTACTTGAGAATGCACTTAGAAGGCGACTAGCGCATTGGGTATCGATTCAATGGTTAGCGATAATTCGGAGGATGAATTAGGAAAAGGTGACATTGAGGTCATTGAAATAATAGAAGAAAGTGAGGATGAGGAAACTGATGCATATTTTAACCTTTATCCCACTAAGGAAGAAATCGCATACCACAATTACATAATTGACAACCCTTAGCCACCCTTTGTTAGAATCAATCCTAAAGTTAGGAGATGTAATCTTTGGAACATTAAGATCCCATGTATGATTGGATATAGATACGTCGAGCATGCTTACATAGATGTAGATTCCGATCAACGTGATGTCCTCATTTGTTTACAACAACATAATGAATACACAACTTAAAACTAGGAGAGACGCTAAGTGTCCCGGTGGGGTTTGCAATTTTGTTGGAAGGGTCAAGGATGTACACATCTTTGTTGGGAATTTTACCTACTTAGCAGATTTTATGATCCTAGAAGATGTAGGATGTGTCATCGATTATAGCTTGTCCCAAGTCGTGTTAGGAAAATCGTTTGTTGAAAAGTCTAAGCTAAGCTATAAAAAACCTGAAGGAACGGTTAGATTTTCAGAAGGGAGCGATGAAATTACATATAGGATGCCTTGGAAAGTAAGCGGATATGGTCCTCTATCCTACTTTGAAAGGGATAACCTTAAAGCCTTTGAGGAAAAGAGCGAGTCAGATATAGAAAATGGCATGGAATTTATGTGGGGAAAAAATAGCCTTTACTATAAGGTATGCCATGATGAGGAAAAATGAGACGACGTAGTGGTATGGCTTCGAGTCTATCTACAAGACTCATAAATAAAGAAAAGCGCTTCTTGAGAGGCAACCCATATTTATTTGTTTACTTGTTTATTTTTCGTTTTTAATTGTGTGTTTTATATATCTTTTTCATTATTGGTTAATTCTCATGTTTATATTATTTTGTGAAAATGCTTTATTTTGTTTTTAACTTCGTCTTAATTGCATATAAAGGTATTTTGCAAAAAAAATAAGTATATGGAAGATCACATGTGTTTTTAGAACTAATATGAACATGAGATTAACAATAATTGAAATTGCATATATATGTGTGTTTGTTAGAGTCAAATACTTGTATCGAGTCACAATAGATGTTTTGCAGGAATTTTTCCAGGTCTTTAAAGAAGTAATTTTTTCAGAATTTTTTCGGAAAACAAATTTGACTCATTCTGTCAGGACAGCCTGACGGCGTCGGGATTAACACCCGACGGCGTCTGGAAATGTATAAATAGTTTTTATATTTTTCATTTTCTGTCTAATTTGTAATTTTTGGAAATTTTCAGGATTCTTAATTTTCCAGATATTTGCAAACATCCATTTCACAAGCATTATATCTTTACTTGCTTTCTAGTGTAGTTTTGTTTTTATATAGTTTTTACCGCCAATTTTACGTGAGGTTTCTTCTTCATTTTCTTATAAGTGTGCAGGTTATATTAGACAAGAAGATGAAGTACATGATGGAAGCAACAATTTTGAAGGAGGATTTAACCGCGATTACACATATCCTACCGAGCTAATCATGGGAGTATTAGTTTCTCTCTTTTATTTTACCTTTCTCTATCATAACTTTGATACTTTTGGGGAACATTGGGGACAATGTTCAGTTTAAGTGTATGGAGAAAGAATAAAATGGGAACTTAGAAACTATCCACTCACTTGATTTTTTCCTTGTCCTTGGTAAATTGTGTAATAAACTATGAGAAATATTTGTTAGGGTAATTTTAGTAACAAATTAAAATTTTTTTTATGGCATTTACGAGTAAAACTTTAGTCTTAATAAAGCGTCTCAAGGATAGGAGTTATATGACTAGCATAAAAACCGTATACCACTCAAATTCCACCCCAAAAATATGAGGTTCGCCCCTAGATCTTTAGGAATAAAAGGATTCATCTTTAATGCTTAGTGAGTGTACCGGTAGTATAATAGATTCTAGAAATTATTTTGTGATGCATTCCGAGATCTCTAGTGAGACTACATTCGTGTAGTTAGGATTAACAAAATGATAAGACGCATTAGGATAACCCTTTCTTAAACCTGTATTTTAATTACGTCAACTTCATCGGTTGAGTAATTTTTCCCACACCCTTGCGATGTACTCATCTTTAGTACATGATACCCCTAGTTAACCCCTCATAGCCTATTTTTTCGCGGTTTTCGTGATGTTTCGGTTTTCGGAATATCAATGAAGAGCATTGTTTACAATCCACCCCCAAATGTTATACCTAAATCGCCTTAGCGCACCTTATATGCACTCATTTTTAGTGCATTATTGTAACTATTGTTAAACCCTTAGTTCAATTATCTAGTTACTTGCATGGTTACTAAGTCGAGTCATATCCCTTGTACACAGTTTTGGGATGATTGAGACACATGGGTTAAAGTAGTATTTGTTGGGTTCAGTGAATACCCAAACCCCTTAATTCCAGGATTTGAATAGAAAATGCCCTAAGTGTTTATATCCTTAAACACCAACAAGTCACTGAGCGCATAGCCACTCAGTGAGCCATCCTCAGGATACTCAGTATGAGACGAAGAAGTAAAGTCTCTCCACTCATTGAGGCGGAACTCAAGGGTGAAGACTGAGTCAAGAAGAAGATGGCGGATTCAGTGAGTAATGACAATAACTTACTGAATCCCAAAACTCCTCACCAACTATTATCACTAAAGATAGGACTGAAGATTAAGACTGAAGGCTAAGAAGACTGAAGAATGAACAGAACAAGGCGGGATAAGTTTGAACAGATAAGACGAAGTCCTTATCAACCCAAAGTCAAACTTTCCTTGAAATGCTAACAACCAGGATCAGTGTCATCACTGACAAGAAGAAAGCATCCTTGTATCTTACTCAAAATAGCCTATGTAAACAGAGAATACATCAGTATTTTGTCTTCTGCAACCATGTCAGTTTGTCCTCAGAACTGACAATGGTACTGAGTTCAGAAATTAGGAGCTTGAGAGTTTCTGTGATGAAAAGGGAATTTCCTAAAAATTTCATCTCCTTACACCCCTGAACAAAATGGGGTAGCTGAAAGGAAAAACGGAACTCTCATTGAGGCTGCTAGAACAATGTTAAATGGCTCAGCACTCTCATATCACTTCTGGACTGAAGGTGTTAAAACAACCTGTTATACTCAAAACATGTCAATCATTGTCAAAAGGCACAACAAAACCCCGTATGTTATACTCAAAACAACCTGTTAACAAGTGACGGTGTCACACCTTAATTCAGAAGGCCGTCACTCTTTCTTTTCACACCAAACGACCAAGACTCTACCCAGATGACGTCCAAAAGTAACCCAGACGGCGTCACTCCTTCCTACCCGACGCCTTCCCAACAATGACTTGGTCAAGAAGAAACCCTAATGACGGCGATAAGTTTGTTTCTCCAATCTATCACCATGTTTCATCTATGTTTGATTATTTTTTTGTTTTCTTACTTATCTATCATGCGTAAATAAATTAATTAGTGTTTTCTTAGATCCAATGAAACCTATTTATTGATTATTGTTATGTTGTCTCTTGTTCTAATTGATAGACGCTAGAATAAAGAAAATGGGCTTCTTCTTTAATTGTTGCGAGCTTGAACGTCCTGAATAGTAAAAAGCCTGAGAGTGCACTTAGGCTATCGTTGTGTTTATTGCGTGAGTTGTAGCTTAAGGATAATAGGATATTCGGGGGAGATACCTCGGTACTTGGCGATCCGGATGTTCTAGAGGAGAGTTACGATTCATAGAATTGGGGAATTAGGCACCACTCTATGACTAACACGGAATGCAACGCATCAATTAGAGTAAGTATGTGACAATTCAACCGACCAATAAAAGATAACTAGAGAGTAAGAAAATCTAGGTGAAGACGTTTTTAATTATCATAAGAAACATACTCTTTCAATCCATAGCTTTTACCTTTATTTAGTTTAATTTGTTAAGTAGTTTAATTGGTAGAATTACCAACCCTCACTCTTCAAACCCAGAGATTTTAATTGCTTTCATAAAAAAATATACAAGACTAAAAAGAATCTTCCTCACCTCACCTTTTCGTCATATATCTCTACTAGCATCTCTATTCCCCTAGAGAACGATCAACCCATTATGCTTGTCCATACTACACTGCAACGATTAGGTACACTGCCTAGTGGGTTGTAAAGCTTGCTCGTGGAAAAGGAAGTATTTCGAACCCGAATCACGCTATCACCAAGTGACGCCGTCACTTGAAGAGCAATAAAGATTACCAAGTTAAAATTTTACAAAGTGACGCTTCAGACGATGGCGACGGTCTTGAGCTGACGGCGTCAGGACCAGAAAAGTAAAGAGCGACGACGTCACAACCTATAAGGTGACGACATCACAATAAGGCGGATACAATTCTCGAAACCCTAATGTTGGCAAGATGACGGCATCACAACTATACACTGACGCCGTCACAAGTGTAATCTTATATATATTTTCGTATGTTTTTCATTGTAAATAGTGCAACTTGGAGAACCTAAAGAGACAACGAATTTCACAGCTTTTGTAAGGGATTTTAGCCCCCATAACTTCCATGCTTTATTGAAAATAAGTTATTCAATCCTTAATCATTAGAATATGCCTATGTGTTGTGTGATTATTTATTTATCTTCTCTTCCATTTAACATGCTAGGCTAAATTTATTAGTGTTTACTTAGATTTGAATGAAACATAGTTATTGATTATTGATTGTTGTCTTTTATTTTGATTAGTTGTTATTGCGTTAGGAGTAGGAAAACTGGCTAGATCTTAGGATATTTTCTTGACCGTCCGACTAAACGCCCCGCTACATAGTGTTAGTATGTTGTTCGTTGTAATTAATGCTTGATTTGCGTTCGCTGACATCGATATAGACTCTATGAGAACAAGAAGTCATAGTGTAAGGGGTTGAAAACCCTTAGCGATTGATATTAATGAATATAACGTTCTAATTAAAACAATGAAGTGACAATTCGATTAATCAATAGGAGATAACTAGAGAGTGGCGAGATTCTAATTAAATACGCTTTTACCTATCATATGAATTCACCAATCTACTTTTCTGCACATTTAGTTTAATTAATTTATTTAGTTTAATTATTAGTTATAAAAATCAAACTCTTCAAACCCCGAGATATTACTTTGCTTTCTAAAAAATATAAAAATATAATTATAATCATCCCTCTACCTTTAGACTTATTCCGTTATACACTTCGAGCATACTCAAACTATTTCCCTAGAGAACGATCAATCCCCCGTGTCTTACATATACTACACTACAATGGTTAGGTACTCTACCTAAGAGGATTGTAAAACTTAGTGTGTTTACAATTATCCGTATCAAGTTTTTGGCGCCACTACCGGGGAATAGTCTAGGTTTCGATTTGTATTTCGTTTTAGGTCTACTCACTATATTCCAATCAAGTGAGGTTTTTATTTTTTATTTTATAGCTTTCTTTTAGTCTATCTTTTCTTTGTTATTTTTTTTTCGTAAAACCCCTTTCATTTGTCAGTATGGCGGATGAAGTTGCATTTTAATCATTTGTAACACACCCAAAATATCGTAGCGCAAAATAGTGTCACTCGGGTGCTACTTCATAATAACAAGAGATAATAATAGAAAATGACCTCTAAATGAGACGTATTTAAAAGTTACCATTCGATAAATAAATCAGAGTTACAATAGGAAAGGTCCCAAAGTATCATATACATAAATGTTTTAAAAGTATTATCGAATGGTTGATTTTTAAAAATATGACAAAAGAATCTTATGCTCCAATCTCTAGCTCGCATTACTGACCTTAATAAAGTAGTAGCTCATAAATGAGTAATTCAAGAAATAGAGTACGACGGTTCCGAAAGGCAACAAGGAGGTGAAGAAAACAACAAGAACTAGAACATGATCAAAAATCAAAACAAATCAAGAACAATAACTAGTCTTCAAAAATTTTCCAACCAATACCAAGCTTTTAAATTATTAACCCTTCTTTATAATCACTTGATCTACCCTAATCTAACATAAAAACCCTTGTTAAAATTTTCAAGTAAAACCCTTGGAAGATGATGAATTTTTGTGGTGATTTTGTGATGTTTTATGGATGAAATGGTACTAGTATCTTTCAAGGAACATAGGAGTTAACTTATGATGGAACAAACTAGCAAAATTAAAGTGTAATATGTGATAAAGAGTGTGTTTCGTTCGTTGGTTATGAGAGACAGAGGAACAAAATGAGTAAAATTTATTTCTAAGTGTATAAATGAAAGAAGTGAAAGCAAAAATGATTTTGTACACTTAGATATTTAGTTGTAGATATTATCTCATGACTAGGTAGATGACTAAGTATATAAATGTGTTTAGTTTAATTTAGTTAGTTAGTTTACTATGTATAAACTAGTTGTTTGATAATAAAACTTAAAACACGAAGTATTAAAAATGCGTAAAACGTAAAACAGGAAAAAGTAAAAATCCAAAACTTATACAAACGTCATAAGTTATAAAAAAAAATATAATTTTGGTCTTTATAATGTTATATGGGTATAACGGGAGGTTAAAACGATTTTAAGGCTAAAAACGAAGCTTGTAGACGCGTTTGGTGACACCGGTTTTTAATAAAATCGACGTAAACTATAAAAGAGACCCGACAAGTATAACACTCACTTGTCAACATGAAAATAGGTTAAAATGCATAAACAAATGTGTAGATTGAACATAATATAGGGTTGGGTTCACGTTAATGTATGTTTAACGACGTACGCGGGGTAACCTATTTGATTACCCGTAAAGGTTAATCATTGTTAGGATCAACTCCTTTTAGTGAGACCATTTGGAAAAAATTTGAGAAAAGCTTCCTAACCGTAAACCATAAGTTAAATGAAATGATAATTTTGTATACATCACAACTTGAGGAAATAAATGAAGAGGATTTATCCGGCCATAGGCACCATGAACAAAAAAATCTACTTTTTAAGAATATGGACTTTGAATCGGACCAAGATTGTGAGATAGTTAGAGTTGAGCTAGCTAGGTGCATGCTTGGGTTAGATTTCATCAAAACAAATGATAAGCATGACAAATCCTTTAGGCAATTGGAACATAGTAATTAAGTTATTAAGGAAGGTTCTTATGAATTGGACTTAGAATTTGAAATAGCTAGAGAAGGATTTGAGATACTTAGGAATGTGTTTGGGTTAGATCCTACCAAAACACATGATGAACATATAGGTGATTTAGATACTATGGAGAATGATGTTAGAAATCCAAGCCTACTAAATACCCGACAAATTCTACCATCATTTGAGGAAAACACACCACCCATATTATATTAGTTATATGTTATTATATAATAAAACCGGTTCGGTTCGGTTTTTGCGATTAGGTTTTTGGAAGAAAACCGAAACTGAATCGAGTTATTCGTTTTTAGAAAAGTAAAAACCGAATCATCGGTTTTTAGCCTCGGTCGGTTATTTCGGTTCGGTTTTTTTTTCCGGTTTGATTTTGGTTTTTTCGGTTTTTTTTTCTCACACCTATTTTTTTGTGTATTCTCCGTCCAACGCAAATGAGCAGCTCCTCCCTCCTTTTATAGCCCAAAAAAAGCCTTCTAGGCCCTTCCAACGCATTCCAACACATTTGAACAAGTGCCACGCCCTTATTGGCCAACCGCCAAGCAATCATCAGCCGTTAGCCACCTCGTACCTTCTGGAACCTCGTACTAACGTGGCAGCGCCGCCGCGACATGTCGCAATCCCATTGGTCAACCGCCATTTACCCTCGTACCTGCAATTGTTGGCAGCCGTCAGCCGCCGCAATGTGGCAGGCTGTCATTGGACAGCCGGCAGCCACGTGGTAGCCTAGGATTGGCCAACCGTCAGCAGGTGGGGCCCACTTGTTGACGTGTTAGGTGACGTGACAGGTGCCACGTGGCGGGTCAATGGGTCTGGATCGGGTCGGGTCTGATCGGGTCATGGGCCGAGCCGGTCGGGTCATGGCTAAATAGCAAAAACGGTCCCCCCACGAGGATCGAACCCCCGACCTTAAGCCGGCAGCCACGTGGTAGCCTAGGATTGGCCAACCGTCAGCAGGTGGGGCCCACTTGTTGACGTGTTAGGTGACGTGACAGGTGCCACGTGGCGGGTCAATGGGTCTGGATCGGGTCGGGTCTGATCGGGTCATGGGCCGAGCCGGTCGGGTCATGGCTAAATAGCAAAAACGGTCCCCCCACGAGGATCGAACCCCCGACCTTAAGGTCAAGGGTGTCACACCCCCAATTTACCTGTTTTGCAGCGGAATGGAATTCCTGGGGATTGACTGTCATAGCATCACAATCACAGTTATATTGAACGACCTAAAGTGTCGTTTGGAAAATACATCGTTTGATTTAATAAAACAATCAGAGTTTACAAAGATAGGTCCCAATTGAAAATCATCTTGTGCGGAAATAAGTTGTTACAATTCAAACGATGTTTTAAAGTATGTAAAACCCAAGTGAGACGCGTCGTCACCACGAATCCATGAGGTGTCCAAATGCATGCCATGAAGTGTATGCCTTAGATACCTGAGATAAAACATGCTAAAAGTGTCAACACAAAGGTTGAGTGAGTTCATAGAGTTTGAGTTGAAATGTAAAGCCTTTCAAAATCGTTTATGTAGCAAATGCATTGTAAATCCACTCAGTTCCAAGTCCCGCCCATACAAAACTTGCAACCTGTGTGTTCACAACCCACTGCCAGAATATGTAGAGTTAATGTTCAAGTGCATGATGTCAAATGAATTCACATAATAGTGCATGGCTCAATGTATCGAAATCGTTTATGCAGCAAAGGCATTGTGAATCCACTCAGTTCCAAGTCCCGCCCATACAAAACTTGCAACCTGTGTATTCACAACCCATTGCCAAAATGTATATAGTGTATGTTCAAATGAATATGAGTGTGGTTCAAATCGTTCCAAGACCATTAGTTCATGATATTACCAAGACCATTAGCTCAATGAATATACCAAGACCATTAGCTCAATGAATATACCAAGACCATTAGACCAATGAATATACCAAGACCATTAGACCAATGAATATAATATGGAAATTCTAAGTATGGCAAAACTGTTACTACGCATGACTAAGCATTCAGTTCGGCTAAACATATGATTTGCAAATAGTCATGAATGTAATAAAAATAGTCGAGCATGTATCTCCCCCAAAACAGTTATGAAAACAAGTAAAGCAGGGCTATGAAACTCACTTGGTCAATGATGCGAAGACAAAGTGAGTACACCGAAATGTAGGTGAATCTCGAAAAATGACCTATTATGAATGATATGATATGTAATGAGTTGCAATGTAATGTTATGCATGCATTACGTATGTTATTTATACCATTTACGAGTTTTGAAAAAATATTACTTGTCGTCGAAAAATACTCGTTTGACGTCTTGACCCTTCAAAAATGACTTTACAAGTTTTTACGTCAAAATGTCATCCTACAATGGTTTTATAATGATTTATGGTGAAATTTTCACTTTTCGACGCAAACAATGTCGTCGGAATATCATGAAATTAACAAAAATGGCTTCGGAAAACTAGTCGTAAACGTGTTACGTCGATCGTTAGAGAACGAACTCAACGGTTTTGGAAAGTTTGTATCGAAATTTAGAAGTTTCAGTCAGAGTTTTCGTCCAAAAGGTCTCGATCATAAAGATATTAAGGGTTAAAGATAGGGATTTTGTTGAATTGTTTGTGCAAAATGAGTTTCGCCAAGTTTGAACATCCATAAATAATTTACTATAACTCCGCTTTACAAACAGCTTGTTGTTTTGAAAAATATGGCCGGTGAACTTGATTTTACTAGAAGACAATTCGTTCTAAAAAGTTTCACAACCTTGTTAAAAACAGCCCTCAACAGGGACGTTACAGCTACCGTAACACTTGTATCGTAAAATAATATAGATTTTCAGAAAATAATAGTTACGGCAAGTTTTTGAAAACGTGCATATATTTGTCGTTTCAAATCCTTTTTCTACGTATAATACGTCCTTAGCTTCGTATCGAAGTAAACTAATATATTTTTGAGAAGTCGAAATAATTTGTGAAGCTTAAGGCTCGTTTTTTGACCCGAACAAGATAAATATATGTTGCTGAAATTTCAGAAAACTATTTATTTCGTCGCCAAACTTTAAAAATTCACCGCGGCTTCGTTATAACTCTCGTTTTTATTCCGTTCAAGCGGCCACGGATTCTTTTTAAAGTATATTTTCTAAAAATCAAGGCCAAAGTTTCGTACCAACTGTCGGTTTTCCAGAAAAATGAAACAAGGACAGAACCTCTTTTATACGTATTGAAAATAGTTTTTCTCGACAAAACCTATTCTAATCCCTTCAAATCAACTCCAAAACTAATCTAATCCTACCATACACCCTCTTAGGGTGTCATGGGTTCCTAATCATCATCAAGACCAAAGAATACCATGGGAATATTTATAAGATGACCATAGTATATAAATAACTCTAAAATCATGAAATAAAATGGTATAAATCACATATCATGCATACTTGCTCCAAAATGAAAAGATGAATATGAAATGATAAGGAAACATGAAAATGAAAGAAACAAGCTTACAAGTGAATATGATGAGGTGAAAGTAACAAGGATAATCCTAAACACTCTTGGTTTTTATTTCAAAACCTTATAAAGAGTGATAACTAGATTGTTATTAACACTTGGACTTGAAAATTTTTGATCCCTTTGGAGCTCTTGTTGGAACCGGTTAGGAAGAAGCAAAAGAGAGGAAGAACTTTGCTAACACTTGAAAAAAAAAATGATTGTGAATTGAATGAGGTAAAAATGTTCAAGTAAGACTTTATGTATAAGTTGTAAAAACATCTAATTAATGAACCATGCATCATTTATGACTACCCTTCCCCCTTGGTCGGCCAAGGGGGGGGGGAAATGTAGATATTTATTTTTTTTTTTATATCTATTACTTGTATAAATGAAATGTATAAATTGGTAATAAAAGATGTAAGTAAAATAAAGTTAAGTTAAGGTAAATGGAAAAATTTTGGTACAAGTAAATTTTTAATAGGTCAAAATAGAATGTAATGAGATAATAAAATTGTAAAAATACTTTCCTTGTGAAATTTGAGTGATAAAATAATTATCGTATAATTTTTAAGAAAACGTCGTAATAATTTAACTTTAACGATTTATGTACCAAATAAATTTGAAACACTAGGAAACTAAAAATATAGTTTTTATAAACTAAATGTAAGTTTAAAAATACATCGGGATCATTTTGAAAGTAACGGGTTAAATATTCAAAATAATAACTCACGCGATAACGTTTATTTAATATAAAAGTAACGCGATACAAGTGAAATGAAATGTCGTGAAAGAACTAATGTGATGCAAATGATGTGAATGAAATGTAGACTAATCTTAGTCCATATGAAATGTACGTGATGTTATGATCATGAATTCGCCGCTAAACCTTTAAGGTTACGCGAATTTGGAACACGTAAACCAAGTTTACGATAAATTTTGAAATAGTGAAGCATAAATCGTTTCGAGAAATGACCTGAAAGTACGGGTTGTCATATTCGCCCATCCAAAAGGAAATCATCCCTGAATTCAATCGTTGTTAGGTCTAACGGGTTTAGGGTTTGATGAGGCAAGCCTGCCCATTCTCGAGCAAAACCCTCAAAGACTTTTGGTAACCGATTTTTACTTAATCCCACAACTCATCAAACAAGAACTGTCATACGATTAGGCTAAATCGGTTTAGGTAACAACTTGTTTCTAGCTCAATCTTTGCAACTCATCAAACAAGAACTGTCACGCGGATCAAACTGGAAACAAGTGTTTTGAAGAAAATCTTTTGAAAATTTGGCTCGATTACGGAATTGCTTACACATATAAGCCTACTACTTCCTTCATTGCATGATTCTTCCTGAATAGACATAGGGTGATCAGGGCTATGTAAGTTTAGGAGTAACTATGCAATGCTTGGACTAATCGACTCATATGTTGTTTGGTGTTGAGTCAACTGATGTTAAAATGGTGATGAACATCGAGGAGAGAAGACATGGAGAAGTGTCGTTAAAATGATAGTTAAAGTAAAAAGAATTGAAATCCTCGTAAATGATAACAAATCGGAAAGGAAATAAAGTACGATAGATGAGAATATTTTACAACAAGTGGTTTATCAAACAGAAATACATCTTATTTTATAAAGATTCGGATAGATGGAAACATAAACTTAGTACGACATAGTACATAAGGAAAAAAAATTAAGACTGTTAGTTTCCGAACTTCTTCGTCTTCCGCGTCGTGATACCTTGACGAGCTCCTCCTCCTCCTTCTAACATATATACATTCCCATGAGCACCTTCAACTGGTTGACCTTGGTTTTGAGGACATTGGTTCCGATAGTGTCCTTGCTCCCCGCATTTGTAACATGTAACCATGGCCTTGACTCTACAATTCCTGGCAAGGTGTCCCAGTTGCTGACACTTGTAGCCCTAGCAACAAAGACCCGTTGATGATACTTACATCGATTACATAGTGGGTAGGTTCCAGCATAACCTCTGCCTTCTATTGGCGCAGCAACATATACTATTGCAGTTTCTTGCCTTCTATTTTGTTGTTGATGACGGTTAGTGTTGCGGTTTTGGCTGTTGTTGTTATCATCTCTTGGTCGTTTTCCCATTTCCTTTTGTTGTTGTTGATTTGGTTATCGTCGTTGTTGTTGTTTTGGTTGGTGTTGGTGTACTTACCTCTCTTCACTACCTGGGCCATGAGCTTTTGAGTCACCCTAATAGCTTCCTCGATTGTTTGTGGATCAAACGAAGTCACATTTCCTTGACTAACTTCGGGAAGTCCCCCGATAAAAGCCTCTAGCAACTTCTCGTTATCCGTACCATCGACGGGCATAACGCGGCCAATCCTCGAAATCTCGAAATATCTGAATCTCAATCATGGTAATTCGTACCCAATCGTTACTAGTTCGTAGAACTCCGTCTCCAACTTTTTCACTTCCGTACGAGGACAAAACTTCTTAGTCACCAAACCCTTAAATTGCTCCCCAGTAAGCTTGAAAGCATTCTCCATTCCAATCGGTTGAGCATATGAATTCCACCACGACAATGCTCCATCGAGTAATGTACTTGTAGCAACTTTGACCTTACTATCATCCGGGCAATTACAAAGCAAAAACACGGATTCCCAACTTTTCAAACCATCGTACCATGGCCGTGGCTCCTTCATCCCCTAAACTTCGTGGCTCACCACTTTTGAAATCCTTGTATGAACATCTCTTAACTCCGGATCCTCCGGCATTTCCAGTAGCAGCAGCTAGCCTAGCGGCTTCAGCAGCAACCGCGGCCTCAGCAGCAGCAGCAGCCACTGTTTCCCTTTCGACTCTTAAAGCATCCGCTATGCTATCATTCACTAACTTTTGAATAGCTGCTTGGGTCATTTCAACTGTAGCTTTCTCTTCGGTGCCATATCTTCTTCAAAACAAGAGGAAATGTGAGACGTAGCAAAATCCGATGTTAATAATAAACGCTCCAAAGAGATGTGATAAGAAATGGTAAGGTTGAGGTTATTTTTCAAAATAATCGACGGGTTCCGAAAAGATGGGTTATGAGGTGTCGTAAGTGCTTCAAGTGTATAATGGTTTAGTGACTTAATGTGTTAATAACGTGTAACTCGACATGTTAGTGATGAAACAAAGGAGTGAGAGTGACCTTGCCCTACTTAAGGGTTTATCTCGGCATTCGGCGTTATCGGTGATGAGTCAATTGATGTAAAGATTGTGATAGGGAATAACAAGGAATTCTCCACATTAGAGTATGAGGAAAGGATAATGGGATGGGTATTTAAGGGCATCCATGTGACAGTCGATATGAAATGAAAGTAAGTAACTCGAAAAATGTACGTATAAACCGCATTAAGTGAACATGCACCTAGATGAAATGATGAGATGCTATGATGATGTAGTTATAGTCTAGGTCAATGATGCAACCTAGTTCTCTATAACCGAAGCTCTGATACCAATCTGTCACACCCCCAATTTACCTGTTTTGCAGCGGAATGGAATTCCTGGGGATTGACTGTCATAGCATCACAATCACAGTTATATTGAACGACCTAAAGTGTCGTTTGGAAAATACATCGTTTGATTTAATAAAACAATCAGAGTTTACAAAGATAGTTCCCAATTGAAAATCATCTTGTGCGGAAATAAGTTTTACAATTCAAACGATGTTTTAAAGTATGTAAAACCCAAGTGAGACGCGTCGTCACCACGAATCCATGAGGTGTCCAAATGCATGCCATGAAGTGTATGCTTAGATACCTGAGATAAAACATGCTAAAAGTGTCAACACAAAGGTTGAGTGATTTCATAGAGTTTGAGTTGAAATGTAAAGCCTTTCAAAATCGTTTATGCAGCAAAGGCATTGTAAATCCACTCAGTTCCAAGTCCCGTCCATACAAAACTTGCAACCTGTGTGTTCACAACCCACTGCCAGAAGTAGAGTTATGAGCATGTTCAAGTGCATGATGTCAAATGAATTCACATAATAGTGCATGGCTCAATCTATCGAAATCGTTTATTGCACAAAGGCATTGTGAATCCACTCAGTTCCAAGTCCCCCCATACACAAACTTGCAACCTGTGTATTCACAACCCATTGCCAAAATGTATATAGTGTATGTTCAAATGAATATGAGTGTGGTTCAAATCGTTCCAAGACCATTAGTTCATGATATTACCAAGACCATTAACTCAATGAATATACCAAGACCATTAGCTCAATGAATATACCAAGACCATTAGACCAATGAATATACCAAGACCATTAGACCAATGAATATAATATGGAAATTCTAAGTATGGCAAAACTGTTACACTCATGACTAAGCATTCATTCGCTAAACATATGATTTGCAAATAGTCATGAATGTAATAAAAATAATAGTCGAGCATGTATCTCCCCCAAAACAGTTATGAAAACAAGTAAAGCAGGGGCTATGAAACTCACTTGGTCAATGATGCGAAGACAAAAGTGAGTACACCGAAATGTAGCGTGAATCTCGAAAATGACCTATTATGAATGATATGATATGTAATGAGTTGCAATGTAATGTTATGCATGCATTACGTATGTTATTTATACCATTTACGAGTTTTGAAAAATATTACTTGTCGTTGAAAAATACTCGTTTGACGTCTTGACCCTTCAAAAATGACTTTACAAGTTTTACGTCAAAATGTCATCCTACAATGGTTTTATAATGATTTATGGTGAAATTTTTCACTTTTCGTCGCAAAACAATGTCGTCGGAATATCATGAAATTAACAAAAATGGCTTCGGAAAACTAGTCGTAAACGGTGTACGTCGATCGTTAGAGAACGAACTCGACGGTTTTGGAAGTTTGTATCGATATTTAGAAGTTTCAGTTCAGAGTTTTCGTCCAAAAGGTCTCGATCATAAAATATATAGGGTTAAAGTATGATTTTGTTGAATTGTTGTGCAGAAAATGAGTTTCGGCCAAGTTTGAACATCCATAAATATTTACTATAACTTCGCTTTACCAACAGCTTTTTGTTTTGAAAAATATGGCCGGTGAACTTGATTTTACTAGAAGACAATTCGTTCTAAAAGTTTCACAACCTTGTTAAAAACAGCCCTCAACAGGGACGTTACAGCTACCGTAACACTTGTATCGTAAAATAATATAGATTTTCAGAAAATAATAGTTACGGCAAGTTTTGAAAACGCATATATTGTCTTTCAAATCCGTTTTCTACGTATAATCGTCCTTAGCTTCGTATCGAAGTAAACTAATATATTTTTGAGAAGTCGAAATAATTTGTGAAGCTTAAGGCTCGTTTTTGACCCGAACAAGATAAATATATGTTGCTGAAATTTCAGAAACTATTTATTTCGTCGCCAAACTTTAAAAATTCACCACGGCTTCATTATAACTCCGTTTTTATTCCGTTCAAAGCGGCCACGGATTTTTTTAAAGTATATTTTCTAAAAAATCAAGGCAAAGTTCGTACCAACTGTCGGTTTTTCCAGAAAAATGAAACAAGGACAGAACCTCTTTTATACGTATTGAAAATAGTTTTTCCCGGACAAAACCTATTCTAATCCCTTCAAATCAACTCCAAACTAATCTAATCCTACCATACACCTTCTTAGGGTGTCATGGGTTCCTAATCATCATCAAGACCAAAGAATACCATGGGAATATTTATAGGATGACCATAGTATATAAATAACTCTAAAATCATAAAAAAAAAAATGGTATAAATTACATATCATGCATACTTGCTCCAAAAATGAAAAGATGAATATGAAATGATAAAGAAACATGAAAATGAAAGAAACAAGCTTACAAATGAATATGATGAGGTGAAAGTAACAAGGATAATCCTAAACACTCTTGGTTTTTATTTCAAAACCTTATAAAGAGTATAAACTAGATTGTTATTAACACTTGGACTTGAAAATTTTTGATCCCTTTGGAGCTCTTGTTGGAACCGGTTAGGAAGAAGCAAAAGAGAGGAAGAACTTTGCTAACACTTGAAAAAAAAAATGATTGTGAATTGAATGAGGTAAAAATGTTCAAGTAAGACTTTATGTATAAGTTGTAAAAACATCTAATTAATGAACCATGCATCATTATGACATACCCTTCCCCCTTGGTCGGCCAAGGGGGGGGAATGTAGATATTTATTATTTTTATATCTATTACTTGTATAAATGAAATGTATAAATTGGTAATAAAGATGTAGTAAATAAAGTTAAGTTAAGGTAAATGGAAAAATTTTAGTACAAGTAAATTTTTAATAGGTCAAAATAGAATGTAATGAGATAATAAAAATTGTAAAAATACTTTCCTTGTAAAATTTGAGTGATAAAATAATTATCGTATAATTTTTTAAGAAAACGTCGTAATAATTTAACTTTAACGATTTATGTACCAAATAACTTTGAAACACTAGGAAACTACAAAATAATTTTTATAAACTCAATGTAAGTTTAAAAATACATCGGGATCATTTTTGAAAGTAACGGGTTAAATATTCAAAATAATAACTCACGCGATAACGTTTATTTAATATAAAAGTAACGCGATACAAGTGAAATGAAATGTCGTGAAAGAACTAATGTGATGCAAATGATGTGAATGAAATGTAGACTAATCTTAGTCCATATGAAATGTACGTGATGTTATGATCATGAATTCGCCGCTAAACCTTTAAGGTTACGCGAATTTGGAACACGTAAACCAAGTTTACGATAAATGTTGAAATAGTGAAGCATAAATCGTTTCGAGAAATGACCTGAAAGTACGGGTTGTCACAAAGGGTGAAAGCACTTTCCAACTGAGCTTGAAAGCACTTTCCAACTGAGCCACGTCAGCAGGTAGGGCCCACTTGTTGACGTGTCAGGTGACGTGACAGGTGGCACGTGGCGGGTCAACGGGTCTTGATTGGGTCGGGTCTGGGCCAGGTCGGGTCGCGTCATGGGCCGAGCCATGACCCGACCGGCCCGGCTCGGCCCATGACGCGACCCTACGCCTGCCCAGAACCCGACCAATCAGACCCATGACCCTACCACGTGCCACCTGTCACGTCACCTGACACGTCAACAAGTGGGCCCTACCTGCTGACGTGGCTCAGTTGGAAAGTGCTTTCAAGCTCAGTTGGAAAGTACTTTCACCCTTGACCTTAAGGTCGGGGGTTCGATCCTCGTGGGGGGACCGTTTTTGCTATTTAGCCATGACCCGACCAGCTCGGCCCATGACCCGGGTCATGGCTAAATAGCAAAAACCGTCCCCCACGAGGATCGAACCCCCGACCTTGAGGTCAAGGGTGAAAGAACTTTCCAACTGAGCTTGAAAGGCCTTCAATTATATTACACCACTTTTTATATTTAACCCCATTCAGATTATGGGCAATTCGTATTAATACTAGAGGTTCAAAAATAGATTTTGGCCTGCCAATTTAAAGGGTTATATGGACTAACTAAAAATGAGTAAATATACCGTTGGAATAGTTTTTTCGTGCTCTTTGAGTACTCGGGGAAATTTTTTGACTTCGTCTGAATCTCGAAAAATGCGAAAACATCGTCGAAACTCAACCGAAAATTACCGTTTTCGCTTTGTTTTCAAACCCTTGTACCTGCAAGACATAATAACACATATCCAACATATTTGCAATATAATTTAATGTATTTTGTGGCTATTAGTCCGTTTTGGTGTGTTTTTTCAGTATAAATTGATGTGTGTTTAAGCACACATCAAGCATCACGAGTCACGAGTAATCATTTGATGTCTATGGTTATTAGTGTATACGTAAAAGTGGCCAGAACGCGAGTTTTCACATGTTTTCTTCTAGCAGATTTTGAACAGCCCTTGGCCATTTCTTTTGTGAAAAAATTAACCCTAAGTGGTGTCTAAAACCAGTGTTTGAAAACCTTAGGGCTGAGGGGTTTACGTATACAAGTCAGGGGATTTTTATTTGCTTTAAATTCTTCAATTAATTGGCTTATCCTTATTTTCTTCTTATTATAATTTTGATCCATGGTAAAACCATGCATTTTTTCCCATGGATAATAAGCCAATACCTTGTTGCAATTGTATTAATTTATGGGACGCGCAAAACCAATAAAATCCTTAGCCTTTACACGCGTTTGGTTGATTTACAATGTTGTAGTTAATTGTTTTGGGGTTTTGCCGTTGTTTAGGCACTTTTTTCATACCTTTAATTTTATTGTAGCCATGTTTTGGGCATTCTACTATAGTTTAGTTATTATTATAAAAGTTGTATTTGCTTCCTAAATTGTAACCGATGCTCAAGCTTTGATGACATTTAAGTTAAAGGTGAAAGTGCAAAACCGTACCTGTTAGAACCCGCTTCAGTGAAAATTAATTCCCAGGAGTTTGGCTTAGCAAAAAATTCTAAAATTTTTTTGCATGTCTTTGGACTCAAAGGGCTACAACTTTGTAGCTTTGACTTTTGACTAGGGAAGAATCATTCCTGGACTTTTTGGGCCCTCAACTTGACGAAAAATCTCAAACAACATGCTGGATTTTTGGGCTTTATAGGTTCTACTTGCTTTGGAATAGGTCTAAAATTGGTTTTTATGGCTTGTCCCTTAGTTGACCACTTGGTTTTCATGAACCGAGCATAGAATTTCATCGGTTGAGGTTTTGCATGTCGATCGTGAACTTGTTTCCTTTTATGCTATTTATATGTGTTGTGACTAATATAAATTGCAAATATTTTTGGAATTAAAATGAAACCTAAAATGTTTTCTAAACTAAGTCTTTATGATTTAGGTTATAAAGTTTAAATACGAATTGAAACTTAAATCCAATGTTTTATAAATAACACTTAAATTGTTTATAGTTGTGTTATGATATTATGTATTTATTGTCCAATTTTATCATATAGGTTGCATGTTAGAATAAATCAGACAACTTGACACATAAACATATAAAACAATGCTTAGACTTAAGTTAAGAACACATTTTTTTAACTTATGATACGAAGAATGAATGCATGCTTCTTCATACACGTTTTTTATTCACATATTTTTATCAAAACTGTACCTTTAACAATTTAAAGTCTTTACCATCCAATCATGTGAGGACACTTGCAATTTTGTTTGCCTATACGTGAGACATACGTGAACTGCAATCCAAATTGGTTATCCTATGTGCGTGAGACCTAGAGACATTTTCACATGTTCTTGCATTGGATGACTTAATCGAGTTAAACATGTCACTACAAGAAAAAAGGGGTTTTTAGGACACCGGTTAGTGTCCTATAAAATATTGTTATAGGACCTTTAACCTAATAGGACCATTATAGAGGTGTCCTCTAGGTAGGGGTTCTAACAGATATTTAGGACACTTATAGAGGTCTCAATAAACACAAACATTATGAAACTAATTATTTAGTCCCATAACATGTTTTATACGACCAAAATCATGTCCTAATAGATCATATAATAGGATGCTTTACAGTGTTTCAATATTTGCTTACCCTTTTATTATCATTTGGGACACAATCATGGGTCCTGCAAAGTGTTTTAACAGGACAAAGCCATGGTGCATAAACTCTTAATTGAGTAAAAAAAAGGGGTCCTAAAAAATGTTTGTGCTGTAAGGACCCAATT
Source organism: Chrysanthemum makinoi (assembly GCA_910596185.1). Lineage (NCBI taxonomy): Eukaryota > Viridiplantae > Streptophyta > Magnoliopsida > Asterales > Asteraceae > Chrysanthemum > Chrysanthemum makinoi. The sequence continues at coordinate 117,752,361 of OU343222.1, read as the reverse complement.
ATATGTCGTAAAATGAATTCATGTATAGTACCTTTTCTTCCAAAAACCTGTTTAATTAATATCGCTAGTGTCCTAATACGTAACATCATAAAACACTTCATTTTTATACAACAAATTTAGCACTATTCAAAATCAAAAAAAAAATACACAAAATTAACCAAGCCAAACATTGTAACAAAAGGAATATAATTCAATAAGCAAGAAAATACTTCATTTCCACAAAAGAAGTTTCCAACCAAATTCTAAAGCATTCTTCTTGCTTAATTCAACTACATGGAAGAAAAGTAAAAACTAATGGTCTTGATCCATCATGGAACAATAACATGACATAAAATAAAAGTAAACACACATAGAATTGTAATATATAATCCATTTTTCCTCACTAAACTTTCAGATCTTTTTTTATAGCAACTTGAAAATTTACCCCCACACCAATTTGGTTCAATCTCTTCACTTCCAACCACCTCATCGGGATCCAAACTCCTGATGCGTCCTTCTGCTACAATCGCAGAGTTCGAAATGCTTTAAAGGTAAACATGAAGTCCAACCTACAATTACATTTTGCACAAAAAGGTGTCATAGTTGACCTAGCAGGAGCACAAAATATCAATTTAAATACACATACCCTTAAAGGTTGAGATTCATTGGCTACAACGAGGCCTTGTGATGTTGTATAGGAAACATTTGTTTCATCAAAATCATTTACACTCTACCCTTGACTTTGTGATTCCCTCGATTAATGTTGAGCCAAATCAGCACCAAGTTGTTCTACATTAGACTTCCATTGAAGCTTATCTTTACTACGAGCTGAACGACTTGGAACTACCCCCTCAAATATAAGAAGCACGAGCACCTAGCCCGTACAATTATGTGGTTCCATTTCCTGTTTCCCGTTACTTCAGAATATATATACCTTGAGGTCCAGGCACATCCATCTCATCATCTGAAAGTTGAGAAATCAAATCATCCATTTGTTCATGTATAAAACATATTAACTATGTGAAATTTGACTCCTTGATACTACTCAACTTGCAAGAAATGACAATAAATCATGATATAACTGTGGAATGTAAATATATAATTTAAAAGTTTTAAGACAAATGACAATCAAGTATGTGATAAACCAGAAAATAAATGTAGTACATACAATGGCTTTTGCAACTTCAACAATTTATGTAATTCCTTCATTAGAATAGCAGGTATGAAACCCGTTCTAGTTGGTTCATGGCCCAAGATTAGCTGTTCCAACAAAAAATATATTCAAACAAGTGTTAATTCCCAAGCAGGTTACTGAATCATATATACCATAATAGAACACTAAAAATCTGTGAAAACTTGAAAATATGTGGCCATGTCTCTTGTATTAAAGGGTCACAATATCAAATCAGAGACAAACTACCTAAAATTAATGTTGCGTTAAATAGTAACATGGAATAGTAAGTAACCATTGCAAGAGGATAAATGATGATGCAACTTTTTCTGTGATCATATTTAGCCAGAAACACAGAAACAGACACACAAATAGTAATGTAGCATACACATAAATATAGTCCTTTGTTAACTAATTTTAATTTCAGATGCACTAACAATAGCAAGCGTAATTGGAATTTCAGTTTTTGGCCGTAGTAATTATTGGGCGTATACAAAGTTTGAAAAAGAAAAGAGAAATAAGATTGAGCAGAAGTTTCTTAAAAAAGGGGGGCCCTCTTGAAGCGTGAATTATATATGCTAAAATCATGTGTCATCAAAGTAAAAGTTACACAACACACTTAAATAGAGAATGCAACCGAAAATTTCGTCGAACAGAATCCTTGAAAGGAGGACAGAGTAACGATATACAAATGTTTGTTCCCTCAGTAAATGGTTGTAGCTATAAATAAGTCAGACGTTGTAGGCGAATATCAAGTCGAACAACTTGTTAACGAGATTAAAATGCATGCACATATGTACCCAGCAGATACACAGTAAAGTTGCGGTTGTTATTTTGAATATGAAGTCATATTATATGTATAGGACTACTGGTACAATGACACACTTACACATCATCTTCATGGTAGGCAAAAGTTTTTTAATTTTCATGGAAAGATCGTATACGATATTAACTGGCTTAAAAAAGCCGCGAAAAAAAACTACACACCTTGAGCATTGTTCGAATCGATAGAACCTACCTCAATTACATCTTCAATATGTTGCCTATTGTTGTGAATTTTGTTGCCAACTCCATTATCCACCGTTGAAGACACTCCTAAGTTATATCGACAAAGAAACAAGTAATGAAAACAATTAGCTGATATTTACTTCGTAGTATCAATTTTCACAATGCTAGTATATAAGAAAGTTACAGAAAAACAATTCCGAACTATTAAAAAGTCTTAGAAAAATGGAAGATATAAGTGTATAACACGCAATTAGGGGTGTCAGTAGGGTCTGGTTGACCCGACCCGAACCCAATAAGACTTATCGGGTAGGGTTAAATCGGGTTAAAAATCTTGTCGTGTTGTTTTGACCCGAACCTGATAACCTGATGGTGTTATCAGGTCGGGTTCGGGCTGAATTATTTATCTTATCGGGTTATCGGGTCAACCTGATAAGACCCGGAAGATATTGTTTAGCTTTTTTTCAATATAAATTTACAAGCCGGTAGGTATTATTGCCATTTTTTCCATACCACAATTGATTTTTTTTTTCATACTACTACTTTTACTACCTGCTTGGCTGCTTCAATTATTTTTGGGTTCTATTTTTAAAAATGACATCAGTAGCAAAGATCTTATATATTTATTAGTTTTCAATCTTGAACTTTGCCTTAAACTTGCTCTATGGCGTATCTCCAACATTTTTAATTCACCAAAAAGTGTTTCTGCTCTTTGTAACAGAACGTGTTTATATACAAATCGTGCACATGTATATTTCTTTGTCCAAACATTGCCATGAACCAGAAACATGTCAAGATTAACAAAGAATCAATATCTTCGATGGCTAAACTAATAAGAAAGTACTCTTAATGATGGTATACTTCATTTACTTTTCACATACAACATTTTTATATGCAATAAATGTGCCTAACTGTATATATATGTTACGAAAACTTGGTGTACAACTTTGATCTTTTGACGTATATTGTTATACTTCATACAACCCGATTTGGCACTTAACCCGACCCGATAACACCAGACGCAATCAAGAAAACATCCTAACCATAAAAAAAACCCATCATCTGCACGTTTATGTTATTCATATTGATATCAAAATTAAAGCCAACGAGATCTTATAAAAAAACATTACCCATTCATTTTCCTTAACATATCAATCCATTCGGATGGTGATTACCACACAGCAAATAAAATGCACCTTTAAATCTATTTTTTCTGTTTGGTTGTTTTTAGTTTCTGCTAGAGTTCGGTTGTTTTTGCTTAAATTCTGGTGCACACCCCTAGTTAACACTAGAACTAATTTCTTTGGTTTCATTAATTCAACAAAAACATTGAAGCATCAGGTAAGGGTTCAACCATAATTTAACACAAAAGTTTGTTAAATATGTTTTTAAGCAAATCACATACACAAACAAATATCAAGCACAAAGTAGAAACTCAATTGATTCTCAACAAACCGACATAGCTTACAAGGTAAGGAAGGTTATAATATGAATTTAAAACTGAAAATGATAATTTTACCTTGGAATATTGAAGAAAATGTGAAACCCTAGCTTGAATTTGAGGTTCGAGTTCTGGACCCCAAACCGTTTCCGACATTTAAATTTAATCCATAAAATTAACCTTAAAGGTTTATGAAGAACGTGGAGCCTTCAATTTCGTAGCGCCAAAATAAGTAAACTCATGAATTGCATATTCTAATTTTGCTAAATCAATGGGCGGGTTTATGTTTATGTTCCCCCCAATTTTGGTGAGTTACAGAGAATCATAATTTACAAAACAAGTCCTCATGTGACTTTTGTTGCACATATCAAAAATTTTAATTCAACATACAAATATGTGGAAATACTTAAATAGTCTAGGGGTTGTGTTTTCGTGTACTAATTACACAGTGTCAGCATATTTGTGAGCTATTGTGCCAAGCTTTAAGAGCTAGTTATCCAACCCAACTAA
>OU343222.1:117583140-117748155 GCA_910596185.1 Chrysanthemum makinoi | reverse complement strand
GGACTTTTACCAAAGTTGCTTTAAACTTAGAATTAAGCTTAACTAAAAGCTATATACGCTTTTAGTTAGCTTATTTGAGCTATAATAAGGCTTATTAAGCCCGGTTTTTAGTTCATTCAAAAGTGCATATATAAACGAAAGCTTAAAAATATGAAACTTGGATAAACTTGTAATTAGAACTTGAACTTGATTACAAACGTTTAAATAGCTTATATTTAATGCATAGAAACTGAAAACAACAAGTTTAAACTTAAACTAATACATTGATTATAAAAACGAAATACATTTTAAAAAATGAAAACTAAGCACACTTGTCTCTTGCTTCCTCGTGCTTCTTTTATACACCAATCATGTTTCTCTCACTACTCTGAGCATATCCCACTTTAATTTGAGGCCATTGGATGCCTAGGATTGATCTTGGCCGTTTGATTCATTTTGGCGCCAAAACTTATATAAGCCAGTTGGAGGTTGAGTGAGATTGAAGAAAGCATTTAATGCTTCTTGGCTTGGTGTGTTTGGAGTGATAAGGGATAGGGTGATGTGATGATGGAGCCGTTGGAGTTGCAGGCAGTGTAGGTGTCGCGGCGGTGATGGAGGGAGTGGATACCCGCGGAGGGGTTTGACCAAGGTTTGACCGGGCTTTTAATATTAAAAAGGAAGGGGTCAAATGGGAAGGGTCCAAATGGTTTCGACAAGGGTCCAAAATGGCTTAAATGGTTTTAATATACAAGGACCTATTTGTAACTTCTAAAGTACAAGGACCCTCGCCATTTTATCAAAGTTGTTCCAAGGGACCAAAAGTGACAAGTTTCAATAGTGCAAGGACCAAAATGGACATTTTCAAATTTCCAAGGACTATTTTTGCCAATTTTGAAACTCAAGGACCAATTTTGTAATTTCTCAAAACTTTTGATATTTTTTCACCAAAGGACTAATTTTGACAAGTTATGATTTTAAAAGGACCTTTGGTGATTTTTCTTGTGAAATTATGTGCTCAGGACTATTTCACAATTTTTGAAACTGGGGACTAAACGCCAATTTTGCAAACTTAGCTCATTTTTCATCCTATTTAAACATTTTGCATCCTAAAACATATAAATGCAATTTTGAGATATTTTCAGATTTTGATGCATTTCTCAGCATTTTTAAAAGTTTTGCAGTTCAGATTTACCAAAATGATGAGTATTTACACACTCATCAATCCCCCACACTAAACTATTGCTAGTCCCCAGCAATCTTTTGAGAAAACTTAATGGATTTGAATCTCTTTACCAAAAGCCATTACTTCTGGAGTAGCCAAATGTTTCAGCTCAAGTAAGAACCATGGTACACCGATAACCATGTGATTTTGAGCAAACCACCGCCTTCCAACCATTTGATTTTTCCTTACCGAAGCCGCTTGCTTCCGACTAGCCAACTCTTAGATAAATTATCAATATTATCTTGGTGAGTGATTACCAATTATGGTTTTTCCACTGGCTTTACCACAAGCCATAAACTTGCGGGCTAGCCAACTCTTCACTTTTAAGGATATGGTGAGGTGAATACCATACAATTTTGGGCAAATTGCAAGCCGTCAACGGATTTGAGATAAATTTACCAAGAGCCGCTTTTGCTCTGGATTAGCCAATCCTTTGTTTATTAGACATGGCGGATCGATAACCAATTGAGTAAGTGCAAAAACACTTACTCCATAAAAAAAAATTTGGCCAAAAACGGGGGAATTAGGCGGTATAATTACATGATAAATAGGCGGTATAATTACATGATAAAAATTCGTGAGAATTCCCCCCCATACTTAGAAATGAAGATTGCCCTCAATATTCAAAGTACCGGCTGTTATGCCGAAACTGAGAACGGAAAAGGGAAATACTACTACCATTATTTTGAAAGTTTTTAGACTTATATACAACATGTGGGCAACCCCCACACTAGGGTGGTAGAAAGATAGAAAGAATTCGTAAATATGGGTGAAACCCATATGGCATGCTATGCTTTTGATTCCCGAGTCGCTAGCTTGACTCGACCCCGTATTCATTTGTTCATGGGGAAAGTAACGTGGAAAACCAATCTCGATCGGACTTTCGCTCACAATGTTAATAAACATATGAACATCAGAAAGTTCCACACCGACGAGATATAACCGCGGTATTGTTAATAGTAGAAACTATAAAGGATGATACCGGGTCAAAGATGGTGTCCTCATTCCCGAAAGAGAAAAGGGAAAGAGCAACCACATCTCGTGAAGAATGGAATAAAGAAGTACATGAGAATGCAAGTCCATTCCTCATCAGAGAGAAGCAAATCACCTGTTTTGACATTTTTAAGCTTAAACTTGAAGCTTATATGGTGATTGTCAATAAGATGTCCCAGGAGGGTGGGAAACGGTTCTTCAATCAAAGATTTTCCGAAAAAGGATATCTCCTCCGGATCAAAGTAAGTAATATCAATTCCGTTGGAATTGACTCATCACTAAGAAATGCATCGACTTCATTCCAAAAGATGTCATCTTCCTCATCGAGAGTAGAGAAGGGATGGAAGAGTCTGGAATAAGACTAGAAGATGATGGATCATTTTTGAGCAATTCATCAATGGGAAGAATGTCTCCTATTGGATCACAAACATCATCATCCAATTCAGATGAAACTGAAGAGAGTTTGGTTTCATCCACAGACTTAACAAACTCGATGCGACAAACTAATTCCCGAGGTGGGAAGTGGTGTGCTCTTAGAGCTAGCAGCTTCCACCACTTCCGATGAAGTCTCCGATTCTAGATCATCATCATCAAGAACACTCTTGACTTTCCCGGTACAACTCAAACCATTTGTTTGAACCAGGTTGATTTTCAAAGCTTTTAGCTCAAGACGCTTTGGTGACTCCTCTTAACCGTGAAATTTGAGAGTGTTGCATTGAATCTTTCAGATTTTTGATCAATTGTGGCAACACTCTGCTTGGATAGAGGTTTGGAGTTTTGTTTGATATTAAACGTGAGTTCTTCGTTGTCAACCCGTATGGTCAACTCTTCAAAAACACATCAATCGAAAGCACCACTCGCTCTCAAGAAAGCTCTCCCTAAGATGAGGGGAACTCTAGGATCTGCATCAAAGTCTACTACAACAAAGTCAATAGGAAAGTGAAACTTTCCCACTTTCATCATGACATCCTCGGCTATCCCAAGTGGACGAGTTATGGAACGGTCCGCTAGCTCGAGTGTCATACAAGTGGATGTAAGTTTAGGAAGAGCCAGTTTCTTCCATACCGAGTGGCATGAGGTTAATGCTAGCGCCAAGATCGGCCAAGGCGGAGCATTGAACCATCCCCAAGAAATTACACGGGATTAAAAATCTCCGGCCGGTCTTCAAGCTCTTTGGGAAGCTTCTTGAGAAGGACCGCTGAGCATTGCTCATTGAGAGGAGTTTTAGCCATCTCAGATAACTTATCTTTGTTGGTAAGTAAGCCTTTAAGCCGCTGATGCAAATTTAGGCATTAGAACGAGAGCATCAACGGAGCTTATATCAAAGTGTAGCTCATTGAAGATTTGGAAAAATTTTTCCATTTGCTCTTTGTTTTGGTCTTTGAGCTTCTCATCATTCATTCTTGATGGGTAAGGTACCGACTAGACTTTTGAGCCGGACTAAGTCATTTCGCTCGAATTTGTCTTCGGAACTCGTTCCGGACTTAAAGCTTGGACTACCATGGGACGGTGCGTACTGCGGGCTTGAGAATTGCACCTTGTCCGTTGTATCCTTGGTAACTTGACTCATTGCTCCCGGTGGAGGAGGCATTGGAGTCGAAGGTCCATTGTGCGTCTTACCACTACGAGTGGTGACGGCTTTCAACCTCGGATTGGATTAGGAATTGTATTGCTTGGGAGTCCTCCGAAGATGACGGCTTTGTTCATATTCATGTTCATGAAACCGCTCATCATATTCTTTAACTCATTTGTCTGCCGAGACAATGTGGTATCAATTTCCTTTCTTAGCTCAACTCTCATGTTATTGATCTGAGTTTGCATTGAACGTATGCTTGACTCAAGAATTTTCATGAAGTCATTTGGTAGGGAGCTTGAGAAGGTTGTTGATAACTTTGCCGATTAGGAGCTTGATATGGTTGGTTGAAATTGTTCCGGTTTTGATTGAAATTTTGAGAGTTATTGAAGTTGTGTCCTTGATTAGGAACAAAGCGATTTTGATTGCCATGGTTTTGCACAGGAGGAAAACCGGTTGGTGTCATACCGCTAGGTGCACTGTAGTGAGGATCACTGTGGTCGGTATTGATTGTGGTTTACCGGCTACGGAGCTTGGTAAAAGAAGCATCGGTTGCTTGACAATCATAATACGCAGCGGTGACCACTACAAGTTTCACACACCTTGTTTACGGCTTTGATTGGTTCCGGCTTATGAATTTCGCTTTTGATTTCCTTTACCTCTTTCATCATACAACGGATAACGTCCGTTAGAGCGCGCTATCGGAGCGCTAACTCGTAAGAGTTACCGATGAAGAAGCAGGAGTGTTCGGAATATTGACTTTGTTGCGAGAAATAGGAACTTTTGAATTTTGCTCGCAAATCTCAATCACATCTTTAGGCTTACGATTCAAGATATTGCCGCTACTGCGCTCAAAGAATCTTGATCGTTACCGCTCAACCCATTATAAAAGATATTGACTTGTTGAAGCTCCGTGAATTCATGATGGGGCATTTCCGAGGAGATCTTTGAATCTCTCCCATGCCTCTCCAAAGTTTTCATCGAAATTTTGACGAAATCCAGAAATTTCATTTTTAAGATTAGTCGTCTTTGATGGAGGAAAGAAATGATTGACAAACTTTTGAACAAGTTCCTCTCAAGTTTCGATGGATCGAGGGGGTTCTTTTTCCGCCCAAACGGGTTGTCCTCAAGTGAGAATGGAAATAGCATCAACTTGATTACTTTTTGTGGCACATCCTTGAAATTGATGGTTGAAGTCAACTTGTTAAACCAACGGATGTGTGCATACGGGTCTTCTACAAACCCTGGAATTGATTTGTAGACACAAGTTGGATCAAATGTGTCTTCAATTCAAAGTGATCGAATTGATTATCGGTAAAATGATGGCATCTCCATAACCCTGTGGTGCTTGGAGCATTTCCGCCATAGTTCGCTCGTCGCCATATTGTTGTTTGAAATAGTACGAATCTCGGTTCGACTATTTCAAGACGCCTACGAACGCCTTCTAGGAATTCTCGCTAGATCACGAAAAGGACTCAATGATCTAGAAGAACGAGTGTGCATGCACTAGAGTTAACTCTAAAAGATCTCAGAGTTAAGGAAAGGAATTATGAAATTGGTGAAAATGGGGTAAGAAGAATCTTTTTGGGTTTTATGTTTTGACAAGTAGATATAACAACAAATCCAAGTAAAACAAAATCGAGGCAAAACAACAAAGGAACTTAAACCAATAATCACAAGATGAATGGCTTCTTTGAAAAGGTACACCACTCACAAGGACACAAAGGCAAGTTTTAATCTTTGGTTCGGGAACTTATTATGGTCGCACCCAGCTTAGGTAGTACATCGCCTTGGTTTGCGGTGGTAATCTTTTAAGTTGTTATTATTAAAGAAAACGACAAATCTTTTTGTATTTTATCTTTGATACATATATAGAAACAAAAGGAAAATATTTTTGTGTTTTATACGCTTTTGATGTTTTTGGTTTTTGATTTTTAATAAGAAAATATATATAGATATAGATAGATGGTATGAACAAGGAGTGAATATCCAAATCACTAATCTGCTAAACGTAAGACAATTAGCAAGCTCCCCGCAATGGCCAAAATTTGATCCGCGGGTAAACCGGCCGTTTTCACTCGCTCACCACTTGTGAATGGTCAATCGTAAGAAACTTAAAACAAGCTTAGACACAAATGCAATGAAGATCGGGAGAATAGGGTTTCCCGGTCGTATGTCCCAATGAGCTATGCGAAGAATCACCAAACTAATAATAGTGATCGAGAGATTTGAACTAAAAGAGTATTTGAATATTATAACTACGTAAAGGTACATAAACTACAAGGGCTTAAATGCAAATTAAAGGAAATTAAAAGATAAAAAATATTAAATAAACGCTATCACTATTTGCAAAATGATGTTTTTGATTTTATGTTTTTATAAAACTTGAATTTAAAACTACGTGACGTACTAAAGAAAATGTGAAACTTAAGCAATATAAATCCTAAAAATATGAAAATGACATTTTTACAAACCTAATGATAAAAGAAAATATTTAGAAAAAGAAAATTATTTTTAAAACTATTTATCTAATTATTATTAATTAAAAAACTATTTTTAACTATTTAATAATAGCCTAAAATACAAGAAAATATGAAATAAAGCTAGAAAAATGAAATTATGACTTGGAAAAATCTAAAATAACAAAAGAGAATTTTCAAAACTATTTTTTGTATTTTTCTGATTATTTTTCTATTTTCTATGAATTAAAAACTATTAAAAACTAATTAAATTACTTAAAAATACAAATTTAACTAAGAAAAATCTGGAAAAATATTTTTTTGACTTTTTATATTTATCTTAACTTAAGAAAAATGAAAATTTTTTGAAACTTTTCTTAATTAATTGTATTAAATGCTAATTAAAAAGGCTTAAAACTGATTTAAATCAAGAAAAATAGCAAACTGATCTAGAAAATCTAAAAATTCAAGATAAGTCTAAAATAATATTAAGAATCTAGGAAAAATATAAAAACAGTGGTTATGTAAGAAAATGCAATCTGCATGACAAGTGCTTATAAATAAGCACTTATTTTAAGCAAATGGACACAATAAGCTACCAAACAAAAAACAGGCTATAATATGCTAAAAGTACAAAAATGCAACAAGTTACAACTAATCTACACCTCTAAAACACAAGCTACTCAGATTTGCTTATTTGAGCTTATGAGCTAAAAACAGGTTTTAGGCTACTACTTGCAGCTAAAGAATAAGCACTTAAATAAGCTGGAAACTAGAAAACAAATGCTGGATCCTACATTAGACCTGGGTGAGAACATGTAAACCAAAAACTAGACCAAGAGAAGCTCTGTTGAGCTCTGGACAAGCTCTGCAAGAGCTTGAGAAAACTCAGTGTTCACTGAGTTTTGTGAACAGGGCATATAAGCCTTTTTGACAAGCTCTTTTGAGGCTTATAGAAAATTTCTAAAAATCTACAAAAATGAAAATAAGAAAATAGACCGTTGAATTTTAAAACCAAAAGTCTTACTTGATTTGACCTGAAATGAACCCTTGAAAAATCTCTACTGAGTGCAAACCGAGAATTGCAAGTTTTGACTTTTGATAATTATGAAAGGTTTGACTTTTATGAACTTTGCAACCATTTAATGACTGAATATGATGAGTTATGGTGAAATGAAACTAATGCAACCTATTTCTATGATATCTAAGCACACAACTGACTTTTGATTTTATAGAATCAAACAAAGAAAGAGATTAGGACTTAAATGGTAATTTTGACTTCTGAGATATGCAGGTGTAATATTAAGACCAAAAAGGATTCAAATGGTCTTAGTTGAAACTGATTAGACAGATTTCAAACACACACAAGAGCTCAAGCTCCAAATAACCACTAATCCAAACACCATTTTATCTAACTGATTTGATCATTTAAACTAAGCCACTTACTGATTTGATTCATTCAATCACTTAAACTAACTCTAGTACCCTAATTACCAATAATTAAACATATCTAAACTATTTAATGACCACAGATTAAAATATGAGCACAATATGAAAACTGCATTAAAAATGAAAAGTAACTCACAACTGTCCAGCTTATTTAGTAGCTTATACCAATCCCAATACCACTATTCTATATCAAATCAACCCATTGAACTCAGAATCAACCCAAATCCAGCTCTGCATCACCCATATCCAATCTCATACCCATTTGCTTCCTTAGTTGACTTTTGTTGACTTTTTACCAAAGTTGCTTTAAAACTTAGAATTAAGCTAACTAAAAGCTATATACAGCTTTAGTTAGCTTATTTGAGCTATAATAAGGCTTATTCAAGCCTGGTTTTTAGTTCATTCAAAAGTGCATATATAAACGAAAGCTTAAAAATATGAAACTTCGATAAACTTGTAATTAGAACTTGAACTTGATTACAAACGTTTAAATAGCTTATATTTAATGCATAGAAACTGAAAACAACAAGTTTAAACTTAAACTAATACATTGATTATAAAAACGAAATACATTTTAAAAATGAAAACTAAGCACACTTGTCTCTTGCTTCCTCTTGCTTCTTTTATACACCAATCATGTTTCTCTCACTACTCTGAGCATATCCCACTTTACTTTGAGGCCATTGGATGCCTATGATTGATCTTGGCCGTTTGATGCATTTTGGCGCCAAAACTTATATAAGCCAGTTGGAGGTTGAGTGAGATTGAAGAAAGCATTTAATGCTTCTTGGCTTGGTGTGTTTGGAGTGATAAGGGATAGGGTGATGATGATGGAGTGTGTTGGAGTTGCAGGCAGGTGTAGGTGTTGCAGGGGTGATGATGGAGGGAAAGGGATACCCGTGAGGGGTTTGACCAATGGTTTGACTGGCGCTTAATATTAAAAAGGGAAGGGGTCAAATGGGAAGGGTCCAAATGGGTTTGGCAGGGGTCACATGGGTTTGACAAGGGTCCAAAATGGCTTAAAGGGTTTTAATATACAAGGACCTATTTGTAACTTCTGAAAGTACAAGGACCAATTCTGCCATTTTATCAAAGTTGTTCCAAGGGACCAAAAGTGACAAGTTTCAATAGTGCAAGGACCAAAATGGACATTTTCAAATTTCCAAGGACTATTTTTGCCAATTTTGAAACTTGAAGGACCAATTTTGTAATTTCTCAAAACTTTTGATATTTTTCACCAAAGGACTAATTTTGACAAGTTATGATTTTAAAAGAACCTTTGGTGATTTTTCTTTTGAAATTAAGTGGGATATATATCAATTAAAATTAGGTGATTTTTCTTTGGTGATTTTAAAAGGACTTTTGATATATATATATATATTGGGTAAAGTTAAAATAAAAAGACAAATATCATTAAAAAGAATAAAAAGATTTGTTTTTTTTTTTAAATTCCGAAAAAATTCCACAAGATCTGTATTGCCAGCATAAAACTTTGTGAAAACATTTTTATAATTTTGAGTTTTGATACGCTTTTAATGCACAAAAACGAATTTTGATAAGCAAAAATTTGATGCACAAAATTTTCAACTTGTTTTAGTTAGATGCACAATGTTATTTTGATGAAAAAAGTCAAAAGAAGTTTGGTGTAAAACCAATTTTGATGCACAAAAAACGATTTAATGCTAAAACGTATTTTTACATAATTTTTTTGGGAAAATATCCACTTTAGAAAAAAGCAGCGAACTTTTTCATGCACCATCATACCCTATATTGTGAAATTTTTTTTGGAATTTTTCAACGCTTTTTGAAAAAAAAAATCTTTTTATCTTTTTACGGATATTTGTCTTTTTATTTGATCTTTATCCTATATATATATATATATATATATATATATATGTATATATATATATATATATATATATATATATATATATATATATATATTATATATATATATATATATATATATATATATATATATATATATATATATATATATATATATATATATATATATATATATATACTAGAAATGGTCTACCGCATGGGCTGCATGACTTATTATTATCGTAGACATATTTTACATCGAAATAGGATGGGTAAAAAATGGCTGAAAAATATTCAATGAATAAATTAAGTAACGGCTTCCTGTAGAGATACATTACTTTTCAATTGGTAAATATGCTTAGTTTTTTACCCAATGGGTAAAAAAAATTGTTTACATCAGCTATGCGTCGTGAGGAATTACCATGGGCATTCATTGATTTGCTATATAGTATTTAAGCTACGCATCAGGTGTATGTAACAATCGTTTAATGTTTTATCTTTGAAAAAACCAAAACAAGATCAACGGCTAAAGTAGTTTTTGGTGTTGCGGATGAATAAGATGGTGTCTTTTGGTGCATATTTGGTGTTGGGGTCGGACAGGTTAATGGTTCACGTTTTCATAATTTTCAATAAGTAAAAACCAATCAAAAACTGACATTGAGCTATAGCCAGATGTCTAGATATGGCAATTTGACCCATTTACTAATGAATGGGTCAATACAGGTTATTATTCATCTCTGTACAGGAACCATTTGTTTTATAAAAATGCATTAATTATATAAAAGCAAAAATAAATTGACGAATGAAGCTAAAGAGCATTAAGACATGATAACGTTAACTGTATATTTGAATCTAAAGCTTCCAGGACTGAGCAAAGTTTTCACTGTGTTTGCTGCTAATATATTATTGGTATTATCTTTGTGTGTTGATTTGGTCGGAAATTTTTTCACTATGTTTGCTGCTGATGTGATCTTAATAGACCGACTCCGATGGTTGTTTCGTTGGGCGATCCATCATGCATTTGTTTGTTCCTCCTTGTGGCGCATAAGCGTGAAACTATGGTTACCGTGTTCTGTAAGACTACCAGGAACTTAAACGTTTGTATAGGGCCTAATGGTTCAATTGAGTCCCTAAAACTGGGGTAGCTGCTCAGTCAGATGCATGGATGACTACATCTGTTTGATTCAGATTCAGAATAGAATAACTCTTATCATTCTTATATGGCCACCGTGATATACCAAGACCCCTGCAAGTGCGCTTTAAAGTAGATATGCTAATTGTATATATAAAACACACAAAGTGAAAAATTAGAATATTATAAGGCAACGACAAAAACTTCATACATCAATAGAGAGAGTTAGAGTATTAGATTTATAACTATTGAAACCCTATTAATATAATAACCTAGCTTCTTCTAAAGAAAATTATTTAGAAGGCCGTGAGCATCTCAATACGCTTTATAGCTATTTTATATGTTGACCATTTATCAATTAAATACATCCCCAATTGACCTGTTTTCATACCAATATACTCAACAGGTTGAATATCTTGACCCGTTAAAGATAAAACACAACCCAAAATAGCCCAGAAGAGAAAGACTGTAAAAAACGTGTGACCATGATATTATCAAGTCCTTGTTATAAAATGTACCTGCCGAATGGCAGACCGCATAGGAGCTGACGATTGTGAGAGCAATGTACCCAACCTGCCCATTTAGCCACCTCTAAAAATGATTCAGTATTTTATTGGATTCAAAAACATCTATCTAAACATAAGCAAATAACAACAGGCGAGGGTGATTTAGCTGCTCAAATAAGCTTTCCAAACAACCCCTAATAACATGTCAAGTTAAACTACTGTTGAGATAAGGTATCCAAACAACGCCTAATAAGCACGACTCTAGTTTTATGCTTGAAAATAGCACGACTCTAGTTTTGTATGCTTGAAAATAACATGTCAAGTTAAACAACTGTTGAGATAAGGTATCCAAACAACGCCTAATAAGCACAACTCCAGTTTTAAGTGTCGTTCAAACTACTACAAAAGATGTTATAAAATAAAGGAAGATACCTTTTGTTGATAATTTTCCAATACTTAAGTTGCCATGGCTGGTTCAACAACCTCCTCAAGTAACTAAAATGATATCAAAGTCTCATGAATTCAATTTTTCAAGTTGCAATCAAATTTAGATATTAATAAGTAAAATTCAAGACATAGTAAATCCACTAAAGAAAAAATGTATATTTTTGCACCCTTTTTATATGTAGTGACGAAGAAAATAACGCCAAAAGCAGCTTTCGTAAATCATAAAGATCCAATATTCATCTTCATCCAAGTACTGCTTGTAAGTCTCGTGATTCCTTGAGAATCAACACGTGCCACTCCTTTCACTGTAGAATTGATATACCTTCTTATTTGATTAGATTAGTACCACCTCGTTATCGATATCAAGCCAAGAGGATCCTTTGGGCGGAGGCTGCAAGTGTATGGTGGTTGGTTTGATATGTTGGATTGGCAAATGTGAATGAGGTGAAGCAATGTAGATCCGAATGAGGCTCAAGCAGGAAGTTGAAAGACTAAGAATAGCAACAATGGAATATCAAAATGGCCATTTTAACCCATTCATAAAAATTGGTCAACCAAGATTGTATTCATGTAACAAATGTGTATAAAGGGAAAGATAAAAAAACTGGTAAAATATGGAACGGTCAAATAAGTCAAACACATGAAAACTCATTAAGTGTACTCGAGCGATCTCAACATCCTAAATTCATATATTTCTAAATTGTATTATTATGTTGAGATTGTAGCTTTTGTTAATCATAATTATACATATAATATTTACAACATTCCTGAAATGGACCATGATCTGTCCCGAACCGTCAAGCTACCTCACACAAGCCAGCCACTTGTGAATGGCGTAATCGTAGCGTTCCTTAAAACGCTCAGAACGAATGCAATGAAGTCCCGAGAATACAGTGGATTCGTCGTGCTATGTCCCACGGAGACTCAATGGTGTGTAAAACATTTGATCAGACGATTGAATGATCACTAAGGATATGATCTGAAGGATTTGATGAATATTACACTACTGAAAAAGTTTATAAATAAAAGCGACTTAAATACAAATTAAGAAAAGTAAAAAGATAAAATATATTAAATAAACGCTATCACTATATTTAAAGTGATGAACGTTTAAAACCTAAAACTTACGTTTAAATAAAATTACGTAAACGTACAAAATAAAACGTGAAAATAAAGAAGGAAAATACCTACGTATATAGAAAATACATTTTTACAATCCTAATTATATAAGAAAATTATTAGAAAAAGAAAATTATTTTTATAACTATTTATTTAATTATTATTAATTAAAAACTATTTTTAACTATTAAATAATAACCTAAAATAAGATAAAATATGAAATAAAGCTAGAAAAATAAAATTATGACTTAGAAAAATCTAAAATGATATAAAACTTATTTTAAACTGAAATATATTTTTTAGACTTTTTATGTATTTATTATTAATTAACTACTATTTAAAACTAATTAAAATGCTAAAAAATACTATTTAAACCAAGAAAATTATGGAAAAATACTTTTTATGACTTATATATTTATCTTAACTTAATAAAAATGAAAAATTATTTTTTTGAACCTTTTCTTAATTTTTTATATTAAAAGCTATTTAAAAGTGCTTAAAAACTAATTTAAATTAAGAAAAATAGCAAATCAACTTAGAAAAATATGAAAATTTAGGAAAATCTCAAAATAATATTAGGAATATAAGAAAAATGGAAAAACAGGTGCTTATGTGCAAGATAAGTTTATGCTTAATGGAATAAGCACTTGAATAAGCAAATGGAATCCAAAGGCTACCAAACCACAAGAGAAGCTCTAATATGCTAAAGTAACAGAAATGCAACAAGATTCAACAAGCCCTAACCTCTGAAACAACAAGCTCAACAGATGACATGTGTGAGCTGCTACAAACAAAGAAAAGGGGTCTACTTTGAGCTAGAATATAAGCCACCAAATAAGCTAAGACTTCAAGAACAAGAGTGGCAACCTAAACTAGACCTGGCTAAGAGTGTTTAAACCAAAAATTAGACCTAGTGAAGCTCAAATGAGACCTGTGCATCTTGCAAAACCTCGATAACCCTGTGCAAATAACAAAGGCTCCGCATGGGGATTTGATCCCATATTGATAAGCTCAAATGAAGCTTCTAAAAATTTGCTAAAAATCTGAAAAATTACTAATAAGAAACAAGACCAAATTTGAGGTTTTAAACATACAATTTTCACTTGCATTGACCTTAAATGAATAAATTAAAAATATTCCTATGTTGGCCAAAACTAGTAGTTTTTAACTTTGGCTTTTATACAAAACTAAAAAGTTTGACTAATTTGAGGTTGAAGCTAATTTATGACTGATATGGAAGTAATAAGGTGAAATAACACTAATGCAAGCCAGACCTATGAATTTTAAACACAAAATGAACCTTTGATCTTGTAAAAATTCCAAATGACAACCGATTAAGATAGATATGGAAAAGTTTTGACTTGAGTGGTTGCGTGCACAAAATGAAGACAGCTATGATCTTAGATGAACTAAACAAGTATATGACTAAAAGTATCCACTACTGAATCAACCTTGAATACTGAGTAACAAGTGATCCAAACAATTCTTTAACTACTGTTTTGAACTAAAAACTGAGATAAACACTTAACTGGCTACTATGAATGATCAAAGTGCATAAAGCTAACCTAAATACATCTTGTTAAACAGATATGAACTAGTTAAAACTACAATTACAGGTTTTGCAAAGAAACTTTGTAATTCACTTACAAATGGTCCTAAGCCACAGTGGTTTGAAACAACACCCAAAGAACAACTACCCTATTTATACCAACCCACTGGATTCCAAATCAAACCATTTCCATGCTGCATCATCCATTACCCACTTCCATTGCAATTTGACCAAGTTTGACTTTTTGTTGACCAAGAACCAAAACTACTTAAAACTGATTAGAAGCTTACCAAAGACTATAATAGCTTAAATGAGCTTACATTGATTTTAACATGAGATTACTAAAAGCTTGAACATAAACTTTGAAACTAAAACTTCCACAGCTAACAATAAACTTGGAATTTATATAGAAACTAGGATTGGAACTCAAAAGTATCTTACAATGAAAATTTAACTTATGAGATACAAAAATTGAAATTACAACATTTGTAATTAAACTTGTTATCAAGTAAAAAAAAACGACATGAGGAAAATTACTAAAACTAGCTACTACCCATCTTGCATCTCTCATTCTTTATAGCCCCAGATGTTTCCACTTGTCCACTGAACCTTTCCCACCAATAAATTTGGCCGTTGGCTGCTTTGAGTTGATATACGCTTGATCATTTTGGCCAAAGTTAGATTTTACAGTGGAGGGTTGAGGAGATGGAAGGATCATTAAATGCTTTGAGTGGTTGGGTGGATGGGACAAGGGGAGTGATATATTGAGCGGGAGGTGAGGTGTGTGCGAGAGTATGCAGAGCGGTGTGGGGAAGGAGTAAGGGCGCCAAGTGGTGTCTGTTTGACTGGCTTGGGTTGACCGGGGTATTAGTAAAAAAGAGGGGTTCAAAATGGCTAATTGACAGGGGTCCAATGTGGTTATGACCAGGCCAAAATGGGTGTAAAAGGTTTAATATGATAGGGACCCTTGTTGTAAATTCTGAAATTCAAAGGACCATAGCTGCCATTTCATCAAAGTTGCTCCAAGGATTAAAAGTGACAAACTCAAAAAGTATAAGGACCAATCTTGTCATTTTCCATTTTCCGGGGCTAATTTTGCCAAATTTGAAACTCGAGGACCAATTTTGTAATTTTCAAACTTTTTATATTTTTCACCAAAGGACTAAATTTGACAACTTTTGATTTTAAAAGGACCTTTGGTGACTTTACTTTGAAATTATATGCTCAGGGACTGTTTTTACAACTTTTGAAACTGGGGACTAAACTCAATTTTTGCAAATTTGATATGTTTTTCATCTTATTTTGATATTTTGCATTTAAAACACATAAAACACTGATTTGTGATATTTTCATCATTTTGATGTGTTTATGAGTGTTTTCAGATGATTTTGCAGCTTATTTTGACAAAAATGATGAGTATTTTGTGACACTCATCAATCCCCACATGGATATTGCTAGTCCCTAGCAATGATTTGAGAAAACTTGATGGATTTGAAAAACTCTTTACCAAAATCCATCACTTCTGGAGTACCAATTGTTTGATTCAAGTAAGAACCTTGGTACAACGATAACCAAATGATTTATTGGCAATTCATAAACCATATAATGATTTGATTAGTCTTACCGTAAGCCGCACTTTCCTTGACTAGCCAACTCTAGATAAATTATCAATATTATCTTTGGTGAATGATACCAATTATGGATTTTCCACGCTTTTACCACAAGCCATAACCTCGGCTAGCCAACTCTTCACTTTTTAGGATATGGTGAGATGAGAACCATACAATTTTGGGCAAATTGCAAGCCATATAAACGGATTTGAGAAATCTTAAACCAAGAGTCGCTTTGCTTCTGGATTAGCCAATCCTTTTGTCTTACGCATAGGCGGATCGATAACCAGATTGAGTAAAGTAAAAACACTTACTCCAAAAAAATTTTTGCCAAAAACGGGGGAATTGGTATAATTATATGATAAAATTCGTGAGAATTCCCCCACACTAGAAATGAATATTGCCCTCAATATTCAAAGTACCGCATATGCCGAAACAAAGAACGAAAAGGGAAATACTACGCCATTATTTGAAATATATATATATATTTTTTTTGAAACTTGCATATATACACAACATGTGGGCAACCCCCACACTGGTGGTAGAAAGTAGAAAGAAGTCGAAATATGGGTGAAAACCCATATCGTATAAGTATTGTTTTTGATTCCCGAGTCGCTAGCTTGACTCGACCCGATTAATTTGTTCACGGGAAGCAAAGTGGAAGAAACAATCTCCATCGGACTTTCAGTCAAGATGTTTGGACAAATATTTGAAGCACATGAAAGTTCCACACCGATGAGATATTCATAGAAAGACCCGGCTCACAGATGATAATTGAAAATGCCGGGGTCAAAGATAGTGTCTTCATTCAAGGATAGATGAAGAGAAATCACGATATGAAGAAAGAAAGAAAATCATTTAATCATGACTAACCTCATCATCGGGGGAATTCATGATTTTGGATCATGAATCTCATCGTGAGGATAGAATCGCATCACATGATGGAAGAGATGTTAGAATATGTGAGGCAAGTGATGTGCTCTGAGAGCTAGCAATTTCCACCACTCGTTATGGTCTCGTATCGGCCCCAGCATTTCTATCGAAAAGAGGATTTACTTTCCCAAAAGTGTAGTCATTATTATTCAAAGAGGATTTGAGAAAATCCCTAAGTAACCTCGAAATGTCGAGAGAATCACAAACATGCAAATCACAATCACTATCTGATATATCCTCGACTCACTTGGGATTGGGATAAGATCCTCAACACTTGATGATTCCGCTTCCTAAATAGTAAGAGATGATCATCCTCCATTATGAGAAAGTCTTGGAAGCAATAATAGGTAAGATAGGTGTGATAGCAATAGACTGAGGGAGTTGAGAAATAAGATCGCTCAATGAATAACACTCTCGCCGTCTCCATAATATTCCCTCATTTGAATACTATCCATCATCATCGTCATCAAATGATTTATGTTCATCTCACGAAGCTTACACACCATTCTTTTCATTTGCATTTCTTTCAATGCATTTCTTCAGAACTTTGAGGAAGATTACACTCCTCGTAATCATTGATATGCTGTGAAGGCTCGGAAGTCTGATGACTGATAGAATATCGGGGGTTGGGAATTGTCAAAACCGGAGAATTGAATTGTGAAAATTTTGATTCATCGGTTGACATTCAAAAGTCGCATGAGGACCCCCGCAATTTTCACAACAGAGATAATTGGGAAAATAACTTTCACCAAAGTTCTGATTGTAACATGGTTCCGGCTCATAGACAAGCGGAACCCGTGGTGGACAATCAAAACCGTAATGAGAATCATTCCCACAAAACTCGAATGAGTAGGATTCGTGATTGGGCTGTGGAGGTAGGTAGGAAAAATCGGGTGTTTCATTTGAAATGGGATCGGAATTACCGACAAATTTGTCTCCGAAACTCACATTGGTACATCATTTAACAATTTCCACCGCTAAATGGACCTCCACACCGGAACATGTCAAATACCATGACATAGAGAATTAAACAAAAGATGAGGGATAGAGATGAAGAATTAAACGGTTATAGAGGATAAGGAATGAGAATTAAAACAGATTAGAGGGTAAGGGAATGGAGAATTAAAAGATGCGAGAGGGTAAAGATGGATATTTTTGGATTTTTGAAAAATATGCTGCAAAAACAAAGAATGAAAATATTTTTGGGTGTTGATAACACTTCGTGAAAAGTGTTAATGAACTTTTGGATTTTTTATAACTTTACAAAAACTTTTACAAATGATGGGGTATGTGCAAGAATGGGTCTGAAAATGGCTAAACACACTTAAAGCTCCCGTGCTGGCAAATTTGATTCAATCCCGAACCGCTAAGTTTGCTTCTTTCACACAAGCCAGCCACTTGTGAATGGCAGACCGTAAGAAGCTTAAAACGGCTCAGGAACGAATGCAATGAAGTCCTGGAGAATACAGTGGATTCCCGGGTCGTTATGTCCCACGGAGACTCAATGGTGTGTAAAACACTTGATCAGACGATTGAATGATCACTAAGGATAGTGATCGGAAAGGATTTGGATTGAATATTGCACTACTGAAAAAGTTTATAAATAAAAGCGACTTAAATACAAATTAAGAAAAGTAAAAAGATAAAATATATTAAATAAAAGCTATCACTATATTTAAAGTGATGAACGTTTAAAACCTAAAACTTACGTTTAAATAAAATTACGTAAACGTACAAAATAAAACGTGAAAATAAAGAAGGAAAATACCTACGTATATAGAAAATACATTTTTACAATCCTAATTATATAAGAAAATTATTAGAAAAAGAAAATTATTTTTATAACTATTTATTTAATTATTATTAATTAAAAACTATTTTTAACTATTAAATAATAACCTAAAATAAGATAAAATATGAAATAAAGCTAGAAAAATAAAATTATGACTTAGAAAAATCTAAAATATTATAAAACTTATTTTAAAACTGAAAATATATTTTTTAGACTTTTTATGTATTTATTATTAATTAACTACTATTTAAAACTAATTAAAATGCTAAAAAATACTATTTAAACCAAGAAAATTATGGAAAAATACTTTTTATGACTTATATATTTATCTTAACTTAATAAAAATGAAAAATTATTTTTTTTAACCTTTTCTTAATTTTTTATATTAAAAGCTATTTAAAAGTGCTTAAAAACTAATTTAAATTAAGAAAAATAGCAAATCAACTTAGAAAAATATGAAAATTTCAGGAAAACTCTAAAATAATATTAGGAATATAAGAAAAATGGAAAAACAGGTGCTTATGTGCAAGATATTGAAGCTGATGTGTAAGTGCTTAATGGAATAAGCACTTGAATAAGCAAATGGAATCCAAAGGCTACCAAACCACAAGAGAAGCTCTAATATGCTAAAGTAACAGAAATGCAACAAGATTCAACAAGCCCTAACCTCTGAAACAACAAGCTCAACAGATTTGATGTTGTGAGCTTTTGGCTACAAACAGTAAAAGGGGTCTACTTTGAGCTAGAATATAAGCCACCAAATAAGCTAAGACTTCAAGAACAAGAGTGGCAACCTAAACTAGACCTGGCTAAGAGTGTTTAAACCAAAAATTAGACCTAGTGAAGCTCAAATGACACCTGTGCAGATCTTGTAAAACCTCGCATAACCCCGCGGTCAACAAGCTGTTCTGCACAGGGATTTGATCCCATATTGATAAGCTCAAATGAAGCTTCTAAAAATTTGCTAAAAATCTGAAAAATTACTAATAAGAAACAAGACCAGCTGAGGTTTTTAAACATACAATTTTCACTTGCATTGACCCAGAAATGAATAAATTAAAAATATTCCTATGTTGGCTATAAAACTTAGTTTTTAACTTTTGCTTTTATACAAAACTAAAAGTTTGACTAATTTGAGGTTTGAAGCTAATTTATGGACTGATATGGAAGTAATAAGGTGAAATAACACTAATGTGCAAGCAACCTATGAATTTTAAACACAAAATGAACCTTTGATCTTGTAAAAATTCCAAAGCACAACTGATTAAGATAGATATGGAAAAGTTTTGACTTGAGTGGTTGCAGGCACAAAATGAAGACAGCTATGATCTTAGATGAACTAAACAAGTATATGACTAAAAGTATCCACTACTGAATCAACCTTGAATACAGAGTAACAAGCTGATCCAAACAATTCTTTAACTACTGTTTTGAACTAAAAACTGAGATAAACACTTAACTGGCTACTATGAATGATCAAAGTGCATAAAGCTAACCTAAATACATCTTGTTAAACAGATATGAACTAGTTAAAACTACAATTACAGGTTTTGCAAAGAAACTTTGTAATTCACTTACAAATGGTCCTAAGCCACAGTGGTTTGAAACAACACCCAAAGAACAACTACCCTATTTATACCAACCCATTGGATTCCAAATCAAACCATTTCCATGTCGCATCATCCATTACCCACTTCCATTGCAATTTGACCAAGTTTGACTTTTTTTTGTTGACCAAGAACCAAAACTACTTAAAACTGATTAGAAGCTTACTAAAGACTATAATAAGCTTAAATGAGCTTATTTGATTTTAACATGAGATTACTAAAAGCTTGAACATAAACTTTGAAACTGAAAACTTCCACAGTTAACAATAAACTTGGAATTTATATAGAAACTAGGATTGGAACTCAAAAGTATCTTACAATGAAAATTTAACTTAAGTGAGATACAAAAAATTGAAATTACAACATTTGTAATTAAACTAAGTTATCAAGTAAAAAAAAACGACATGAGGAAAATTACTAAAACTACCTACTACCCATCTTGCATCTCTCTTCATTCTTTTATAGCTCCCAGATGTTTCCACTTGTCCACTGAACCTTTCCCACCAATAAATTTGGCCGTTGGATGCTTTGAGTTGATATTGGCCGCTTGATCATTTTGGCCAAAGTTAGATTTTAACAGGTGGAGGGTTGAGTGAGATGAGGGAAGGATCATTAAATGTTTCTTGGAGTGTGTTGGTGGAGGGACAAGGGAGTGATATATTGAGGTGGAGGTGAGGTTGTGTGGAGAGTATGCAGAGAGCAGGTGGGGAAGGAGAAGAAAAGGGCGCCAAGTGGTGTCTGTTTGACTGGCTTGGGTTGACCGGGGTATTAGTAAAAAAGAGGGGTTCAAAATGGCTAATTGACAGGGGTCCAATGTGGTTATGACCAGGCCAAAATGGGTGTAAAAGGTTTAATATGATAGGGACCCTTGTTGTAAATTCTGAAATTCAAAGGACCATAGCTGCCATTTCATCAAAGTTGCTCCAAGGATTAAAAGTGACAAACTCAAAAAGTATAAGGACCAATCTTGTCATTTTCCAATTTTCCAGGGGCTAATTTTGCCAAATTTGAAACTTGGAGGACCAATTTTGTAATTTTCTCAAACTTTTTATATTTTTCACCAAAGGACTAAATTTGACAACTTTTGATTTTAAAAGGACCTTTGGTGACTTTACTTTTGAAATTATGTGCTCAGGGACTGTTTTTGACAACTTTTGAAACTTGGGACTAAAACGCAATTTTGCAAATTTGATATGTTTTTCATCCGATTTTGATATTTTTGCATTTAAAACACATAAAACACTGATTTGTGATATTTTCATCATTTTGATGTGTTTATGAGTGTTTTTAGATGATTTTGCAGTTTATTTTGTACAAAAATGATGAGTATTTAGACACTCATCAGACCACAAAATGCAGGTGGGTTGGCTTGATGTTTTTGACCCGTTACCCAACCCACCCATTATTTTAGCTTATCTAATAAACTACAATATGATATGCGGTGATTATATGATAGTTGAATACCAAAAGTCCTGTGACATTTATTAAAAGAAATTTTACCGTGGTGAGGTTGCTTGGCACGTTTCATTATGTTATAGTAGAGTGCATGATCATTGATGTTTTTTTCTTTAGTGGTTGCTATAACTGTAGTTGTACTTTTATAGATAGAGTAATCCATGTGACGTGTTGTTATTGGGGAAATCTCACGCTTGCCAATGTGATCATGCCATTTAGTGGTATTGTCCACAAGTTGTTGTGGCCTTTAGGCCCATATGAATGGCGAGCTTACACAGCTTGACAAGAGCATAAGTGTCCATGATAAGGTCTACATTAAGCATGCATTCAAGACCCGTTAGTTTCATTATAACATTTTTAGTACCTGATATCTACTTATCAAGGAGCCAACACTATTATCTCAAAAACTAAATCTTAGTTACTTCAAAAGATACATAAATTACAGTTCCAAAGCTAGTTAGTAATTGTGATAAAACTAACCCACTAAAGGTTATGTTATACTAATTTATACCCAACTGCAATTTTGATAGTGCCGAGAGAGACTATCTTTAGTGGCAGCAAAATGGACCTGTATAAATTGAACAGCTTAAAAAGAATGAAAGATACAATTACATGGATACAACAAATGAGTTTAAATGAAAAGCTTTGGTCATTACATTGCTGACAAAAATGGTGCGGGAATCCGCGTCGTCAATAGGTCCACCAAGGAATTAACACCTACGTAATAGTAGAGAATAATTATGCAATATAATTCACTGGAATCGACTACCTAAATATATTCCTCAGACATATATCATTCAAAGAGCAATATAAATGAAACTATGAAGCAAAGAAACCCGAAAAAGAGAGCCAAAATAACACATGTGCACATCGGCCACACATAGCACTCACCACTGATGGCAAAGCACGTCTTTCAATCTCCCTTTGAGCTTGTATAGAAGTGGGTACCCCGGTGGGGAAAGCAGATGAAATGTATAACTTAAGCTAACTTTGTTTCTTGAAAACAATTGAACAATGCGTATGCAATGAATAAATTGGATATAGTCTTACATTTCCATTGTTAGCAGTCACAAGATTGTTGTTATCCTTGATCACCCACGGACCATAGTTGCCACCACTCAACTCAGTCTCCGGTACAAATTTCTGACTGTCCAAGTCTAACACCCCCCATGGTTTCCAGGTATTTATATTCGACGAAGTATTTACTAAATTATGAGAGGAATTAGCCATGGAAAGAGGAGTATTCTGATCTCTCTGTGGTTTATTAAAAGTCCGATCCACAACATTTTCTGCATTGTAATGTAACATCACAGAATCATTACCCAAATGTCCACTCCGATCTCCCAGCCGAGCGTGAAGCTCATATTGTTATACCCTCATCACTATATCCAAAGTCGGCTATTGCCGATCATGTTCCAGATGGATATATCCTCGCCATATCGCCAAGTATAAGTTGGAGCAGTAGCCTCTGAACTTGTACAAACCCCTCAGATTCTCCATCATCTTCGTTAAGTGGTCGCGAGTATCCGTATATCGCCGACTACGACCAAGCAGGTCAAATACATTTCCTGTGGGTTTGAACTTTACAGCATCTTTAGCAGCATCAACTACAGCTTTAATGGCAACCGCCATGGCAGGTGCTCTGGCAACCGAACAGATTTGTGGACGCCTTTCTTAAAGCAGAGAGTCCTCAATGGATGTTGAAACTACAGAGAGCAAACGTTTAAACGACGGCTCTGAAGTTAAGCTAGACCTAGAAGTGGCAACCGCGTCTCGTACTACAGATTACAGTAGCCTTCGTGAGGCACCTAGCGTTGATTTAGAAATTGCTTCTCTCTGAAAGTAAACAGATGAAATGTGCTGAGATATAACTTGATATGAGCAAATTTAATAAGGACATAAACTATAGCTGGACCACATGATAAACAACACTGACGTCTTATTACCCCTCAGACATCTTTATTAACCCTCATAGCATCAGAATAATAAGCACACGTATGCAACTTTGCAAACAAAAGAAATTTCTTAACAATTCATCTTTCTTTCCATGAATGCTAATACTTCTAGAACAACTTACAGACTGTATTTTACCTAAATACAAAAGAACTATTTGTTTTTATGCATGTCATCGTTTTTCAAACAAAAATGATGGAACTCTCAACACAAACATACCTTTGTCATATAGTTTTGTGAACAAACTTCTTCAGTTGCTCTCACGTCTTCAATGTATTTGTGCCTGGGCGGGGCTGCAAGGACCAAAATTACTAAGTAAATAAGATAGCAACTTACATTTTTGACAAAGAAATTAAAGTTGTGTTGATCAATTGCAATTCGAAAATATTAAATACATAAGGATTTAATAGCATTATTAACTTCAAATTTGAATATTGGGTGACTCAGTGTTACGTAATCTTGAATTAGCTTCAATGTTATCCAATATCTGCATTAGATAAACTAAGATGCTATAAGCACAATCATATTGTTTCTCCATAAAAGTGGTTCAACAATATATGCCAAAACTTACTTCGGATAGAAAGAAAAGCAAGAAGAATACTTTCATCCACAGTATAACACCTTAGATCAATGTCTGTCTCATGTACCGGGAATGACGATTGTGTATATCTATTGTCTATAAGCATAGGTACAGATTTAAGTTGCTTGCATTCATAAGACGCGTTAGAGCGTAAAACATAAACCATTAAGCAAGGCCTTAAAACACCTGATAACACCTTAACGAAACACCTCTGACGCTTGGGATGGAGATAGCAACGCGAAACACAAAGTAAACTATTAAAGTCATTTAAAATAGTTGAGCAATCTTAAACAAAGAGACTTACCAACTATTATAATTGTGCTTGTATACACAGAAACATGGAGATATGACAACAGAAAAACTTTCTTCCTCGTTCAATTCCATCATGCAAATATTAGGGTTTTGAATTAAATTAAAACGATATAATGAATGAATCGGGATAATTAAGGAATAAATATTTAGTTTCCTTAGTTGTAGGGATTGTAGGCATTTATAGATTATAACTTGCAACATATTATTCAAAAAAACTTGTTGTCTAAGTGGTAAACACACACGTTATTCATCCAAATAACCAAGGTTCGAATCATGCAAGCCTTAATTTTTAGAATTTAATTTCGAAAATTATTGCTTAGGTGGACAATTTATGGTGACATGGCTTAATTTCGAAAATTATTGCTTAGGTGGACAATTTATGGTGACATGGCTTTAAAACACAATTACATGACAATGAGGTGGACATATCTTGATTAATCTACGTGTCATGCCTCCTGTTATTTATATATATATATATATATATATATATATTTATATATCCTCTTATTTTTTCTTCTTACATATCATCCTACTCATATGATTGTTGCATTTGCAAAAGGGATTGGATGAGATTATGAAAAAGAAAAAAATGAATTTCATTAATATAAAACACATTTAATAAAGTTTGCCGAAATATGAGATTCCGGTGAAAACATTAATTTTCGATGGTCCAACGAAGAGGATAAAGCTTTGTTGTTAAAATGACTGGCATAAGACGGAGAAGAAAACGATAAGTGTTGGTGGTGCTAAAGAAGATGATTGTTTTTGTTTTTTCATGTATTTATAAGCGGTATGTGGGTGTTTGGGTGTAAAATATTGAGCCAACTAATCTATGAAATACTAACTATTGATGAATTGGTTTTTGGTACATACAATAAGAAGATTGGCAAGTTAGCTACATAAATAAGAAAATTAAAAGTTTGATACTTAATATAGAATTTCGAATTTTATTGCTAGTTGAATACATTGTCAAGTGATTATTCCTTTACAAAACTGCCTAGAAAATTATTTTGTGTGTAATATTTTATTTATTTGAGTTATTTTTTATTAGAATAAAAGACATGTTTCTTTTAGTGTCAGCAGTTCAATTGATTCTGATTAAGTGATATATATATATATATATATATATATATATATATATATATATATATATATATATATATATATATATATATATATATATATATATATATATATATATATATATATATATATATATATATATATATAGAGTTAGGATCAAATAAGAAGATTACTTAAAATAAGAAGGAATAAGAAGAACTATAACCGCAAATCCGAGGTGCACCAACCTAAATTAGATGCATCCCTATAATCTTACATGCATTATAACACACCATAGTGTGTTTTCTAACTTTTAATCAGATGCATATACGTATATTAGATGCATTTTATGATTTCTCTTATTTTTGTTCCTCTCAAGACGTGCCAAAATCATGAAAATCAATTTTCACCATCTATACATCAAATTAACTTTCCAAACTCAAGATGTTGCATCTATATGAATAGAAATGCATCTAATGCAAGTCCTTGCATCTTAAATACGTGGTTTTCGTCATTTCTCACCACTTCTTATTTTAATTTACTTCTTATCGATCCCTACATATATATATATATATATATATATATATATATATATATATATATATATATATATATATATATATATATATATATATATATGCAAATGGTTTAAAAAATCAACAAATTTATCATCATTTTCTATTGTAAGCAACAATTTTTTAATTTTCTTAATAAAACATTAAACTTTCTTAATCATCCTATTGTAGGCATTATTATCATTTAATCAAGTATAAATTACATAAATTACATAAATCGCCCCTGTGGCTCCAAAAATTTACACCAGTCGTCCTCATTATCATTTAATCAAGAATAAATCACATAAATCGTCCTTTTAGCTCAAAGTTTACACCGGTCGTCCTCAATATCATTTAATAAAAAATAAATTACTAAATCGTCCTTGTGGCTCCAAAAATTAACATCGGTCGTCCATATACATATAAATTTCATAAATCATCATTGCTTCCATTTTTATACTTTTTTTTTGCTTCCATACTACTCGATTGATTTTTTTTGCTTACACTTTTTATACGTTTTTTCTTCGATACCACTCGATCTATTGTTTTTTCTTCCATTTTTATACGGATTTTTCTTCCATTTTTATACTTTTTTTATCTTCGATGCCACTCGATCAATTTTTTTTTCTTTTCTTTTTTTATAATTTTTTTCTTTCATTTTTTATACATTTTTCTTCGATACCGCTTGATCAAGTTTTTTTGCTTCCATGTTTTATACGTGATCAATTTTTTATACGTGATCGATCACGTATATATTTTTTGCTTTCACTCTTTTATACGTGATCGATAAAAATTTCATTGAATAAAAAACGATTAATTACGTATAGGGATCCTCGGGGCTTCATAAAAACGTATAAGTGATCGATCACGCTTTTGCTTCGATAAAAATGTATATGTGACCGATACTCTCGTGCTTCATGAAAACGTGTACATTATCAATCACGTTTTTGCTTCAATGAAATTTTTTATCGATTACGTATAAAAATTTGCAACCCGGGCCACATTTTTATACGTATACGTATACAAATTTCATCAAAGCAAAAACGTGATCGATCATAAAATATTTTTTTTATACGTATACATTTTTATCGAACCAAAAACTTGATCCATCACTTATACACTTTTATGAATCCCTGAGGATCCTTATACGTTCCGTATACAATCATAAAATAGTTTTTACGTATACGTATACATTTTAAGAAAGTTTAATCATTTTATAGGAAAATTAAAAGTTTATAGCTTATAATGATGCCCGAGTTGCAAATTTTTATCGATCAAGTATAAATTTTTTGCCTCGATGATACTCAATCACGTTTTCGCTTTGATGAAATTTTTATCTTTAACAATTCGCATTTTAAGGTTACTATCAATACTCGAATTTTTACTATTCATTCCTGAGTTTTTTTTCATTCATCATGACAAGAGAGTTGATATTCGACGGGTCATCCTGACGACGTACGTAGAATCCATTCAAAACCGGTTTCGCAAAACCGTGTCTGAGATTTTCGTTTAGGTTTAAACGACATTTGAGCATCCCGATATGTCCATACGACCTTGCAAAAAAGAGAAATATGTGTTTTTCACATCGTACGACATTTTGACAGGTTTTGGATTTTTACATTTTCTGATTTTGCGTTTTACGCGATTTACGCGTTTTAAGCCTACGGTTTTAGGTTTCTACAACGTGATCGATCCCTTATACATTTTTATGAAGCCCCGAGGATCCGTATACGTGATTGATCACATTTTTTATTCAATAAAATTTTTATCGTTCACGTATAAAAAAATGGAAGTAAAAAAATGTATATGTGATCGATCACGTATAAAAAAAATTGATCGCGTATAAAAAATGGAAGCAAAAAGAAATGATTGCGTGGTATCGAAGAATAAAAACGTACAAAAATGAATGAAAAAAAAAATTGATCGAGTGGCATCGAAGAAAAAAAACGTATAAAAAAAGGAAGAAAAAGCCGTATAATAAATAGAAGAAAAATCCGTATAAAAATGGAAGCAAAAAAAATGATCAAGTGGTATCGAAAAAAAAATGTATCAAAAATGGAAGCAAAAAAATTAATCGAGTGGTATGGAAGAAAAAAAACGTATAAAAATGGAAGTAATGATGATTTATGCAATTTATAGGTATACGGATGACCGATGTAAATTTTCAGAGCCACAAGGACGATTTATGTAATTTATTTTTGATGAAATGATATTGAGGACGAACGGTGTAAACTTTTTGAGCCACAAGAACGATTTATGTGATTTATTCTTGATTAAATGATAATGACGACGACTGGTGTAATTTGGAGCCATAGAGACGATTTATGTAATTTATTATTGATTAAATGATAACAATGCCTATAATAGGATAATTAAAAGAGTTTAATATTTTAATTAAAAAATTAAAAGTTTGTTGCTTACAATAGAAAATGGTCGCAAGTTTTTTTATTTTTTAAACGATTTGCCCCATTTATAACTAAGGCTGTGTTTTTGTTCTATTCTACACTCCCATTGATCACAAATAAATATTTGGTGTCAAATGATGCTAAATTTTAATTGCTTTATATGAATTCTTTCAAGATAGTGTACCTTGTGGAGAAAATCTAACTTAGTTACACTAAACTAGCTAGTTACACATAACTTATTTTAATTCGAATTCTTTTTTAGCGGAAAATATATTGAGTTAATTATAGAAAATGCATGTTACCAAAAAGAAGATGGCTCAAAGTGAACAATGAATATATTTTGCTCCCTTTGTCTTAAAATAATAGTCATCGTCTAATTTTTTCAATCTTTTTTTTATAACTTTGACTTTGAATATTTTTGTTTGTGTTATATAATGCAAAATATAGGAATGAATTGGGTTTTAAATATATTTTCATTAGTATAATTTTCATCAACTAATGTATAATACAAAAAAAATATTTAAGATTAAATTTAGAAAAAGAAATACCGAAAAAATCAAACGGGGACAATAATTTTGTGATGGAGTTAGTACTTGAATTCCTGAAATTCTTAATATAGACAAACTAAGATATCCATTAAATGGAAGCTTAAAAAAAAAAAAAAAAAAAGGTGGGGTTTATTTCACAAAGGTGAAGTTGAGAAAAACATACTGTTCATTTGGATGTCATTGTATGAATCGAACCACTAACTACTAACTAGCTGTTCTAAAAAAAATGATACTTAGTAGTTGATCAAAGCAAATACTTGGAAATGCTAGCAGTTTAATTATCATATCACGTGCCCATTTATTATGGAAGTAGTAAAAGTTCAATATAACCAAAATTTCCACGATTATGGAAGTAAAGAAACAATATAACAAAATTTACCAATAATTTCCAATCAACCATTTTTTATTATATTAAACATTTTTATTATATTAAACCACCCTTTTAAAAAAATTAAATATCTCGCAAAAATCGTTAATGACGAGATAAATTATAAATACTTAGATATGCACTACTATATATTTTTAACAATTTTTTTCAAAATTGTCAACAAAATCATATATGCACTACTATATATTTTAACAATTTTTTCAAAATTTCTTCAACAAAAATCATATTGTAAAATCATATATGATTCGATTTTATTCGATTTTAATAATCACATAATTTTTTGAGAATCATATATGATTGAAAATCATATTGATTCAAAATCAATCAAATGATTCTAAAAATCAATCATATATGTTCGATTTTTAAAATCATATATGATTTTTTAATTATTTTTTTCGGATTAAATATGTTTGTCAAAAATACTATAAAAGATAATTTAATTCTCGCCACGATAATTTAATTCAGTATTTTTATATTTGAAGATTATCCATGATGGTGTAGTATTTTTATATTTGAAGATTTACCGTTTGTAAGATATGTTGTTTTTAAAAAAGGAAATTGATTTGATAATTGATAAAAAGGAAGGTTATGATTGGTTCATTGTTTCTATGACAAATAAGCTTCTATATGATCTCAACTCACAAGTATATCGCGCTTTTGCGTGCATGCTCTTACAATACCCTAGCACACTCGTAGAACCGAAAGAAAAACTATTACGTAATCCAGGATTATGGATCATATCTTTAGACAGGCAACTAGCTAGGCAAGGAATTAAAAGTGTCTTCATTTGAAATATGGACTTTTTAATAGAATCTCAAGCTTTCACCGCTCACCCACCCATATGTGCTTATCCATTATCATAATACCATTAAAAAGGTATAATAAATACGGAGTAGTCTACAAACATAAGGATATCATCTATAGCTTATAAGACCCGTTGACACCGGGTTATTTTTAAAAAAAAATAGATAAATGAGATGATAATAAAAATAATAAGATGAAAAAAGATGTTGCAAAAAGATGAAAAATTAGTATGTAAACAAAATAAGAAAAATAATGAAAGAAAACAAATAGTGAATCTGTTATTTATTAATATGAAGTCATAAGTAAAACATTTGTGTGAATTACAATAAACATGTAAAAAACAAATTCATATCACATTAAGTGAATATCCAAACATACCTGTTGATAACTGATCAAAAACCGTGAAGAACCTCTTTATAGACTACATTTGTAGTAGTCTTCAATAAATTACTATCGGCATCAGAAATAACAACCTTCAAACCCTTTTTGCTTTTTACGCGTGAAAGAGCCACATATAATTGTCCGTGTGTGAAAACAGGACGTGGTAGGTATAAACGAACTTTCGAAAGTGATTGTCCTTGGCTCTTGTTTATCGTCATCGTAAAAGAAACTGACACAGGAAATTGTTATTCAAAGGGTTTGGGTAAGTGAAATGAATAACAGATTGTACTGGATCATCAGTTTCATGTATTAGAATATCTTTGGGTATATCTATCAAAACCTCTCCGTCGTGTGGTCCTCCAATCTCTCCATATCCAACTTTCAATATCCAATCCGCAAATTCCTTTATCTCAGTTACTTGCATATTAGGAGATATCAGGTCTATATCGTCCATATTAAACTTTTTATTTGACATTCTTTAGATGAATTGTAATTTTTTAGATGATTGTTTTTGATGAGTAGGACCGGATCTACTTTCTATATGGTCCATATTAAACTTTTTATTTGATATTTTTTAGATGAATTGTTATTTTTTAGATGATTATTTTTTATGAGCAGGACTGGATCTACTTCTTATATGGTCCATATTACACTTTTTATTTGGCATTTTGTTATTTTTAGATAATTATTTTAGATAAGTAGGACTTGATCTACTTCCTATATGGTCTATACTAAACTTTTTATTTGACATTTTTTAGATGAATTGTTATTTTTTTAGATGATTGTTTTTGATGAGTAGCACTGGATCTACTTCATATATGGTCCATATTAAATTTTTTATTTGGCATTTTTTAGATGAATTGTTATTTTTTAGACGATTGTTTTAGATCAGAACTGGATATACTTCCTATATGGTTCATATTAAACTTTTAATTTGGCATTTTTTAGATAAATTGTTATTTTTTAGATGCTTGTTTTTTATGAGTATGACTGGATCTACTTCCTATATGATCCATATTAAACTTTTTATTTGGCATTATTTAGATAAATTGTTATTTTTTAGATGATTGTTTTTTATAAGCAGACTGGATCTACTTCCTATATGGTTCATATTAAATTTTTTATTTGGCATTTTTTAGATGATTTTTTAATGAGCAGGACTGTATATGTTTCATATATGGTCCATATTAAACTTTTTATTTGGCATTTTTTAGATGAATTGTTATTTTTTAGATGATTGTTTTTTATGAGCATGACTGAATCTACTTCCTATATGTTCCATATTAAACTTTTAATTTGCATTTTTTAGATAAATTGTTATTTTTTAGATGCTTGTTTTTTATGACTATGACTGGATCTACTTCCTATATGGTCCATATTAAACTTTTTATTTGACATTTTTTAGATAAATTGTTATTTTTTAAATAATTGTTTTTTATGAGTAGGACTGGATCTGCTTCTTATATAATACATATTAAATTTTTTATTTGGCATTTTTTAGATGAATTGTTATTTTTTAAATGATTATTTTTGATGAATATGACTTGATGTACTTCATATATGGTTCATATTAAATTTTTTATTTGGCATTTTTTAGATGAATTGTTATTTTTTGAATGATTGTTTTTTATGAGTAGGACTGGATATTGCTTCCTATATGGTTCATATTAAATTTTTTATTTGGCATTTTTTAGATGAATTGTTTTTTTTATATGATTGTTTTTTATGAGTAAAACTGGATCACTTCCTATATGGTACATATTAAACTTTTTATTTGGCATTTTTTAGATTAATTGTTATTTTTTAAATGATTATTTTTTAATGAGCAGAACTGGATATGCTTCCTATATGGTCCATATTAAATTTTGTATTTGGCATTTTTTAGACGATTGTTATTTTTTAGATAATTGTTTTTGATAAACAGGACTGGATATGCTTCCTATATAGTCCATATTAAACTTTTTATTTTGCATTTTTTAGATGAATTGTTATTTTTTAAATGATTGTTTTTGATAAGTAGGACTGGATATGCTTGCTATATAGTCCATATCAAATTTTTTATTTAGCATTTTTTAGATGAATTGTTATTTTTTACATGATTGTTTTTTATGAATAGGACTTGATCTGCTTCCTATATGGTCCATATCAAACTTTTTATTTGGCATTTTTTAGATGAATTGTTATTTTTTAGATGATTGTTTTTTATGAACAGGACTGGATATGCTTCTTATATTGTCAATATTAAACTTTTTATTTGGCATTCTTTAGATGAATTGTTATTTTTTAGATGATTGTTTTTTATGAGTAGAACTGGATCTACTTCCTATATGGTCCATATTAAACTTTTTATTTGGCATTTTTTAGATGAATTGTTATTTTTTATATGATTGTTTTTTATGAGCAGAAGATCTACTTCCTATATGATCCATATTAAACTTTTTTAGTAATTTATTAAAGACTACTACAAATGTAGTCTACAAAGAGGTTATTTACGGTCTTTGATCAGTTATCAAGAGGTATGTACGGATATTCATATAATGCGATATGCATTTGTTTTTTACATGTTTTATCATTGACACAAATGTTTACATCAAAAGTATTCATAAAACAAATTTTTTTTTGTTCTCTAAAGAATGCATAAAGTTAATAAAAAAACTAATTATAGGCAATAAAACAATGGAAACAAAAATATATGTCGAGAGTGGCATTTGAACCCACGCCATTTCAGACCAGAACATAAATAAAAACTTATCGACCTCCCTATATGGTCCATATTAAACTTTTTTAGTAATTTGTTAAAGACTACTACAAATGTAGTCTACAAAGAGGTTATTTACGGTCTTTGATCAGTTATCAAGAGGTATGTACGGATATTCATATAATGCGATATGCATTTGTTTTTTACATGTTTTATCATTGACACAAATGTTTACATCAAAAGTATTCATGAAACAAATTTTTTTTGTTCTCTAAAGAATGCATAAAGTTAATAAAAAAACTAATTATAGGCAATAAAACAATTGTTGGATTTTAGGTTCCTTGCATCAAGAATTACTTTAAGTACTGGAACCACGGACAGGCTTGATAGAACCACGGACAGAAGAGTGTAACCACGGATGAAGATAACCGCGGCTAGTAGTAATGTGTAACCACGGATGATATATTGTAACTACTGCTAGTGTTTTGTATAGTCGGTTAGTTTATTGTTTTAGATAAATATGGAAAAGATATTTATCTTGTAGGTTACGTATTGTATAATGTATAGGACTCCTTGGCTTATAAAAGGAGGTCATAGGTTAGATTAGAAGTACGTAAGTCTTATATCAAAAGTCGATACACTTCAAGGTTGCAAAACCCTAATACTGTAAGAGTATTCGTATTAATAAATAATATTGAGGTGTTGAATGTTAACTGTTCTTCTTCTTAAGGTTAAGTGTTAAATTCCGCATAATACTTAATAAGTTGTTATTCTAAGTCGGTTTCTATATTAGATCGTTTGCTCAACTGGGATCAACAAGTGGTATCAGAGCTTGTGATCTAGAAACTGTAATCAAGAAGAAGTTAAGTTAAGTTTTGTTCAAAGAAGATAAGATGTCTGACGAAACTCACATGGTGACTGCTTCAAAGGTACCCATGCTCAAGCATGGTGAGTATCAAACTGGAGAATGCGAATGAGGCAATACATTCGCATGATTGATTATGCTCTCTGGGATATCGTTGAAAAGGGAGACACTCTTCCTAAGAAGGGTGAGGATGGCAAAGAAATTTCCATTGTTAGTGAAATTGATAAGGCTAAGAGAAAGCTGGAGATCAAGGCTCACAATATTATCTCCATGGGAATACCCAATGATTATGCTTTGGATTTTGAGCAATATGAATCTGCTAAAGAGTTACTGGATGCTCTTGAGACAAGGTTTGCTGGCAATGAAGCTACCAAGAAGTCCAGAATGAATATGCTCAAGCATCAATTTGAAACCTTCACTGCTCTCGTTGGAGAAAAGATTGATGGCACATACAATAGACTTCAAAAACTTATCACCAACCGAAGTCTCGTAGATTATAAGGTTCTTCAAGAAGATATTAATTTGAAGTTCATTAGGAGTCTATCATCTGAATGGGCTATTCATACAATTGTGTGGAGGAATAAGGAGGACTTTCCTAAGATGACTCTCGATAATCTCTTCAACAACTTGAAGGTTTATGAGTCTGAGAATAACTTTGCTAATGCATCTCTGCTAATCCAAACATTGCTTTTGTCTCCACTAATCACAAGAGCTCACAAGATGTATCCACTGCTGCCTATGGTATATCCACGGCTATTGCAAATAATACCACTGTTAGTGATAATGTTAGTGATGGTGCAATTTGTGCTTTTCTGGCTGATTTAACTACTAGTGTTACTGTGTTGAATCAAGATCTGGATCAAATTGATCCCGATGATCTAGAAGAGATTAATCTTCAATGGCAAATGGCAATGTTAACTCTCCAAGCAAGGAAGGTTTTGAGGAGGACTGGAAGACAAGTTAAGTATGATGGTCAAAGGAGAGCAGGGTTCGACAAAAGCAAGATGGAGTGCTTTAACTGCAAGAAAAAGGGTCACTTTGCAAGGGAATGTCGAGCTCCTAAGAGGATTGAAGGTGTTAAGAAGATCATTGAAGAGTCTGCTCCTTCTTCAAGATTGGTGTCTCAAGATGGTCTTGGTGATTATGATTGGAGTGATCAGATTGAAGAAGGACCTAATGCAGCTTTTCTTGCTAGTGAAGCTTCAAAAGAGCATAACTTTGCTCTTATGGCCTATGCTTCATCTTCGTTCAGATTCTCGAGGTATCTAATAAGTCTACTTGCTCTTTTAAATCATGTAATGATAACTTAGAATCTCAAAAAGCTATCACTGAAAGTATGAGGAAAGAAGTAGAAAGACTAAATATGGATAACTTAGGTTGGGTTGGTCTAGAGAGTGTGGAAGAGAAGCTTAGATACTGTATTAAATGTGAGTTTGAGTATGTAGATAAGATCAATATATTAGGTGGTGAAATTGATCTTAAAAATAGAGAGATTAAAATGCTTAAAGAGAAACTTGAACTAGCAGAGAGTGGAAAACAAAAGGCCCTAGATGAAAAAGAAAAACATGTTGTTAGGGTAGCTAAAACACAATTTGCTTCTGATCTAGTTCATAAATCTATAGAGAGTCATCTAATGAAAAAGGGTTCTAGGATTGGATACAACAATATGCCACCACCTACTCTTATGCAACATGCACCACCTGCTAAAGAACTGTCATTTAGTAGTGAATTCAGTTTTAACAAACCTATTGAAGGAATAAGTAAGACTGAGACACCTAAGATAAGCTCTGATATGTCCTCTGATGCTCCCATCATTGAAGATTGGGAATCAGATTCTGAGGAAGATAGTAAAGTATCAACATAGCCTGAAAAGTTAGAATCTATTAAGAAAGTTGATACTAGACAAGCTAATCTTGTACCTAGATTTGGAGCTAAAGTTACCAAGAATGTAGTAGAGTACAGGGAAATACCTAGGGAACAGATGAAACAATATAAACCTAGGGGTAATCAAAGAAGCTTAAATGGTTTAATTTCTAACAGATTAGGTGATGAGTTTCAATGTGTTAAAAAGGCTTGTTTTATATGTGGTAGTTTTGAGCACTTACAGAGAAATTGTAATAAAAACAGACCACAAGTTTGGAATCATTGGAGGAGGGTAAATCACCAAAACTTTTCATCCTAACAGAAACATGATTCCTAAAGCAGTGTTAATGAGGAATGGGAATACAAAATCTATTGTCACTGCTTCTCCCAAATGGGTTCCAACCACTGCTAGGCAAAGTGTAAACACGGCTAAGCAAAATCAAACCACTGATAAGCCAAAAATCACCACAGATAACAAAGAAGTTTTAAAAATTCCAAAGGTGATAACTGATACAGTGGTTGGGAATCATTTTTATGCTGTTAAGGCCTCAGCTAGTTGGCAATGGAAACCTAAGACCAAGGTTTTACATCATGTCAACTGTGCATCAATGGACCTAACCAAATTTGGTTATATTGATGCACAGTATGCACTCCAAGTCAGTATTGGCTTGGGTCCACAAAAGGAACTAACTTGTTTAATTTCATGTGCAGGGCAATCTACAAGATGAGCTAAAAGACAAAGGAGTTTTTGATAGTGGTTGCTCTGGGCACATGACTTGGGATGGGAGCAACCTGGAAGATTTTGAAGCTTTTGATGGAGGATATGTGGCTTTTGGCAATGATCCAAAGGGAGGAAAGATACGTGGAAGAGGCACAATCGAACAGAAATTTGGACTTTGAAAAAGTCTACTTGGTACAGGGACTTAAGTACAATTTATTCTGTGTTTCTCAAATGTGTGATAAGAAAAACTGGGTACTTTTGGTGAAAATGAGTGTGTGGTGTTGTCTCCTGAGTTTAAGATGCCCGATGAGAAGTTTATACAACTTAGGGTACCTAGGAAGGAAAATATATATTGTTTTGATCTTAAAGATGTAATTCCTAATAGGTCCTTAACTTGTTTATTTGCTAAAGCATCTGTGGATGAGTCTAAGTTATGGCATAGAAGATTAGGTCACCTCAATTTCAAAACAATCAATAAACTGGTTAAAGGGAACTTAGTGAGAGGGTTACCTTCTAAGGTTTTTGAGTGTAAGGAACTGTGTGTGGCTTGTCTGAAAGGAAAACAACATAGAGCTTCTTGTAAGTCCAAAACTGTCAACACCATTTCACAACCACTGTTTATGCTTCATATGGACTTATTTGGACCTACTTTTGTCAAGAGTTTGAACCATAAGCAGTATTGCCTAGTTATCAATGATGATTATAGTAGATTTTCTTGGGTTTACTTTTTGGCTGCTAAGAGTGAAACTAGTGAAGTTCTCAAGAGTTTCATTATTAAGATAGAAAATCTAGTGAATCATAAAGTCAAGATAATCAGATGTGATAATGGAACTGAATTTAAGAATGCAGTGATGAATCAGCTTTGTGTAGATAAAGGTATAGAAAGACAGTTTAGTGTTGCTAGAACACCACAACAAAATGGTGTGGCTGAAAGGAAAAATAGAACACTAATTGAGGGTGCTAGGACTATGTTGTCTGAGTCTAAGTTACCAACTACCTTTTGGGCTGAAGTTGTAGGCACTGCATGTTATGTGCAGAATAGGAGTAAGGTAGTAAAGCCTCATAACAAGACCCCCTATGAGCTGTTACATGATAGGAAGCCAATGATTGCATTTCTAAAACCTTTTGGGTGTCCTGTTACTATCTTGAATACCATAGACTACCTAGGCAAGTTTCAAGAAAAAGCTGATGATGGATACTTTTTAGGCTATTCATCTAATAGTAAAGCCTTTAGAGTATACAATAGGAGGACTAGAATTGTTGAAGAGAATTTACATGTTCAATTCAGTGAAAAGACTCCTAGTGTTGAGACCAAAGGACCAGACTGCCTGTTTAACATTGATATGCTAACCAAATCTATGAATTATGAGCCTATCATTGCAGGAACTTTCACTAATGTTGATGCAGGTACTCAAAAGAATTCTGGTGAAGAAGCAATTTCTAAGGAAGCTGATTCTCCTCAAGAGTTCTATTTGTTTGAAAA
Organism: Chrysanthemum makinoi; assembly: GCA_910596185.1. Taxonomy (NCBI): domain Eukaryota; kingdom Viridiplantae; phylum Streptophyta; class Magnoliopsida; order Asterales; family Asteraceae; genus Chrysanthemum; species Chrysanthemum makinoi. Next base: position 117,709,886 of record OU343222.1, on the reverse strand, counting down.
GTGGAAAGCTAGTTCTGTCTCACCCATCATTGATAAGCAAGGTCCTACTGATGATGATGTTTTGAATACTGGAGGCAATAGTGCTCATCATCAAGATAAGGATGAGTTATTGAAAGATAATTCAGTGTTGGTAGAGGAAATTGAAAAGAAGAAAAAGCAGTCTGCAAGCACGGATAAGCCAAACATAAGCACGGATAGAGTTAATACAACCACTGCTAAGCCAACAACTTCTACCACTGTCATTACAAGTGAAATCCCGGCTGTAAGTACTGATAGTAGTACTTTCTTTGGACCACATGCAAAGCCATTACATGCTGAAGAGGAGTATCCACATAATCACTGACAGTACACCTCCAACCACTGATACTACAACTCAAATCACTGACAGTACACCTCCAACCACTGATACTACAACTCAAATCCCTGACAGTACACCTCCAACCACTGATACTACACCTCAAATCACTAATATTTCACCTATTGTATGGACTAGGAGAAAGAAGGGCACTAAGCTTCCTCAGGCTAGTGCTATTGGTGTTGCTCATGAGTGTCACAGTGATGAAGGTGACATGATTGAAGGGCTTCCACTACTGATACATGCTTAGATGCTGGTCAGGATAGTGGAAACATAAATAAGACCCAACCATTGGCAACTTCTAATATGGAGAGTTCCTTGGAACTTAACACAGGTGGAGGAATCCCTAGCCACTTGGCTATAACAGGGTGCATAGATGTTCAAGCTCGGTCTGATGCTATGTTTTCTATATCCAAAGATTCACCTCTCGGAGCAGTTAACACAGCTCGAAGTGATGAGGATAGGTTGGAACCTGAACATGAATTGACGGATTCTGAGTTTGTACATACTGACTTTTCCAATGAACCACCTCTCGGACCAGTTCACACAGGTCGAAGTGGGGAGGATATTCTTGAACGCTTAAATGAATTGACGGCCAAATGTACCAAGATGGAGGAGACGATCTCTAATCTCAATGAATTGGCTGGGTTTCATGAAAAGGATATTCGGCGCTTAAGCAGGGTTTTGGTTTTGGAGAAGATAAAAAGGCCGGCTTTCTGCTTTGAGGAAGCTAAGGAAAAGAAGTGAACTCCTTTCCACTGAATATGGAGGATGTATCCAAACAGGGGAGGAGTGAAGGCAAGAATTCAGGGGAGGATGTTAATGTATCTATGGAAGAAGATGTTGATAGTGGAGATCAAACATTTGTGGTATCTGATAAAGATGGGAATGAGGCAGTTCTTGAAAATGTGAAGAAGGTTGTAGAAGATGTAGTACTGAACACAAACATGGATGGTATGTCTGAAACCACGGTTAGTACACTTCTAACCACTGATGCTGTACCAGACATAGCAACTATAAACACTACAACTATACCTTCAAAGAATCATACCCATCGCTATTATAACCACTTCCACTGTTGTAACAACTCTCTCTATATTACCATCTAAGCCTAAAGAATTAGAGAAAGAAGCTGCAAGTACATTGATTAATCTGAGCAAAACATCATCTATTACTACACCCATTATTGCACCTGCTTTATCTGTTCAAACTACTGCAATTAAACCCAAACCCAGAGGAAAAACTTTAGTTATTGGTGAACCACTGAAGAAGGTGCTTCAATCTGATGTTGGAAAGGGTAAAGGTATTGCGTACATTCGAGTTGAAGTTTAAATCTAGAGCGAACAAGAAGCTTTTGATGATTAATTTGTAAAGAATATGGTTGCTGAAGAACAAGCAGCTTTGGATAAAAGAAAGAAAGAAGAGGAGGAAGCTAGTGAGAAATGGTTAGCTATATGGTATAACTCAGAAAACTATCTTCAAGCTTCTTTACAAATTCTTGATGAGTTTACTGCACAAGAATGGGCATTGCTGGATGATGAGGAGAAAGCTAGATTGATGAATGAATGGGCAAGGAAGGTTAGCAAAACAAAGAAACAGGTTATAAGAAAGAAACCTCCTACTATGGCTCAGATGAGGAATGTATTGATGAAAATTATTAAGAATTCATGCATTTATGTTTCTGATAATCTTAGTAAATGTTCATTTGAAAGAATTTTGGAAATCTATGAGAGATGTATGAGGATTAATGTAGATGATTTCTGTCCAATGAATTCTGAGAAGGAAGAAGAGTGGATAAAGAAGCATGATGAGTGGATGCTAAGTAAAAGGAAGAGAAAATCGAGGTTCAGAGTCATCTGATTCTAAAAGATTGAAAGTTGTTGAAAATGAAAATCAAATCATTTCTTATGAGTTTAAGATTAATGATGGAAGTGAAGGAGTTTGGAAAATTAAAAGACTCAACAATGAAGTTTCTGAGTATAATAAATTTTCACAAATGCTTCAATATTTTGATAGAGATGATTTGATGAATCTTTGGATACTTTACAAGAATAAGTTTGGTGAAGTACATCCAAATGATTATTATGAGAGGTTGGTTTATCATCATTTGAAGATTCTATTTGAACCTACTCATGATGAATCTGAATGGCAAGGACTTTCCAATGGTCAAGTTACTAGATGGTTTTTATATCAAACTTGTGGAGTTCATGTTTTGACTGTTTCTAGAAAGGTTATTCATATGCTTGTAGAAGGTGATTATCCTCAACTGAATAAGCATCCAGAAATTATTGTTCAGATGTTGAAACCTGGTTGTATCAAGATGTTAGTACCTTATGATGGTCAAGCTTACGATTTGTTATTGAAGTATGAGAATATACTTAAGGCTAGTAAGTGTTTGGCTACATCCTCCATTTCAGATGTTTTGAGCTTAAAGGAAACTTGAGAATTCTGTTGGAATGTATCAAGTTTAGGGGAGGATTGTTGGGTTTTAGGTTCCTTGCATCAAGAATTACTTTAAGTACTGGAACCACGGACAGGCTTGATAGAACCACGGACAGAAGAGTGTAACCACGGATGAAGATAACTCCGGCTAGTAGTAATGTGTAACCACGGATGATATATTGTAACTACTGCTAGTGTTTTGTATAGTCGGTTAGTTTATTGTTTTAGATAAATATGGAAAAGATATTTATCTTGTAGGTTACGTATTGTATAATGTATAGGACTCCTTGGCTTATAAAAGGAGGTCATAGGTTAGATTAGAAGTACGTAAGTCTTATATCAAAAGTCGATACACTTCAAGGTTGCAAAACCCTAATACTGTAAGAGTATTCGTATTAATAAATAATATTGAGGTGTTGAATGTTAACTGTTCTTCTTCTTAAGGTTAAGTGTTAAATTCCGCATAATACTTAATAAGTTGTTATTCTAAGTCAGTTTCTATATTAGATCGTTTGCTCAACTGGGATCAACAACAATGGAAACAAAAAGATATGTCCAGAGTGGCATTTGAACCCACGCCATTTCAGACCAGAACGTAAATAAAAACTTATCGACCTCCCCTTCTTTCAATAGCGCCCGGTCAACACCTCTTAGTAGATGAATTCCACCTCTCCGAAATCAAATTTTCTGATTAAATGTGTCACCAAACCTGTAAAATACCAACGACAATACATAAATCAAAATCAAATTTACAACAACTTTTTTATTGTCATTTAAGCTGTTTGGTTAAGGTGTAGAACATTAACCTAATCATAAGCATTTATCGTATAGACAGTAACCTTGCATAGAGGCTGTGTAACTCCTCCCTTGGCAAGCATATCTTGATAAAGTATAATTGCCATTCAACCAACACATTAATGGACACATGCTTGAAATACTTTTCTCATAAAGCCAAAAACAATATGTACTCTTTGGAATTACCTTTATAGGAATGCACTACTACAAAAACTGACATAAAGCCAGGTTGAAAAGAGGCATAAAGCCCGGTTTTGGTGACGGGCTCAAAGGGGTGGGGACTCTATGTGAGAAGCAAATAGGTTAATACATGTAAATAAAAAAAATGGTACGAAAGATATCATATGTATATTGGTTCATAGCTTATAGACCCGTTCAATCATGCAGCCACCCATAAACTATCAACCTTTTCTAATATTTGATCGATTTAAGCTTATTAGCTTAGTATCAAAATATTAACTGGTGTTGACCTTTTGTTTACATGGTGCTAAATGATTACTTCTAGTGTTAAGCTTTTTCGTAAATTCGTTATTATCATCTCCAAATTAAATCATGATGGTTGGATACGTGAGGAAAATATAGCCCAACATATTTGTGGGTTATATTAATAAATTTAACTTGGTGTCAATTAAATTCTTTTTACATATAATCTATTTACATAAATTTAACTTAGTGTTAATCAATCCAATCTAAGAAATTGTCATAAGTATACGTCAAGATAAATAGCATTAGCTACCCATAGCATTGCACACAAATAATTCATGTCACCAAGTTTTAGGATATCTACGGATTTACAAATCAGAAACCAACTTGCTACACACATCTTTATCAAAAACTTCAGCTGCTAAACCCACAAACAATACTAACTTCAGTCCCTTTAAGTTGTTTTAAGTCTAAGTTTAATTTTAAGGATAGGCGAAACAACTAATATAACTGAATCTACATCCACCACTTTAAATTAATAGGTAGACCCATTATTTTTACCAAAACTTGCTCTAAGGAAAAATTTATATGCCAACTCCATTTACTACATTCATGAAAAAAAAAAAAAAAAAAAAACCATATTTCTTGAAGCTTTCATGAAACAGCAAACCTCTAAAGCTAATTTAATGAAACAACAAACCTATGAAGCATATTTAACAAAATAGCAAAAAAATAACCATATTTCTTGAAGCCTCCCATTTCAAAGCTAATTTGTTTCTGCAAGGATTCCTGTAAAGTGGTTTTGAAAGAATGATAAATAAAATATAATTTGAAAAATAGGGAGTACAATTATTGGTTTAGAAACATATATCAGCTATATATGATATAACTCACCATCTGCTCTTCCTCGTTTTTCAAACCACCAAGCGCTTCTTCACTGATTATAGGTGTCTCGGACTTGCCCTTCTCAATATCTACATCTTTTTTAGTGCATTCAGAATACATAGCTGCATTTTCCACCATCATCATTTGTTCATCCAATGAAGACTGGATTTTAAGGGGCACATAATGTCCATTGAATTCGATAAAGCTACTGGCAGTGATGTACAATGTTGGCTTCATCTCGCAATGTAACAGTACTATAAGTATAACCCTGCACACGTTGAAGTTAAAACTGCATAGCATACTGAAGAGACTACTAAACAATTCTGATTTTGATACGCATGTTAATAGTAGTTCTAATTCCACACTAAGTTGCCAAAACACAGGGGGTTCCTAATGCTTGACGCAATGCATAAAAAAGGAAAAAGAAATACTCCGTACAAAAATTCCCAAATTTGACATAGTATTTTTGAGACAATAATCACATCAACATCCATAATACTCATCTCACTTTGCTCAATAAAAAGGCTGTTAAATTTCAGGAAGCAGTCCGGCTTACTAATGGGGTGTTTGGCTTAGCTTCTTGAAAGGCTGTTAAACAGCAATTTTAATCTCAAATGACATGATTTTTTCACAACAGCTCCTTATTCTCAAAAAAAATATATATAAAACCATACCTCCTGTAAAAGCAAGGCTAATGAGAAAACATCCACTTTTGTATCGTGGTCTTAATTTCTAAAGACCTCAGGTGCAATATATCTCCCTGTTCTGGAAACATAACCAAGTCATAAGACTTCAGAAAATCAACATCTATCTGTTTTCATACAGTCAACACTCTATCTATGATACTTTAACTTTGCAACATTGTAAAAGTCATTTGTGTGTACAGAGAACATTAAGTAATGAGTTTTCCACTCTTTATCAAGTGTAGCTTAAGATTTATAGATTTAAAGAAGTTGTAATTGAAGATTAAATCAAGAATCTAAGCCATCATTATCACACAAAAACGATTTGAAGATTTAAGGGATGTTTGGGATTTCCCACTAAAACAAATTATATATGTGGATGTGCAATATGCAGTTTTAATTAGCAATCCTAAACACCCATACTAATCATCATGTAATTGTAAAATCAAGTGCAACAAAAACCATCATCCCAATGCTTCTCGATTTGCTTGGTACACCTACAGAATGCGACAATAGTCATTAGTTTTATGTACATATGCAGAGAATATATAAGAAAGGTGACGTACATGTGCAGGGTATAGCATAAGGTTTTATGCCATTTACTTGCATATTGGGAGATATCAGGTCTGAGTTTACCTTCACATGGAGAAACTACAAACATATTAAGAGTCTCACTTACCAACTTTTTGCCCGATGATAGATCAGCTTCAGTTGGAGGGCAGTAGCTTATGTTTAGGAGTGGACACTGAAAAGTTTATGAAAGCACAAAGAAGAGAATATCATACGGTCAGCCAAATACATCATCATTTCATGACTGATCTTTGTGTGTATATTGCATAGCTACTTGTTGAAAATGGGTTGCTGAACTTCCATGAACAGATTTTGATGATACCATGCCAGCTAATGAGTCTGAAACTACCACTTCAGCCTGTAACAAAACAAAACTATGTAAGAATGTGAATGGAGTAATAGGTAAACTTATGATAGAACTAAATTGCACCTCCTTGTGACCTATTGCAAGCCGTTTTGCATAATCATCAGCCACATGCTGTTGTGAAGTACCGCTAACGGCATCATGATGCTGAGCAATCCCTAAAGCATCACCCAAAGAGTCTGTAGTGGGCCCTGCTTTGTTCCTTCCCTTCAATACTTCCAATTGTCTTGCTGCCTGATATTTAATGTAGCCAACTTAAAAATTAAGCTCAACATTTCGCATAACACAGATTCATAATAACTATATAAGCTTTCTTCTACAGCTATGCACAACAGAATGATAACACTACCTGTGCAGCACCGGCTGTATCATCTACAGCTTCCTTAGCCACTTGCAACCTTGTTAATGATATCTGAGCTTCGTACATCAAAGCTGAACAACAATAGTTTCAGTTTTCAATCATAAAAAGGTAAATATCACAAATCAAAAGCACCGTAACGGACCAACTTGAAACACAAATACAAACATGAAATCGAAACTGAATAAATACAAACATGTAATTGAGTAGTAGAGGAATGAGGATTTAATCTAAGTTGTGCAGCCGCTTGCAACAATTCCATTTATAGAGATTGGGGATGAAAGAAAATGGATCGGAGCAAAGCTTCATATAAAGAAGATTGTGATTGTGGTAATAGAATAAAGATGTAACACATTAAGATTAAATACCTCAGTGAGCTCCGATGTAATAGAATTGACCGGTTTAAAACACATATCCGACCATTGAAACGAAAGTGAACAAATACAAACCTGTTATTCAACAAATTCAACGGAGGAATCATCTCTTGGTTATAAGGAATCATAATGTGCTCCATTGTTTCCCTACAAATGACAATTACACAAACAAAATTTATCAAACAGGTGGTGTGCATAAAAACACACACATAGAATCAGAAATCCTAAAATTACACCCGCATATCAAATTGAAAAAAAATATTAGAACAATCGAATCACACATATCAAAATTAATCGGCACAATATTATGCTGAAAAAACTAATAGAAATCTATTACATATAAAACCTGCTACAAACACATAAAAAACGTATTGTAATTCAATCACAAATGTTGTATTATGTGATTTAAATCTGAACCCTAAAAAAAAAAGAAAAAAGAAGGATGGTGAATTGACATTGAATATGATTTTGAATTAGCATTTAAACTGATTTTGATGAATCGTGTAGAGGAAGAGTAGATTTTAATGCCTTTGAATACTTTACAAAAATATCACAAAGAGGAGCGTTTTAGAGATGTAAACAGTATTTGACTTTTTGTATAAAGGATTGTGCATTGTGTGTCTTATACATGGGGATAGGGACACAAAATAAGAAGCGGAAAAGTACACAAAAAGTACTTACGGACTCATAAAAAATACATTTTTTATAAGACTGCTGTCTTTTTGTAGGCCGAAGATTTTTATGTATTTTTCACCTTCTTATCTTGTGCCTCTATGGCACAAGATAGAAAAACCCCTTATACATTAGTGCTAAATATGGAATTGTTTTTAATATTAAAATTTAATATTGTGCTTTATTTGGTGGTACAGTATTATCATATATTATACATAGAATAGATGAGGTTTTGGCTATTAAATAGTTGTACTTTCTCAAATGTACCGATATGATACATGTATTAATTTTATTGCATAGATGGTACGTGTACTTTTGATTTCATGCTAATATGATACATGAGTAACTTTTTGACTTGCTAAACTTGACAAAAAGTTATTTCTGAGCAAAAATGGTCCTTTGTGATTTGTTTCTTTTGCAAAAAAGGTCCCTTGTGATTTTATTTCAAAATAAGTCTTTGTGCGTTTAGTTGTTGAAATTTTTTAATTCGTTTTTATACGTTTTAACGCGTTTTCATCCGTTTTTATATGTTTTCATCATTTTTTTACGTTATTTTACGTTTTCATCCGTTTGTGTACGTTTTTATGTGTTTTTATTCATTTTTATACGTTTTAATCCGTCTTAGTACGTTTTTACACGTTTTCATAGTTTTTGTCCGTTTTTTTACGTTTTCGCCTGTTTTTCTTCCGGTTTCGTCCGTTTTTATATGTTTTCGTCTGTTTTTCTTCGGTATTCATACATTTTTATCCGTTTTTATATATTTTCGTCCGTTTTATACGTTTTCGTTCGTTTTAATACAAGTTCATATGTTTTTATATGATTTCATCCGTTTTTATAAGTTTCCATCCGTTTTTCTTACGTTTTTATAAGTTTTCATACATTTTAGTCTGTTTTTATACGTTTTCGTTTATTTTATACGTTTTACTCTGTTTCTCTTATGTATGAAAACGAATAAAAATGTTAAAAAAATGTATGATAGGGTATAAAACATAGGAAAACGTATAAAAACAGAGGAAATCGTATAAAAATGGACTAAAACGTATGAAAATATGCGAAAACGTAAGAAAATGTATAAAAACGGATAAAAACGGATAAAAACTTATCCCCAGTAACCAACATTAACATAAAAAAAGTAGGAATGGATAAATAACACATAAATCGAGGGCAAAATAGACGAAAACGTATAAAAATTGACGAAAGCGTAGGAAAACGTATAATAACGGACGAAAACGTATAAAAACGAACTAAAACATATGAAAACAGAGGAAAACGTATAAAAACAGACAAAAGGTATATGAAAACGTAAGATAATGTATAAAAATGGATAAAAACGTACAAAAACGGACGAACATGTATAAAAACATAAAAACTGATAAAAACGGATAAAAACGGATAAAAATAGATGAAAACGTATAAAAACAGATGAACACGTATAAAAACGTAAAAAAACTGATAAAAAATTATCTTCATTTTTTTAAAAAGGAAAAATTTCACCATCTAAAATCACCTTAAAAATGTACAAGGACTTATTTTTTTTAAAAACACAAAAGGACCGATTTTGCAAAAGAAACAGACCACAAGGGACCATTTTTGCTTAAAAAAATTAATATTTCACACTTTGGTCGTTTTACCGGTAGCCGGTTACTTTGTGACCATATTAGCACAAAATAAAAAGTACACAAACCATCTAAGCAATAAAATTAATACACGTACCATATAAATACATTTAAGAAAGTACGTGACTATTTAATAAAGAAAAGCCCATCATCTATGCGAACAACACATCATTTATTTTATATTGACTTTATAATCGGAAGTCTATTCCCGAAACTATATTTTATATCAGCGAAACTTGGAGTATAAGATAGCTAAATTAAAACTACTTAGGGGCCGTTTGGTTCGAGTATATTGGGGCAATTTGATGGAATTTACATTTTAAATACCTTAAAATATTGTGTTTGGTAGAGACACTGGGGGTATTAAAAAATCTGTAAATTGCTCACAGTGAGTATATTAAAATTGCCTCATAATGACAAGCATTCAAATATCCGGCTATCAAGCTGCAACATTTGGGTCCACCATACAATAAAATAACACACATACTGCCAAATTTTTTAGTTTAATGGCTCACAAATTTAACAAAATTTTGACACCTGTACCTTTAGGTCCCGCCAAAAGTACATTAAAACAATTTCAATTAAAAGGGGTAATAATGAAATTGATATTCAAAATTCTTTCTATGATAAATATCACCAACTAAACACGTACCACCATTTTAAATCCCATAATTAAGAATTTCTCAAAATTCTGAATTTAAAGTACCACGATTTGAAATCTGTGAACCAAACGCCCCCTTATATTAGAAGCGCGCTGGAGATGTTACTACAAATTATCACAGCTAGAGATCCATCTACTATGTACACAATTCCCGAAATAGTCCTAATGCATGATCACTCTTCAAATCCTGCGAGTCAAGATACCATCAGGAAACAACAATGAGAAAGTGAATATCAGGTTGCAGTATGCATTACCACATAAATCAAGAGAGATGGAGATTAACAAAATATTTAGATTGAATTTTTGATCATCAACGGGTTACGTACTACGTATCAGATTACTGAGCTGTTTGAGTTGAGGTGCTAGCTTCAGAGAACGACTCATTTTGTTTATAGCCTACACGTTACGAGAAAAACAGATATTGTGATTCACACCGTTAACAAAGAAATTCAACAAAATGAAGATTGAGGATCGTATAGTGACTTTAATTCAAAGTACTAACCCGTGTTTACGATGTATTGTGAAAAATCTAATTCTTGAACTTGATCGCTGAAGGTAATAGTTCCTGGAAGTGGCTTACGCCTGTTAAAGCCTGCATGTTACAATCCATATAATCAAATCCAAACGTGTAAACTGTTTTCTGTTTGCACACTACTTAAGTAATTTTCTAAATGAGATTAAATCATTTCATTACAGAAAGTTTCTCACACTCGCTACATTTTGAAGTTTTTTGCCTTTCTCTTCCTGTTAATTACTTTTCCACACATATTTATATATTTATTTGTTTTTCTAGCATATTTTTAAATTTATATATTGCTATTTGTACGTGCTTAAATCTTCTTTAAAGGTGTTGTCTAAGCGCTTTTTAATCCGGTATGTGTTGTAATTTATTTCAAAACCTTTTTAGGCAAATTGGACATGTAAAACGAAGAATAAAACTAAATACTAGAAATTTAGACTTAGACTTACAGGGGAATGTGAGAAGAATGAAATCTTGAAGCTTGATTCTCATTTTGTCAAGAAAATGATAATATGCATTTCTCCATCGCATGCTAACAAGCAACGGAACAATGATGATCCAAAAACCAACAACCAAACCAGCTAGCGTAAAGATCACTAGAATCCAATCGATATCATTTGATTCATCATGTTGGTCATTGGTTCCTTCAGTATCATCATTATTTGGTTGACAAGCTGCAAGAGGAGCCCCACAGAGTGCGTTTCCAGCAAAACTAGACCCACTTAACGTTTGAAGTTGTGGACCTGCAGTCGGGATTCTTCCACTTAGATTATTGTACGATACATTCAAGAAATTCAAACCACTTAACGATGACAAGCTGTAAGGAATCTTTCCGTCAAGATGATTCAATGAAAGATCTAAAGATTCAAGCTGTCTCATTTCTCTGAATGTGTTTGGAATACTTCCAGTTAAAGCATTTTGTGACAAATTCAGGTACCGTAAGCCCGGAAGTTCCACAATTTCACTAGGAATTGACCCAGAAAATTGGTTTTCTGAAAGGTCTAATGTTGTGACTAGATAAAGGATGGTGCTATACGCTCTAAGCAGCCCCTTTGTCACCAACGATGCGCTGCCTAAAACTTGATTCTGAAATAGATCATCGTAAAGAACAAAAGGACTTGAGGTCTCCCTTCCAGAAATGACAGTAAGGTTGTCAAAACATCTCGGTAGGCTCCCAGAAAGATCATTATGACCAAGATCTAAGATCTGAATAGAACTGAGACGACAAATTTCGTCAGGGACGTTACCTTCTAACTTGTTTGAACGAAGGCTTAGAAGTTTCAGACCGGTACTCTCTCTCCCTATATATGCTGGTATACTTCCCGTTAATTCGTTTTCTGAAAGCTCAAGAATGACCAAGCTCTTGGAATTCAGTAACGACACAGGTAAGCTCCCTGATAGCCTGTTATCGCGAATAACCAGAGATTCGAGGGAAGAAATATGTCCTAGGGAGGATGGGATTATACCAGAAAATCGATTATTCTCTAGGTTCAGAATGACTAAAGACTCCCAGTTTATCCAACAATCTGGAATAACACCTGACATGTTATTGTTTCCTAGATTAAGAACTCTTAGCAATTGAGTTTCCTGAATCTCGGAACACAGAAACTGATCTAGAGATCCTGAAAGATTGTTGTACGAAAGATCTAGGAAATCCAGGTTGGGTTTGCTAAAATTACTAGGCAAAAGACCGGTGAAAAGGTTGCCACTTAGATCTAGGCGGATCGCTACGACTGCTTGAAGAGAACTAATATCTCCTAACTCCCCTTGAATGTTATTGTGGGATACGTTCAAGAACGTTAAGCTAGAGAACGTAGTCCAAATCCAATTGGGGATGATGCCTGATATGTTTGCGTTGGCTAAGTCCAACTCTGTTAACATGGTTTGCCACTGAATCCACGAAGGAAAACGAGGGCCTAAACTGCAAGAACCAATTCTTAACACAGTGAGTTGGAAAGGCGGGATCCAATTTTCATTTAGCTTAAACGCTAACTTGTTATCCCCAATCCACAAAGTGCTCAAGGATGTCAGATTGGTAAAGTGGTTTTTGGTCACAATACCCGTAAAAAGATTGTGGTGAAGAGTTAGAAAAGATAGCTTCCCAAGCTGTCCAATACTTGCAGGAAGACTCCCATTCAACTTGTTAAAGGAAAGATCTAAGAACTCCAACGATGATAAACCACCAATCGTTTCAGGGATCGAACCTTCAAGTCCATTTATATTCATCTGAAACGTCTTCAAGAGTGACAAACTTCCTATAGAATCCGGAATGGTTCCTCTTAATTTATTGTAAGCAAGATCAATGCTGGATAAGTTTTTCAGTCTTCCTAGTTTTCTTGGGAGTCGGCCTGTTACATAATTGCCACGCATGGCTAATAGCTCCAATTTAGGGGACTCACACTCACAAAATCTTTCAAGAAGCTCAGACACATCTCCCGAAAAATTGTTAGATTGCAAATCAAGGGTAGTCAAATTGCAAAGATTACTTACAGATTTAGGTATCTCCTCGGCAATTTGATTGTTCGATAAATCAATATGAACAATCCGGGACAAGTTCTGAAGATTGGTAAGAATTGGAACAGTAAGATTGCAGTTACTAACGTCAAGCAATCTAAGATTACTTAGGCTAAACAGCCCATTCAACATCGATGAAGAATTAACAAAAGTATTACTTGAAACACTAAGAGTCCTCAAAGAAGGCATCTTATGGAAACCAACATCAGTTGTTCCAGGACTTAGAGCACCGAATAAACAACCAGTAAGGTCTAGTAATTCTAAATTGTGTAGACTAAAAATCCACCTAGGTAACAAACTGTCAAAGATGTTATTTGAAAGATCTAGGACGATAAGAGAGGTAAAACTAACTGTGGTTGGATCACTAGGAATCTGAGTTAAGCTACATGAAGAAAAGTGTAGTTCTTGCAATGAAGAGAGAGTACTGATCACCTGAAGCCAATTTGAAGCTTCGGCAAGGTTAACGCCCACCATATCTAGATGCTGCAATTGTTTTAGATTCCTTAGCCAGCTTAAATTATTTGAATGAAGATTACTGAACACCTTATCGTCCTGAAGAGCTAGAACTCGTAACCTAGACAAATTCCCGAGCTTCTGAGGAACTTCACCGCCAAATTGGGACTTTGACATATTTAGATATGTCAGATTTTCTAGTGAACCAATGAATGCTGGAACAGGACCGAATCCAAAGTCGTTGCAACTTAAGTCTAGATACCTAAGTTGTACCAACTTGGTCAAGCTAGAACTTATGTTTCCACGTAACATTTGTTTTGACGCTTCTTCGAGTTCATCATCGGCATGACACTGACCTTTAAGTCCATCATCAGGTCCACGAAGGCGAATCTCAAGGACGTGCCCTGTGAAGTTATCACATACCACGCCAGACCAACTGCAACAATCATTACCAGACCAAGATGAGAGACGGTTGGCTCGGTCAATAAGCTTGTTCTTGAACTGAATGAGTGCCAATCTTTCGGTTGCTTTACATAAAACATCATCTTGATTTTGGTTACATAGACATAAAATGCAAAATGATGAGATTACAAGAAACCAAAGGCAAGATGATGAAGAAAGAGTAAGTATCATTGTAGTAATGTTGAACTTTTTATTTTTTTGACGCTTTTTGCAACTTGCTTTTGTAAGAACAATGTTAGACCACGTATCTAATATTTCGGGACCCCTCATCTTGATTATATATCTAGCTACGTATAGCCACGTACGATGACCAAGAACTTGTTTGTTAATGACGTAACATTGTGACACAAATATGACATCAGCATGAACTTTTTTTTTTATGTTGGTGTAATAATATGATTAGCTTGAACCTCTGGGCGTAATAAGGCTTCGGCGACCGAGTCGTCAGCCTATGTGGCATCAATCCGACGCGTCGCACCTTGTTACACACCAAACCATCCGACGCGTGCCTTAGGGACGAAATGGAAAAGAGCGTCGGCCGATAGACCGAGTTGTGTGCATGTTTGTGTGTGTGAGTTTTTATTTAAAAATTATTTTTTATGGGTATGTTTTTTGCGGTGTTTGTTTTCTTGCTACACTAAGTTAGTCACGAAGTAATTTTGAAGAGAGAAAACTGATATGGTAGAGGAGAAGGGTCGGGTCCTTATTACACGAATCTAACCATTGAACCTCATAGATAAATGTTCGACTAAAAAAGAACATGTCAAAGACCTGACGAGATCATTATCTGGATATAAAACATTATCTTTTACGTGCTACAATATCGTACGCAAACAATTTTCATATAATTTTTCTATAATTTTTTTTTTTTTTTTAGATGTTGAGGTTTTCATTTGTTTGACACTTTTTGCAACTTGCTTTAATTTGTTATAAGGACAATGTTAGACCACAGAAAGAGACCCCTCATTATGATCTAACATTGTGACACAAATCAGCATGAAGGCCATGATAATTAAAAGACTAAAATACACCGTTGGTCCTTAAACTTGTCAATTCGGCCACGTTGGGACAAACTTGAGCATTATCATCGCCACAGGTCCAAAACTTGGGTTTTTAATGCCAAACTAGTCCCTTGACAAAGTCAATGTCTGACTTTTGTTTTGTAGTCTAGGGTATTTTAGCTCATACACATTTATACTTTGATAACACATTTATATTTTAGCCCTTCATCTTTAACACATTTACTTAAACAGTAATAACATTTCTGAAAGTCACCATTGGCAAGTGTTTCAACATGTTTAACACAAAGGTTCTGTAATTATCGGATTATCCATACAAAATCTTCCAGGTTCTCAAACTCTAATCAGTAGGGTGGCTTGGGAAAAGAGGGTTGTAAAAGTGTGATTATTAAAAGAACATTAGTTAGCAACTATCCAAACGGTATTTTATTACAAGTATAGTACCATTTTTTACAATCATCACCACTACAAGAAAAAGTGACTTTGGTGACCAGAAATTTTCGTCACAAACAGTACCAATCTCGTCACTAAACGTGATTAGTGACCAAATTTAGGTCCGTCTCTAATTACAATTAGAGACCAAATGCAGTTTGGTCACTAAATAGTGACCAAGACGTCATCACTGATTGGATGGGGTAGATACAACTACAAAACAGTCAGTGACCAAATATCTGGTCACTAATCTGCCAGAGACGAAATGGTGGTCACTATTTTGGTTGATTAGTGACCAAAAAGTGGTCACTATACACAAGTTGCCGACAACCACAAAATGCTCGGTTTTAATGGTACCTTTTACTTTTAGCAAAATAGAAAACTAAAATTCTGCAAAGTTCACCTATTATATAATAGTAGAAAGAACAATTACATGCAAAGTTCAAGAAATATTACAATTTGAAAGAGAATATAATCAATACCCATAACATACCAACAATTGCATCCATTTGTCAACCATATTATTAAAGAAATACAACATTGAACATGAATAAAGTCTAAAAACATGAATTTCAAAAACACACGATCTTTGAATCATTTATTCGCCGTAATGTACGATAGAAAAAAAATGACGCCCGCAAATTCTTTCCGGGCTGCAAATTCTTTCCTGCAAATTCTATCCTGCAAATCCTTCAATTCAGACTCCAGACTCCTCCCTAAATAAAGAGACATTTAATAAAAATGAATAAGTAGCTCGTTATTTCATTTGTTGCAGCACAGCAAAGATAAGACCCGTTTGACTTGATTTTTAGACTTACCATTCCGACCCGGTTTACAAATGACCATTATATTTGAGGGTTGCATTCGAGCTTTTTTGACTAATGATCAAATACTAAAATATCGCTCAACAGACAATCTTTGGAAACAACTGTGTTGATCATAATGTATATTACGGTTATATTGTGATGGTAGTTAGTGGGTAGCAAAGTAGTTTTGAATAAATATTTTAAAAAGTTGTATCTAAACTTTTAGCAATAACTCAGAATGCATGGCTTTGTAATTTTTTTGGTGGGGCAGAGGCCATATGGACTATGGAGTACTAGCTATACATTGATCTTTAGTTAATGTCATGTTATTGTGAAGAATGCCTAATTGAATTTCCATGTAATCACTTATATTCCAAAAGAAGTACTCTAGAACTCCACGTATACTCAATAAAACTGAAAAGCTCAAGCCATAATTGCAAAAAAAAACCCAGCTTTGGACAGCCTAAGTGGCCATCTAGGGAAGTGCCTCCTCACTACTTTGGTTAGTCTAAACTTATTTATTTTTGGATTTCACCAGTTACTGTAAAGCAAATACCACTAAGCTGTCTACTACTTAAAGCAAATACCAAGAGTTAAGTAAAGCGAATACCAGCTAAGTTGTCAACTACTTGAGGTAAAGTTAGCAAGTACTAATATCAGCGTTCAACTAGTCACAAGTGTTCAAGAAATACAGAAGAATGAAATTGGCTTGCTCAATAAAAACCAAAGCAGCCCATAAAATTTCCTTTAATAGGATAAAAGTCATTTGTTCTAAAAGCAGTACACCTAACTAATGTACAAGGAGGCCAGAAAAGTATGCTACTTCAATTTATCAACGCCACTCGACTATTGAAACTACTTTACAGCCTTACAGGTGACCCAAGTGTATATCCAACTTTGTTTATAGCAAATCACAAGTAGAGTGGCAAATATAGGCAAGTCATGTGGGTTGTGTAACGGGTCAAAATGAGCAATTTTTTATTCAAGTCTGGTTGTTCTCAAATATAAGTTAGATAGCTGTATGCAACTGTGCATTAAAGATACACTATAAACGACTTTCGACCTCTTTGATCCATATTTTTGTTTTACATGTTAGACCTGTTAAAAAATAAAAACTTAAACCAAATTTATAAAGATATGAACTTACATTTGTTTACCAATTCAACTAGTATTGAAACTACTTTACAGCCTTACAGGTGACCCAAGTGTATATCCAACTTTGTTTATAGAAAAGGGAACGAGAAGTCACACCATATGTGAAGAAAAGAAAGAAAATCATGATAAAAATCATGACTAACTCCTCATTATCAGAAGGGGAATTCATGATTTTTGGATCATGAATCTCATCAGTGAGGATAGAATCGTCATCACATGATGGAAGAGATAAGTTAGAATACAGAGGTGGGACAAGTGGTGTGCTCTAGAGCTAGCAATTTCCACCACTTCGTGATGGTCTCAGTATCGGCCTCGGACATTTCATCGAAAAGAGGATTTACTTTCCCAAAAGTGTAGTCATTATTAAATTCAAAAAGAGGATTTGAGAAAATCCCGAAGTAACCTCGAAATGTCAAGAGAATCACAAAAAGGCAAATCACAATCACTATCGGATATATCCTCAGACTCACTTGGGATTGGGAGGAAGTTCTCAACATTAGACGATTCCGTTTCGGTATAGTCTGAGATGCTTATCCCCCATGGTGAGAGAGTCTTTGGAAGCAATAATAGGTAAGATAGGTGTGATAGCAATAGACTGAGGGAGTTGAGAGATGATATCTTTCAAAAGAATAACACTCTCCTCGTCGTCCTCATAATATTCCCTCATTTGAATAGTATCCTCATCATCATCGTCATCATATCGGATTCTTATATTCATCTGCTGAAGCTTACATACCATTCTTTTCATTTGTAGTTGCTTTTGAATGCGTATTTCTTCAGAACTTTGTGGAAGATTACACTCCTCGTAATCATTGAAATGCTGTGAAGGCTCGGAAGTCTGAGTACTAGGATTAGCCGTTCGTTCTTCAACTAGTAATTCTCCAATAGTTTTATCATGATGATATTGATGAATGATGGAATACTGTGGGGGTTGGAAATTGTAAAAACCGGAGAATTGGAATTGTGAAAATTTTGATTCATCGGTTGACATTCAAAAGTCGCATGAGGACCCCGCAATTCTCACAACAGAGATAATTGGGAAAATAACTTTCACCAAAGTTCTGATTGTAACATGGTTCCGGCTCATAGACAAGCGGGACCCGTGGTGGACAATCAAAACCGTAATGAGAATCATTCCCACAAAACTCGCATGAGTAGGATTCGTATTGGGGTTGTGGAGGTAGGTAGGAAAAATCGGGTGTTTCATTATTAGAAATGGGATCGGAATTACCGACAAATTTGTCTCGAAACTCACATTGGTACATCGCCGACAATTTCCACCGTTAAATGGACCTCCACACCACGAACATGTCGAAAACCATGACATAAAGAATTAAACGGATAAGAGGGATAAGAGATGAAGAATTAAACGGTTATAGAGGATAAGGAATGGAGAATTAAACAGATTTGAAGATAAAGGATGGATTTTTTTGGATTTTTGAAAAACATGCTATAAAAACAAAAAATGAAAATATTTTTGGTGTTGTTAACACTTCAGGAAAAGTGTTAATGAACTTTTTGGATTTTCTTGATAACTTTACAAAAAACTTTTTACAAAAGATGGTATATGTGCAAGAATGGGTCTGAAAAAGGTTTAACACACGCTAAAGCCTCCCCGGCAGTGGCGCCAAAATTTGATTGGTGCAAAACCGTCAAGTTATCTCACACAAGCCAGCCACTTGTGAATGGCCAACCGTAAGAAACTTAAAACAGGTCACACACTAATGCAATTTAGAACAGAGGAATATAGTGAATTCCCGGGTCGTTATGTCCCACGGAGACTCAATGGTGTATCAAAACTAATTCAGATGATAGAATGATCACTAAGGATAGTGATCAGTAAGGATTTTGATGGATAATTACCTAAAGAAAAAGTTTATAAATTACAGCGACTTAAATGCAAATTAAAGAAAATTAAAAAGATAAAATATATTAAATAAATGCTATCACTATTTTTACAATGATGTTTTTGTGATTTTATAAAATAAAATAACTTAAATAAACTATTTTAACTAAAACGTAAACTTAAATTATCTAAAAACTTGATTTAAAATGAAAACGTACGTTATTTACGAAAATTACGCGAGTGCGCAAGCAAAAACATAAAATTTCTGAAATAAAAGGCCTACTAATTTAAAAACAATTTTCTTACTTCCTAAATGACAAAAGAAAATTTTAGAAAAAAGAATTATATTTTTTAGACTTTTATATTTTTTATTATGAATTAAAAACTATTTTAAACTAAATTAATTGTTAAAAATACTAAACATTTCGGGAAAAATCTGAGAAATTCATAAAAACTACTTTGCTTATTACTAATTCTAGGAAAATTAAAAAATGTCGAAGGTGTTTTGTGAAATAAGCTGGAAATAAGCAACAAGGGCTTATAGTTAAAACTGCCAAAGACTAGTTAGATATTTGATTGTGCAAGAAAAGAACCAAGGAAGTCCCAAGGGCAGATGGTTGGAGTGTGAGTGCTGTGTGCGTGCAAGGGAACCAGGAGGTCACAGGTTCGAATCCAAGCAACTCCCTTTTTGCTAACTATTTATTTTTTTGATTTTTCTTTTACAAACTAATTAAGCACTATAAAATAAGCAATTTTCATAACTAGAACTTTTTATCAAAATCACTAATAAGCATAGTTTGAGCTTATTATTTCTCAACAGTGAACAAAAAAAAATGAATAAGTACTATGTTTAGCCAAGTGGCTTATAAGCTACTCAATAAGCTAAAGTTGACTGAAAATAAGCTAAACAAATGTTAATAAGCTAGTATTAGAACTGACTTAAGCACAGAAAATTAGAAATAAGCACTTAATAAGATTCAAATAAGCATAAGTCTATCAGTTTGCACAGGGAATGTTTACAGAAAAGGGTCTAAAGTAAGCTTGAAAATAAGCAGTTTATAAGCTAATAAGATACAAGCTAGTATTTTTCTAATTTATTTTAGCAGCTAAATATTAATATCCCAAAAGCATTTAAGCTAAATCTTAATAATGAGCACACACTAAAATTCTAAAGTTTATTCAAAAACTGACATTGAAAAATTTTGACTTTTAATTTACACTAAGATGTTGACTTATATGAACTTTGATCACCTCTAATTAACTGAATATGTTGTTATAGGATAAATAGAAGTTGTATCAAGCTACTCTAACATTTTCCTAACACAAATCAAGCTTTTGATTTGCAAAAGCTCCAACAGTAAGCAAATTAAGACAGATTACATGTGAATTTGACTTTGGCTATTCTAGGGTGCAATCTACTTACTAAAGCAACTCTATTTTACCTAAATAAGACTAAAGCAACTATTTTTAACCACTGAACTAACCTACAACACAGTCTAGCACCCAATGCCAAACACTAGTTATGAAGACTGCTATGAAACTAATGCATACCAAAGCTCAAATCTGAACTACAATAATCCTCAACTCAGATCCAACTGATCAAATTCAATCTTACAGAAGCAAACTAACAGCAATTTCACAAAAGTAACATTATGCAGATACGATTAGACCAACTCAGAATAAAATGCAAATGAAAGTTAAAACTAAAACAAATCAATCTTCATTCATATAAGCACAAATTGATGGAACTAAGCTGAATTAAATTCAAACAATAAGCAGATAACAATCTATTCTACTGAACTAATATTAAAATCTAAATGAGCACTTACAAGAATCCAAGCTTAAGCTATACTAACTGAGAACCATTCTCAATAACCAATACCCATCCTTCTTTTCAAAACAATCTCAAATACACCCTATTGATGATCTAGTCTGATTTCCAACCCCAATCTAGCTCTTTGACTTTGGTTGACTGAATATGAGCTTGAGTGAATAACAAGTGAAACAAATGTAAACCTTAAATAAGCAACAAGGAAGCTTAACAAGGCTCATCGAAGCAGAAGAAAGCTTATTAAAAGCTTGGCTTTTATTTTCTTTGAAATTTACTTGAACAAAATATATAAGAAAAACATGAAAATTGGTAGAACTTGAAATTAATAACTGAACAAGGTTGCAATACAATGGATTAACTTAGTTTAATACAAGAAGCTTGAGATTACACTTTTTAGAAACTATTTAAGACATAGAAAAATAAAACGACATACATGAAAAACTAAAACTAAAACTACTACTCTCTCTTGCTATCTCTTGCTTCCTCTTTTATAGCAAATGGCTTGCCACTTGTTTCTGAGCATATCCCACCACTTTTCTTGGCCATTGGATCAGTTGAAGCATTATTGGCCGTTTGATGTATTTTTGGCGCCAAAAGTGTTTTTAGCAGTTGGAGAGGTTGAGTGCAAAGAGAAGGGAAGTATTTAATGTTTCTTGTCTGTTTGGTGAGGTGTAGGGGACAAGGATGGATTATGTTGATGTGGAGGATGGAAGGTTGAGTGTTGCAGAGATGGGTGGGTGAAGGAGATAAGATTTGGAGGGAAAAGGTGGATTGACCGGTTTTAATATTATGAAGGGGGGTCAAAAACAGGGGGTCACAATGGTTTGGCAGGGGTCATATGGTTTTGATAGGGTCCAAGGGTTGAAAGGGTTTTTAAAACACAAGGACTTATGTTGTAAATTCTCAAAACACAAGGACCTAGGCTGCCATTTTGCAAAGTTGCTCCAAGGGACTAAAAGTGACAAGCTCCAATAGTACAAGGACTAAACTTGACATTTTCCAATTTCCAAGGACCATTTTTGCCAATTTTAAACTTGAAGGACCAATTTTGTAATTTCTCAAAACTTTTGATATTTTTCACCAAAGGACTAATTTTGACAAGTTATGATTTTAAAAGGACCTTTGGTGATTTTACTTTTGAAATAAGTGCTCGGGGACTATTTCGACAAATTGTGAAAGTTGAGGGACTAAAACGCCAATTTTGCAAACTTTGCTCATTTTTCATCCGATTTTAAACATTTTGCATCTGAAACATATAAAATGCAATTTTGGAATATTTTCAGTATTTTGATGCGTTTCTGAGCATTTTAAAGTGTTTTGCAGTTCAGATTTGACCAAAAATGATGAGTATTTACACACTCATCACTCAGCATCCTTCCCCAGCTCATCTTCATCATCCCCAAAAGAGAACCGGATGGGTTTTATGGCACTGGCCCCGGTGGCGTTATACTTCTTGATGAGAGCTTCAAACAAAGGCACATGGGCTTGTATCTGTTCCGGTATTCCGGGTGGTGGGTTATTTGTTACGCCACTTCCGCCTACTTGTTCCGGTGGAGGAAGGGGTCCGGGTGGTGGTATTTCTTCCGGACCTGTCATTCAATTCTCTGGTAGAATGAATAGGAGGTCCCACGGATGACGCCAATGTGTTGAAGCAAATTCCTGCTACCCGGCTTTGTCCGGAGGTTTGAGCTTCTATCAATCGGTCCGGAGGAAAAGGTTAGATCCTTCCTGCACAATACGCAAACACGCGTTAGCCTCGCCCCGGGTGTTGTCTCGGGACCAAGCTCCGGTGTGAGAATAAGTGGAGGGTAATGAATGTGATAATGAATGTGAAAGTATGTGTAGGTGAAAAATTCAATGCAAAACATTAAATGTGTTGGGGTATTTATACTACCCCAACCTTGTACCAGCGTTACTCTTCAGCTACTGTTCAACAGAGCTATGTTACTTACCCGCAGGCCTATAGCCACCCTACCTAGTAGGTGTCAGGCTAAGTGGTGGCCAAATCCCGTGAAATCTGCTGACATGGTCGAGTCTTTTATCCGCTGGGCAAAAATATTCCGGATTACAGAGCATGCCGTCCGGACCGCTAAGTCTTCCGGACATCAGGACGTCCGAACACATACGCCAACATATATGCTTCTCAAAAACCTAGTATAAAAACTGCCCATTTCATTATATCCTTCTCAAAAACCTAGTATCTTCTTTCCTTTCACAACTTTATATATTGTTTTATACTATACTTGACATGTGCTTTTTCTACATTAGATTTATCTCTTTTTTACCCTTTTAAATTAACATCTCGCTTAAAATTTAAAATACTTTAAATGCAAAGTATTTCATCATGCTCGTAGAAGAAAAGAAGATAGGTCAGTAAGACTTTGTCGGATCTTGGTGACTCGAACGTGTTAATACAAATAAACCGTAAAAACGTTTATTTATATTTTACGATCTTCTAATGTTTTGTCGATAACAAAAGTAAAATCATTTTAACGAAACAAATAGAGTACGTAAATAGTTTGAGTTAATAGTTTTCTAACACAATTAAGTTGTCACATAAAACACTAAAACAAGTATAAGTGATTTTATGATTTAGATACATATGTACAACAACTAGTGTTTACATATTGGGTTAAACATATACTTAAACTAAGTATACTAAAATGGGTAAAAACTAAGTGTATGCTAAAATAGGTAAATACAAGTATATACTAAATGGGTAAAATACTAGCAAATGGTTTTGACCCACAACCCATGGTTTTATATATACCACTTAACCAAGTTCATTGTATCTAGAAAGAAAACCATGGATCAACCCATAACCCATGACCCATGACCCATAACCAAAAATACCCATGGGCAAAGAGGAGCGGACCACGGATCCCTAGCTTTGTGCTAGCCGGATCCCTTGTGGTAGGGATCCGTGGGATCCGGGGAGCAGTAGAGATTTTTCCTCTATAAATAGTGAGCCATTTCTTTCTCTCTATACATGGTTTTTTCACACATACTTCCCAAAGTATTCTAACCCTCTAACCTCAGATCTAAGTGATCTATGTAGTTGGTGTTTTGTTTTTGTGTGATCTACTAGGTTCCTTTTAAAGGAGAGATCATCACCTCTTGAAGACGTGCAAGCTCAAAGTCCATGAGTTGCCATGCTTCGTCATCATCAAGACTACTAAGGTTCTCTTGTTGATAGTTCTTACTTTCTCCATAGATGTTGGGTTGAAGGCATTAGTGAAGAATGCCGAAAGTGTCAAGATGAAAGCATTAGTGAAAGGTGCTCATCATTCGTGTCAAGGCATTAGTGAAGAATGCCGAAAGTGTCAAGATGAAGGCATTAGTGAAAGGTGCTCATCATTCATGTCAAAGCATTAGTGAAGGATGCTAAAGGTGTCAAGACGAAGGCATTAGTGAAGGGTGCCAAGCGTTGTGTCAAAGGCATTAGTGAAGGATGCCAAAGGATCAAATCAAGTAGCATTTGGGGAGAATGCTTAGGTCGTATAATCGATGAGTTGCATCGTTATACATATATGTATTTGTTTATATACAAGGATGGTGATATCCTTGATGGTGTTGTAACAAGGAGTAGATCTCCTTGAGATTAGGTGTTGTGTCGTGAAGGTGTAGTTCACCTAAGGTGTGAAAGAACTAAGGTACTTAGCCTAGTACCTAATAAAGGGTAGGCGACGTTGTGATAGGATTAGTTATCCTAAGGTGTGAAAGAACTCGGTGGTTAGCCTAGCACCGTATAAAGGGTAGGCGACGTTGTGTTAGGTGTGGTTAGCCTTGGTGTGAAAGAACTCGGTATTTAGCTTTGTACCGGAAAAAGGTTAAGCGACGTTGTGAAGGCTTCTCCGCCACAAGGAGTTGGTGTAGTGCTTACGAACTCTCGAGTAGGTGACTCGGGGAGTGGAGTAGGGCAAGGAAGGTGTCCTTGTAGCCGAACCACTATAAATAACTTGTGTTGTGGTGATGTGCTTCTTACTCTTTATATTTCATTTCACGTTTATATATCCATCTATCAACGTCCAACATAAACAATCAAATAGATTGACATAAGTCGATCTAAATATTTAAAAGGAAGTTTTAAATTGGTAAAACTATTCAACCCCCCCCCCTTCTAGTTTTCCACAATTGGCATCAGAGCTTCGTTACCAAGTTTCTTAAAGTATGTTGTACTTTAAAGACTTGATACGATCCGTGTATGTTTGAAAACTACAAAGAAGGATTTTTCTTGTTGGTCATATTTTCTTTTAAATCATTTTGTTGGACATTGATAGATGATTCTAATCATTTTTGCTCTTAAGAAATCTTCGTGCTAGAATCTCTTCAAAGTCTTCATTCAAAGATTAATGAAGTCAACATTCAAGGAAGGATCTAAAAGGTAATCACAACCTATGTACACCAAGTACAAAGGATTACTTTAAAAACTCATGAAGTATTTTTGGTATTATACCAAATCAAGAAGCATAGAGGTATGTTTTACTCTTCATTAGATAATGAGTCCCATTTATTGTCATAAGTTATCTTTGCTTAACTAATCACTAACATCATTAGAAGTCTCTTTCGTCACCTTTAGTCTTTTTTTAACATAGGAGATGATATTATTTTTTTTTCCGTCAAACTAACGCCGTCATCACATATGAACCCTCGATATGTAATTCATTAAAAATCATCATTCAAAAACAATCCTCATCTAATACCTCCATTTTTTTTGGGGCAAGCTAATTTATAAGCCTACTACAAAAATAATACCAAACAACTCCCTTTCTGTCCACAGTATCCGGATCCCTCTAGTTGTACTAGCCGGATCCCAAATACAAAGGATCCGGAGGAACCGTGGAACAGAACTCAGCTATACGCTTCAAAAATTCACCACTGATCTTTTTCCCTCTATTAAAATAACACTAAAACGACTAAACTACTGAATCCATCCTCATTGGCTTCCATACTCTCAAGTATTCCTTCCTAGAACATCATTGTAAGTAATTACATTAACTTGTCCTAATTTTCATCCTCATTCTAGGGTTTATGGTTTCTTAATTTTTAATCAATTAATTTAATTAGGGCTTTTTAAATTAATCATGAAAAGGGGCTTTTAACAAAATCACATTATGTTCACAACATTGTTAATACAAATCAAAACCATAAACCCATCCCAACTAATTTTACCTAATTGGAAAATTTGTATTTTTTAGGACCAACCATGCCCAAAGCTACTCAACAAGATCATCATGACACCGTCCACTACCTTACTCATTACTATCGTAAGAAGGGACTGACCAAAACCGACCGTAAAATTTTCAAAAGCCTTGTAAAACGACTTATCCACGAAGGTCGTGTAGTCAAGGAATGTTTCCTTGAAGATACCGACATTCGTCAAGTTTTCTCGACAATCAACTTTGATTGTCTCCTTGACATAGATGAACAAATTTGTCCGGTCTTCATTTTTGAATTTTACGAAAGCTTTAGGATCATTCGAAACGTCAATGATAGCATTTCAATCGCTTTCATCATCATAAACAAAAATTCACTCTTCCTCTCAACACCTTTGCTCAAATTCTTCGCATTCCTTGTGAAGGAATTTGTATGTACTCTCAAGATTGGGCAATTAACGTTCAAAACCTTGCACTTGACCCTAAGCCTCTCTATAACACTCCTATTGATGAACCCGAAACCATCCGAGACACTATTTTCAAAATAAGAACCGACCAATCCCGTTTCGACCGAAACAAGAAGCTCATTCACCGCAATCCCTTTCAAATGGAACTTTTCGAAATGCACCCCATGTTTAGAAAATGGGAAGAAATCCTTAGGGAAAATGTCATTAGCCTAGTTGGAAACAAAGATCATCCAAACGCATGTCTTGTGCAAATGATCTATTGTCTTATTCATCAAAGGCCATTTAATCTTGCCTATTACATGGTAAGGAGAATGGCTGGGGTATTCAAAGCCTCCAACATGGTACTTCCGTATGGTATGCTTCTAACACGACTTTGTAAGTATGTTGGTACATTGCAACCATCTCCTATCAACGATGATCATTATATTTCCGATCACGTCATGGTACCTCTTACCAAACGACCTTCTAAACGGTTCATGGTCAACAGAGAGCAACCGGATGCTCTCTCGGACTCCTCGGCCGGTGAAGATGAAGAAGATGTCGACCCCGTAGCCAACATCAAATTGGAAATCCTTGAATACCACAAACAACTTCCGACCATTCCAAACGAGACCGCAGAATTTAAGCAATTAAGAGGCATGATTCAAAACCTCGCATACAACCTCACTAAGCTGTCAAAAAGGAAAAGAAAGGATTGATGAAAGAGACAATAGGATTGTGCTTGTTTTCTTTATCTTATGTTTGGATAATTACATTTTAACTCTTTCGGTTTATGATTACTTGGATATTGTCTTTAACTAGTGTTTTGTGATAAACATGCTTGTTTCTACTGTTTATCTGTGGATTTACTAGTGTGCATAAACTGCGCATAATTTCTGTGTAGGTTACGTGTTGGTTCGATCTGCAGATGCCGGATCCCTAGGATTAGCCTAGCCGGATCCCTCCCTTGAGGGAACCGTGGGATTCGTGACATCGGATCAGCAATACAACATTCAATACATCAAAACTGCTTTCTAGATAACATCACATTAGCTTAGCATATGATTTTAGAACCCAACTAAGTCCACTTCTAGGATGAGAAAGGCTTAGACTCACTAAAGGCTTACTTAAGATCTTAGTCTTATTTTATCAACACATCTAAACTCACCATATTTCCGCTTTGACTACTCACAAACTATTTCTCACCTCTCAAAACACTTAAGAAGATAAGCTAAGCAATTTTAGGAAATTGCTTCTAGTCATTTATATCTCAAGATAAGACAAAAATTAGTCTTTCAATTTTTGTAGTTTTAGAATTTTTCTTAATATCACCTCAAGCCTAAATCTGATCACTAGGATCATTTATTATGACTTGACACCTTCATAACTCTTAATGTTATCCTTAGACAACCATTGGTAGTCATCCCCTTCCATAAAAGCAATCACTTGCTACAACACTTATTACCTCTAATCATTCAAGTACCCTTTCATCCTAAACCTTTAAGAAAACTGAAACATTCAAAATAAGATAGGCTTTAGCTCCTAGAAACCTCATTTCAAACTGTCATAGCTGAGAGCCGGATCCCTAGGATTAGCCTAGCCGGATCCCTTCAAGGAAGGAACCGTGGGATCCGTGTGACAGTTTATGTCAAACATAGCTAAAACAATCATTTCAACTCATCTTCCTAACTCAAACACTCCATCTCATCTTAAATGAGTTCCTAGATCAGTGAAACTCTGAATCTCAACCTTGTGCATGTTAATCATCACATTTCCAAGAACATTAGTGGATTAAGTCTTAAATGCAATTGCAAAACTCTTCTCTTTATAACCCATATTGCCAAGAACACTTTAGTCATCAAACACAAACATAATTATCAGCAATTGCAACCATTCTTCTTAGTCATCTCATCATGAGAAAAGCTCCTAGTGCTTACTCATCCACTCAAGAACCACCAAAGAAACTTGCTAGAATCATACACGAAGTTTCCTCAACCGAATCATCTCCGGCTAAGTCCACCAATGCTAGGATTTCCCCTACACCAAGGAAACCAATCAAACTAATCCCCAAGAAGAGTGTTCCCACTAAGATTTCATCACCAAATTCTATTATACCAAACATACCCTCCACAACTCAACCAACATCATTAGTGCCTAGAGCCACCTCACAATCATCTCCACACTCTCACAATGTAGAAGATTTACCCTCTTGGCCATCTCATCTTTCACCATTACCAACTAGTTCACTTGAAAAGATTGAGCAACAGAATCAAAGTGTTGAATCAACACTTGCTCCAAAAGCAAACTCTATCATTCCTCCCAATAGTCCATTTTGGATTATGAGAAAACATCAAAGGCAACCACCCAACCAAATGGAAGTTGATGCTTCCTTACCTCTACCCTCAAACATTGTAGAACCACCACTTAATGAACCTCCATCAAATCCTCCTTCATTTGAAGATCCTCAACCCACTTCACTTGAACTTTCACTTCAAGAAACTCAAAACCATTACAAGGATTGCTATCATTGTAAACATGTTGAAAGGTTGATACATGAACTACGTGAAGAGCAACGTTTCATGTTTTATCACCTCCTCGAACGTTTTGAAGAGGTTAATAAGCCTAAACTACAATGAGCATCACATTCAAAAACTCAAACTTAGAACGTTTAGGAAACCTTTCTCATCCTTGATCATCATTTAGTTTAGTTGAACCTTGAATTGGGGTAACTCATTTAGCATTAGTAGCACTTGTTTGGCTAGTTCATTCTCTTAGTTTTAGAGATTTGGTTGTGTATCTCTTGTTTTATTGAATGAATACTTATATGCTATGATTATCTTTGTTGTGCTTGATATATTATACATATATCTCATTCTCTCAAAATAGCATTCCTTGACATTTCTTCATTGCTGAAGATACTGTCAACAGATATCCGGATCCCTTCCTGATAACTAGACGGATCCCTCCTTGAAGGGAACCGTGGGATCCGTAGTACAGGAGCACAAATTCATATTAACTTGAGCTCTTTTGCAGGAAATTATGCACTATACTCTTGTTTTTCTAACCTTTGTTTTGTAGTTATTCAAAATACATATGAAGATATTGACACCATAAAGCTAGGGGGAGCTTTGTGTCAAACAACATTGCAAAAATCATTTGCAACTTAATCCAATTTTGGATTACACTTCATGACACCCCATTGCAACATTGCAATATTCAAAGGGGAGCACGTTCTCGTCACTTAGACGAATCATTTGCAAACTTAGTTGCAAACACAATTAGTTTATTTTACGTTATGTCCTTGACGCCCTTACATAGGGATGGACTCGTCAAGGGGAGTTAAGACGAGTACCATTCCCGTCACTTGCTCTCTTTTACATTTTTTTCTTATAAAAATTGTGTTAGTTTCTTTTAACACTTTTGTTTTAGACAAAAGGGGAGAAGAAAGTAAAAACTACAAATTCAAATTTTTACGAATTTTAGCTTTTTCCTTAAAATAATTTTATGTTTTGTCATCAACAAAAAGGGGGAGATTGTTAATACAAATAAACCGTAAAAACGTTTATTTATATTTTACGATCTTCTAATGTTTTGTCGATAACAAAAGTAAAATCATTTTAACGAAACAAATAGAGTACGTAAATAGTTTGAGTTAATAGTTTTCTAACACAATTAAGTTGTCACATAATACACTAAAACAAGTATAAGTGATTTTATGATTTAGATACATATGTACAACAACTAGTGTTTACATATTGGGTTAAACATATACTTAAACTAAGTATACTAAAATGGGTAAAAACTAAGTGTATGCTAAAATGGGTAAATACAAGTATATACTAAATGGATAAAATACTAGCAAATGGTTTTGACCCACAACCCATGGTTTTATATATACCACTTAACCAAGTTCATTGTATCTAGAAAGAAAACCATGGATCAACCCATAACCCATGACCCATGACCCATAACCAAAAATACCCATGGGCAAAGAGGAGCGGACCACGGATCCCTAGCTTTGTGCTAGCCGGATCCCTTGTGGTAGGGATCCGTGGGATCCGGGGAACATAAGAGAATTTTCTCTATAAATAGAGAGCCATTTCTTTCTCTCTATACATGGTTTTTTCACACATACTTCCCAAAGTATTCTAACCCTCTAACCTCAGATCTAAGTGATCTATGTAGTTTGTCTTTTGTTTTTGTGTGATCTACTAGGTTCCTTTTAAAGGAGAGATCATCACCTCTTGAAGACGTTCAAGCTCAAAGTCCATGAGTTGCCATGCCTCGTCATCATCAAGACTACTAAGGTTCTCTTGTTGATAGTTCTTACTTTCTCCATAGATGTTGGGTTGAAGGCATTAGTGAAGAATGCCGAAAGTGTCAAGATGAAAGCATTAGTGAAAGGTGCTCATCATTCGTGTCAAGGCATTAGTGAAGAATGCCGAAAGTGTCAAGATGAAGGCATTAGTGAAAGGTGCTCATCATTCATGTCAAAGCATTAGTGAAGGATGCTAAAGGTGTCAAGACGAAGGCATTAGTGAAGGGTGCCAAGCGTTGTGTCAAAGGCATTAGTAAAGGATGCCAAA
The DNA here is from genome assembly GCA_910596185.1 of Chrysanthemum makinoi. Taxonomy (NCBI): domain Eukaryota; kingdom Viridiplantae; phylum Streptophyta; class Magnoliopsida; order Asterales; family Asteraceae; genus Chrysanthemum; species Chrysanthemum makinoi. The sequence continues at coordinate 117,678,462 of OU343222.1, read as the reverse complement.
GGATCAAATCAAGTAGCATTTGGGGAGAATGCTTAGGTCGTATAATCGATGAGTTGCATCGTTATACATATATGTATTTGTTTATATACAAGGATGGTGATATCCTTGATGGTGTTGTAACAAGGAGTAGATCTCCTTGAGATTAGGTGTTGTGTCGTGAAGGTGTAGTTCACCTAAGGTGTGAAAGAACTAAGGTACTTAGCCTAGTACCTAATAAAGGGTAGGCGACGTTGTGATAGGATTAGTTCTCCTAAGGTGTGAAAGAACTCGGTGGTTAGCCTAGCACCGTATAAAGGGTAGGCGACGTTGTGTTAGGTGTGGTTCGCCTTGGTGTGAAAGAACTCGGTATTTAGCTTTGTACCGGAAAAAGTTTAAGCGACGTTGTGAAGGCTTCTCCACCACAAGGAGTTGGTGTAGTGCTTATGAACTCTCGAGTAGGTGACTCGGGGAGTGGAGTAGGGCAAGGAAGGTGTCCTTGTAGCCGAACCACTATAAATAACTTGTGTTGTGGTGATGTGCTTCTTACTCTTTATATTTCATTTCACGTTTATATATCCATCTATCAACGTCCAACATAAACAATCAAATAGATTGACATAAGTCGATCTAAATATTTAAAAGGAAGTTTTAAATTGGTAAAACTATTCATCCCCCCCTTCTAGTTTTCCACAGAACCTTATCTTCATAATTCAAGAATTAGCAAGGTTAAATGTATTTTTAAGTAATCTTCAATTTGAAGTGTCTTCGGATAAAACTAATGTTAACACTTGCTGACCTAGTATCAGCAAAAAAATTAACTTATGCTATTTTTATAGCTAAATATATTAGAGACCACTAGGGGTGGAAATGAGCTCGGCTTGTTTCGAGCTTTAAATTTTAATCTCGAGCTCGGCTCGTGGTATGATATATAGGCTCGGGCTCGGCTCGAGCTCGGCTTGTTTATACGTTTCGACATTTTTACTGACTGATGGGATGTTTTGACAGCCTGCTAGGGTTTTTATGGTATAAATATTCACTTTCACTTCATTTGGTTTTCACATTTCACACACATAGACTGGTCCGGAGTTAATCCAAGAAACTACCGAGAAGATTGTACAAATCAAAAACCGACTGCAAGCAGCTCGTGACCGTCAAAAGAGCTATGCAGATAAAAGGAGGAAACCACTTGAGTTTCAAGTGGGAGATAAAGTTATGCTCAAAGTTGCGCCATGGAAGGGCGTGATCCGTTTCGAAAAACGTGGAAAGTTAAATCCTCGTTAAATTGGACCTTTCAAAATTCTCGCAAGAATCGGACCGGTAGCATACCGACTTGAATTACCACAAGAACTCAGCTCTGTACACAACGTGTTTCATGTATGCAACTTGAAGAAATGTCTTTCTGACGAAACTCTTGCTATTCCTTTGGAAGAAATCCAAGTTGACGAAAGATTGAATTTTGTCGAGGAACCCATTGAAATTATGGATAGAGAGATCAAACGGCTTAAGCAAAGCCGCATCCCGATCGTCAAAGTCCGTTGGAACTCTCAAAGAGGTCCAGAATACACGTGGGAGCGTGAAGACCAATTCAAGCGCAAATACCCACACCTTTTCTCTACTTCAACAAGTAATCCTAATTGAAAACCGAGGACGGTTTTCTCTTCCAAGGCGGGGAGGATGTGACACACGGTAAATTTTCACTAAAATTTAACTGATAATTAGTAAGTTATTATTACTAAGCATGAGTCATGAAGCATGCATAAGCTTTGCCTAATCATTTGAGTAGATAACTCGCCTACAGTAAAAATTTCACCACTCTTGCATTCATATTATTTTATGAATATTTCATTTTGTCTTATGATTTAAATTGTAAGACGAGAGGTTATCTCGTTTTCCCCAGTGACCGACACTGCACGCGTACCGACACTATGATAAGGACTTGATAAAACAAATGACAAATGTCTGTGATATGGAATATTACCAAAATGAAAATATTTCAGACACATAACAATAAGACTCTACGTTATAAAAATTATCAAACAATGATACTTTGATCACAATATAATTTCGCGGGACACAAAAATAATAAACACACTATCACTTAAACAATAACTTTTATGAAACTCAAATACAATTGATACATAAGTATAATGTATATACATACATTTTCACAATTAATACCATGTGTATAATACATATATACATATACAATTGATATAAAGGAAAACATTTATTAAATTTTGGAGAGATATCTCTTTGTCCTCTCCTCTCACCCACGTCAAAAGCAAAACAAGAACCAGGAAAGAAGATATCCAAATATTCTTCTTCAACCTATATCCCTACGCCTCTCATAGGCCAAATCTCCCAAAGAAGGAAAGCCCAACATGTTTTTCCATCATCTTCTCCTCTCTCATACCAAATCCATGAAAGATTGCTTCTCAAATCCATCCTTGATGCTGCGCTATTGTTTATACGAATCCAAGGGAAATCAAAATAAAATCATTCAAGAAAAACATATCTTTACACCAATCTATCTTGAGCCAATATACAAGATTCGTCTATCCTTGGAAGCTAACAAAATTCGGCTTCAATCCAAACACCAAGAAGAGAGAGAGGTCAAACTCCTTCCCAAAATACTTCTATATCTCTAGTGGTGATGCAAAAACCCCAAACTCATTTTCAATTTCAATTTTACCCAAAAACTAGGGTTTGTGAAAGTTAGGGTTTTCTAAAATTGATTTGGGGGTTTTGCAATTGGAGGTATTTTGGTGCTAATTCAAGTCTTATTGGTCCGAATCCAAGAAACAACCCTTCATTCATCACCTACCATTTTTGGATTTAAGGTTATCATCTTTCTTGATGTAATGTTTTATGTTCTTTTCATGATATGATGTTGGGAAATTTTTATCAATAAGATTGCTATATTGTTTTTGTCATATCGATTTGTATTTGTACTTGGATGCCATGTCGAATTTGTGAGTATGGTTATTTGAGATTGAGCATTGCATTTGTGTTGTTAGTCATGTCTTCCTGTCGAGTGGTATAAAACAAAAGAAAGAGAAGAAGTTAAGTTTTATAAAAATATTGCTAATAACAAGCTAGTACAAAAATCTATGTTAGCCATGATGTCTTTGAGTAGTACTCAAGGTGGTGTATAAATCTTGGTAACCTGAAGTCTTTAGAAAATGATTTGGGTGTTGGAATTGAATTTGGTCTTATACTTTGTTGGTTATTTTTCTGTCGAGATGTAAGAAACAAGATGATATAGATGGGTCAAACCATGTCTAAGCCTCACCTAAACCTAAGAAACATGCGTGTTACCTTAGAGTTGTGAGACTCGAATTTCAGTTGTAAACATTGTGTCTATATTGTCATGTTTATCTAGGGAGAAATCCATGACAATTGTACTCTTTGCCAATAAACATTACGAGTGGCTTATACTCGCCAAGTTCCGTAGGAGTAAAGTAACGGACGTGATGAGACCGAGTTGGGTAGTACTCAACTACCATGTGGTTGCGTCACACCTTGCTTTTACTAGCCGTCAATGGATTAGTCAAGTCTCGTTTGAGACAATTCACATTCATAGCCGATTTCTTTTCGTTAACTCTTTCATAAGTACAACTTGCCATCGAAAATAAAAGTGTTTCGGAAATGTATGGGTCGACAACTCCCTTCTTGGTAATACCATAGTAACGAAGTCATAATCCCTAGTCGATAGTTTCGGCTTCATAAGTTGAAGCATGAACAAACAAGTGCATCTCAAGCCATGTAGTCTATACAAACTTCTATAACTTAAATCGGATCCTTTTGCAACCAAAAATCTGGAAATGAGATTTGTACACTGAAACACAAGCAGTGGTAATACATGTTGGTCAAGCTTTGTGTTCCTTTTTTTTATTTCTTGTAAAGCACAAAAGAGCCCAAGGCCCAAGACATAAGACTTGATCTTATGGAAGGAATTGTTAGTTAGTTTGGGCCCAGGCCCAAACCGAGTACCTAACTGCTGCCACAAGTGATACCGCCACGTTTCACGAGTCTTCGGCGTCCGGTTAAGTAAAATAAACTAACTCACGAATAAGGATTGAACGTAAAACAATTGTCCAACGATAAATGAAATTATTTACGCATATACAAAATATATTACATAAGTTTAGTTAAGCTTACGCGAGTTGTCAAACAAACAAGTGCAAAAACAATATTCCTATATACATGAGACGACAATTTCCTAAAAACATGATGTACATAATGTTGTTTACGTCTAACGTCAATATGTCAAGTAAACTTTCCGTCTAGAACTTTATATATTAAGAACAAGTTTGATAAATAACTAAAGACCACCACGTCATTTTACCATATATTAAAAGTGAAAGTATTCAAATTTAACTTAAATACTTTCTAAGCACAATTAGAAAATAAATCAATTACATTTATATACAAGTTTGACAATACCATTTTGTGTCGACTTAAATAAATATATACACATTTATATACTTACTAGTGGAATGTTATAATTATTTTTCATATCAAACTTTGGATATTAAAACCATATTAATGTCAACAAGAAAAGTATATATATATATTTCGTATACGTACTAGTAAAAATCATTTTTACAACTTTTACAAACTAAAGTTTAGCTTTAATACCATTAAACTATTTTGAGTAAGCAATACTTAAACAATGAACTAAAACATTGCCCTCCTTATCTAGGTTGCGTGTCGGTGCCGCTCCACAACAATCACTAATCCCACATTTTGGATTGCACATTTGCTAAGGTGAGTTTTCATAGCCCCTCTTTTACATGATAAACTGTTTTATACACTTTGGGGTGAGAAATATGCAAAACCTTTTTATGGACCAAAACTATTACATGTTTACTATTACGTGGTGTAGCCTAAGCCCTTATGTCCCTAGAAAATGCCCTTCTTCATGAACCGTCAATTCCCCATTGGAAAACGCGAATGTTATAAATAGATCTATTGAGGGTGACTCCTCTGTTCGATTGGCCATGCTTAGGCCAAGGCGAAACGTATACCATGTCGGAACCGAGTGTTGAGGGACAAAACACTCGCTATGGGCCCCTATATTGTATGACATCTTTTAGCATACAGAAACTGTCGTAGTATCGGTTGCATGAACTTAGAGCTAACGTAATAGACATTCATCCATATATCATTATATTCGTTGTAATGATTATATGACTTTGCTTATGGTCCAAACTTACTATTTTAACTTAAACCTATGAACTCACCAGCTTTTAGCTGACCTTTTTAGCATATTTTCTCAGGTGTTTAAGTTATGTTCATGAAGGCAAGGCAAGAAGCGGGCAAATGGTCGTAGTAGTATTAAAGAAGTGTTTTTACACAGAAACGATGTTTTACATTGGGACCACTATAAGTAATGGGATGTGCCCATTTATCTAAATATTGTTTTAAAATATTTTATGAAATTAAACAGAGTATGTGTTCCGTTCTTTATTAATTTTGTTATGATTCACCAATCCCGTAACGCTCCCGAATAACACGTATGCTTCCGCAAAACAAAATTTGGGGGTGTTACAAAGATCCGTCCACCAGACGGAAGAAACAGCCGGGGTACCCGTCCATACTGTAGTTCCTAAGTTTGATCTGCACATCTATACTTATAGGTTGAAGCAATCAGAATTAGACAACATAGTTTCCGAGTATGGCATTCCTACTGATTTACGTCCGGTATTACCTCCGGATAATATGACCATGGATCAACTGCCAGAGGATAAGATAGGGATTTATCCTCAGCAGCTGGATACAAGGGGGGTCAGAATTCCTTTCTCCTCTTTCTTGCTGAATGTGATTAGACACTTTAGGGTTCACATTTCCCAACTAGTTCTGCTAGGTTCGAACCGCGTGACCCTTTTTGAGATAAGATGCTACAGTCTGAATATACAACCTAGGGTTTCACTTTTTTGGGCATTCTACCGGTTATGTAAGCAGGGATATTGGTTTTCCTTTGAGAACCGGACGGGGAAGGGTTCTTACAAGTGTTTCAAAGAAATCCTCTCCAGCTTGAAACATTGGAAGGAAAAGTTCTTTTTGATTGATCGAAGGGCCATTCCGTACGCCATGGCGTGGAGGCATAAAGATTAAAACATTACGGACAACTTCCCCACTGGCTTTTCACAAGAGGATGCTATCAAACTTAGCCGGGTGATTATTCTGTTGCGCAAACCGACTTTGAGTCATTTGTGGATATGCTACCTCTCCTCGGTTTTCAAGAATCCTGACTTCGAGCCCATTCTAAAAGATGCCAGGGGTCATGGTAATTATCTGTTTGGTTTAAGTCATTATAGGATTGATGCTCGTTTTCTATGGACTTGCTAGTTTATGTTTCTAATGAATTTCATTGTTCTTACAGTTGTTAACATGTCGGAGTATCTTGAGCTTTAGGATTGGGAAGGGACTGTGGTGAGCAAGGGTCCCGCGGTTGACCCGAACCGGGAGAAACAGAAGAGAACCACCGATCCCTTGGCCGTTGGGGAGAACATTCCCCCGAAGGATGCCATGACCAAAAGGGCCGAAGAGGCGGATCTGGAAGTGGTCGCTGCCCGTGAGAAGAAAGAGAGATAAGCTCTTGCTCGCCAGGCGGCGAAGAAGAGAGGTGAGGGGACTTTCGGAGTCCAGAATAAAAGAAAAAAGCAACGCCATCAGTTTGTTGAGAACATCTCCTCCGGCTCTCCCATTGAAAACGCAAAGCCATCGAACCAAGTCCTTCCGCCAGGTAGTCAGGGGGTCAACGTGGATGTGAATATGGATCAGGAAATTCCCAACACTGCGGCCGGAGGGGGTGGCGAGAAAATGGCCAGCGAAGGAATGAGGGAGAATGAAAGGGATTTGCAGCAAGTTCCCACCCCTCCCTTCAATGAAGGCGGCTAATTTCAGCCGGCATACTCTCTCCCGCACAATTCTGATGGTAAGCATGCATGACTCCCTATCTATCTTGCTTTTGTAGCTTTCACTTACTCATCCTGCTATACTTTTATGTTTTTCAGGTCACTCGGCCCATCACTTCCGCCGTTTCAGGCGCATAGAAAAGGTCAACCTGGATTCGGGTACGTTCAGTTTTTATACACTTTAATTGCTTTACTTGTCAACTGTCTCTTCCAATTCTTCCTTTTTCTTTGGTGCAGATGAAGCTACAAATGTCTTCATTCCTAACTGGGCTCTACGTGATGACGTCCAGATCGATTCCTTCCGTTCCTGCTGGGAGTTGATTGATAACCTCGCCACTCCTGCTGAGAGAGAGGCTCTTGATGAATTGAACAATGTTCAACTGACCCGCCGGGCGTATGAGGAGTTTGGCCTGAGCATGGTGACTCAAGGGGAGCTTCTGAGGAGGTTCCGAAGTCTTAACACGGAGTACTGGCAATTGTCTCAAGCTCAAAACGGCTGCCAGGGGATTTCTGATAGGTTGACTACTGCTGAGGGAGAGAATGAGAGGCATCAAAGGAGCTAAAAAGCTAGGAGCCAATCATGAGGCTAGTCAGGCGGGGAAAAGAGCTTGGAGGACGAGGTGGACAGGTTGACCCAAGACAGAATGAGTGGCGAGACTTCTTACGCCCGGTGAAAAGATCAGGAAGCTGGAGAGCGAGCCAAATGCCAAGAACCAATCTTTGGAAGCTCTGCAGGTGGAGAAAGGGAATCTAGCGACAGAGGTTGCCCAGGCTGAGGTTGTGAAACAGAACGTTGTCCGCTGCCTTCTTCCCACGGCTGTCCGCCGGTTGTTCGACAGTGCCGAATACAAGAAGAACATGGCTAAGGTATACAGTTTGACATACCAGGCCGGGTTTGTAAATGGGGCGAGTATGGGAAGGAAGGAAGAAGAGATAGGCGAAGCTCTGAAAGGTATTGCTAGGGTCAACAGAGATACTCCAAAGCTATGGAAAGTCGAATACAACAAGCTTTTCCAGGCGGAGTATCCCTACATCCAGAAGTTAGCTGATTCACACCGTCTACCCTTGGGAGACTTGCTGAATATGGAGCCGGAAGCTCCTCCCCGCAAGGATCCCGCTGGTCCTTCCACTCAGCCTCCTGTTGTGAACACCCCGCCAGTTAATACTCCGGCCACTGAAACTCCAGGGGCGAATGCTCGAAGTCCATTCTTAATGTTGTACGCTTGTAAAAAATTATTCGGATAACATGGTTGTAATAATTAACAATTTATCTTTTGTGGTTTATCATTTTGGTTCGTCCTTTGTGATCGGACAATATTCATAATATCATCAGGTTTATTTTTTTTATTCGTGTATAAATGTTTCTTCTGCTTTTTGCATTCATGTTTTGCATTGACAGACCTCCTTAGGTTATTCTAAGGGCATCCGGCCACGTAGGCCATGCATCCGGATTCCGGGCATCCTTAAGGGATTTCAGGGCATCCATTTTTGGGCATCCGGCATACGTGCTCGGGCATCTGTGTGGTCATTCCACCAGGCATCCAAAGTGTTTGTTTTCTCACTTGGGCATCCGTTATCCGGGCATCCGAATAGAGTTTTCTCGGGCATTCGAATAGAGTTTTTGGGCATCCGGCATATAAACCCGGGCATGTTTACATCAGTTATACTCGACGGGGGCCAGCCGTCGGAATTTTCATACATCACACATAAGTTATCATGAAAAATTGTCTCCCTTCTGCAGGAAGACTTTCATCATTAAACAAATAGACATGATTAATTCAAGTTATATAGTAGCTGTAGGATTCTTGCCACAATAACGATTAAAAAAACAATTTCTGAGGTTTATCGCGTGCCAGGTCCGAGGGACCTCCTTCTCCTCCATTGTTTGTAACTTATAAGATCCATTCTGATACGCTCCTACCACCCTATAAGGTCCTTCCCAGTTGGGCCCCAGCTTTCCTTGGTTTTCTACCTGGCTCGCCTCGTTCCTCTGGTAAACAAAATCTCCCACCTTGAAGTTCATCTGCCTGACTCTCCGATTGTAATACTATTCCACCTGCGTCTTGTATTTGGCCTCTTGAATGGCAGCATTTTCCCTTCTCTCTTGCAAGAGATCCAAGTTCAAACGTTGTTCCTCCTCATTTTGGTCTTCCCGGAACATCATCGTCCTGTGTGTTGGCATTCCTATTTCCGCTAGAATCACAGCTTTACTTTTGTACGTCAGACTGAACGGGGTTTCTCCAGTGCTTGTTTTGAGAGTCGTCCGGTGGGCCCATAAGACGTTAGGCAGCTCATCAACCCATCCGCTTCTCTCCTGTCCCAATCTTGTTTTTATCCCTGCCATCAAACTCTTGTTAACTCGTTCCACTAATCTGTTGTCTTGCGGATGTGCAACGGTTGTATTCATCTGCTTAATCTTCAACCGTTCGCACCAGCTTTTGAACGGATCATTAACAAATTTGGTTCCGTTATCAGTGACTATGACTCCCGGCAAACCGTACCTGCATACAACATTCTCCCATACGAACTTTATGACATCCTTCCCTGTCATCTTTGCCAGTGGTTTTGCCTCTATTCACTTCGTGAAATAATCAATAGCCACGATGACGTATTTGACTCTTCCTGGTGCTTCCAGAAAAGGCCCTAGCACATCTATTCCCCATTGGTAAAAAGGCCACGGGGCCATGATGGAGGTTAACAATGTTTTGGGGAGCTTCGTAGCCGGAGCATGTATCTGACAGGAGTCGCACTTCCTAATTTCCTCCCTTGCATCCCGGTGCATGGTAGGCCAGTAATACCCTTGCCTCATGAGCTTAACCACCACGGTTCTTGGTCCGGAATGCATTCCACAACATCCCTCATGTACTTCGCGAATTGTGTAATTCGCCTGTAGCGGTCCCACATACCTTATCATTGGTCCCAAGTATGATTTTTTAAAGAGGACTCCCTCCTCCATCACATAATGCGGAATCTTCATTCAGAGACTCCTAGCTTCGTTGGGGTCCTCCGGCCAGATCCCTTCCTGTAGACACTTGACGATTAGTGTCATCCAATTGTCTTCTTCTTCCTCTACTATGGTATTCACCATTTCTTCTTCTCTTGAAGGTTTTTCCAAGACCTCTACCAACACCTTTTTGGTGAGATGATCAAAAGCAACCGATGCTAGTTTACTCAATATGTCCGCCTTTTGATTTTGAGCTCTTGGAATGTTGCAAATCCTGAAGCTCTGGAACCCAGCGATATATTCTTTTGCCTGAGCCAAATACTTCTGCAAGCTTTCTTTGGTGGCTGTGAATTCCCCATTGATATGGCTTGCCACTAGTTTAGAATCTACCCGCACGTTCAAAGTCTTTATTTTGCAATTCGGAGACCGGCCAGCAGAGCCTCGTACTCGGCTTCGTTATTAGTGCTAGGAAAGTTGAGCCGCAAGGCGTAAGTCAATTCCTCCTTTGCCAGACTGATAAGGACCAATCCCGCGCCGGAACCTTTCTTGTTGGATGCATCGTCCGTGTATAATAACCATTCCCCTTCATCCCCTACTTCCATCACATCTTTGCCTTTTTCCTTCCTTTCCGAACATCCAGATTCCAATGGTATTTCTGTAAGGAAATCCGCTAGCACCTGTCCTTTAACCGTGTTTCTAGGAACATAGGTAATGTTGTAGGCTCCTAATTCCACGGCATACTTGGCCAACTTTCCTGAGACCTCCGGCTTGTTCAATATCTGCTTAATGGGTTGATCAGTGATGACCCGGACGGGGTGAGCCTCAAAATATCTCTGTAACCGTCTGGATGTATGCAAGAGACATATAGCCAATTTTTTTATCGAAGCATAGTTTCTCTCCGCGTCATGCAGGGTTCGACTGACATAATGTACCGGCAATTGTCTTCCTTCCCTTTCCACCACCAAAACCGCACTTACTGCTCCCTTTGATGCCGCTAGGTATATGAATGGCTGCTCCTTTGGCTTGGGAGTGGATAAAGAGGGCAATTCTAGTATCAACCTTTTCATCTCCTGAAAGGCCGTTTCGGCCTCCTCTGTCCAACGATATTCGTCCTTGTTTTCCTTGGTGATATTCTTTAATGTGTCGAAGAAGGGCAGAGACCTTTCCGCTTACTTGGACAAAAACCTATTCAAGGCTGCCAAATTTCCACTCAATGATTGCTTTCGTCTTTTGAGGGTTTGCTCTTATGCCTTCTGATGTCACCATGTAACCAAGGAATTTACCTTCCTCCACTCCAAATGAACACTTCCTCGGATTCAACTTCATGTTCACTCTCCGGAGGTTGTCGAAGGTCTCCGCTATGTCTGCTATCATCTCCCGCTCCGTCCGACTCTTTATAACAATATCATCCACATACGCTTCTAGACTTCTTCCTATCCGTGATTGGAACGCGGAGTCCACTAACCGCTGGTATGTTGCCCCAACATTCTTCAAGCCAAACGACATTTTGTTGTAACAATACGTCCCTTGTTCCGTATAAAAGGCCGTCTTCTCCTCAGCGTCCTTATCCATCTGAATCTGGTGATAACCCTTGTAAGCATCCAGGAAGCATTTGTACTTGTATCCCATGACGGATTCTATCTTCCAATCAATCTCCGGCAAGGGGTAATAATCTTTCGGACATGAGGAGTTTAGGTTTTTGAAATCAATGCACATCCTCCAACTTTCGTCACATTTCTTTACCAACACTGGATTAGATATCCACGTCGGGTACCTAACCGGGCGAACTATTTCGGCCTTTACCCATTCCTTCACTTCCCTTGTGACCACCTGGTTTTTCTCTCATGAAAACGTCCTTCTTTTCTGAGCGACCGGTGTGTCTGAAACGTTTACATTGAGAGAATGTTGAATGAGACGCCTAGGTACCCCGGTCATATCTGTTGGCTTCCAAGCGAACACCACTTTGTTCTTTCTCAAGAGCTCGATAAGTTGTTTTCGACACTCCCGGGAAAAGCTAGTTCCTATCGTCACCCGTTGCTCTGGGTATGCTGCGTTAACCAATATGTCTTCCGTTGGTCTTAACTATTCCCGAATGTCCCGGTCCACTACCTCTGCTTTTCCTTCCTGAGGACAACCTTCTCTGGTGTCCTGCCTTCCTTCCAACCTCCTACATTCCATGACTACTGCCCTTTTAGTGACCAAGGTAGCTATTCCTCCTGGCGTGGGGAACTTCATCATAGCGTGAATGGTTGAGGGTAAAGCTCTTAATTCCCTTATACCTGACCTTCCCAATATCACATTGTAAGGTGAGGGTGACCTTACGACCGTGAATTTCATCATGACCGTGTGCTTTTCCTTTCTGCAATTCTGTGTTCTTATATGCTTATTCCGACCGGACATAATTGTCTACCCGAGTCATCATCTCCTTGATGGTCTTTGGTACTTGGTCAGAAAACTTCTTAGCCAAGTCTGGGCACAGATGGGCGCTCATGAATGCCGATATCTTCATGAGTTTCGGGACTCCTGGTATCCTGCTGGCCTCATCGGTCCAGCGTTCTTTAAAATCTGGCAGTGTTTCGTTTGCCTTCCTGGTGATTCTAGTGATTTCTGTGGGGTCTTTCATGTTTTTCTGCCGTAGGGCAAACCTTGTAGCAAACTGTTCCATCAGGTCGTCCCAACTATCAATACTCCCCGGCTCTAGGTTACTGAACCAACCCTACGCAACCCCATACATAGTCTGCTGGAATATTCGGCACCATACCTGCATTGGCCATTCTCTTTGATTTGCTGCTCCTACAAAACGGTTAATGTGATCATCTGGGTCAGCTGACCTACAATATAACTTTAAGTTGGTAGGCATGGTGTATTTGGGGCCGGCGAACTCCACTATCCTTCTTGTTAAAGGCGACCTAGCCACCTCTTTATGGGGTTTACTTAGATCATCCTTAGGGTCTAGCTCAGCATCCTTCCCCAGCTTATCTTCATCATCCCCAAAAGACAACCGGATGGGTTTTATGGCACTGGCCCCTGTCGCGTTATACTTCTTGATGAGAGCTTCTAACTAAGCCACATGGGCTTGTATGTGTTCCGGTATTCCGGGTGGTGGGTTATTTGTTACCCCACTTCCGCCTACTTGTTCCGGTGGAGGAAGGGGTCCGGGTGGTGGTGTTTGTTCCGGACCTGTCATTCAATTCTCTGGTAGAATGAATAGGAGGTCCCACGGATGGCACCAAATATTTGAATCAAATTCCTGCTACCCGGCTTTGTCCGGAGGTTTGAGCTTCTATCAATCGGTCTAGAGGAAAAGGTTAGATCCTTCCTGCGCAATACGCAAACACGCGTTAGCGTCCCCCTGGGTGTTGTCCCGGGACCAAGCTCCGGCGTGAGTATAAGTGGAGGGTAATGAATGTGATAATAAATGTGAAAGTATGTGTAGGTGAAAAATTCAATGCAAAACATTAAATGTGTTGGGGTATTTATACTACCCCAACCTTGTACCTGCATTACTGTTCAGCTACTGTTCAGCAGACCTATGTTACTTACCCGCAGGCCTATAGCCACCCTACCTAGTAGGTGTCAGGCCACGTGGTGGGCAAATCCCGTGAAATCTGCTGACATGGTCGAGTCTTTTATCCGCTGAGCAAAAATATTCCGGATGATAGAGCATGCCGTCCGGACTGCTAAGTCTTCCGGACATCAGGACGTCCGGACACATACGCCAACATATATTCTTCTCAAAAACCTAGTATAAAAACTGCCCATTTCATTATATCCTTCTCAAAAACCTAGCATCTTCTTTCCTTTCACAACTTTATATATTGTTTTATACTATACTTGACATGTACTTTTTCTACATTAGATTTATCTCTTTTTTACCCTTGTAAATTAACATCTCGCTTAAAATTTAAGATACTTTAAATGCAAAGTATTTCATCATGCTCGTAGAAGAAAAGAAGTTAGGTCAGTAAGACTTTGTCGGATCTTGGTGACTCGAACGTTATCTTCATAATTCAAGAATTAGCAAGGTTAAATGTATCTTTAAGTAATCTTCAATTTGAAGTGTCTTCGGATAAAACTAATGTTAACACTTGCTGACCTAGTATCAGCAAACAAATTAACTTATGCTATTTTTATAGCTAAATATATTAGAGACCACTAGGGGTGGAAATGAGCTCGGCTCGTTTTGAGCTTTAAATTTTAATCTCGAGCTCGGCTCGTGGTATGATATATAGGCTCGGGCTCGGCTCGAGCGCGGCTCGTTTATACGATTTGACAAAGAAAAGTTAAAGCTTGGCTCGAGCTCTGGCTCGGCTTGTAATATATCTTTATTGAGCTCGTTAATAAGCTCGAGCTCGGGCTCGTATATATGTTTAAAATTTAAAATATCATAATTCGTTTAGGCTCGTGAGCCCAAACGAGCTTCGTATGTAAAGCTCAGGCTCGAGCTCAATTAATAAACGAGCTACAAATTTGGCTTAAGCTCAGGCTTGAGCTTGTTTAGGCTTGGCTCGTTCGAGATTTTTATCGATCCGATCCCGAGCTTTCTACGAGCGGCTCGGCTCATTTCCACCCCAGACCACCACACTATGAAATTAGCCCAACACAAACACTTTTGACGCGATTTAGTGAGATGTTTGAGCGTTTATATGTCTATAGTAAATTACGTTTAAACCCACAAAATACATATATAGAATCATCATAACTTTCACTCTTAAATTCTAACAAATATTGTTTGTTTCTATAAACTCATCATGTAAACAAAATATTTTCTTTGTAAGTGTAGATCCATTACATGTTTTCGTGCTTCTTCCTAAACAAGAAAATATGAGTGTAATAAATTGAGTGGACATAATTGTATGTTAGTGTGTATGTAGTGCCAATAGATAACAAAAATATTTGTTGACGTTACAAAAATATTTAAAAAAATCAGTTTCATGTATCCATATATGTGTGCACATTCATCTTTTATATTTTCTTTCCACATTTATCTTTCATAGTCTGAATAATCCTTTCTTTTCTTAACAAAATATCGGTATGATCAGTGAGTTGCGGTACTATTTTCAATTTGATTAGTCACATCAACAAAATAGTCATTTTTTGTTTCCAAAAGCTTGACCCGAATCACATACATGAATACATTTCTTCTCCAAACTCATCTTCAATGTAAACATGAAGTTTGATATTTTTATGTGAGACACCGTCTTCAAACAAAACACCGAAAACTAGTATAAGAGAAAAGATCGAGAGAGCTAAAATATATATCTAATTTTATAACTACACATGTGTGACAACATTGCATCAAATGTTACAAGTAATTTAAAATTCAATAAAACACTCACACGCATGTTTAGACATAAAATTCCTTATAATCTCTGAATCATTTTTTTTAAAAAAGGGCAACTATCTATCTCACAATAAATATATCTCACATGTTATAAATAGGACTTGAACTCACAACCATTTTGTTAGAGAGCATCTCACACAACAAATGTACCATTAAGACACAAGCCCTTTGATGTGATTTCTCGTGATGAAATATTTGGCGTGATTCAATTGTCAATGAATTTTCCACCAGATTAAGGGTTAAACCATATTACATCTTTTTAACAAATTGTTGAACGTTTGATTTAAAATGGTCTTAATAAACAAAAAATAAGTTATTGAAGTGATTTTACATTTAGCTTTATATAAGTTATTTGCTTTTTAAATAAGTTATGGCATAAATTTATGCAAAATGCTGAAAAACCAAAATTGGTGCACAAAAAATATTATTTTCTTAAAAAGCCAATTTTTTTATGTGAACTTTCCAAGTATCTTCTAAGTATGTTGAATTTTTAGTGAAATATTCAAGGGTAGAAAAGAGCGGAATAAAGGCAATGCATAATAGTACAGAGAAAGTATGAACATTGGTGTAACTTATATATAATATAAAAAAGGTGTGGGCTTAAGTTCCAAACTTTGTGGCCCGGTATGCATTTGCTAACCCCATACCCGAAAAATAGAATTTGGGGCCCGTCTGTATCCTAATTACTATCTCTCACATCCTTCACCCATTCTTCTCCACCTCCGGCTTTAATCCGACACAGAAACAAACTGTCCGAGCAACCCTTACCCGATCCAAAACCGAAACATCTATAGTGCTTTTGTGAGAGAGTGTACAGTAAAATCTACAAGAAAATATTATTCTAATGTGTGTATAGTGGTTTTGTGAGAGGTTGCACGGCGACATCTAGAGGGACGGATTTTTTTTTATTATAGTTAGTGGTTCTATTATTGCCATCTGTTAGATTGTACCGGAACCCCTTTTTTTCCTAACCACAAATCAACTATTTCTTATGTTTTAAAGTATGTTCTAGATTATTGGATTAGGTCAATTCTTTTCATCATCTGGATCTGCTTTCTTTCATGAGATAAGCCTTCTTACTAGGTCTGGAATCTTTATGCTTTTTTTGGTTAAGTTTTCTTATATTAGAGTTGTAGGTTTACTAGCTATAATCTTAAAGTTGACAAGTTTAATAGCTACCATTTTAGGATTTTAAATTAGGAATATGATAGCCTAAATTAGGAATGTTGGCTTTCCTCTTATCGGTTTTAATATGTGTATGCCACTTACGTGAAGCAATAAATGTTCATAGGATAGGGTAAATTATGCAAGATGCAGTTACATGAAACAATAGGAAAAGTTGCTCAGCTACACATTTAGATTTACTTCAAATTATGATGATTGTTTAAACTTGGATATTTAAAAAGTGTAAAAGCCATTTACTTTAAAAGTTTTTTATACTTCATATCAGCTACTAACATTTTACTTTGTTTCAACCGTTTGCAAACAACTATCTGATTTGTAATTATGATAGTTGTATGAGAAAATTTTAGGGGTTATAACTTTTGTGTTTAGAATAGTTAGGTTCTAGGTTTATTTGTATGACCTTAGGTGTATTGGGATTCCTTGGTTTTCTTTGAATTTGTTGTTGCAATTTTATTGACCTCAAAGTAGTTTCTAACTTTTTATGTGTTTCGTTTGTAGGTTTATCGAGGGCATTATCTTGGCCAGACAACATAATCCGAATTGTAGTTGCAGCCATAAGCTGGTATCTGTTTTTTGCGGCTATGTTTGCAGCCTCGTATCTTGGTTGGGCAGTCACGCTCAGAGTATGAATACAGTCATGGCGGGTGTTTGCCACCGTTGTGGTTGTCGCCCATGATTGTTATTATGTTTGTGCGGCTATGTTTGTTTCCCCGTATCTTGGCTAGCAAGTGACACTTAGAGTGTGATTGCAGCCATAGTGGGTGTTTGCCACTATTTTCATTGCAACCCATAGCTGGTATTTGGTTTTTGAGACTATGTTTGCAGCCCCATATCTTGTCTGGAAAGTCACATGATGAGTGTTTGCAGCCACTATCGTACTATATTCTAAAGTTCGTTCCATACGTCGCGTTATTCTGTTATTTGAAACCTGTTTTGTAAGCGTCATTTGCCAAAATGTGTATTTTGGCATGGTAACCGTGTGGTTGCAGCCATGGCAGGTTTTGGGTACCGCTTTGACAATTACTAAGATTGGTGTAGAAAACTAGAATGGGGGGTTGAATAGTTTTACCGATTTTAATTTAAGTTTCAAAGATTTAGATTCAATCTTATGTGAATTCTTGTGTATGAATAGATAGTACCAAACAATAAATAAAGTAAGTAAAGAATGCAAGTAAAGTAAAGGATATAAAGTAGCGACACAAGTGATTTATAATGGTTCGGCTACATGGACACCTTCATTGCCTTAATCCACGCTCTAAGTACCCCACTCGAGAGTTCAAGAACTATGTCAACAAGCTCCTTCAAATTGGTGGAGAAGCCTCACAACGTCGCTTACACTTTTTCCGGTACAAAGCTAAATACCGAGTTCTTCCACGAGGTAGAACCAAACCTTTACACAACAAATATGTGAAATATTAAATACAAGTTATGCGACTAAAATCTTGTGGATGGACAAATCAATCAAGGACCCTTTGCTTGGATGACTTCTAGAGTAGTATGATCTCGCTTCGTGAAGGACCTAAAATAGAATCACAACAAAAGAGAGAAGAACTACAAGAATGATCAAGTGATCTGAGGTTAGGAGATTGAGATAATATATGAGAGAGTTGTAAGAAGAAGGGTGAGAAACAATGAAGAAATGGCTCACTATTTATAGACAAAATTGTCTTCTGTTCCATGGTTCCGGCGGATCCCTTACCCAAGGGATCCGGCCAGTGCAATTCCAAGGATCCGGCTACTAGGTCAGCTTAGTCCGGATTTTGGGTCGCAAACTGGGTTATGGGTTACGGGTTATGGACCATGCGTCATGGACTTTGGATCATGGATACCCAACAAGATACAATGTACCTAGTCAATGGGTCATGCTTCATGAACTTTGGGTCATGGGTCATGAATAATACCCAACATGATTTCATGCATGATGTCATGCAATGGGTCATGAGTTATGGATTTAGCTCCATGAGTATGGGTTATGGGTCATGGATGTTACCCAACCTATTACATGTTTTATTAGAACACATTATGATTACAACATTTATGTAAATAACCAAATGTATATACTTTGCAAAAAAACATGTATTCTTCTAATTTTACTTATGATAACTTTATATTTATTATTAACAAAACTTAATGAGATCGCTAAATATAAACAAACGTTTTTACAATTTATTTGTATTAACAATCTCCCATTTTTGTTGATGACAAAACATAAAGTTATGGTAACTAAAACTTAATATTAGATATTGGTTTTAAAAGTGTATGTAAGTTTTACTCTTTTCTCCCCCTTTTTGTTGAAACAAAAAGTGAGTAGAGGAAAGAAAGAAATGGTGGAAAAAAATTGATCCACAAAGCACTAACTCCCCCTTGACGGTAGCTCCCGCTAGAATAGGGCGTCAAGTGAGACATAAAAAAAATACCTACAAAAAAAATGTTAGTGATAACATATAATATAACCATGTAGAAGACAAGAGACAAGAGAGAAAGTCAAGGTACGTAAACAAGTCCTTGTAATAAAACATCAAAATGTAGTGGTATATATGTCACATACAATTGTAAAAATAAGAACAAGGGTTTGTTCTTTATAAAGACCCAAAAGAGAAAAATATATATATAAAAAAAATTATTTTCGTTCTTTCCATGCTTGCATAAGGTCTAATGGTGGAAGTTTTGGTGAACAATAATGTTAATGGGAGCAAGAATATGGTTGAGAATAAATAGCATTTCGTCCCTAATTTCTAATGCGAGATCCCTAGTGGATTGGCAATGTTCGCAAAAGAGATGGTGAGGGAGATGTGGGTGGATGTCATCCGGCCAAGTTTGATTATTGGAGTGCGGATTAGGTGGTGGAAATGTTGGTAAGTATGGATCTATCTCCATGATATTGGTGATTGGTGGTGGTACAGAACCTAGATGTTCTTGTAATGTGACGGGTGGTAGGGGTGGTAGATTTTCAAGCTCATTGAAAAGATAATTTAGAGATGTAGGAGGTGTAGAAAAGACTAACTCTTTTGGTTTTATATTTGAGACTAGAGGTGGTGTAGATTTTGATGGTTGAGTTGGAGCGGGTGGTGGACTAGACAAAGGTAGCGGAGAGGTTTTTGAAGTCCTAAGTAATTCCGCTAGAGTGATTTGTGAGTCAATTTGAGAGTCGTTTGGAGAATGTGGTGGTGAGTTTTGAGGAGATGGTGGAGGTGCTACATTGTAGTCGTTTGGTGGTGAGAAAGTTGTTGGTGAGGGGCTATTAGACAAAGGTTTCACCAAGAAACATGGTCGGATACTAATCCGAGCAGTTTTCCTAGCTTTAGGTGGTGGTGGTATTACGGAAGGTGGTAGGATAAAGTTGCGGATTTCCTGAAAAGGGTTGTTTTCACTAGAAAGTTCATCATTGTTTGGAGATCTTTTAAAAGTCATGACGAGATTTGTTTGTGAGGTTGAAGGTGATGGATATGCAAGCACTTTGAAACCTTATTTATAGGATAAGAAATATATTGCAATGAATGCTAAAACCATAAAAATGAACCATAATCTAATGATTAGATATGAATTTAAAGCAAGTGATCATGAGAGCACAAGTATTAAGGAAAATACTCAGTAGTGATAAGATTAAAATGTTGAAATTTGAAAATTTCAAGCCAAAATATTTAAAAGAGGTTATTAATAAAGCTTTTGTTAGCCGGTTCCCACGGATCCGTCCCGTAAGGGATCCGTCATGCGTTAATGTAGGGATCCGGGGAACTGGTGTTTTTAGGTAGAAAAAAATCGTTTTAGAAACGATAGTGCCTAGTGTGTGTGTGTCTATATGAAAACCAAGTGGAGTTGCGGTTATCTCGACTCTTTAAAGAAAAGAAATTACACATAGAAGTGAAAAATACGTATGTATATGTATACGTGAGATAACCCAAAGACTCTTTAATTCATTGTTGCTTTGCTTGAATGTACCCAAAAATACATATTGATTATGTATTCCCATTAGCATTCAATAGACATATGAGATGCAATGAAAAAGGTTTTTACTTTGTATTAACGATGAGTAGAAGAAAAATATTTTTCCTAGACGTGAGCGTTCTTTTTAAGACAAAATGATATGTGGAGAAATATTTGAAAAAATATTTTGAAGAGTTTCTTGAAGAAAAGTACTTTCTAGTTTTATAAGAAATAAATCTCCATATTGTTTGTGAAAATCGTGTGAAATAGAATTCCTATACTCAAAAGAAGAAGAAAAGCACAAGTTTACGTACCTTGTAGAGAAAGAAGTATTTCAAGACGATTGTTCCATAAGACCAAGACCTAGACGGAGTAAGTTGAATTGCTCGCGCTTCAATGGTTTGGCGAGGATGTCGGTTATGTTGTCTTCGGATGACACTTTCTCAATAGAAATGTTCCCTTTTTGAACATAATCTCTTAAGAAGTGATGAAAAATCTCTGTATGTTTGGTACGAGAATGCAACACCGAATTTTTGCTAAGATCTATAGCGCCCTTGTTTTCGCAGAGAATGGCAATATCACTTAGATGAATGTCGTAGTCAACTAACGCTTGTTTCATCCATAGTGCTTGTTGGCATACTTTATCGACGGAGGCATATTCAGCTTTGGTTGTCGAGATAGCTAATGCCGTTTGCTTCTTTGAAAACCAAGATGTTAAGCAACACCCCATAAAGGTGCAAACACCATTTGTACTTTTACGATCAACGTAATCACCTACAATGTCAGAATCTGCATATACAATAGTTTCTACCCCCGTCCCTTTAGGATACCATAATCCTAATTGAGTTGTACCCTTAATATATCTAAAGATTCTTTTGAAGGCTTCTAGGTGTGAAGTTTTAGGGTCTTCTTGAAACCTAGCACAAAGACATACACTAAACATGATATCCGGCTGACTAGCCGTGAGGTAGAGAAGACTACCAATCATGCCACGGTATTTGGTGTTGTCAACAGATTCACCATCTTCATCTTTGGTGAGTTTGGTATCGGAGGACATTGGTGTTCTTATTGGTTTTAACTCATCTAATCCGAATTTCTTTAACATTTCTTTAATGTATTTAGATTGGTTGAAGAAGATACCATCTTCTAATTGTATGATTTGTAGACTGATGCGCGTACGAAGCGCGTTCGGGGTCAAAGGAACTTCCTTTTCTTCGAGCAAGTTTTTCAACCACCTAGGCAGTGAACCTAATCGTTGTAGTGTAGTATTGGGTAAGCCTCGGGGATTGATATCGTTCTCTAGGGGAATAGGAATGCTAGTAAGAAATATATTACGAGAAGGTGGGGGTTAAGGATGATTCATTTTTTTATCATTTTATTGGTTTTTTAGAAAGCTAAGGTAAATATCTCGGGGCAATTGGTTTGGGGGGTGGTACTTTTACCGATTACTTCTACTTATTTAATTATCTAATTACTACGGGTAGCTATGTCTATTTGATGTGTGCTCGTATGATGATTAAAAATGTGTTTACCTAGATACTATTAATCCCTAGTTATCTTTTATTGGTCGGTTGAATTGTCACACCTTATCTTAACGCGTTGTATTCCTAAGGTCATAGGGAATGCGTAGTCCCTAGTTCTTTGAGGTTATCCTTTGGGTTTAGCATACAAAGTCCACAAGCCCTTAAGCTATTTCATTCATAAGCCCCACTCTCACAAAGCATACTCAAGCATTAAACACAACGATTGATGCCTAGTTGCACTCCTAAGCCAATTTACAATTAAGATAAGAAACAACCTAACAATAATCAATAACAAGGTTTCATAGATCTAAGCAAACACACAAGAAATTTAGCTAGACATGGTAAACAAGTTATGCGCGTACAAGGCGCGTTCGGGGTCAAAGGAACTTCCTTTTCGTCGAGCAAGTTTTTCAACACCCTAGGCAGGGAACCTAATCGTTGTAGTGTAGTATTGGGTAAGCCTCGGGGATTGATATCATTCTCTAGGGGAATAGGAATGCTAGTGAGAAGTGTACTACGCTAAGGTTGAGGTTGAGGAAGATTATTTTTTATCTTTTTATATTTTTTTAGAAAGCTAAGGGTAAAATCTTGGGGCTTGGATTTGGGGGGTGGTACTTCAACCGATTACTCTACTATTCTAATTATCTAAACTATGGGTAGTCTATGTCTTTTTGATGTGTGCTCGTATGATGATTAAAAATGTGTCTACCTAGATACTATTACTCCCTAGTTATCTTTTATTGGTGGTTGAATTGTCACGTCCTTATTCTTAACGTGTTGTGTTTTCTAAGGTCGTAGGGTGTGCCTTTTCCCTAACTCTTTGAGACTACCTTAAGGTTATTGCCTACGAAATCCTCTAGATTAATCATAAACTAACTTTAAGGTTATCTTTGGATGTTTAGACTACGAAATCCGCTAAGTGATTCATAAGCTAAGGTTTACAAAGATTACTCAAGAATTTAAACACAACGATGGCTTAATTACACTCCTAAGCCAATTACAATTAAGATAAGAGACAACCAAACAATAATTAATAACTAAGTTTCATAGATCTAAGCAAACATACAAGAAATTTAGCCGGACATGTTAAACATGAAAGCATACACACATTCAATGGAAGACATAATGAAATCAAGGAAGTAAAACACTTATCTTGATGTAAAATAGGGTTTGAGAACCCTAAGATACTGTCCAAGTCAGACTACAAACGTTTAGGGTTTTTACTCAACAAGTCTACCTCCCAAAATTCAGAAAATTCGATTTTTATATATAATTTTACACTTGCGACGGCGTCTCCTTATAGGTGGGACGCCGTCAGATCACCGTCTTTAGGGTTTTCGTCTTGGCCAAGTAATCGTTGGGACAACGTCACGTTGTAGTTGTGATGTCGTCGGGCTTCAGCAGGGACGTCGTCTGATTCTAGATCTAGGCCGTCTGAGATGAAAAGTCTTCGTGACGCCCTTCCTCTTCAAATCCTGACGCCGTCAGGTGTATTTTAGCAAAAAGTCTACTGACCCGTCAGAGATTTTAATTAGTATAGAGGGACGGCGTCGCCCTTTAATTGGGACGCCGTCAGGTGCAATTCCAGCAGCTTGAGTGTCTTCGATCTTGAGTTAGCCATTTTCTTCATATATTCACTCCTTTTCGTCCAAATATGCATCATTCCAACATTTTGCTTCCAAAAGACCTAAAAAGTGAAAAGGAACGAAATTAAGCAGTAACGGATATAAAAGTGGGCGATTAAGGGCTTAAATGACCCCTTAAAAGTGTACGTTTTAAATCCTTATCAACAAGCAAGCATACACACAATCAATCAAAGACATAATGATACTTTAGATTAAAATACTTATCTCAATGTGTAAAATAGGGTTTGGGACCCTAAGATACCGTCCAAATCGGACTACAAACGAATTAGGGTTTTTACTCCAAAAGTCTACCTCCCTAAATGCAGAAAAATCGAATTCTATATATAGATTTACACTTACGACAGCCTCACCTTTGGGATGGGATGCCGTCAGCTCATCGTCATTAGGGTTTCGTCTTGGCCAACTCATCGATGGGACGACGTCACCTTAGAGTTGTGACGCCGTCAGTCTTTAGTTGGGACATTGTCTTGATTCTGGATCTGGGCCGTCTGAGATGAAAAGTCTGAGTGACGCCCTCTTCTTCAAAGCCTGACGCCGCGAGGTTATACGAACAAAAATTCTACTGAGTCGTCTGGTGCATGTTTTGATCAAGTCTTTATATAGGGACGGTGTAGCAACTCGTAAATTTTCATAAGGCAAAATGACTATATTGCCCTTTGACTCTGACTTTTGACTATTTGACTTTTACCAAAACGTAAAAGCAAATACTGTAACTGGTAATTTTCCAAGTTAAATAATTCACTATGGTTCGAATTATTACACTCTGAACATTTTTGTTCACCTTTGGCTATAAATAATTATTTAAAGTTGTTACTTTATTTATTACGAAAGTTTAATTGTATAAACTTTCCTCGCGGTCAACACAAGACTACGATAAGTCTAGGTGTTCAAAATACTCAAATATCACCAATAGTCATATTTTATATGAACTATTGCCACTTTGTTATTTCTACGTAAACATTTTACTCATTACGTAATACGCGTGCTCAAACCTACGTTATTAGGTTTTAACAACATAAACACACCCTATTAGACTTATCACACTTTTAATATACCTAGTTGGAGTATATTGATAAGTTTAGACATTTTTGTAAGTATTACATTTTTACGTTGCCCGGTTTTAAGTTTCGTGACTTAAAAGCTTAACATTAGTAATTACCGGAACCAAACTACACCTCATAAACTAAAACTTATTACAAAAACTACACAATAGCCACCTCATAACATGAGGTGGGCGTTTAATACATGTATCATAGGACACTTGTCCTTAGCTTGTTACTAGTGCCTAATTACTACACCACATATCTTTGATTTTTCATGCTTCACATGGAAGATAAGATAAAATCCTATCATCTTGTTTTCTTCTTTCCTTTGCCGTGACTATAAGCAGCCAACACCATCATAAGTTCAATTTTTACTTGATCTTTCACTCATGTGATAATTATCATAAGTTACTTTAGATGGTTCTTGATTCTTTTCACTTAATCACCTATCAATCTCATCAAAGTCTAGGATTATTATGAAAGATTAACAAGGGTTTGATCAAGAGGTGTAGAGGCTGAAGTAAGAGGTTGATTACAAGATGATATAAAGGTTTATCAAGTTTGGGTAAATATTGAAAACAAAGGTTAAAGACTACATGGGATTAAGTATTGATTTGTAGTTGTTGTTCTTGTAAATCTCTCATCATCACCTTGTAAGATTTATTATTTATTCCTTGTTACTTTCAATAAGGTTGTAATAATTTATATTATTTGATGTAATTTGATATAAGTAGTATATGTAATATGGCTTGATTGATGTTGTACATGAGGTTGAGACCATGAAAACAAGCTAAAATAAGTCGTAGGTAAGTTCTATGAACTTGAATTCTGCAACAGTCCCAAAGATTGACTAAACTGATCATCTCAGTAAACTTTGAGGTTACTTCAATAAGATAGGCTTGTAGAGCTATGTCTTATGGTCGTTTCGCCGGGTGGCGCACCTCATAACTCCTCCCGATGAGTAAATGAGAGCCAAAATGGCAAAACAGGTCAAAATCTGCACACCAGATTCCATTTGAGAAAAGCCCATGGTTCTGGTCATTTCTGGAAGTCGACTCAGTTTTATAACTCAACTTATGGTCGTTTTGGAAGGACTGAATATTCAGCCAAACTTTCTGAAATGAAATATAAGTAATTACTTGTAATTAAACTATTAATATAAGTAAACTTTGGACTTTGGACTTGATTAAGCTTGAGAAGCTGTTAGAGAAAGTAAAAACTAGAACTTGAGCTTTTGAATCACTTAAAAAGGACTTGTGGTTAAAAAGTTATGCCTAGTTAAGTGTTACTAGAGGTAAATATAGTGCTGGAACAAGAAAGCTTGCTGGAACAATTTTAAAACGAGGTTTTGACCTTTTTCTGGTCCAAATCAGCAAAAGTGTAAAACACAAAAGTTTCTCAGAATCACTTTCTCTACAAAAACTCGATAGCACATAAGCAAAAAGTGAACAGAAAATGCTAAAAACTACAAAAACTAAACTGACCTGTTGTTGACTAGAAAACAACCTTAGTGAGAAACTTTGAGTGATATCTTGATTCCTTGAGGCCAAAACAAAGCCAAGGTTAAGCCAAGGTATTGTTTCAAGATATTTTAACTTAGATGCATCCTCAAGAATGTCCTTGATTATAGTTTGACTTAGCCGCACGGCTAATATAAGTTTAATGACCCGAAACTTGTTTTTAAAACTTCGTTCATTGGGTTAGACTTTGCTTGACTTTGACAAACTAAGTAAATGACCATATGCCATGTTAAACTACTTCACGACACACAACTTATATCATCATAAGGGGCTCTATCTAAAGGAGGTACGGACCCCTCCCGGTACGATGCAGCTGAAAAACTGAATATCATCACATAAGTCAATCAATAGTCTTTGACGAAACACGACACATGTTTTATACAACATTTGTCTCGTCAAATACTTCACTTATAAATGACAAGTACAACAATAGTAAGGAATTTCATTATCATAAGAGGCCTCTTCGGAGTGTCGTATTGATGAGTTGTGGATTTACGAATTAAAGTGTCCTGGCTCCTCATACGGTCACTATACGACCTCTTGATTTTGATAGCCCGAACGATGGTACGAGGTTATTTATAAAAGGGCTATAAGCCAAACAACACTTAAGGATACATCAACTTAAGATTTATGTACAACATCATAAGCCAACAAACTACATATACTTGTACACTTATATCGTACACTATACTAAAATGCGAATACTATGCTTTCGTAGGTGATCATTAAAGATCGTGGTCTTGCCATACTCTATTGTTGACATACAATATATCGTTACACTCCGCTGCTGATCACTACAGTGAGTTTCATAGCCCCAGCTTTTGCTTAACTGTTTTATAAACTCTTTGGGAGATATACATGCTACTGCTTTTACTACATGCTAAAATGCTTTATTATGGACAATTACTTGCAAAAATGAATGCCTTGACTGTATTATTGCATGCCTAAGTTGTTTATGCCAAAAGTCCCCAACATCATGGACCACTAATCACTGGGAGTGAGCACAAATATTGTGGATAGGCCTATCGGAATTGACGAACCCGTCTCTGTTATCGGAAATAACAAGGCGCACTATATTTGACATTATCTAGGTAAAGGGCAAAATACCTACCCGGGGCAAGTTATTTATATATATATCATCCGGTGATATATATACAACAGTCGGTCGTGAGTGGCATGAGCTTAGAGCAATAATAACTATCAAGAAGATAATTGTACACATTGCAATTATACTACGAACTATATTGTCCACTACCGTTTTCAAACCTATGAGGTTTCTATCGTTTGTATTGACCGGTTAGGCACTCAAACGCACTATGGGCGTATAACAACGTAGCCCACCGCTTTCCTAAACTTGATATCTTGTGATCAACTGTTTTGCTTACAAACCTATGAACTCACTCAACCTTTGTGTTGACACTTTTTAGCATGTTTATCTCAGGTTCGAAAGAAATTAGCTGGCATGGCATGTGAAGGCGCACGGAAAATATTTTGAAGACGATGCATATATTATCATTCGAAAAACATTACAACTTTTATGTTGTACTTTTTATGATTGTACAAACTTGTGGGACCTCCTTTTGTAAACTCTGATATTTTAATCGAATGATAATTTATTTCAAAACGTCTCATTTAGAGTCGTTTTCTGTAACATGTGCTGTGAACTATGAAGTAATACCCCAGTGACACAATCTTCTGCTGCGATAAATTTGGGGGTGTTACAGACAGTGTCGCCCTTTGATTGGGACGCCGTCAGGTTCTGTTTGAGCAGCTTGAGTGGCTTCAATCTTGACTTTGCCATTTTCTTCATGTATTCGCTCCTTTTCATCCAAATATGCATCATTCTAGCATTTTGCTTCCAAGAGACCTAAAAAGTGAAAAGGAACGAAATTAAGCAGAAACGGATATAGAAATAGTCGATTAAGGGTTTAAATGACCCCCTAAAAGCGTACGTTTTAAATCCTTATCAAATATCTCTACACTTGGTATTTGCTTGTCCTCAAGAAAATGTGCTTTTGGCCAATCAATTTATAAGTTAGGGGGCATGAAGCATATGTTCAAAATAATTCATAACAAGTAAAACTACCGCAATAGTCATAACAAGCACGAAAATTATATACTAGCACCTCGCAAGGGGTGTTTGGATTCTCTCATCTCTCGGGTTTATATGAAATATAATAAATGGAAATGGAAGATAAACACTCATTACCTGGCATAGTACATAGATTACCATAAGCTTGAGACTAGATCAAACCTCCCTCGCTTTGGCGTAAGCACCTAGGAACAACTATCTAAGAGGACTTTGCAAGGGTTGTAACGTTAAGCTTACGGTAGAGAAACAAAGGGTTTTGTTGGATAGGCAATATTTAATGGTGGCAAGTCAAAAATCTTATGTTACAAGCATGAAAAGCGTGGCGTTGCTAAGCCAAGACTCGACTCACTAAACTTTAGATAACTTGAAACAAACAAACATAAATTTAAAGACATAAACATAAAGATAGATGTAGGATGGTAGCCAGTATGTTTTTTCTTCATTTTTTTTTCAACACTCTCTTTTTTCAATTTTTTTTTTTTTTTTTTTTTTTTTTTTTTTTTTTTTTTTTTTGCATACATTTTTATTCTACTATCCTCTACGATAACATCAAACCATAAGGGATTTATAGGAGCATCCCTACACTTGAGTTTTTATTTCTCTAACACTAAATTGACCCAATTTGAAAAGATCAAAACACTTGGAGTATTTAATTATGTAGACAAAGGGAATTTGAATTTATCGTTCCTTCCCGTTACTCCATATAATATTACTTTTACCCATGAGTCCCAATCATCCCAAAACTGTGTACAAAAGATATGATTCGACTTAGCAACCATGCAAGTAACTAGATATTTAAACTAAGGGTTTAGTAATGATAACAATAATGCACTAAAGGTGAGTGCATACAAGGTAGGCTAAGACGATTTGGGTGTACATTTAGGGGTGGATTGTAAACAATGCTCTTCATTGATATTCCGGAAAACCAAAACATCATGAGAACCGCGAAAATGATATGCTCTGAGGGGTTAACTAGGGGTATCGTGTACTAAAGATAAGTACATCGCAAGGGTGTGGGGTAATTACTCAACACCGATGTGGAAGAAGTAATTATAATACAGGTTTCAAACAAGGGTTATCCTAATGCCACTTATCACTTAGTTATTCCTAACTACACAAGTGTAGTCTCACTAGCGATCTCGGAATGCATCACAAAACAAGTTCTAGAATCTATTATACTACCGGTACACTCTCTAAGCATTAAAGATGAATGCTTTTATTCCTAAAGATCTAGGGGCGAACCTCACATTTTTGGGGTGGAATTTGAGTGGTAAACGGTTTTTGTGCTAGTCATATAATTCCTATCCATGAGACGCTTTATTAAGACTAAAGTTTTAGCTCGTACATGTCATAAAAAAATTTAAATTTGGTGCTATAATTTCCCTAACAAATATTTATCATAGTTTATTACACAAATTACCAAGGACAAGACAAATAATCAAGGATAAGAATAGCTTCTAAGTTCCCATTTTATTCTCCCTCCCTACACTTAAATTGAACATTGTCCCCAATGTTCTCCGAAAGTATCAAAGTTATGATAAAGGAAGGTAAGTAAGGAAAAGAAACTAGTACTCCCCTGATTAGCTAGGTAGGATCCGTGTGAAGTTGCGGTTAAATTCTTTTTCAAGAAGAATGTATAAGTGATAAGCTCCATCCAATGTTGTGTTTCTTCTTCTTGCCAAATATAACCTGCACACTTATGAAAACAAACGAAACCTTCACGTAAAATCAGCGGTAAAACTATATATGACACAACTACACTAAGATATAATGCTTGTGGAATAGATGTTTGCAGTTTTTTTGAAAAATTAAGACCTGAGAATTTCTAAAAGTTTATAAGTAGCACAGAAAACGAAAAATTGTATAATTTGTTTCTGCTTAACCTGGCATCATCAGTCTTTAATCCTGACGCCGTCAGGTTGTCATGACTGAAACTGTGCTGCTGCGTTTTTTGGAAATATTCTAGAAAAATTACATCTTTAAAACCTGGAAAAATTCCTGCAAAACATCCATTATGACTCGATACAAGCATTTGACTCTAACAAACACACACACACACACACACACACACACATATATATATATATATATATATATATATATATATATATATATATATATATATATATATATATATATATATATATCAATTTCACTAATTGTAATTCTCATGTTCACGTTCTTCAAAAACGTATGTAATCTTCCCTACACTTATCTTTTGTAAAATACCTTTATATGTAATTAAGACGAGGTTAAAGACAAAATAAAGCATTTTCACAAAATCAAACATGAGAATAAACAACAATGAAAAAGATATATGACACACAAACAAGCAAACAATTAAGCATGGGTTGCCTCCCACGAAGCACTTTTCTTTATTTATGAGTCTTGTAGCTAGACTCGAAGTCGTGCTCCTACGTGACTTCCTTACCGTCATCTTCCTCCTCATGATGATCTATATTGGGGTTTTCCATGGTATAGTTATGCCATATCGTTCATCTTTCTAAGAAGTCATATTCCCCCCCTAATTTGTTCTATATTCCGGTCCTAATTTCAAACAATCCTTATAGAACCCAAAAATCTTATTCATCACATAATCTACTCCTTTCTCCTTATCCTTCTCATTCCTATAGTAGACCGATAGCTTAAGTTCCTTTTCATCATTGGATAGTGATGAGAATTTCTCAATCTTAAATGGCATTTGGTAAGCTGTTTCATCGGTCTCATCCTTGAATCTAACTATTCTTAACGACGGATCATAAGTCATCTTGGTGTTTTCTATGAATGGCTTTCCTAGAACTACATGGGACAAGCTAGGATCTATGGCCGTACTAATATCCTCCACAATCACGAAATCCGTAAGGTACGTGAAGCTACCTACAAAGACGGGGCAATCCCTTAACTCTACCAAGGAAATTACAACTAACTTGAGGATCATCGGGGTCTTGCCTATTTGGGATAGGTTTCTTCATCACCCAATTATAATATGTTCTAGTCATGATGTTTATTGGGGATTTGCGGTCAATGTAGGCCTTTGCCACGAAAAGATGTCCTATGCAACATGGTATGTTAAGATTTCTAGGATTTCCAAAGATGATTTGTGGGTTTCTCCTAATATACATGTGACGAAGGTCGCGTACTAGGTGTGGGTGGCATAAAAGTTCTTCTTCCGTAGGAAACTTATTGAATTATTCTTCACCTACTTCGTCTACTTCGTTGGTCGATTCATCCTTAGGAGTTTCACTAACCTCAAGCATCGTCTTATGGTTCGCTTCGTCACTATTCCTATTTGGTTTCACAAAGGTGATGGTATTGACAAATTGAACATGCTTGGATGTAGATGGATCCCTAGTTTCGAAGTACTTGCTTGGGTCCTTAATCTTAATACCGGAAGCTTCGGGAGAATGAATCGAGATGGCATTAACCTTTTCGGTGGTCTTCCTATCACTATTGGTCATGGCTTTCAAAAGGTTATATATCTTCCTATCCATCTCGGCTTGTTGTTGGTTAAAGCGGTCCGAAAGCTAGGCTAATTGAGCTTCTTGGGATGTAACTAGGTGTTGCATCATCCCTTCTATGCTTTGTTGACTAGGGCCATGAGAATGGGCCCATTGGGAATCGTTAGAGGTGAATTCTTTGGTTTATTCCCAATTATAGTCAGGTTTGCCCCTCCATGCTTCTCGGGCATCGTTGAAGGTCCTAGGTACGGGTGTTGTGGGGAATCTCCCTCCCATTCCATTGCTATAGTACGTGAGGATGCGTAGTCCACGGAAGCTTGTTCGGGGAATCTCGTGCAAGTACGAGTGTCATGGGGACCACTGCATATCTCACACAAGGAAGAGACCTTGTTCACTTGGCGTGAAGATTTAGGATTCTCGTAGGAGCTCATTAGGAATTTGACTTGATCTTCAAGTTTGAACATCCTACGGTTGGAAGTTTGTGAGTCAATGGGAGGCAAGGAGATTCCCTTGACGGTTTTGGGTAACTCACTGCAGTTATTCCAACTTTCGTTGTCATAGAGGGCAAGGTCCTCTATTGTACCCACGATTCTTCCAGGGTAAGTTCACTAAGTTTGCCACCGGCCGCTTGGTCGATGGTTTGCTTAGTTGAGAAGTTGACATGATCGTAAAAGATTTGGACTTGAAGCCAAAGATCGATGCCGTGATGAGGGACTTTATGGATTAAGTCCTTGAATCTAGTCCACGCCTCGTAGAGAGTTTCGCCTTGACGTTGATGGAACATCAAGATGTCATTCCTAAGTTTGGTAGTTCTCCCCGAAGGGAAAAATTGGGCGAGGAAACGAGTGGTGAGATCATCCCAACTTGAGATGGATCCGACGGGAAGTCGCTCAATCCATTTACTAGCTTGGTCCCGTAGAGAGAATTGGAAGAGACGCAAACGCGTGGTCTCCCGTGTGGTAGCATCAAGGTCGATGGAATCAATAATTTTAAAGAATTCCTTGAGATGCTGATTAGGATCTTCGGAACGAAGTCCATGGAATGCACATCCGTTTTGCACCAACCGCATGGTGTCGGATCGCAGGGCCGTAGTTTGAGCTTGAGCGGGGAGCTCAATGGTGTTCCTATAGCCTTGGTGGCTCGGTCTAGAGTATTCACCAAGAGTACGGCCTCTTGGCGGGTCAATTAGTGGTGGGTCGATGGTAAGTGGTTTCTTTGGTGGTGGGTTATCACCTTCCATGATGAAAAGTGATGGGGTTACGAACAAAGTCACGAAGAAGGGGGATAGACTACAAGGAAGCTAAAAATGAGAAAAAATCTTACTTGACAGGAATCAAGCAAGGGAACCTAAACGAGATAGAGATCTAACTAGCTATTCTATTCCCCGGCAGCGGCGCCAAAAACATGATGCGCGTACGAACCGCGTTCGGGTTCAAAGGAACTTCCTTTTCTTTGAGCAAGTTTTTCAACCACCTAGGCAGTGAACCTAATCGTTGTAGTATAGTATTGGGTAAGCCTCGGGGATTGATATCGTTCTCTAGGGGAATAGGAATGCTAGTAAGAAATATATTACGAGAAGATGGGGGTTGAGGATAATTCATTTTTTATCTTTTTATTGGTTTTTTAGAAAGCTAAGGTAAATATCTCGGGGCAATTGGTTTGGGGGTGGTACTTTTATCGATTACTTCTACTTATCTAATTATCTAATTACTACGGGTAGATATGTCTATTTGATGTGTGCTCGTATGATGATTAAAAATGTGTTTACCTAGATACTATTAATCCCTAGTTATCTTTTATTGGTCGGTTGAATTGTCACACCTTATCTTAACGTGTTGTATTCCTAAGGTCGCAGGGAATGTGTAGTCCCTAGTTCTTTGAGGTTATCCTTTAGGTTTAGCATACAAAGTCCGCAATCCCTTAAGCTATTTCATTCATAAGCCTCACTCTCACAAAGCATACTCAAGCATTAAACACAACGATTGATGCCTAGTTGCACTCCTAAGCCAATTTACAATTAAGATAAGAAACAACCTAACAATAATCAATAATTAGGTTTCATAGATCTAATCAAACACATAAGAAATTTAGCTAGACATGGTAAACAAGCAAGCATACATACAATCAATCGAAGACATAATGATACCTTGGATTAAAATACTTATCTCGATGTGTAAAATAGGGTTTGGGGCCCTAAGATACCGTCCAAATTGGACTACAAACGAATTAAGGTTTGTACTCCAAAAGTATACCTCCCTAAATGCAGAAAAATCGAATTCTATATATAGATTTACACTTGTGACGGCGTCAGACGTCGTCAGCTCGCCGTCATTAGGGTTTCGTCTTGGCCAAGTCATCGATGGGACGGCGTCACCTTATAGTTGTGACGCCGTCAGTCTTCAGTTGGGACGTCGTCTTGATTCTGGATCTGGGCCGTCTGAGATGAAAAGTCCGAGTGACGCCCTTCTTCTTCAAAGCATGATGCCATCAGGTTATACGAACAAAAATTCCACTGAGCCATCTGGTGCATGTTTTAATCAAGTCTGTATATAGGGACGGCGTCGCCCTTTGATTAGGACGCCGTCAGATTCTGTTTGAGCAGCTTGAGTGGCTTTGATCTTGACTTTGCCATTTTCTTCATGTATTCGCTCCTTTTTGTTCAAATGTGCTTCATTCCGGCATTTTGCTTCCAAGAGACCTAAAAAGTGAAAAGGAACGAAATTAAGCAGTAACGGATATAAAAGTGGTCGATTAAGGGCTTAAATGACCCCCTAAAAGCGTACGTTTTAAATCCTTATCATAGACCAAGAAAGAAACTTAATTCTCCTATCATACTCATTTCAAACTCATCATGCATGATTTTTGAGAAATCATCACACATGTCTTGACAAGTTGATCCAAATATAATATCGTCCACGTATATTTGAACAATAATTATTTGTGGCTCCTTTTTCTTTGTAAAAAGTGTGTTGTCAACTAACCCCATGGTATAGTTGTTTTTAATTAAAAATGCTTTGAGTCTATCATACCAAGCCTTTGGGGCTTGTTTAAGACCATAGAGAGCTTTCTTTAGTTTGTACACATGATTAGGTTTTTCAAAATCGACAAAACCCGGAGTTTGAGATACATAAACTTCTTCATTTATAAAGCCATTAAGAAAATCACTTTTGACGTCCATTTGAAAGAGTTTAAGATCATGAGCACAAGCATACGCAAGAAGGGTTCTTATAGACTCTAATCTAGCTGCGGGAGCATAGGTCACATCAAAGTATTTTCCTTTTTGTTGGTTGTATCCTTGAGCAACAAGTCTAGCTTTATTTCTAGACACGACATCGTTTACATCTAATTTGTTTTTATACACCCATTTTGTTCCAATTATTGTTTGGTTTTTAGGTGGAGGGACAAGTGTCCAAACTTTGTTAGAAACAATTTGATTTAATTCCTCTTGCGTAGCCATAACCCAACTTTCATCTTTTATAGCTTCTTGAGTGTTTTTAGGTTCTATAGTTTACACGAAACAAAAGAGACTACTTTGATTTTGAACTTGAGACCTTAGAGTTCTTTCATTTAATTTTCATATGACCTTTTCTACAGGATGATCTTTAGACTCTTTAACATTGATAATTTCATTGTTTAATATTCCATCTTCCTTGTTTACTTTTTGTTTCATTTCTAAGACTTCACTTTCGATTAACTCGTCGTCGACGAAAGGTAAAGAGGTTTTAGTTGGACTCTCGTCAAATTTGACATTTAAAGATTCTTCAACTTTCATGGTTTCTTTATTTAGTATTACGTATGCTTTACTATTAGGAGAATATCCTAAGAAAATACCTTCAGTTGATTTTGGGTCAAATTTGGTTAAGTAGTCTTTTGTATTAAGTATAAAACATTTACTACCAAACACTCGAAAGTGTTCCAATGAAGGCTTTTTGTCTCGTAACAACTCGTATGGAGTTTTTCCTAAGAATGGTATAATTAAGACTCGATTTAGAATATAGGTTGATGTGTCGACGGCATTGCACCAAAATTTTTGAGGAATAGATTGCTCATTAATCATGGTGTGACTCATTTCTTGTAGGGTTCAATTTTTCCTTTCAACTACCCCATTTGATTGTGGAGTGCGAGGAGCCGAGAAATTGTGAGTAATACCATTCGCATCACAAAAAGCTCCGAATAGCACTTCATTATCAAATTCACGGCCATGATCCATTCAGATCGACACAATAGGACTTCCTAGTTGTCTTTGGATTTTTCTACTTAAGATTTCGAAGTGATCAAAAGTTTTAGTTTTATTCTTTAAAAATTTAGTCCATGTATAACTAGAGTAATCGTCCACTATAACCAAGGTATAGAAGTTACCTCCGTAACTTTGGATAGCAGACGGACCAAATAAATCCATATGTAGTAATTTTAGATATTTTGATGTAGAAACCATATTTTTAGCTTTAGGACTAGCATGGACTTGTTTTCCGATATTCCAAGCATCACATAAATGATGTTCGTATTTTAGTTTAGGTAGGTTTCTTACAAGCTCTTTGGATGATAGCGATTGAAGAAGTCGCATATTGGCGTGACCCAATCCTCGATGCCATAAGGTCGAAGTATCATCCATAGAGGTGAGACAAAGTTTGTTTTTTGGTTCGTTTCCGATTTTAATAATGTAGACACCATGTTTTCTAATACCTCTTCCTATAGTAATACCATTTTTCAAGATTTGACTATCGGTTTCGCTAAAGAGAACGTTGAACTTTTTATCACATATTTGACCTATACTTAATAGATTAAAGCTTAGGTTTTCTATGTGACATACGTTAATAGTTAAGGATTTGTGAGAGATTGTACCTTTTTCGATGATTTTGCTTTTACTATTGCCGAACACCACATTTCCTCCGTTAAAGGATTCGTATGTGGAGAACAACGTTTTATTACTGGTCATATGCCTTGTGCACCCGCTATCCTTGATCCATTCGTCTGGATCCAAGTCAACCTTTAGGCACACCTCGTCGGAGTCATTGCCATAAGACAAATTTCTTCCTTCTCTTCTTCACTCATTCCCCATGATCCGCTTACGAACGCCTTTTGTTCGTCGCGTTTGGGACATTCACCAATGAAGTGATTTGGATCCCCGCATTTAAAACATTTGCGCTCATCCTTCACTTTCTTGTCGTCTTTGCTTTTCCAAAATCCTTTCTTGTCATCATAGGGCTGCTTGACATATCTTCCTTTTCTTCAAAAGAATTTCTTGAAATCTCGTACCGCCATTGCATACTCCTCGTCTTCACTCTCCGAGGATGAGGTTTCTTCATCACTAGAGACTTTCTTGGCTTTTAAATCAAGAGATTTATGTTTCTCTTTCTTTTCCTTCGAGGCCTCGGAGTCTTTAGCGAATACGAGCTCATAGACTTTTAGGTTGCCTATGAGTTCATCGAGAGTGAGGATCGACAAATCTTTGGATTCTTCAACGGTTGTTACCTTCGGTCTCCACTTTGATGGAAGCGCCCTTAGAAATCTCCTGACATGATTACGACTAGAAATAGACTCATCAAGTGCTTGTAATGAAATAATAATAGTATTAAAACTAGCAAATGAATTATCAATACTATCATCATCCAATATTGAAAATTATTCATCTTGTTGAACAAATAAATCAATTATGTTATTTTTCACTTGTTGGTTTTCTTGGTGTGTTACAACCAAAGAATTCTAAATTTCTTTAGCGTTTTTATGCATTTTCAAATTCCTTTTTGGGTAAGGCATTGTATAAAACCATTTTTGCCTCACTATTTTTGGAAAACCTTTTTTTTTGGTCGTCAGTGAGACGATCATGAGAAATAGTTTCTTCTTTACCGGTTTTATCATCTTTTACGGTTGCTTGAAAATCACCTTCAACAATAATATAACAAAGATCTATATCTTTTTATTTCACATAAGTTTCAAATCTATTTTTTCAATAAATAAAACTATTAGTTTTAAGTAGTGGAGGTCGTTGCATGGATTGCCCTTCTTTATAGTTTTCACAATCCATTTTAATCGAAAAGTTTTAAAATACAATTTACTTTAAAACTTTTTGAAAACCTTGCTCTGGATTCCAATTGTGGATGAATAGATAGTACCAAACAATAAGTAAAGTAAGTAAAGAATGCGAGTAAAGTAAAGGATACAAAGTAGCGACACAAGTGATTTATAGTGGTTCGGCTATAATGACACCTTCCTTGCCATACTCCACTCCTTGAGTACCCTACTAGAGAGTTCAAGCACTATGTCAACAACCTCCTTCAAATTGGCGGAGAAGCCTCACAACTTTGCTTACACTTTTTCCGGTACAAAGCTAAATACCGAGTTCTTTCACGAGGTAAAACCAAATCTTTACACAACTGTTACACAACAAATATGTGAAATATGAAATACAATATATGCTACTAAAATCTTGTGGATGAACAAATCAATCAAGGACCCTTTGCTTGGATAACTTGTAGAGTAGTGTGATATCGCCTTCGTGAAGGGCCTAAAAGAGATCACAACAAAAGAAAGAAGAACTACAAGAATGATCAAGTGATCTGAGGTTAGGAGAGTGAGATAATATATGAGAGAATTGTAAGAAGAAGGGTGAGAAACAATGAAGAAATGGCTCACTATTTATAGGCAAAATTTCCTTCTGTTCCACGGTTCTGGCGAATCCCTTACCCAAGGGATCCAGCCAGTGAAATTCCAAGGATCCGGCTACTAGGTCAGCTTAGTCCGGATTTTGGGTTGCAAACCGGGTTATGGGTTATGGGTTATGGACCATGGGTCATGGACTTTGGATCATGATACCCAACAAGATACAATGTACCTAGTCGATGGGTCATGGGTCATGGACTTTCGGTCATGGGTCATGAATAATACCCAACATGATTTCATGCATGATGTCATGCAATGGGTCATGGGTTATGGATTTAGCTCCATGGGTATGAATTATGAGTCATGGCTATTACCCAACCTATTACATGTTTCATTACAACACATTATTATTACAACATTTATATAAATAACCAAGTGTATATACTTTGTAAAACAACATGTATTCTTATAATTTTACTTATGATAACTTTATATTTGTTATCAACAAAACTTAACGAGATCGCTAAATATAAACAAACGTTTTTACAGTTTATTTGTATTAACAATTGAGTTTGGTAGAGGGTCGGTTATTGAGCGGAAGTTGAGAAGTGGATGGAATGGCCTGGGCCGGCTACCCCGCTTATTATACGATATTGATTTCAAGAGGCTATGATGAGTCTACGGGGTAAAGGGATTAAATCTGAGATGGTCCACATCTTGGTGTGGCAAGTTACTAGACTTGCAACCGTGGTGGACATGTCTTCTTTTTTCAATCTGTTAGATATTGGTTTTCATAAACACATCACATAACACAATATGGTTCGAATAGTTTAAGGTTCTAGAGAGAGAAAGTGGAAGTTGGGAGCCTTTCTAGAGAGAGAAAGTAAACAAAAGAAAGAAAGGTTAGATTAAGTGAAAGGTCCAACCCTCTACCTTGGGAGGTAGAGGGTATTTATAGTTTTGCATAATACGCCCTCTGTCGGGCTGTGGATCAGGCATACAGTGGGTAAAGACACGTCCGTCATCCACGGTGTTGCTCTAACTAACTAACTAACTAATAAATAACGTAATGTCTACGAGCTAACATATGATAGACTAGAGTTGGGGTGACCAATACTTCAACATGGATTTTCTAAATCCTAACAATCTCCCCCTAAGGGAGGTCACCCCATGAATTACATTGTGTATCCTAGCATTCTATTTTTAACTTCATGCTCGAGCTCGTAGACTTTAATTCTTCAATTTCCGCAATCTTTGTGCATTAGCAATGATTCTTCAAAGTTCGATTACTTTGTACTTTCAGTGGAGGTCTTTGAACTGATCCACGTCTTGATGATCTTCGAGCTTTCATTGAGATCATCAGCCACAGTAAATCTCTGGATCACCCTTTATTGTGTTGCCTTTATGTGATGTTGTGACTTTTGGACCGACATGCTCACACTTTCTGGATCATGACATCTTTCCATCAGAGTAGCGGAAGCATCTTTGTATATGTTTGATTGTCATGATTTTCTTCAATTAAGTGTGAATGTTGTGACCATGCGGTACGTGAATTGACTTCTCAATATCGATCAGCTGCAACCGTCCAATATTCCTGCAAACAACAGTTAGCACTAAAACACACGAAAGTGTCTTTGTTCACTTTCGTTGAATACAGTTGCAAGAACTACGGTTCCCGTTGATCAGCATACAAATACGCCTATGATCGGTAGAATTCCGAAGAATCTCCTTGACAGGGTTTCGCAGCTTGATCTAGCCGTTCTCAAACCGGAGCGTCCCAAAGTAGACAACACTGAGTGAGTGAACCAGCGAATTGAGATTCATTGATTGATAAAAATTTGATTTGAAAACAATCGCGTATTGCTTAGAAGAAAGAGTTTTGCAATACGACGAAGGTTTTATGAGAAATATCAATTTTAAATCATAAATACTTTTTGTATTTGAAAAGAGTACACATTCGATGTGCTAGAGAAAATAAGAGATTCGCACATCGAACGGTTTTTTCAAAAGTATTTTTTCAATCAGAGATACTTTTTTGTGTTTGAAAACATGAATACACATTCGATGTGCTAGAGAAAAGAAGATTTGCACATCGAACGGTTTTTCCAAAAGTATTCTGTTAAAACTTTTGTATCAAATATAGTATAAACCATTGCATTTGCTAATCTCGACGCGAGGATGCATTTAACGCATTTCGCAAGATTAATGGTTCATTATAAATCAAGTTTCACCATTATTAGTCCGGTTGCTTTTTCTTGATCAAGCGTGTCATAATATGTAAAGTGTTAAATATAGTTTATGACTATATGAAAGACCAAGTATGCATCACAAACATAGACATCAACCACATAGAAAATAAATAATGTAATGCAAGAATAAACGTAAAGCGATAAGTAAAAGGATAGACAAACCAACATGAGGATTTATAGTGGTTCGGCTACAAGGACACCTTCCTTTCCCTACTCCACTCCCAGAGTCACCTACTCGAGAGTTCATAAACACTACACCAATCTCCTTATGGCGGAGAAGCCTTCACAACGTCGCTTACACCTTTTTCCGGTACAAAGCTAAATACCTAGTTCTTTCACACCAAGGCGAACCAGACCTAAGACAATGTCGCCTACCCTTTATACGGTGCTAGGCTAACCACCAAGTTCTTTCACTCCAAGGAGAACTAATCCTATCACAACGTCGCCTACCCTTTATTAGGTACTAGGCTAAGCACATAGTTCCATTACTATGGAGGAACTACTACCCATCACAACACAACACCTAATCTTAAGGAGATCCACTCCTTATTACAACACCATCAAGGATATCACTATCCTTGGATCTAATACTACTCTATCTTGTACATGGAAACACACCATATCGAATGTACACCCTAGGCATATTTCACTAATGCCATTGACACGGATCTTCGGCACTCTTCACTAATGCCTTTGACACATCTATGACACCCGTTATGTTTTGTGGCCCAACATAACAAACCTTGTGTTTTATGGCACAAACACATAAACCATCTAGTCTAGTCATAGATACAAGAATATGATACTAGACATTATCCAAGACAATGTGCATAATGGATATGCAATCCTAAACTAAACATCAAGAACCCAAAGCATGAGGTAGTTAGTTTTCTATGAATGAAGATGACAAGTTTCCCAAGCTTGTTGTAGAAGATCTTCATGAGCTTGTATCTTGTGATGGGTGATCACTTCAGTAGGTAAGGGAGCAAGATCTCTAAGCTTGCTTTAAAGGATTACTTTGGGAGTATGCTTACAACAAATGAGAGTTAGAAGCATTATGATCATATGAGATGAGGGTGGTTTACATGTTTCCTAATGATCTAAATATCCTAGAAATGGTGGAGAGAAACTATGTGTGAAGGTGTGAAGAAATGATAAGAAGTGGCTTGCTATTTATAGGCAAAAAGACCAAAACCATGTTATGCCCCAAGGATCCCTTCTGGAGGGATCCGGCCCTTGTAATTCCAGGGATCTGTGGGCACTTTGAGGGATCCGTAGGACGCTCCCTTTTGCCCATGGTTTTTGGGTCATGGGTCATGGGTTATGGGTTGGTCCATGGGTATTCCTTTAGATACAATGTATCTAATGAGAACAATGTA
Source organism: Chrysanthemum makinoi (assembly GCA_910596185.1). Taxonomy (NCBI): domain Eukaryota; kingdom Viridiplantae; phylum Streptophyta; class Magnoliopsida; order Asterales; family Asteraceae; genus Chrysanthemum; species Chrysanthemum makinoi. The sequence continues at coordinate 117,636,653 of OU343222.1, read as the reverse complement.
TCTAGTCTTATGGGTATGGGTCAATACCATGGGTCATGGATATTATCCATATATGACTTATGCATGATGTCATGCAAATGGGTATGGGTCATGGACTTTGGGTTTTACCCAACTACATTCAATGTATTTGGTCAATGGGTCAAATACTTAAGTTTCTACCCATTTATATTACCCATTATAATACATACTAGTTATGTATATATTTACCCAATATTTAAACACTAGTTGTTATACATAAACTATTTAACTAAACATGTTTATCGGTTTGTTGGGGGTTTGAACATAATGCAACATAACAAACATGTACGAACCTGTGTTGTAGCATACAAGGACTTGAGTCGTCGAGAGGTGTTGAGAGTATGTTGAGACAAGATTTAACTACAAGGAACTTATACATTTTACGTTATGTATTACAAGTTACATGTTTGTCATCAACAAAACAAATGAGAATGTATAGATTAAATATCGTAATATTTGCACTAACAATCTCCCCCTTTTTGATGATGACAAAATATATGTAAACGTAATAGATAGGTAAAATGTCAAAGTTACTTGTGTCCGTACTTCCTATACATTACCTTCTTCGTTTACACTTTTCTCCCCCTTTTGTCGAAACAAAAAGGGTGTATCCTTTAAACTTAATTTCTCCCAAGAATGGCGAGTTTGCATCATCCCTAGTGAAGTAAAATAAATACACCTTATTGCTCCAATTGGCACACCACGCCAATACCTTCAACACGAAACACTAATGACGAAGCTTAGCAACTCATGACCTTGAGCTTGCACGTCTTCAAAAGGTGGTGATCTCGCCTTTAAGAAGAACCTTTTGTTGAAACACAAATGAATTTTGAAGAATGAAAGTGTGTATGCTCCCCCTTGTCTGTTGCTCCCCCTTGTTAAGGGCGTCAAGTATTTTAGGAAGGCTAAGACGAAATTGTTGCAAAATTTGCAATGTTATTGCTTTGACGAAAAACTCCCCTTTATTGAGAGCGTCAAGTTCTCCTAGTATGTTTTGAAAATCTACAAAATAAAAAGTTAGTGCAAAATTATATTCGTCCTTGGACGAGTAAGTCATATGATGCACTTTATAAATGCTCGACGGAAGCTCCCCTAGCTCGAGGGCGTCAAGAAGAACCTACAAAAAAAAATTAGTGTTAAAAAGAGAATGATCCTACTACTTGCATCATCATGGTTGGTTTAGAGGTTGTAAGGTTTGTTCAAGTTAAGAAAAAAATGTGCTTAGGGATGAGACGCATTTCATTACGAAATTCACTTGGCTTTTGACAACATAGATGTTTGTGAAGGATGGTTGAGCAACCATGAATTGTAGTGGTAGTGAGACACTTGTAGGATGTGGTTGACACAAGTAGCTTGTGGTTTGAGGTTTTGGTTGACACAAGTAGGATGTGGTAGAACATGAGACATACTTCATCACGTAGTTCATGAACTAGACCTTGGACACGGTGATAGTGATAGAAATCATCATTATGACTTAGAGGTATGGAAGTTGTGGTAGAGGTGATGAAAGGTATCAAGGTGAATCTTTGACTTGGTTGATGACTCAATAGAGGTGGTAGACATTATGACTTTGTGAGTGGTGATAAAAGTGGAGTAAGATGGTTAGGATGATGCAAGATTAGGAATATATAAAAGAAATGTTCGAATGAGCACAACTTGACTTGATGGTGAAATCGACCATTGTCATCATATAGGAATCCAAAAGAGTTAGTACAAAAGGAAAACATTTATACAAATGGATAAATTGTTCACATAAAATCATGAAACGAAAAGAAAGAACACGTATAGAATCATATAAATGCAACTCATTTATAAACATATACGAAAATGATAATCCTAAGTGTTGAATAAGTGCTTGTGTGGAAAAAGGAAACTTGAAATGATTATCTAAAGAGATAATGTACCTACTATTCCACGGTTCCTCCGGTTCACTCATTAGAGGGATCCTGCTAGCTTAAGTCTAGGGATCCGGTTAACATATGAGGTGAAAATGAGGTGATTGGGTTCTAGCAAGGTCTAGCACCTACATATCCTAAGTTACTTAGTATATTAAGTGTCTTATATGAAGATGGACTTAAGTGATCGTTTTAGCTAGAGTTGACATGAATCTGTCACCCGGATCCCACGGTTCCCTCCAATGAGGGATCCGTCTAGGCTAATCCTAGGGATCTGGCTCTCAGCAGCTAGGAAAGAATAAAAATGATGTTTGTAAGGTCTAACGCCTATACCTCCTTGAGTGTTTCAGTCTTCCTAAATGTCTTAAATGAAAGAGTACTTAAATGATCAAGAGCAATGAGTGATGGTAGCTAATGATTGCCTTTTATGGAAAGAAATGGGGCTTTATGAGCACCAGTGGATGATCAAAGATGACACTAAGAAATTTGAGAGTGTCAAGTGGTGTTAAATGATCCTAGAGATCAGATGATGACTTAAGAGACATTTGGAAAATTCCTTAAAAATCTTAAGAAATTAAAAACTAGTTTTTGGCCTATTTTGAGGTAAAGATGACTAAAATCAATTTGCTAAAATTGAGAGAAATATCAAACTAAGTGTTTTGAGATGAGAGGAACAATGTGTAAACATTGGAGCTGAAAGATGGTGAGTTTTGAAGTAATGATAAATCAAAAATACTTTGAATGTGATCCTAAATCATCCATGATTGAATGTGAGATCAACTAAGCCTAAGGAAAGTTTAAGTGATCCTAATTGATAACATCAAATAGTCCTGAATATTAAGTGTCAATTTCCCCCGTTAATGCTCGTTATTTATATCATTTATATGGATTTACGCTTGTTTTCCATTATTTTACACTTTCAGGTAAATTGCGAGCATTGGAGCTAAAGAGACGCGGAAATGGAAATGTTACTAAGGATTTATCACAATATGCTTATTTTGAAGAGATTACGGCGTAACTCGTCTCTCACATTACGCCGTAACTATTGCGTGACCCTGAAGTCCAACTCATCAAGAGATTACGGCGTAACTCCTTCCAAATATTACGACGTAACTCCATTAGGTCAAAAGAGGTTCCACGCCGCTGATACTTACGCCGTAACTACTGCATCACTTATGACGTAACCAGGTTTATTGAAGACTACGGCGTAACCACTTATAAGGTTACGCCGTAACTAGCAGATCTAGTGCTTTTACTACGGAATAGAAGGTTACGGCGTAACTCATCTATTGGTTACGCCGTAACCCAGACCTGGCCTATAAATACCCCACGAATTCCAGCATTTCTAATCATCCCATTCCACACACAATACTCTGAAAATGTGGGAAAATACTCAAGGAAGGTCTAGGGAAGCATACGGAGCTGTTTCCAAGGGAGAAGTCACACCATTACGATAAGCTTTAGCGTTTATTATTTCTTTTACTTTCAATTCATGTATTTCGTACCTTTGACTATTGAATTGATGTGCATGATTAATATGAATCTAAGCACCCTTTGGTGCTAGCCTAGTTATGATTCCTTAATTTTTTTTGTTTACGTTTACCTTTACTTCCGTACAATTATTTCTAAGTGTATGCATGCATAGTTCTTTGGTAGTCACCCCTGGTTCGGTAGTTTTGAATGGCGGTAGAGGCCAATTGCCTAGGATATATGATCAACTGACCCTAGGTGAGCTGACTGAGACGGGAAGGGTAAGATATGACCAACTGACGACCCTTTCTACTTGTGCGATTTGACCAACTGATCACCTATCGTTTGGATGAACTTAAGAATTAGGGGTGTGTGTCTAAGTTCCTAACGGTGGGCACTCACTATTTAGAATCTAGCATGTAGCGGTACTTAATGACTCGACTTAGGGGACCAGGAACAACAGGACTTATGACGGGGCACCTGATTTCTCCTGTGGTGGTATCTTTGCTGATAGGTTAGGGTGAATTGACCAAATCTTGTCCTCTCGAATTTGACCCCACCTGAAGTAATTGGAAGTAAGTAGACGTAAACATTACTAGCTAGGAGGATTAACTAGGTTAGTACCACTATTCCTCTATTGATTTCCCTTCTACCATTTAATTGCTTTTATATTCTGCATTCGTAGTTTAATTAATTAAAACCCTATCAAACCATTTATATTATGTGACAATTAGACTTAGTAATTATCCGACACACATAGCTCTTGGGACGACCTCGGCTTTACCATTTACTACACTACACACGACCGGGTACACTACCCGTTAGTGCATTAGGGTAGACCATAGGTATAGCGAGACACTATAAATATTAAGACCTGGTCAGTAAAACCTGCATCATGTTTTTGGCGCCGTTGCCGGGGAGCTATATTAGGATTTCATATTAAGTCTATTTTTAATTTTCTTTCTGATAATGTCAGGATACAAGACTCGTAGCTCTAGGCCCTTTCTGGCTACCCCATTTATTGACCCGGAGAAGCAATTTCGGAAAAAGAGGATCTATTCTCCGGTTCCTACTCACAACATCTTCTCATTTTACGAATCGACCGGTCGGACACGAACCGAAGTCATCAATGAAAATAATATCAATGACCTTACCATGGAGCAATATTTGGACCGACCTAACGATAACTGCCAACGAAGCTTCACTAAGGATTCTCTGCCCAAAAATACTCCATCCGGATCATATTATTCGGAGTTACATAAGCTTGAGTCCCCTGGAGACAAAGATGAGGACGTTCAGGATCACGTAGATGAAGTTCTTCACTTATCCTCCCTTTTCAACGTCAGGGGTACTCCTAGTTACTCAGTAACTGCAAAGATTTTTCCTATGACTCTCACTTGAACAGCTAAGAGATGGTATAACAAACTTCCTAGTGAAAGTAAAGAAGCATGGGGAAAACTAAGAAAGGAGTTCGTCCAGCAATTTTGCCCCCTTCTAAAATGGCTAGGCTTCTTGGAAGAATCTATCAATTCGTGAAGATTGGTGAAGAAACATTGTACCAAGCATGGGAAAGATTCAATGAGCTTCTCTATCGTTGCCCTACTCATGATTTAAACAAACATCAGATCGTATACTTTTTCTATCGAGGGATTAATGCGCAAACACGAGAACTCCTTGATTCACCAAGACCCATTCCTAGCATGACTCCTGATCAGGCCTTGGAATGTATTCAGCGGATTTCTAAACATTGCTACAAGTGGCACATGGATACTGGATATGGACCTAGAGATAACTTCGATCATAAAGTAATGAAGACTATAACAAAACAAGAATACAATTACGAGGAAATTTTCGAAAAACATAGATTGGAAAGAGAAGCTGAAGCATGTAGGATTGAAAAAGTTAATAGTGTATTTGAGACCGATTCCAGAAGCAATATTGAGAAAAAGATTCTCGACCACATCAAAGAATCAAGAGAGCACGACGATAGGATTGAAAAGATGATGAGATCATTCGTGGATAATACAGTCTCTTCTATTAAAATTCACGACGATAGGATAAAAAGATTAGAGGAAAGTGTCAGTTCTTGTTCAGAAGCCATCTCTGATTACCTAGCAGCTCGGGAGGAAGAAGTTGTCCACACTCTAGAAACTATCCTCGAAGAACCCTTGACCTTTTCAGAAAAGGTTAAGCGACGAATCAGCATGGAGAAACAATCATTTTTGAACCAAAATCTGCTGGTGAACCCTCCCAATGATGCTACACTGGAATTAAATGGTGATGAGACTATTCGCCTCAACGAAAGATGCTCAGCGGTTTTGCGGAACGAGTTACCACAAAAGGAAAAATATCCAGGATGTTTTACTCTCCCTTGCTATATCGGGAGCCTGAACTTATGTAATGCCCTGGCTGATCTTGGAGCTAGTATTAGTATAATGCCTCGTTCGATGTTTTTGCGTATGGGAATTGGCAACTTAAAACTGGCCAAGATGAAAATTGAAATGGCCGATCGATCCATGCAATCGCCATTAGGAATTGTTGAAAATGTATTAGTGAAGATAAAGAGATTCCTTTTTCTAGTAGATTTTGTGATTCTTGATATCCCGGAAGACAACAGGATACCTGTCACTTTAGGAAGACCCATGCTTGCTACTGCTCACACTAAAGTAGATGTCTTTGCCGGTAAATTGACTCTGGAGGCTAATGGAGAGGTCGCCACATTCGGACCTAATGAACATTTGTCCACCCCGGAGAAGGTGTGTGCTATTGACCAAGTGGGGGATTTTGGTGAAGCCCTTGAAAAGTTTCTTAGCGACCCCCCGGATCCTGGAGAGATTGACTTAGGGAAAGATTTTGATGTTTTCGTGAATTTTGAGGAAGAAGATAACGTAGGATTAAGTGCTGAAGACCTTTGTAGTGATGTCGAGTTGACCCATTGGCAAGACAACTCTGAAAAAACATTCTTGCAATCGAACCAACCGCAATTTTATGAGATGGGGGCACGAATCCATTATAGGAATCCCTATTATCTGAAGATCTCATGCAAAATTGGATTCATTGACTTTCACCCTTTATCGAACGATTCCCATCAATATTATCTCTAATGAATGCTACAACCAGGTTATGGAAAAGGAGATTGATTAAAAAGGAAACAACTTCCTCGGGATAGCAACAAACATAGGAGTTTTTGTAGGAACACACTCGTTTCTAGTCGACTTTGTGGTTTTGGAAGATGTTAGCGAATTCGTGGTAGATGGGCTGACTAGGGTGATTTTCGGAAAACCCTTTAAAGAAATATCTGGGCTTGATAAAAACGTGAAGGAAGGACTGGTTTGGCTAAAGATTGGCGATGATAAAACTATTTTCAAAATGCCAAGGACTGTCAAAAACTTTAAAAATTGGACTAAAAGACAGTTGAGTTATGCTAGACCCCTGCTTGGTATTAGTGAAGAAGATAAAGCCAAAGGTTTTGATCACCCCTACCAAAAGATCAAATTTTTTTACTTAGGGTGTTTAGAACTTGGAGATGGATACAAACGGGATGAGAATTTGATCAAGTGGCTTCAACATGGAGATCGCCCAGTCCACGAAGTAATAGACAAACACTGGTAGCCCACGGCTCTGAGTCTAACTTAAAGACTCGTTAATAAAGAAAAGTGCTCTTTCGGGAGACAACCCGAATTATCCCTTTCTTTTGTTTTTATTTCCTTTCTGTTGGGTTTTGTGTTTTCTAATCGTTTTTGCAGGAGACAATGAAGTAATTACTGCTGCAGTTGCTGATCTGAACAGAGTTACGGTGTAACTCATCTTGGTGATTACGCCGTAACCAACATTTTAGTAGCAGAATTCTTGACGCATTACCAACTACGGCGTAATACCATCTCAGTGTTTACGCCGTAACCATTCGCTTCTCAGCTCATACCAGGTTTTGCAAGTTACGGCGTAACTCTCTTATTGGAGTTACGACGTAACTCTCCTCTGCTTTAATTCTTTCATTTTAAAACACAGTAACCTTGTATTAGTTTTTAAATGAACTTTGTGGGTGTGTTCCCTGTAAACCCTCACGAGACTTCACTCGTCCACTTGGGACACCAAGTTGTTTAAAAGGTTGTTGCATTCGCTAAATGCAACCGTGATTCCTACGAAAGTGAGTTAGGTTTGTTTTTCATTTTATTTTTTCTTTTTAGAATTATGCTTGTCGGTATTGTGATTTCAGAGATTGAAGTTTGCTCAGGACGCTTTAACGAAGGCACGATCCTTTCTCGTGGGCCTTCTTCTTTTTTGGAGCAAATTTCAGGGAAGTTCTCGCTCTAATTCTACCTTTCTCTTCACCTTTATTTTAATGCCTAGTACAAATGGGACTTTGTACAATTCAAGTGGGGGGACGGGAGTAGAATTATCTCTTGAACTTTATTTCACCCTCATTTTTCTAGTTTATTTTGAAAAATTATGCCATTTTTTATATTTTGACATGTTTTTCCGAACCTAACTAGATTAGACATTAGCCGAGCACATACAACCCTTGATATTATATGGTGAGATTAGCCTTATCCGTTTCCTATATTTTACCCAAATCCACCAAATTATGAGTGTGCCGGTAGCTTGTAAACTTTAGAACTTGGCCTTTGCATCATTTCGAGACCATAGACGAGGTATGTTGAGTTAGCTCGATGTATTTGGACTTTTTAGTTTTAGAAGGCAGTATTATAGGATTATCACCCAAACAGCCTACCATTGTGAGTCTATCGATTAGTCACCTCGACTTTTCGACCCCCATGTGAAACCCTTTTGTTGCACTTCCCTTTAGTGCAAGATAACCCTAGATACACCCTTCTGAGCCATTCCTTTCATTTTGTCACCCCCAATATATTGTTTCGTTACACCCTTACACCTTAGCCTACCCTGTAGTCTTTATTTGTAATTGGGAAGTCATCATTTGCCTAAGTTCAAGGTTCAAGTGGAAAGGTTTGGAAATCACTCTTTCATCGACAACAATTATGAAGATCATTGAATACCCTCCGAATTCCCTTTGTTCATCTCAAGTGGGGGGATGTTATGTTATCAGTTATGATACCAAAATATATATATATATATATATATATATATATATATATATATATATATATATATAGTTGATTCAGTTATGATTTTGTAAAGTGCAATGTTATAAGCACTATAGTATGAGCTTTATTGTTTAGTATCGAGGAGGCCACCTCGGTCACATTTGAAGATTGGAGTTGGAGTAATACCAACTGAAGAAGAAAAGGTAGTGTGCCCATCACGACGTCCTCTAATGACACATCTACCATGCATTTCGTGATCCGGTCTCTAGACTTCTAAACTTGAACTTTGGGGGACGGTAAGTTGTGATGACTTAGTTATAGATATAGACTACCTGCTTGTTTTTTTCATTTTACACTATTTATACATCCCATGTCTTATCCTACCCTTTAGTCATAAAGCATGTCTAGGTGATGCAGCGAGCAATCTTTGGTGTCTTGGCCATGGATTTGGTCATGTATCATTGATTTTGTCCACTTCGCCGTGACATGTTAGTAATGACGAGTCACCCCTTAACCTTTGTCGTGTCTACCCATATTGCCTTCGAGAATCGTTTAGCCCTTAACTCCAGTGGTGGAGATTTGTGTAACTGCCAAGCTTATGATATAATACATGCTATGACTGTGCGATTGAGTGATCACCCGAAATTGACACTTAGAATAGTTGAGAGATTTGAGTGTTTGTTCCCCTTTCGCGAGGTGTTCGGCTTTGTTTTATTCTAGCATAAGGGATTTGTAAACTCATATTTTCCAGGTTTTGGGAGATATCTTTTTAGGAATCTATCTAATAAGGTCTACTTGAGGGCAAGTAGAGTTCAAGTGGGGGGTATTTGATAACATCAAATAGTCCTGAATATTTAGTGTCAATTTCCCCCGTTAATGCTCGTTATTTATATCATTTATATGGATTTACGTTTGTTTTCCATTATTTTACACTTTCAGGTAAATTGCGAGCATTGGAGCTAAAGAGACGCGGAAATGGAAACGTTACTAAGGATTTATCACAGTATGCTTATTTTGAAGAGATTACGGCGTAACTCGTCTCTCACATTCCGCCGTAACTATTGCGTGACCCTAAAGTCCAACTCATTAAGAGATTACGGCGTAACTCCTTACAACGATTACGAAGTAACTCCATTAGGTCAAAAGAGGTTCCACGCCGCTGATACTTACGCCGTAACTACTGCATCACTTACGACGTAACCAGGTTTATTGAAGACTACGGCGTAACCACTTATAAGGTTACACCGTAACTAGCAGATCTAGTGCTTTTATGACGGAATAGAAGGTTACGGCGTAACTCATCTATTAGTTACGCCGTAACCCAGACCTGGCCTATAAATACCCCATGAATTCCAGCATTTCTAATCATTCCATTCCACACACAATACTCTGAGGTGGGAAAAAGCTCTAGGCAGGTCTAGAGGAGCATACGGAGCTGTTTCCAAGGGAGAAGTCACACCATTACGATAAGCTTTAGCGTTTATTATTTCTTTTACTTTCAATTCATGTATTTCGTACCTTTGACTATTGAATTGATGTGCATGATTAATATGAGCGGCTAAGCACCCTTTGGTGCTAGCCTAGTTATGATTCCTTAATTGTTTTGTTTACGTTTACCTTTACTTCCGTACAATTATTTCTAAGTGTATGCATGCATAGTTCTTTGGTAGTCACCCCTGGTTCGGTAGTTTTGAATGGCGGTAGAGGTCAATTGCCTAGGAGATATGACCAAATGACCCTAGGTGAGCGGACTGAGACGGGAAGGGTAAGATATGACCAACTGACGACCCTTTCTACTTGTGCGATTTGACCAACTGATCACCTATCGTTTGGATGAACTTAAGAATTGAGGGGTGTAGTGTCTAAGTTCCTAACGGCCGGGCACTCACTATTTAGAATTTAGCATGTAGCGGTACTTAATGACTCGGCTTAGGGGACCAGGAACAACAGGACTTATGACGGTGTGTCTGATTTCTCCTGTGGTGGCATCTTTGCTGATAGGTTAGGGCGAATTGACCAAATGTTGTCCTCTCGAATTTGACCCCACCTGAAGTAATTGGAAGTAAGTAGACGTAAATATTACTAGTTAGGAGGATTAACTAGGTTAGCACCGCTATTCCTCTATTGATTTCCCTTATACCATTTAATTGCTTTTATATTCTGCATTCGTAGTTTAATTAATTAAAACCCTATCAAACCATTTATATTATGTGACAATTAGACTTAGTAATTATCCGACACACATAGCTCTTGGGACGACCTCGGCTTTACCATTTACTATACTACACACGACCGGGTACACTGCCCGTTAGTGCATTAGGGTAGACCATAGGTATAGCGAGACACTATAAATATTTAAGACCTGGTCAAGAAACCTGCATCACTAATGTAGCATGTTTAACTAGTCCAATAAGGTCTGGAATGTTGGATTGATGCAAGGAGGCTAAAAAGGAACTTCTGTCCACCCGGATCCCACGGATCCTTCACTTGAGGGATCCGTCTAGTTACATCTAAGGGATCCGGCGTCAGAGACAGATTTTCTTAACAAAATAGTTGCATAATTTTACTCTATGTTTCGAATTATGAAACTAATGATTTCTACAGCAAGTATACCTGTATACACATTAAGCAAAGCAAGGAGAGCATGTAGAGATAACATATAGGCAATCAAATGAGATCGAGCTCACAAATAACACACAGGTTTAGCAAACTTAACAAGCACTATTCAAGAAGCCCAAAACAGATTTACGGTCTAGATTAGTAAATCAGTTACACTAACAATGACATGCAAGGTATGTGTCTATAAAGAAAAGAGCACATGATGGTGTTCAAGACAAAAGAGTTGTGAGGTGCTAGTTTAGGACAATCTAGTCATTACAGATGGTGATTAGCATACAATGAGCTTCGTCCATGAAGTCATGTAGCTCTTCTCGATCAAAGCAAGATAATCGCTTGATGAGGCAAGTGGTTGTGATTAATTAAAAGAAAAATTAATTTTACAACTTGTTTGATTAGTAATCCTAAGACAATGCAAAGTATTTCTATTGTAAACTTACTTTAGGAAAACATAGGAGTATAAATTTCTCAGGTGAGAGAATGAATATGAGACTATTACTATCGGTGCTCAATTAGGCTAAACACGACCATTTTTACGGGCGATTCCACATACCCAACTTCTATCAAGGAAGCAATTCAACCGTTAGGTCAAATTGAGTTTCTAGTGCAATAAGTTCTCCAGCATTCATTCTCAAGTTAGGAAAATTTATATTCCGACAATGGTCTATCGAAGAGTAACAATGATGATACTTTACTTCGTTTTTATTAATAATATACTTGAAACAACTAAGGTGACGAAGGTGTCAAAAAATTAAAAGCTGTCCATATGGTGAACAAAAAAAATGGTTGGATGAGCTAGTTCAACATATGTTGTTGGAAAGCTCGAGTTTGGACTTTCGGATATGAACAATTATATTTGCGTTTGCAAAATAATTTTCTTGAGTATATCGGATGAAATAATCAAGTTGTCAATCCTACTATGAAGCTTGGAGAGCGATCATGAAAAGGAAAACGGGAGAGTACATCATCAACACAAGTGTAGGTTATGATCCGATGTACATTCTTGTTGTTTTTATAAACCGATACAAGAAAATATGAAATCAAGAAATTGTATAAGCACATAAAATATTTATATTGCACACATGACAAACTCAATCAAAAAGCCATTAGGTGTGTTATATGTTTTAAACATTTTTCAACTTATAAAACTAACATTTTTGACACAACTAGATGTTATCCCAAACACTCCTTCAAGTAGCACATTGATTAGTAGAAAGTTACTAAATCGACAAGCAAGAGAATAAATAGCAAGGTAACGAAACCACATATGTTATTCAATCAAATAAGTACAAAAGCTATTTGAGATAAGCAAATAATCAAGTAATGCAAAGAAGAACATTTATCGTTTAGCATAGCATACGAAAGTTCTTTTCATCGCTTTGTGTTAAATATAAACATGTATACCAAGCTTGACTAGTTTCTTTTATGTTTATAAATATGATCAAAACCTTAATTTCAAAAGAGGACACATTGTTATTCAAAGATGAAAACATCCGTCTCCAATTAGATCAAAAGTTGTGCAAAAGTTATGACCGAAAAATGACTTTCTATTATAAATAAATGATTCTGTAAATTTTTGTTTTAAATCAGTTTATGAAATCATTTTTAAATGAAAGTAGACTCAAATACCTTTAAAACGATAGGTGGCACGACTTCTAACGACTTACAGTTAAAAAGTTATGAATTTTTGAAATTCAGGCAAAAATTGTCTTCTGTACCACGGATCCCACGGATCGCTTGCTTGAGGGATCCGTCCGTGTAACTGAGGGATCCGCGGATCGACACGAATTACAAAATGCACGCGTTTTGACCCGACGAAAAGGTTTAACCTTTGTAGACTTTTTAGTGAAGTTATATTATCCATTTTTACCTTTATTCAAGCTTGATAAACAAGATATCTAACAACAAAACTTCAAAGAGAAAACAAAATCAACAAAACACTTTTCATATTATGCTTGACTTCACCAAGAATTTGATACAAGGACCTTACTCGTTTTGAAAACCATTTATTTTAAAAACTAGAGCCAACCCGCTCTGATACCAATTGTGAAAACGTAGAGGGGGGGGGGTGAATACGTTTCCGTTTCAAACTTAAAACTTTTGTATTAAATATAGTATAAACCATTGCATTTTCTAATCTCGACGCGAGGATACATTAAACGCATTACGGCATGTAAGGCCAACCCCTTAATATCACATAAGATTTCGCAAGATTAATGGTTCATTATAAATCAAGTTTCACCATTATTAGTCCGGTTGCTTTTTCTTGATCAAGCGTGTCATAATATGTAAAGTGTTAAATATAGTTTATGACTATATGAAAGACCAAGTATGCATCACAAACATAGACATCAACCACATAGAAAATAAACAATGTAATGCAAGAATAAACGTAAAGCGATAAGCAAGAGGATAGACAAACCAACAAGAGGATTTATAGTGGTTCGGCTACAAGGACACCTTCCTTGCCCTACTCCACTCCCCGAGTCACCTACTCGAGAGTTCGTAAACACTACACCAATATCCTTATGGCGGAGAAGCCTTCACAACGTCGCTTACACCTTTTTCCGTTACAAAGCTAAATACCGAGTTCTTTCACACCAAGGCGAACCACACCTAACACAACATCGCCTACCCTTTATACGGTGCTAGGCTAACCACCGAGTTCTTTCACTCCAAGGAGAACTAATCCTATCACAACGTCGCCTACCCTTTATTAGATACTAGGCTAAGCACCTAGTTCCATTACTATGGAGGAACTACTACCCATCACAACACAACACCTAATCTTAAGGAGATCCACTCCTTATTACAACACCATCAAGGATATCACTATCCTTGGATCCAATACTACTCTATCTTGTACATCGAAACACACCATATCGAATGTACACCCTAGACATATTTCACTAATGCCATTGACACGGATCTTCTGCACTCTTCACTAATGCCTTTGACACATCTATGACACCCGTTATGTTTTGTGGCCCAACATAACAAACTTTGTGTTTTATGGCACAAACACATAAACCATCTAGGATAGTCATAGATACAAGAATATGATACTAGACATTATCCAAGACAATGTGTCTAATGGATATGAAATCCTAAACTAAACATCAAGAACCCAAAGCATGATGTAGTTAGTCTTCTATGAATGAAGATGACAAGTTTCCCAAGCTTGTTGTAGAAGATCTTCATGAGCTTGTATCTTGTGATGGGTGATCACTTCAGTAGGTAAGGGAGCAAGATCTCTAAGCTTGCTTTGGAGGATTACTTCGAGAGTATGCTTACAACAAATGAGAGTTAGAAGCATTATGATCATATGAGATGAGGGTGGTTTACATGTTTCCTAATGATCTAAATATCCTAGAAATGGTGGAGAGAAACTATGTGTGAAGGTGTGAAGAAATGATAAGAAGTGGCTTGCTATTTATAGGCAAAAAGACCAAAACCATGTTATGCCCCAAGGATCCCTTCTGGAGGGATCCGGCCCTTGTAATTCCAGGGATCCGTGGACACTTTAAGGGATTCGTAGGACGCTCCCTTTTGCCCATGGTTTTTGGGTCATGGGTCATGGGTTATGGGTTGGTCCATGGGTATTCCTTTAGATACAATGTATCTAATGAGTACAATGTATCTAGTCTTATGGGTATGGGTCAATACCATGGGTCATGGATATTATCCATATATGACTTATGCATGATGTCATGCAAATGGGTATGGGTCATGGACTTTGGGTTTTACCCAACTACATTCAATGTATTTGGTCAATGGGTCAAATACTTAAGTTTCTACCCATTTATATTACCCATTATAATACATACTAGTTATGTATATATTTACCCAATATGTAAACACTAGTTGTTATACATAAAATATTTAACTAAACATGTTTATTGGTTTTTTGGGGGTTTGATCGTAATGCAACATAACAAACATGTACGAACCTGTGTTGTAGCATACAAGGACTTGAGTCGTCGAGAGGTGTTGAGAGTATGTTGAGACAAGATCTAACTACAAGGAACTTATACATTTTACGTTATGTATTACAAGTTACATGTTTGTCATCAATAAAACAAATGAGAATGTATAGATTAAATATCATAATATTTGCACTAACATATTCGTCAATTCATTTCCTGGACCAAGGTTGATTCAAGAGTGAATCGCCCCATTGTTTCTGTCCAGTTGTCAAAAGCTTGATCTTTTGGAAAGATCTCACATGTCACCCACCAAGAGCTTGTTTGATTTTTTCTCTAGAAGGATTTCCATCTTCATCGTGAATACTTTACATATCACTCAGATGTTCTGGCAATACGGCAAGGATAATGCGTAGGACTCTTAATATATACTTACTTTCCACATAGTGTGAAATAGCAAGTCTTCATTAATTTTGTGTCCTAATGAGATTTTGTGGATGATCTCTTGGCTCTAGACTCAATTGTGCACATTTGGTTTCCTATGTCGAAGACTAGGGAGAGGGTCTCCTTCTTCAATATCAACAATCTCTAAGAGAGAGTCGATAGATTATGTAGGTTCCCCGTGAGAATGAAACAAGTCCTTTTAAGAGGAACTTGAGTAGCTTGGGAAGTCTAGTGCAGCGCGTCACAGGGTCCATGACGTCTTGTCTTCAATACCAGTGTTACCTTAGTAACCACCAATAGCATATGTATTGAACCCGGTTTCAGCCCTAAGGATGAATTATTGGAGAGCTATTTCTTTTCACCCTTTTCACATTCATTTCTTTTTCATTCTTCAACCCCTTCAGTGCTTACCGAGACTCCATTACTAGAACCTTGTTGGGTTTGTTCCAATACTAGCTCTGTCTCAGTCGGCACTCTTCGCATATTCTCATTTTTCTCCTTTTTTTCATCATAGCTAAGGACTCTACACTATCTAATTGATTGTCCCTGGGTAGATCCCTCCGGCTCTGGCCGGATCGTGGGAACGAATACCTAACCTTACCATCCTTATAACACCATGCATAAAGTAAATTGGTCGGTCTTTTGGTATTGTTATTTCCTTCATGAAACCAATTAAACAATCATTTGGAAAATCAATCAAGGTACTTGTGATATAATATCAAAGAATTTTGTACCTTAATTATTTATGATCATTTAGAAATGATCCCCCTCAACATGTGCTTAAGATTTTGAAAAAAAAATTTGCACATGGAGGCAAGAGGACTTAGAAATATTTCCTTGATCACAATTTCCATAGAAAAAGCCTTTTGATTTTCTTGGTAAATTATCCCCCTCAAAATGTGCGTTGGTTGTTTAAAATCATTTTAACACATAGAGGAAAGAGTTCTTTGAAGTACTTTCATGATCACATTGCCAATAGTGACCATTCGCTCCCCCTCAATATCTGCATCGATATACGAAAGAGTTTAGCACATATTAGAGAGAGCCTGCACTTTGAATTAAACGATCACCATTTATCAGATTTCATAATTAAATCACAAATTCTCCCCCGATCAAAAATATCAAACCATTTGAGATTTTGGATCCCAAGTGATTTAATTAGGTTTAGTAAACATGGGAGAATATGTGGCCTGGTTTAAATGCTCATCTTATTTTTGGATAAATGCTCCCCCTCAATCATGTGCATCATGTATATGAAATCGTTTGGCACATGGAGGCAGGAGTGCCTTTAAAGGACTAAAACAGATTTGAGATTTGAATCACGATCTCTCCCCCGATCAAAAATTTCAAACCTTTTGAGATTTGTGATCTCAATTGATTTAAATCATTTAAAAGATTTTGGGGAAAGACGTGGCATGATTTAATTTTGAAAAATGACAGATAAGGATCAATTTTTCGACATTAAAGATTGTTAGTGTCAGGTATGATAGTTTTTAAGAGATCTTTAAGTAAAATAAAACAATTTCACAATCAAACAAGAACAGAAAAAATTTCATTTTGAATGATCTTTGGGTTTTAAAGAAAATCATACCATGACAAAACATTAAATCTTTAGATCACCACTTATTATTGTACAAACCGGACTTTTATGAAGAAATATCGTTTGAAAATATTTAAGTTTGAAATCACTCTCCCCCTCAATCAATGACCGTAGTCGCTGATTGAGTGACTTATGTTTAAACAAAATGAAGTCCGGTTGATTTCCAAAATTTGAGTTCAATTTATTTTTAAAGCAATATTTTTCCATTTTTATAAACAATAATTTTAAAATTGTTTAAAAATGGTATCATCACTATTATCCCTGCACAAAGATACGTTAGGTGGATATGAAGCTTCTGTTGTTGTTGTAGGGCTGGAAGAAAACCATTTGCAGATGCAGTGAGACCTCTTAAGTTGCATCGATCGTGCCAACTCTCCATGGAGATCTAATTAAGCTCCGTTTCTTCATTTGTCGACCTAAGAAATAGTTACCCTTTCCTTTCGGCATCCAATAATCTTCATTTGTGGGATCCGGATCGGGAACAATCTTTTATACCATGATATCTGCATACGTTAGTGAACATACATACAGATATATGGAGGTCGACATCACCCAAACAACAATCGACTAATAAAATACAATACAACATATCAATCAGATCATAAAAGGCATGGGAATTATGTGTTTATCAAACTCTAATCATCTAATCCTAATAACCATATCCTAGACTCCTAGTCCTTCGACGTAGGAAAATATCTTTTTCAGTTAAGCATGTAGGATAATTAGATAAGCCCGTTTAGATGATATAAATTTGAAAACATTGTCCCCCTCAATCAATGACTCATTTCATAAAAAGTTTTAACCATGCTGAAATCATTGATTGGGTTTTGCAAATTTATGAAAATTCTGATTCTAATTGATTTTCAAGCAACTTAATTTCCACCATTTTGAATACACCAAATATTTTTCTGAAGAATTTTAGATGGAAAAACATTTGTTTAGGAACAACAGTCCTTCGACATACTTTCCTCATTATGATTTTAGGATAAGTGCACGAAATTTATGAAAATTAATTTAGCGCAGCACTTTCCTTTGTTAAAGAGCGGGTTACTATCAGAAATAATAGCAAACCATTGTTTAAGCACGGGTTGCAGTCTGAAGTAACTGCAAGCCATAGTTTGAGACATGTTTTGAAAAAAATTATTTACACCTCCTCCTCGAACTTCATCTAAAGTCCCATGCCATTATTGAATGACATTTCTAAGACCGTAGATGTTATCGATACCAGAAGATATGTCTTGAGAAAAACAATATTTTTTGGAATTTTTCAAATTTTCTGATTTTTATGGACTTTTTTGAAAATTTTATATTTTTCTATTTTCTTTTTGTTGGTTTTATATTTTTGTATTTTGATTTTTGATAAATAAATACAAATAAGATGATATAGTTTAAGAAGATGATGATACGAGTACCGAGATAAGGATATCGTTCAGCACTTAGTAGAAGATAGAAGTCATCATTTCTTAAATTTTCACCACCAAAGCTTTTGAGACTCTTGAATGGACGTCAGAAATTAAGCCAACAGAAAGTGAGACTTTGGTAGCTTCCCCCATACCGACAATCTTAGAATAAAGACCATTTTCTCAAGAAGTAGAATGTGAAGAGAAACAGTCTCATTGAATGAAGCTCAACACCCCGAAGAACACGAGAACACCGAAGTAACAAGTTTAAACACTGATCATCTTTGCGGTTATCAAACCCGGAATACATGATTAAGCTCTATCACGTGAACCTGTTGTGCGTCCCCAATGTACACATTACTCTTCGAGTTTGAGCAGTTGTCTATTCGGGAGAACAATATGTCAACATCTTCATTTCACCAAATGCATTCAAGTTATCTTTCATATAACCAATCAACCCATAATGTACACATGTACCCAACAAGAGTAGAGATGATGACATCCAAGTAACATATTGAATCACTGATCATCTCTGCGGATATCAACTCCAGAATAACTGAATAAGCTCGATCATGGGAACATGTTGTGCGTCCCTGATGTACACATATCTCTCCCCTGATGGTTGCTGTCTCATCGGAATCATCATAACATTGTGTACATGAAGCAATAACCAGAAGCACCTTATCATAAGCCATATCGAAGATGTCGATAAGCAATATCATCTCACGCTCCAAATATTCTTCTCATATTTCTTCCCACTGAGAGCTGAGTTAACACATACCAAAAGTGTCAAGAGACCCCTTACCCCAAATAGTTGGAATAATACATCCTTCCCCCAAATAGTTGGAATGATACATCCTTCCCCCAAATACTTGGAATAATACATCCTTCCCTCAAATAGTTAGAATGATACATCCTTCCCCCAAATACTTGGAATGATACATCCTTCCCCCAAATAGTTGGAATGATAACACCAAACGCCATGAATTAAACACTGAGTTTCTCTATGGTTATGACATTTGTCTCCCCATAATAACTTCAATATAGAAGAAGTATTAAGTTCATCACGTGTACTCGTTGTGCGATTAGATGTATGTCTCCTTCCCCCTTGCTGGTTTTGATACCTCAGAATCAGCAAGACATAATACACTCATATCCTTGAAATCTTTTGAGAAGAACACAATGAGCTTAAATGTATCTTGTGAGAATCAACTGCTACAGAAACTCTCTCTGACTATCTTAACCAACCCAGATGTGGATAATTTGAAGTGACCACTGATGAAGCAAACCCGATATACCAAACTTGAAACTAAAGTAGAGTTCCCCGCATTTGTTTCTTAATCTTGCACTAATGTTGGAAGAACGGTGTCGAGAATTTATGCTCCAGGCAAATCTCTAAGTACTCAATACTCAACCAAAGTATGAGACATTAACACATCTTGCGATTATCCTCAACAACATTTGTGTGTGTCACTGAGTAAAACAACGTAACTTCTTAAAGTGATAGTTAACCAGGTCTTCAACCATCTAAACCTACTGCTGGTAACTAGATAAACCAAGTCTTCAACTCAAATTGTTAAGCCCGAGCAAGTTATCTAATAAGAACAAGCCTTTGTGAAAGTCAACTTCAATCTCAAATAATCCGTGAAGATTTGGCAAAGGAATACCAAAGAGCGGATCATTATTCATGAAAAATAATCCGTGAAGATTTGGCAAAGGAATACCAAAGAGAGGATCATTATTCAATAGTGCAACTGCAATATTACGATAGTCATTATCAATGCCTCGAGGAATAATTGGAGATTGGGTTTCTCGAGTAGTCTGAGTTGTACTTCTTAGATGGAGAACCAGTTGAGTCAGCAGGAACCGGAGCAGGAGCTTTAGGAACTGGATGAACAACATTTGTTGGAGGTTGGAAGTACTCATCAAACATATCTTAAAACAATGAATCCCAAATAATAAATCTCAGATATCCTTAGTAAGTGAAACATTAGGCATTGGAGAGTCGTATGACCATAATTAAAGCATCCATCAACATGTAGTATATTCACTCTTCTCCCCCTCAAAAATTGCATCCGAAGTTACCATTTTTGATTCGAACAAGTGAATAAGAGTATACATCAATGAACGTAGATCCACTTGACGATTGAATGAGCATAGGAAAAACATGAAGCATGTTGATGAAGAATATCGATGAGAATGGTCATAAACATGAAGATTTCTCTTCTTCTGAAGATAAAGTGCACTGAAGCATACACCTTTATTTTCTTTGAGGAACGGGGACTGAAGAGTTAACTGCAGATGCCATAATGATCAAGTACGAGGCCTGAACTGATGTGAACAGAAGTCATTGCCGATTGAATATCAATGTTGAGTTACTTGAACCCGTGAGTTATGAGATATCAATCCTTTTGTTATCCATACTTTAAGCCAGTCCATGTATCGAAGGATTGAAGTATCTCAGAATCGAGTAAGAACTACCTGCACTAACATTACAAGCTTGATTGCATATATATTGGTTTGTGACATTAGTATCCAAACCCTTTGGGGTTTCGCGGTCAACCTTGATTTTCCCATCAGTAAACAGCTTTCCGGTAGGTATCCACCTAAGTCCAATATCCTTAAACATTCTACCAGACGGTATCCACATATGGCAAGGTCTAGGATTGTTGATATTCTTATGCAAAGTAGAAGACTTATCGTTATTCCTAGAATCCAAATATTTAGTAGTTGGGATCCATCTAGGCGAAGTTTTAGGTTTGTTTTGCATCATAACATGTTGAACCTTAGCCATGTTAGTAGTCTTAGTGGATTGTACCTTAGCATGTGAATTAGGAAAATGTTTCTTATTCGGAAAAGACTCAAAATTTCTAGTTTCATTTTTTACATGCTTAGCATTCTTCTTCATATAACTACTCTTATATGCAAGCCAACCCCTAGTCTTTTGAGTGTTCCTAGGTAATGGTTTACTACTACTAGCAGTGCCTTGAAATCTCGTGGAATTCATCACCTTAGGTCTTGCACCTAAAATTCCGTCTTTTCGAATCTGTGCCTTTTTCCTAGCTTCTTCTAGATAATAGTTCTTCCACAAGACATTCATATCATATGATTTCTGGGTTTTAATGCTTGGTTTTGACACTATTTTCGAACTAATCCTAGAGGTGCTGGGATTAGAAGTAGCTACATGTCGAGGGTTAACGGAGCTAGAAGCAGTATTCTTAGGTAACTCAGGTGAAGTGACTGGTTTTGACAAATCTTGTATCGCATAAACTTGGGAGGCAAGCCTTGTCTTTAAAGATTTTGTTCTTTCAGATATAAATGCAGTAGGCTGCCTAACAACGGACAAGTCTCTAGTGGGATGAGAAACTGGCTTCCCCAAGGTTGATGGTTTTGTAAACTTAGTGTTCACACTTTCCCCTACGGTTTTTCTAAGCTCATTCTTTAAGGCAACAATAGCGAAACTCTTTTCCTGAAGTTGAGCTTTGAGTTCATCAATTTTTGTTATCAAAGAGTTTGTTTGTTCCATTGACTTAGTTCTAGCTTCTTTGACAGAGTCACTTAGTTCTATGTGATGCTTTCTCAAAGATTCATTTTCCTTTAGTAATTTAGCCACATAAATTGACAGTTCATTATTACTTATTATAATAGCATCAATGTCTTGTGTAGTCTTGACTGAATTACTTTTCACATGCATACCAGAAATATGTTTCTTCAAATTGTTGATAGTCGAGTTTTTGACTTGAAGCTGAGCTTTTAAATCGTTTATTTCAGAAAATTCACGAAATTCAGGAAATTTTGGATTTTTACATGGTTTCTTAGTTTAAAAACTTTCCTCCTTTCTTTGTATTGCAATTTCAAGAGAAATGCAATATTTTTCAAGTTTTGAGAATTTGTTTGAAAGTTCATCAAAAGCCTTTTTATCAACCATATCATTTGTTTTGAATTTATTTGACTCAGCCTCAACCAAGGAACATTTATCGAATCATGTTCAAGTATTAAGATCAGTTTGTTTAGGTACATTAGCAGATGCATTATGTTGGTCAGTTAAGGGTACCTCATCACATGACATATGTTCATTTGTTCGGTCGATATGCATTCACATCATGTATAACAAGAGTCACTAAACTACTGGTCGTTTCAAGCTTATCGTCTCGAGCCTCTCAGATTCGGTGTCAACGATCCATCATCCGATGCCTTACTAGTCTCAACACTATAATTTATTGATTGTACCCGACATACATTCACCTTTCGATCACAAAGCATCCACTTCTTGTGTGACAGGAGTTACAGAGCAGTGGTTACATCATTCTTTTTGTCTCGATATTCGCATTCAGAACACCCGACCTTTCAACTGATACATTACCCGACTCATCACAACTATCTCTCAACTGCACCCGACACTCATCCACTTTTTCATCTTTCTGTGTAACTTCCTCAATGTACTTCTCCACATTATCCATGAGTTGGATAAATGTCTCAATGAACACGTTAATTTCCATTCCAGTGTGCCTTTTGAAAGACATTTCAGTCATGTGATGATCATAATCTGATGTGAATTCCCCACTAATGAATGATTGAACTTGTTTGTGGATCACTTGAAGTGCAGCACTAGAACTATACTTTTGAACCTTTTGTTTTTCAAGTTGTTGTTCCAATTGTTCTAAGTTTAATAGTAGTGTTCCCGTTAATGTGGATAAATCTTGACGGAAAAGGGCATTGCATGTTCGTTCCATTGTTATAGGTGTGAGTAACATGAGGTGTGAGTGAAGTTGTTGATAAGGTTCAATGTTAATTTCCTTTAGCATGGAATTATGTAGCCTAAACAAGTGCAATTTACTCTCTTCAGACTCAGAACATGAAGATCTCACATCCTCATTGATTGATTCAATCATCTTTAACCATTCAGTGTAGCATACATTATCATTGTTGTCCACAAAGATCATACAATTTAAGTACTTCCGAAATCACTGAATCAGGAGTGTAAGACATGATGTTGCTGTGTACACGGGGATTTTACAAGTCTATGATTTAAACCGAGAAATAGAATATTTCGCGGGATTTTGCTAAATCAAGAAGAAACCGTTAAGCAATGACGAATAGAACGTGTTAAGATGACTGATGGAGCGATACAATGATAGACAATTGTGTGTTAGGACTTATGATTGGTTGTAGGATTAGCTGAGATGTTATTTAGTTGAGATTTGGATTAGTTGATGCACGATTTTACGGAGAAATTTAGGTCTAAAAACTTAAAAACCTCAATAACTTCTGTTCAGAGCGAATTTAGGCCTCGAAGGTTGCCCCGAATGAACTTTAGTTATGGCCGTTTGATAGGTAGAACGGATTTAGGCCTCGGAGCGGATCCGGCATGTCATTCTCCTCATTCTCACGGTCGTTTTGATGGGTAGAACGCTGAAAACGGAGTTACGGTTCAAAAGTTATGGCCGTTTGAAGTTTTGTCGGGAAAAGTCAACAAAACGCACTGATGAAATGGTCAAACCGCACTTTTGTCAAACCGCTTCAGTCAAATCGCATCCTAGAAAAATCGCACCCAAGACAACTTGCACCCTAGACAACTCGCAGCCAAGACAAGTCGCAGTATCAGACAACTCGCAGTACAGGACAACTCGCACCCTGTTTACCAACTCGCTTTAAACGACAACTCGCTTAACAGACAACTCGCATAAAACACAACTCGCATAGGCTGACAACTCGCATAGTACACAAGTACACCCACTACTTTGTCCTTTCTTTTCGTTTTGTCTCAATAGACAACTTGCATATAAGACAACTCGCTTCAATAGGCAAACTCAGACTAGACAACTCGCATTAAACATGGGACAACTCGCATCCAAGAAATGTATGCCGTGACTCAACTCGCATCCAACAAACAGTCAAAAACACCACTTTTCAATCCAAAAACAACTCAACCACGATGATTCAAGCCTTACAAACTAAAACCTAAACACTTATAATGATTCTAAACACAAAAGTATAATCAAAATCCAAACTTTAACACTAGAAATCCAAGAACATGAAAGATGAGTGATCAAACCATGGCTCTTGATACCAATTGTTAGATATTGGTTTTCATAAACACATCACATAACACAATATGGTTCGAATAGTTTAAAGTTCTAGAGAGAGAAAGTGGAAGATGGGAGCCTTTCTAGAGAGAGAAAGTAAACAAAAGAAAGAAAGGTTAGATTAAGTGAAAGGTCCAACCCTCAACCTTGGGAAGTAGAGGGTATTTATAGTTTTACATAATACGCCCTCTGTCGGGCTGTAGATCAGGCACACATTGGGTAAAGACCCGTCCGTCCTCCACGGTGTTGCTCTAACTAACTAACTAACTAATAAATAACGTAATGTCTACGAGCTAACATATGCTAGACTAGAGTTGGAGTGACCGATACTTCAACATGGATTTTCTAAATCCTAACACAATCCTTTGTCCGTCTAAGCATCATTATATCTTCACTTAAGCAACATGCCGATATGGGTGCATCCATTCCTTCCTAATTGTTGCCCTATCTGAGCCTATATTTGAAAGCCCGATATCATGAACATGTAGGCAATGATGAACTTTCTGCGTATTAACTATTTTGTGAGTGTGGCTCACGCATTTTCGTATCTTGGCGGGGTAATCAGTACTGTTATATGGTTGCAGCCATGGCGGGTGCGTAGAGTGGCTCAAGCAATTGCCAAATCTGAGCCTCATGAAAAAAACATTTGTATTGTATCTCAAATTTTTGCAATTGGTATAAAAAGTTTGACATACCAAATAACGTTGGCTGCAATATCAGTTACAAGTGCTTTAATAGTCCATCGGCCATAGTTGCAATTCCAATTGAAATTACGATGTTTTAAAGCAATATTAAGGTCGTTGGACATTAAAGGAGGATTTTGATGAGGATATATGCCCTTTTAAACTACAACTAATTTTCGTTCGTATCTTTTCTAGTACTTGCATATGGAATCTTGCGAGAAGGATCAATGGGGACATTTCGATACAGTTTGCCTATTATTTGGACCTATTGGTCATACTCAAAGGAGATTGGAAGAGGTAATATAGACCACTACTCAAGATATACAAGGTTTTTGAATGCGATTATTTTAATTAAATTTCAATCTTATTTAGGGGCTGAACTGGGTGAGTTTGGGAGCTTAAATGAGTGGGTTAATTGGGGTTGAAATGGTTGGATTTGTGTGCCAAAATAGGGGCTGAAATAGGTGTTTTTGGGTGCTGAAGTGGGTGGGTTTGGGGACTCAAATTGGTGGACTTGGGGGTTGAAATGGGTGTGAGGTCGGGGGCTGTAATGGTTGAGTTTAGGGGCTGAATGGGTGGGTTTGGGTGTTGTACATGGGACTGAAATGGCGTAATAGCCATATATTTGGTGTGATTCTTATGAGTATATTGTTCTTACTATTGCATTTTGTTTTCAGTGATTAAGATTTCTTATGCATCATTTTGTTATTCAGGTGAATTCATTGACCCCACCCACTGAAACAAAACCTTTGGAAACTCAAGGACAAACTCCCAAAAGGAAGTTTGAAGTAATGTACTAGACCACAGAACCATCAACAAAAACAGGAAAACATCTTAAGAGAAGGCTCATCCAAGAACAAGTATGCGCAAAGCCGCGCTGTCAAGGACAGTTCAGACAATAATACCCAATTAACTTTCGGTCTTGCTAGGGAAGCTTCGGTTCCCGGTGTAAATCAAAGTAAGCAACTACGTTTTCCAAAACATGCTTTAATCTGATATGTTGCTAATTTATTTATGATGCTATGCTTCTAACCAATTTTTGTTTTTGCTATACATATTAGTATTTTCTTCTTGGTTGTTAAGTGTTTGTTCATACTGGATATTAATTTTTGCACTATCAGGTATTGGCTCCTCTAATAGGTTAGCCAACAGACGTGACAAAAGGCTAGCATAGGCATTTACAAGTGTGTTGACCACGGAGACCAACCTGTTCCATACTATAGGTAACAATCCATAAAACTCACTTTACTTTTGAAAACAGTTGTTCACACCATACCTATTAATCCATCAAATTTACTTTTCTTTTTAAAAAAGTTTATTAAACTAAACTCACATAACATACGATGATTTAAAAACAACTGTACAACAACGGATACCATATACTCTTAACAGCTTTGTACTTAGCAAATGCAATTTCACAAACACATGTACAACTCTAAGGGCTCCCTAATAGACCCCTCAGCAACAGCAACATTGACATTTTTCACACCAGCAGCCGACGACATCACAAGATACACATGTGGACAGTTGGTCGAAAAACACAGTCCTGCTGACCCAAACCAGTAGAAATCGTAGCAGTAGAAGGGAAACAACACGTGCTCCAACTTCACTTCAACACTACCGCCCCCAAAACTGGCTTTATACTAGATGGTGTTTTCACTAATAAAAAACCTGCTGAAGGAACAAGCAATTCTAATGAAGAAACTGCAAGTAATGAAATTTCATAGTCCAGCAGTTTTTAAAAATACATATTCATAATGACCGCATTCTACTATATTGTAACCAACTGTACAACTTAGGAACACCACCACCAAGCCCCCAAGGGAAGAGGAACTCGACGAACAAGAAAAGATAAATGCAAAAAAAAAAGGTGATCCAGTGAAAAGACCATTGTTCCCAGACCAGCCAGCCATCACAAGGAAACAAAAAGTTGCAAAACTACACTTTACATAACACAAAAATGAACATTGAATAACCAGCATATCATACAAACCAGTAGGACTACTACAACACAGACGTAACCACACAAACATATGTTAGGCAACAAGGTTGTTATCTTTGTTTCTTGAACATTACATGTTAGGCTACAAAGAATTCGTAAAGCGTTTAGTTGGTTTCTATAGCATTTGTGCATTGAGTTTACAACTTAATGTGTATAGAAAGGAAAGTGTTTCAATTACTAAAAAGGGTGGTCATTTGGGTTATCAAACATTGTTTCTGCAGAAAAACAACTTGGTAGAAAACACACTAAATGAATTCGTCGATTCCCATCTCGAATTCAAACTACTTAAGACAAAACGCCCCGCAGCGAAGTGCGGGTATTCATCCTCGTTAATTACATAGTGCAGACAATTGTAATAAAACGTTGAAGTAAATTCATAGTCTGTTATATAATAAGGGAAAAGAAAGAAAAATTGAAAATAGATGTCTCGCATCAACCAATAGAAGAGCTCAATTGTAAAATCGAGACCTCTTAGTCAATTAAAAAGTCAAAATTTAGTTATTTTGTCAATATTTCTTAATTTTTTGTCTAGCTAAAAAATGCATAAAAGTACATGTGTCAAAATAGTAATAAAAAAAAGGAATTAATTTTCAAAAAGTTTAGTGGCCAAGTTTACAATAGTAATAAAGTCTAAATTGACAATAAATAAACTTAAAAAAAAGGAGGGCTAAGTAACTAAATTTAAATGGTTAAAATTTAGAATAACATTATATTCTGATTGGTTAACATTATTTATAGAGTAAACTCCAAAATACATCCTTGTGGTTTACCCTGCTTCGCATCATACATCCCTCTTACAAAAGTTTCAACAGATACATCACTCCGTTAGTAAAAGTTAACCTATATACATCCCTCGGTTAAAATAGGGACTAACGGTGCAAATTATTTCTACGTTATCTCCTAACGAGATAGAAAATATGTACACCGCTAGTCCTCTGGGTTAACGGTATTTGCACCGTTAGTCCTTTCTTATGTTTTCTTCCGCTTTTTACCTTTTCGTCCGTTTTTTTTATGTTTTCGTCCGTTTTTTATGTTTTCGGCCGTTTTTTTTCTTCGTTTTCGCCAATTTTTTTACGTTTTCGTATGTTTTTTTACATTTTCGTCCATTTTTTTACATTTTCGTCTGGGTTTTTTTTTACATTTTCAACCTTTTTTACGTTTTCGTTCGTTTTTTCACGTTTTTATCTGTTTTCATACACTTTTATTCATTTTCATCTATTATTCTACGTTTTCGTCCATTTTTCTTATGTTTTTATCCGTTTTCATACAAATTTATTGTATAAAAATGGATGAAAACGGATAAAAATATAAAAAAAATGAACGAAAACGTAAAATAATAGACGAAAACGAATAAAAGTGTGTGAAAACGGATAAAAACGTATGAAAACGTGAAAAAAAATAGACGAAAACGTAAAAAAATAGACGAAGATTTAAAAAAACAGACGAAAACGTAAAAACACAAATGAAAACATAAAAAAACAGACGAAAACGTAAAAAATACAGGCGAACACGTATAAAAATGGACAAAGACTTAGAAAAATGGACGAAAACGTAAAACAAAAAAGAGCGAAAACGTAAAAAGAGCGGAAACGTAATAAAACGGGCAAAAACAAAAAAAAACGGAAGAAAACGTAAAAGAAACGGACGAAAACATAAAAAACGGAAGAAAACATAAAAAAAAAAGACTAACAGTGCAAATAGCGTTAACCCAGAGGACTAATGGTGTAAATATTTTCTATCTAGTTAGGAGATAACGAAGAAATAATTTGCATCATTAGTCCCTATTTTAACCGAGGGATGTATATAGGTTAACTTTTACTAACGGAGTGATGTATTTGTTGAAACTTTTGCGAGAGAGATGTATGGTGCGAAACAGGGTAAACCACAAAGATGTATTTTAAAGTTTACTCTTATTTATATTTAAGCTCAAAACTTTATAAAAATATCTAACTTTAAACTCTATATCACAATATCCTCATAAACTTTTTATTTATTTTTATAAAACAATGTTATTATTATTTTTGTAGTTTATAATGATTTTGTTTAGCGGATAATTAAACAAGTAGATCACACTGATACACCAAAGATATATACGTGACTAGACATTAACTTTGTGTATTAACGAGAAGTTTTGTCGAGACTTAGGGCACGTTTGGTATAGAGGATTTCAGAGATAATGAAGCAGATAATAGAAATTCAGATAAATGAAATTGAAAGAGAAATTTATTAAATTTCACTGTTTGTAAACGCCAAAGAATTGAAATAAAAAATAATCACGAAATTTTTTTCTTTGAAAACACAACCAAAAAGAAAAAAGAATATACTATAACAATGTCACCAAATTTCTTTCTTCAAAATATTTAAAGCATGAAATGATGCACGTAATTTGTTTACATAAAACTTTTTAACAAGGGTTTTTCTAACTTGTGCTCTAGGGACACAAGTTAAGCACACAATAAGTACATAGGGGCCTATGAAAAAATACACGGGGATTCACATAAAAGTACAGCAGTACTTTTACATGTGGGTCCTTTGATGTACTTATGGTGTGCTTAACTTGTGCCCTTAGGGCACAAGTTAAAAAAACCCTTTTAACAATACTCATTCTTTAATAAAATTATAATTAGAATAAAACTTAAAAAAAATAATAATAAATAAAATAAAAATAAAATAAGCCTTTTAAATATAGTCCATTTCTTCAATTTCCTCACAAAAATGAAATTGAGTTAGCCGAATTACATTACTCATTTATCTTCATTTTTTTTCACCAATTTCCTTTCAATTCTTCATTTTTTTATTATCCCTCTACTAAACAATTAAAATTACTCCAATTCCATTTCTGTTATTTGTTTTCCCTCTACCAAACACACCCTAAATGTTAATCTTTTAACGCGCATTAAGTCATATTTATTATGCAAATCATTTATTTACCTATGAAAAACTTTATTTGGTTGATGCATTTGTTAAATGAGAGAGCTTTAATTGTCATGAAAAGTGTTTAAATTTACTCATATCCGCATCACTTTTAACATTCGGTGATCTATATTTGTAATGAATTAAGCATTGCAAATTAAATTTTATGTACTAACTTTACTTACAGTTTTATATCTTGCAAAAGTAAATTAAATGTAAGTTGTCATTACTTGTTACATGTATTCATTGCAGACATCCTTTTGCTTTAAATAAAAACGGGTAAACTAAAACACTTATCTATTGAGGGAGTAATAAGAGAAAAGGGTATGAAAACTGACTCATATGCCACTAAGATGTATGTGTTTCTGTTTATGCCAATTCCAGCCAATTTTATTGTCGAAAGTTTACAAAATGACAAGCATAAAGGTAATATAAATGTATCAAGACAATAACAAGAGGAATTTGAATGTTAAATATCACTTAGGCTAGACGGCAAGAGGAGTTTTGTACTCACCTTACAGCCTCAATCACCCGCCACCCCCTTGCCAAATACCTCCACTCACGTGTGAGTCTCGCGTCCCAAGAGAAAGCAAGGTGACCAACTCACCTACTTGATTTGTGTGCTAATATATTTGACAGTTTGGTTTGTAGAGTAAAAAAAAATGTGAGTTAAAGTAAGTGAAAGTGAGTCTCTTGTCCGCATAAAGGTGAATGGAAGAGAGAGGAGAGAGAGAGAAAGCTGATGCGGCGCTGATGTGTAAGGTGAGTGAGACTTACCCTTGCCTTCTAGCCTTATACGTAGTAGCACTTTGAAACACTTTTGGTTTATAATGTTGCACTTAATGAAAGGTATAATTGTCATTATACATGTAAGCTATTATTTGTATTGTTTTAATATACTAAAGTTAGTTTTGTTTTTTTCTTAATTCATAACAAAAAC
Source organism: Chrysanthemum makinoi (assembly GCA_910596185.1). Taxonomy (NCBI): domain Eukaryota; kingdom Viridiplantae; phylum Streptophyta; class Magnoliopsida; order Asterales; family Asteraceae; genus Chrysanthemum; species Chrysanthemum makinoi. The sequence continues at coordinate 117,605,600 of OU343222.1, read as the reverse complement.
TTTCAATAATAAAATAAAATAAAATAAAATAAAAAAGACATGTTGTACGACTTATAATTTAGTTTTAATAAATAAGCACCATTTGTGAGAAGAATTAGATAATTTGGTCGCTTTTGGATACATTATCACATGTAAATAATTCAAGTGAGGTGGTGAGGTGCTTGTCTTTGTAGCTATATATGTTCCCACTTGTTCGATATCTCGATAGTGATAAACTCAAAATTTATAAGGACCACCTATATTTATGATTTGGACAAGTTGCCTATCTTAAGAGTCAATACACATGACACATTCACATGGAAGTGTCTATTTATATCAACTTGGACGTCCGTACCAAAATGTTTTCAGTACATGAAATTTCCTTCCCCATTCACATTTCACTTTCAAAAGATAAAGTTATTTGCAAAGATAAACATAGACGCATGCAACAGTATTCTTGTTTTTAGTTTTTATGTTGAATTGTACACATAAAGACATGCATAATTGATGAAAGAAGATTTCTTCCTCGTTAAATTCACTTCATGTACATCTATTACATCAGTGTCTTTAATAGACATTCATATCCATCGCGGACGACCTAGAGAGTACAGTTGGGCATAATAAAACACTAAAAGTTAAAGTTTTGACTGTTGGTTTTTATTTGTGGTTATCCAATTTCTTTTAACGGCGAAATTTTATAAAACTAGCAAGGAGCTAAAAACCAAAACAAATACATATTAGAAGTAAGGGAGAATTGCATATATACCCACTAAAACTTAAAAACTTGCATATTTACTCAAAATACAAGTTTTCAATGCATGATGTACAATGTAAGTTTATATGCAAATATGCAAGTTTTAGTGGGTATATATGCAATTGCCCTAGAAGTAACTAGAGACGGGTTTTGAAGCCACCCGACCCAACTAAACTGCTTATAACTACATCTACTACTAATCCAAAGAAACGTCGTCAAAACAAAGTTATCAAAGAAGACGTTTTCCCTCCGCCGTCCTACACGAAAAACACAAGCATTCCTATGAGCCCACATGTGCCACCAAAGCGAAAAAAATGAAGCCTCCAATATAGCCTTTTGCATCCTCTTTAACCGCAAGTTCAGTAACCAATCCCGCCAATGCTAAAACGAGAGCAACATCGGAATCTGAATCTCCCACCAACGACCGAACAATTCCTAAACTTGTGAGACAAACGAGCATTGAAAGAACAAGTGATTCGTATTTTCAACAACTTCTCCACATATTGGGCAGAGGATAGATGGTACATCAAGCCCACGAATATCCAGATTTATACGCGTCGGAAGTTTATCTAACGAAATCCTACAAGCCAATATATTTACCTTTTGAGGGATAACTTTGCACCATCGTGTAGGCTCGCCACCCAAAAATCATTAACTTTTTATCTATATACATTCGAGCAGACCGTAAGCCATACAACGTCCATACCCATCTGTCAGGAACAGGAGACAAAATAATCGAGGAGATAGCAGAACGTATATCCATCATTTGCTCTTCCTCTATCCCTCCACGAGGCAATCTACGATATGAACCCAAACCATCTCTCTGCTCTAACTTTGCAGCTACCTTAATCTCTTTATCCAACTCAAAGGCAAAGATACGTGGATATGCATCTTTAAGAGTTTGATCACCAACCCATTTATCTGTGGTTATCCAGTTAGTTGAAGATAATCAATCGATCAGATATCACTTCAAATCGTGTAATCTCTTTTCAAAATAAACTATTCAATTTTAATGTATAAGTATCACGAATATCTTTTTAAGATAAAAACAATTCAATTGTAATGTTTTTTATTTTGGCACAAAACAAGAACGCTTTTGCTTTTAAGTGTTTTGGTTTTTTGTGTCATTTTCATGCACATGAGTGTTTTTATTTATAGGAAAAACTCAAAGCCCAATGGAATTATGATAATTAATTAGCTCATTAATGACTTCATAACATTTCTCTAATATAAGCTCTGTTGTAAAAATCAGTCTATGCGGCTGATTAATCCTCGCATAATCGTTGATCGTTCAGTAAATGTCTTGATTTATCTTAATCGGCCTATTTAATCAGTTTGGTCAAAGATCGCTTAAAAATCGGTCAACAAACCGATTAATCGGACAAAATCGGTCTAATCGGATAAAATCGCTTAAAAATCAGACAAAACCGCTTAAAAATCGGTCAACAAACCGATTAATTGAAAAAAATCGGTCAAAGCTCGCTTTAAAATGGTCAACAAACCGAGTAAATATCTATGTTTGACTTTGAATGATCATGTATTATGTTTATAATTGAACACTTGAAATATTTGAACTTTGATGCAGTATGCTTATCTCATACATATAGTATAATACAATATCTAAAATTATAATTTTGTGCATAAAAATTCTAATCCGATTAATCCCTGATTATTCCCTGCCTAACTGATTAATCGCTAGGCCCTACCCGACCACCGCACTAGTGCCTAGCGATTTTTACAACCTTGAATATAAGGATTAGTGGTTACATGATCAATTAAACGTAATCATTAAGTTGCAGTTATAATTGACTTTGAATAAGTCAAAGTTGCTACAAGTTAATGTGAATTCAATTCCAACGTGTTTATTCGCTGATTAACATGCTCCCTAAAAGAGTTGTTCCTTGAGAATGCTCACTGAGGAGTTCATTGACTGAAAAGATGAACCCTCTGATAAGACAACTTCCTAATGTTAACATTTATGGTCCTATTCTATGAAGAGTGTGACACTAAATTCATCAGATGAAATCGTTCAAAGTATTACTTACTGAACTCATTAGAGCCACCTAAATACATTATTTCACTATCAGAATCACAGTGGTTAAGTGACATGATGGGTGTGCAGTTGTACACTATGTACTTCTAAACTCATATGGATCAAACTCATCGTATATGCTATAAAACTAATCCATTTAAATAAAAGTATTAAAATAGTAGAAGCATGTACTACGTAATTATTTGGAATTTGCCAGTTGAGTTATAGTTGAAATCTCTATACTTGTATATTCGTTTTAAATTGTGTAGTCCCTAAATTTGATCAACTAAAACACAAAGTTGATGGTGAAGAGGTGTAGGTGACATTGTAAAAATAAGAGTAAATTACACGGATGGTCCCTAAGGTTTGTCCAAAGTTTCACTCACAGTCCCTGAAAGTTTAAAGTTGCATGGATAGTCCCTATCTCTGAAAAGAATAACACTTGTGGTCCCTTATTTAACTGGCGTTAAGTAAGCTCCGTTATAATTTACATTTTAGCTTTTGGTTGAAGGTCGTTACCTTGAGTCCATTATCATAACGGTCGTTTATAAGTTAAAAAGTTTTTCGACATTAGGTGCGTTTTAATACATTTTCACGTTTCGTCTGTTTTTAATGTCGTCCAGTTTTAATCGTTTTCATCCGTTTTTATACCGGTTTGCTAACATTTTTACATTTTGTTCGTTTTATACGTTTTCGTCTGTTTCTACGTTTTCTTACGTTTTCGTTTTGTCATAAAATTTCAAAAATAAAATTTTGAAAAATTTCTAAATTTTTGAAAATTTTTTACACCAATTTTTTTCCGAAATTCTTTTCAAAATTTTTTCCAATTTTTTTAGGATTTTTTATTTTTTTTGAAATTCTTTTTCAAATTTTTTCCCTTTTTTTTCGAATTTTTCATCCGTTTTTTCAAATTTTGAAAAGACTTTCAAAAAATTGGAAAAAATTTAAAATTGAAAAATTCTGAAAGAATCGAAAAAAAATTGAAAAAAAATTTTGAAAGAATTTCAAAAATTGGGAAAAAATTCGAACAAATTTTGAAAAGAATTTCAATGAAAAAATTGGAAAAATAGAAAAAAATTTATGTCGAAAAATTTTTTTCCCAAATTTTTATTTTGAAATTTTATGTCAAAAAATTTTATGACGAAAAACGTTAAAGAGAGAAGAAAACATATAAAAGGGTAAAATGTAAAAATGTATAAACGTAAAACGTATAAAAATGGGATGAAAACATAAAAAGCCAATGAAAATGACTTAAAACGATAAAAACGGATCAAATGTAAAAATGTAAAGCAAACGATAAAAAATAGATGAAAACGTAAAAAATGGATCAAACGTATAAAAACGAAATTTTTCGGAAAAAAATTGGAGTAAAAATTTTTCAAATTTATGTCAAAAAAATTTTTCGGAAAAAAATTGAAAAATAATTTCGGAAAAAAATTGGAGTAAAAATTTTCAAAATTTTTATGTCGAAAAATTTTCAATTTTTGAAATTTTATGTCAAAAAATTTTTATGACGTTAAAAACGAAGAAAATGTAAGAAAACGTATACAAACGGACCAAAATGTAAAAAAATGTAAGCGTGTAAAACGGATGAAAACGTATAAAAAATTAAGCGTTAAAAAACAGATAAAACGTAAAAACTTAAGAAAATGTATAAACGCATTACCTATGTCGAAAAACTTAAACTTATAAACGGCGTTATGATAATGACTGACGATAAGTAACGACCTTCAACCAAAAGGGCTAAAAATGTAAATTATAACGGAGCTTACTTAACGCCAGTTAAATAAGGGACCACAGGTGTTATTCTTTTCAGAGATAGGGACTATCCATGCAACTTTAAACTTTCAGGGACTGTGAGTGAAACTTTAGACTAACCTTAGGGACCATCCGTGTAATTTACTCTAAAAATAATGAAGATATGAAAGGGTCTAGTGTGACTATTGGGTCTAGTGGTTTTAAATTGTGTGATTAAAGTTCATCCCGAAAGTCTAACATAAGACATGTACTTGTGTTGAATAAAGTGTGAGTTTTTTGTTTAAAAATAGTAAGATGAATACTTGCGCAAAGTGACGATGTATAATGGTAAATAATTATAATTGCGAACTTATTGTTACGTGTGACCTTTGATCAGGGTCGTCTCGTGGATTTCGGATACTCTATTTGATAATTACATGTACGTTGCATTACTTGAAAATTTTGAAGATATTAACTAACAGATTAAAAGTTGATTTTCACATAGAAAATATTGATGTTTATAATATTATGATTTATTGTATTTCAGTACAGTAATAAATATGCTTTGGTAGTTTGAATATAAGTTGTTGTATTAGATTAATCTATACTACTTATAATGGAGGAAGACACTTCCCTCCTATTTATTATTTTAAGATCATCAAAAATAAAATTTTAAGCAAATACTACTTTATAAGCAATATTTACAAGTATCTAAAGTACACATAAAACAAAAAACACACTACTTATATAATACAATTAATACACTATTAAAAACACCCCTTCATCTAAAACTACAACTTTTTAACTACAAAGTACAATATAATTAAGCTTCCTAACATGAATATAGATTTTTAAGCAAATACAAGTAATAAGCATAATTTACAAGTATTTAAAGTACAAATAAAACTAAAAAAACAATATTCAACACATACAATTAATACACTATTAAAAACACACTTTCACAAAATATACAACTATTTTACCACAATGTATACTCTAATTAAGCTTCCAAAACATAAATCTGAAATTTAGTAGTTCAAAACAAAATAACATTTGTTCGTCGAAAAATTTAATCACATGGTAACCGCCGCCGCATCGTGTGGGTACCCTGCTAGTATATGGTAATAGGTGTTTATACGGTAACTAGTCAATGTTTATTAAATTTTAAGTTTTAAGTTTTATGTGGTAATAAGTTGCATTAATTTTTTAAATTTTCAAGAGTTTTAAATTTTCAAAATTTAAGAAAGGGTATATATGTTGTACTCTTTTTGTTGACACTCCGTATAAAAATATAAAATAAGTGTCAAGTTATTTTGGTATAACATCACATTTAAACTTTGTAAATTAAAATTGTATCAACTATACTGGATTAATTAGCTAGTAGAGAAAAAAATATATATTAAGATATCATATTTTCTGACGTTTTACACTTTTATTTGCCAGTAGCACATAGGAGCTTGTCAATTTTGGATCGTACGTAATTGAAGGGTTTAGTTGTGTTTATTAACTCATGCAACAAAATTGCTATTTGTGTATGCTTTTTTACCAAAAATTATACAAATACCTATTATTAGATACAATATTTTTAACTATTTTTAGGATTAGACCAGATCCCTCCAAATACACATGACTTCACATGTATCGGTCAATTTATGTCAACTTGATTTTTCCCTGTCAGATTGCTGTACTAGACGTAATGGTAGCTAAACACATTAACTTTACGTTAATGTCACATCATCATTTAACACACTACCAAACAAATATCGTGGTGACCACCAAACCAAACACATAAAAATAACTCTTTTTATACAAATATAGCCTATAACGTATCTCACAAACAAACAAAAAAAGTTGTCAAACAGTTTGATGTCTGCACTACCAAACCAATGCACAAAACAAGGGACCTCGCGTAATTGAGGATTAAGGTAATGGGGATGGCGTGTGGTTGATTGTTGTGACGGATCACCCATCACCGGGACGAACCAGGGACGCAGTGACTGACCAAGATTGGAATAAAATAAACAATACTATAAACATAATTTTAGGGATCGGATAGCATTTAAGAAAAATTGATGCTTTTTAACAAAATTAACATTACGCACACAAATATCCATAAGATCCTGGGACCTCACGTGACACCCCTTTGTTCAGTCCTACAATATGACAATCATGACCAAGTTGTTTTGTGACAACGATGTAACATAGATGCATTCATTGCTATTTGATAACGATATCACATGTATAGGTCAATTTATGTCAACTTGATGTTTTCCTGTCAAATTGCTTACTAAGGGTGGTGCCAACCCTCATTCCCCATCCCTCACCATCCCTCACTATCCACCAATAACATTCTTCCAACTCATCTCATCCTCACACCACCTCCTCACCATAAATTTTAAATTAAGAACCATGTATCCCTACACCTCACTTTGAAAATTTAACCCAAGCATTATTTTTAGCCGCTCAATGGCTCAATTTCTTTACCCGAATCGGCCTTCTTCCCCACATGGTGAACCCGCCGAGCCCTCAATGGTTCGGGTATATACATTTTCGGCCGTAAGCCTCGCTTCCTCAGCCGTGCCGTTTGCCACCACCCTAAGCGAAATTTCTTTCCCCTTTAGACAATTCAAATTTGAATATGGCTAGAACTCTAAAAGTAATGATCACCAAACACATTAACTTCATGTCAGCCTCATTTAGCACACCACCAAACATATGTAGTGGTGACTACCAAAACAAACACATAAAAATACTTCACTTTAAACAAAGTTCCCACAATATCTCATAAACATACAGACAAACAAAAAAAGGTTGGCAAACCGTTTGGTAGTCTGCACCACTAAACCAACGCACAAAACAGAGGACCTCGCGTGACTAGAGATTGAGGTAATAGGGATGGCGCGTTGTTGATGGTGGTGGATCACCCAGCATTAACCCAGTCTTACAATATGACAATCATAACCAAGTTGTTTTGCGACAACGATATAACATAGAAACATTGATTGCTATTTGCTAAAAAAGATTATGTTTGCAAACGTAGAAAAAACACTAATCAGGAAGTTATATATACACAATCAAGATTAGCCTAGGTCATAAATACACTATTAGAATTGAAGTGTTAAATCTAGTAAACATTTTCAAAATATTCGCATATCATATATCAACCTATACAATTAACCCACTTTCTCGTTGAGTTGGCACTGGCCTTGTCGCTCAAATATGATCCACACCTTCCTACCTAAAAGCAAAAGGTGTAGTGGCTCAAATCAAATGCAAAACGTGATGACACGTTTCACTTCATCATTTTTTATTTTTATTTTTATTTTTTTCTCACTTCTTATCACTCACACACTAAAAACAACTTTATTTCAATCAAGCCAAAACCTCACTTTTAAGACCCACAATACCCAATAAAATCACAAACTCAACACAAAAACCAATTAAAAACAAAAGCAAAAACAAAAACACTCATTTAGCGCAAGCCAAATTCATCACATTCTCTTTGGCGCAGGGGGAGGGGGTGCAGTCACTTGGCTTTGGCTCAAGCAAAAACAATGCCACGTTGGTTTGGCATGGGTTGGTGACACTGCATCCTTTGCTCTAATAACTGCTTTGACAAAACTCAAGAGGAATCTGTTTCGGGGAAAGATTAAAGTTAGAAATCAAAATTGAATGTTAACAATTTGCTTAAAAAATCTTAATCAGTTAGAATAATCAGACAATTTGTGATACATGATAACATAATTACGAGTTTGTTGTTTCAAATTTGTTGTAGCAATCGTAAACTTATAGAAAAGAGCGATATAGACGAGCCTTTCACTTTAAAATGATTTTGGATAGCAAGGATTAAGAAGAGCGTAATGGGAGCACCACTCAGGCAAGTACAATACAAGAACAAACAACACCTACTTAAGGCATCATCAAATCAAGATACAAGCACAGGACAATATATGATTGCGCCAACAGGAGACTATCAGGCCGTCTTTTAGCGACATAACTAATCTAACAAAATTTGCTTGCAGCGACTGTTAACTATTAGCTAATTGTAACGGGACAGGTTGAACCATGTTGCATTGAGCACAATATGGCATGGTTCCACTTAAGAGACCTTGTGATTGGCATGCCACCACAATGTCCAAATGGTAATCTGAATAGTAGCATCCAAGACACATACGATGATACGAACACACATTTGATCTCAGTATTCTATCAGCCCGCTTGCTCTCTTCTCTTCCACAGATCGGCTGCTGTCCCAATAACAGATTGTATCGAGACACACTAGAATTTTTTAACACCAATATCAACTAAGCTCGCTTGTGATCTTTGTCAAAATCCAAGGCGTAAAATCTGCAGGTAGTTTATCTTTTAAACAATTCAAATCAGGTTACAAATCCTCAGATTCTGATCACAAATCCATGACATATTATGTGAAAGCCTTTATTCATTATTGATGATTCCATGGAAATATTTCGGGTTTCCATCTCCTTCAATATAGCCCATTTCATCTTTGCTTTTGGTTTCAAGTCACAATTTTTGCCTGTTCCATTTCATAAATCAATATTTGAGCATCTGATAGATCGCATCAAGGTTTCTATGCTCGGCATGAATTCATAGATGATTTATATTTGGTTGTGCTTCTTTGATATTTCTACCCTCCTTTTCAATGCAAGACCTTCTCCAATCGGTTAGAATATTCACATTATGACCAGACATGGCTGAGGTCATGAGGCAAAATTACATTTTCTAAGAAATATGATCATCTGTATATTCTTAATGGTGTGTTACAATAGAAGAACTACAAATCACATATGCAGCTGTTCTTCAGGCTGTTTACAAGGTTGCTCACGAATCCCGTAGAAGTTCACGGGTAAATGTTGGCTATTACTGCCCAGTGAAAACATATTTGGTATTGTGAATGTGGTCGGTCCCATGTTTAAAATGAAATCTTAATATAAATTTTATCAGAAAATAACACCAAAGTTTTGTGTTGAACCTCAAAAACATCCGAGACAACCTCTTATACAGCCTGCGCAACTAGCCCTGTTCTCTCAATAAATTCTTGATATGAGGTTAGCAAGCTCTCTAGGTGCAACATGTTAGAGTCACAAACGCATTATGACATGCAGTGGTTCTGTAAGGATGTACACATACCACAATATAATTCGTGTAGCACTGTTCAATAAATGATGTAAACTTTATATAATCCACTTGGCAATGAAAACCCGCTTCTAAGAGTGGAAGGTGTCATAACGGTGAAACTCGTCGTCGCCACCAGCCACATCAAAGATCCCATTTTCCCACAACTAACCACAACAACCCCCCTCCTCACTCATAACAAACCTCAACTTCTTCATTTCGGGCAAGACACCACTACCACTTTATTTTTTTATTCAATTTTCACTTCCAAATAAAAACTAAATAAATTCATTTCATTCAAATTAAAAATACAATACATAACACAATAATAAAAAAACAACACTATACGGAAAAAAAAACACACGCGATTGGAATAAAAAAAAACACGATTAAAAAAAAAAACAACACATGCTACTGGATTTAATCTTCGACATCCCAATTTGGGCAATTTTTCAAAATCTCCCAAACGTGAACATATTTGAACTCCTTTCTACCAAATTGTTGCTGGAAGCTTAGTTTCGCATTTTCGAGATGAGTGTGGTCATTTTGAGCACTTCGACGTGAACGTTTGTAAATTGCGTTGAACCTTTTGCAATCGACGTTAATCCTCGTCCATTTACCCGGGATTGAATTTTTTAATACGATGGTCATCGGTTGTCTGATTATTGAACATATGCATAACGTCGTTCCAAAAAATATTTTCGAAACGGTTATTTTGCATATCCATAGCTTCGAAATTTGTATCCAAACTTGCTAAAGCAAGATTTCTTCAGACTTGTTCCACTTCAAATTTTGAGACATGTGTGTGTGTGTTTTTTGAATTGATGTAGATGTGAAATAAAATGGTGGTTGATGTTATTTATAAAGGTGGTTTTCAATTTCAAATTCAAATTAAAAAACGAATGCTTGATCACGTAGGGGTAATTCAAATTTAAATTTTAAAGTCAAGCCGTTGAACGTTGAGGGGTAATTCAAATTCAAATTTTAAATTTTAAATTCAAATTCAAACGGTTAAGTTTTCTATATATACTATCATACCATTAGTTTCACACACAAATAACAATCACACACAAAAAAATGTCTCAAGAAAGACTTTTCTCAGAATTCCCCAAACAGAGAAGTTAAATGACCGCCTTTCCCGGCACGGATCACTTCTTGGGAAACCAACTTTCCAACTCTGCCAGAGTTTGAAGTTTACTCAACACCACCGGAAAATGTCTTCCCGGTGGGGTTTGAAAACATCCCGTACCTCCAAATTGTTCCAAGTCCACATCACACAGTGTGGATTTTCAAAACCACCCAAGCGGGTTAAGTGAGGCTTCCCCGGCAGCCTTGAACAAGATGAAGAAGAAAACGTCAGGAGATATCGCAAGAGAAAAGCTACTGCCAAGCAGGCCGTCACGCGAAGAAGCAACGGAGGCTCAGACTCTCAAGACAACTATTTCGACATAATGGAGAGTCGATACATTAATGGGGAGTTTTATTCCTCGCCAACAAGTGATGATGGTTTGGACTCGGATGACTCGTTTTTTAAGTGTTTAGTAGTTTTATTATGTATTTCATGTTTTTATGTTGTTTTTAGGGATCCCTCTGTAGTTTTAATGTTTAAGCTTATTTTATGTATTTCATGTTTTCGCTTAATCTTTCAAGTTTCAGTTTTTTTTAACCACGAGAAGTTTCAAGACTTCTACTTAAACTTTCAAATCAATAACACTTCACCTTCACCTTATTACATAAAACTTTACAAATCTTTAAAAAAAAGAGAGAAAAAAAAATTCGCTTGTCGAAGTTACCTTCGTCGTCCCACGATTTGCTAGCTAGAACGGCGAGCCACAACGAAGGCGGTCGGTGTGGCAATGGCGGCGGCGGCCGTCCACGTAGGCCACGGCGAGCCACAACACAACCCACACCGTCCGCTCTAACATATGCATAGATAGAGCCCTCGTGTTACCTTGGCTTACAAATGTTTCCACTAAGGTGCGTAGCAATTTTGACCCATTTATTTGGAAGTAGTTTGATTCAGGTTTATATTGCATATGCAAAATGTTATGGAACGACACATGGTTGCATATGAAATGGGTCAAACGGGTCACATATGATCTCAAATTCAGTGACCCCCGAGAGTATCACATGATGACAACCTCACTTAGAAATTACCCATTCGGACCCTTTTAAATGGAATTAGTAATTGCAGAAAAAAATATCGAAAAAGGACCAAACGTTATAACATTAGGGGGTCAACCAACCAGACCCGTTATAAACATTAAACTCTTAGAAATTACCCGTTCGGACCCGATTCCGAACAAGTGAATACGATCAAATGAACTTACAATGAAGCCAATTTCCTAATGACACAATAAAGCACCATGTTTTCAGAAAATTCCTTAAATGTTCTTCGACTTTGCAACATTATAAGCACATTGTTTAAAGAGCAAATGCATACAATTCACTCCAAGTACTCCAACAAGAATGATAAACTACATAAAAACAGCAATCAGAAAACAAACTAGCTAACTAAAAAAGATAGAGGAACAAGAGTTGTAGTCCCCTTACAATCTTCTCAATGACACATTACGCGATGAGCTGGTTGAGCCTTCCCCTTTCCGTTTTCATCAGACAATAGAATGGGAGCTTTATGAGGTAAGTGTAGAGCAGTCGGAATCATCGCTCTCAGAAGTTGAAGACTCATAAATATGTGTGGGGAATGGCGGGAAGGAAGGATTGTTAATAGACATGTTGTGAAAGTACTCCTTAGCAACAACGTTATGCTGATGTTGGTATTGCCAGAAGTCTTGTATGCCTTGGATATTATGAAAACCGGAATCATTATTGATGTCCAAAGTTGGAAACTCATAAATATGCATGGGGAATTGTGGGAAAGAAGGAGGGTTAGAAGAGGTTGTGCGAATGAAGTCCTCAACGGCAATGTTATGCTGATGTTGTTGCTGCCAGAAGTCACGCGTCTTTTGGATATGCTGATTCCACATCGCCTCCATCAAGAAGCGGCACTCCAGATCTTTAGAACTGGAAAACAATTCGGCATGTAGACTTGAGGAACCAGGAACAGAGAGGGAAGCCTTGTTCATTCTGGAACGTGACTTGGGACCCATGTGGCGATTTTCGTCCTGTTCGATAAATTTTAATTAGATAATCAATTACATACACATACACTTGCACACATATTAACATATACATATATCGCAATTTTGGGTAAATATGGTTTCCAACCTTCTGGTGACTAACACAAGCTTGCTATTGTTCTAATTTGGTTAGAAATATGATGTGTGTTCCGTTCTAGTCATCAAAAGCATGCTTTCTAGCCACAACTAACTTTTCGAAATTTGATATCACTGACATATAATGTTCAAACATAATTACCAGCAAACACCAAGGACTTCCTATGTTTTTTCTCACACACAATTACTTTGAGCTATTTCTACCAGTTACATGTGAGAAATAGATGGAGGTAGGTAGTTTTTATGTCTTTAACATTAGTAATTTTTTTCAATCTTGAAATTACGGATGTTATTGTCAGCAAAACCCATAATTTTTAACTCAAAAACATACTATTGCCCGATACAGAACAAAATTAATACTCTCTCCGTCTCAAATTAATAGTTCACCTTTCTTTTTTGATGTTTAATTATAATTACTAAAATTATAGGAAAGTTTGATCGAGATTACCATATTAACCTAGGTTGAAATTAATATTACAAATTTTAAACAAAAGATATAAATTAATTTGTTAAGGTTAGAAATGTATTTCTGTAAAAAGTAAAAGAGATAAAGCAATAATAATTTTGTTTTATTAAACTCTGTATTTTTTGTTCGAAAATAATTATTTTGAGACGGCGAAAGTATGTTTAATGGTCAAACAAATAAACTTAAGTACCATACTAATTTAATGCAGAAATAATAACCAAATGCAAGATGTTAATAAGAATATGAAAACATTGAGCTGGTACCACTTAATAACAATTTAGTGTAAGTAGTATTTAACCGCTTAAAAAAAAAAGCTGCTTAGAAAGTACTTCACCTTTTCAAAATAAGTATCACAAAGTTTTAAAAAGACTTCAAACAAACTACATTTTTCGTTAATAGGATATCAAGTGGACACTTGTTTAAGAGAATCCAAAATAAAAATGTGAAGATTTTTGTTACCTGTAAATGCAAGAGAAAATGGAGAGAGTGGTAGCAGCGGCTACAAAAGAAGTGGGGGACAGTGATGAATAAATAATGGGATGCACCTTTACCCTAATTTGTTTAGTATTTCTTTCAAGTACCAGTACATTAAAGTCAATGGTCATGGACAAGTGTAGTAGTGTCTAATGGCACAGGTTTTTTAGCTGTTGGCTTTGACTTTAAGTCTGCTTTTCATAAATTATTTTCTCCTTTTTCAGTTATTATTAATTTATGTCTTGATATATATTTAAGTTAATAAAAGATGTCTCGTAATCATAAATTATTTTCTCCTTTAAGTCTGCACGGGGTTTTTTGAAAAAAAAATTATTCGTATTATCTGAATATTGTGTCTTTAAAGATAATTGCATATAATTATATAGTTATAAGTTCGTGCACGACGAAGCGTTCACATAAAACAAATTTATTTTAACATTTTAGTTCATTATATGCACATATAAAAATTTGCCCATGAAAATTGTGATATAAGTACAATTAATACTTATGCACGAGTTTTTCATTATGCCTTAATATCCATTCGAATTTGATAAAATATCTCAGAAAATTTCTTTTAGATAATTCAAGATTTAATTTTATTTAACTGACAAAGATGTTGATGTTCTTATTTAAATTTCACTACTGATATTATGTTGTACGCATGATGCAAGTTTAATAGCAAATAATGAACATTGATAAAGTTAAAGTATACTCCTTAAATTTTTTAAAAAATGTTTTCTAGATATCCTTATATAAATAAATAAGAATTACATGAGTCATTGTTATAAGTACAATAGCGTGTGTTTATTTTTATATTAAAGTAACCGGTGCTTACAATTTGATAATTATATTCTCGTTTTCAGTAATTTAGTCGTATTTAAAATGTAAACTCGTGTCCACATAGGTTAAACTTTTAAAAATGAAATAAATGAGTCCTTATTGAACGTATATAGTAAAAAATTGATACTTATAATCTTATGCAAATTTATATGTTGTTATTTTAAAACAACATATACATTGTATTTTTTGAAGATATAAAGTATAAAGGGTATAAAGTATAAGGGGGTTGTTTTATAAACCAAAGTTATTAAAAAACGTGGAGACATATATATTTACATGTAACTCTATATAATTTTTAAAAATTCAACCACTAAAGTTTTATTAATTACCTCCTCTTTTTTTAAGTTTTTATTTTCATAAATTTGACACCTATATTTTTATGTGTTTTTTTATCAACTAAATTTCTCCACCAAACTTATTAAAGTTTGACCAAAATCAATTTAATTTTGACTTTTATTAACCAAACACATCACACGATTTTCTACTGCATTGGAAATCAAGCTCTCCTATTGCAATTATTTTTCAATGAGAATGGTTTCAAAAACACTCAGAAATTATGTAATTCTTTTATTATATAATATAATATATAAAATATATGCATCTTCTCATTATTTCTTCATCCTTATTTAAAATATAAATATAAGGCTATAATTTTTCTCATTTTTTTTATTTCAATAACTTTTTTCATTAAATCTCTTCTCATACACAAACACAGTTCTAACTTCTAATGACTCAAATATTGCAAAAGAGGATGGTAACTCAAATAACACATTACATAAAAATCTATTGTTATCAGAGATGAGATTCATATAAATTATAATTTTCTAAAGATTAAAAGATTAAATCTTCATTTTTTATTTCACTTTTAATCCACTAATTTCATTAAGTCATTTTTACACTTGATGAGAAATTTCGTAACATATAAAGCCAAAAATCCCTAACTCGTGTCATTTTCCAAAAAAAAAATAATAATAAGATTGTGACTTTTACAAACACACAATCAAAACTAATCATCAAATTGACTTAAAAAAATCAATAATTGACAATCTCATCACAAATCTTCGTCATTTTTCATGATTTTTCTAGGGATCAATTTAAGGTTTTTTTTGCTCGATTAAGGTTTGAAATTACTAATTAACAAATGATTATGAATGACGAAAATCAGATTATGAATTATGAAAATCATGTTGTTGCTTGACGAAAATCGGTTATGGATGAAGAAAATCAGGTTATGGTAGAAACCGATTTGGATTCGGATCTATAGGAAGATATATTTGTTGTTGCAGATAAAACCATATTTGATTTTGTTTGATTGGTAAAATCACATGTGATTATATTAAAAATCACGTGTGATGATTGATCTTTAAATTTTAGACTTAGGGTTTTAATCTAGACTTAGGGTTTTGATCTTTTAAATTTTAGACAAATATTTGATATTTAATCTTTAGAGATTGATGCAAGAGTTGTTTGGTTTGGAGTCGGTAGTTGTTTATGGTCGTTTGGTTTTAGAGTCGCGATAGTGGTTTAAGGTCATCTTAATGTCATGTTAGTTTAAGTTATCGAGCATCGTGCATCTTGATTGTTTTAATTTATATAAATATATAATGACTTTCAAACAAAATGTTCCCAGAAAACTTCAATTTGTTTTACCATAAGGGTAATTTTTGTTACTTATTTTCTCCTTCATATACGGGGTAGATGGGAATTCTTTGTACACTAGAGACATTGATTGATTGAAACTGTCATAAGTGTTGAAACTTGTGCTTTGACTACGTATAATATCACATTCAAAGTTAATAACCGGCTTTGATGGTGCATAAATGCTCTATGTGTAAATACTACAGTAAATAACTCGTAAGTTGTGCCTCAAATTAGGGTTGTCTTATTAGAACCCCTATCGGGTCACATCATAGGTTTGGGTCAAATTGTACAGTCCGCGATCATATCATACAAGCCCGCGATGCATAAAAAAGGTTAATCTAAAATTATAGCCACCGTCAAAATAAACCCACCCTCAAATTACTGTATGGTTAATAATGAATTGTTTATCCATAAAGAATTTAGATGAACAAGCTTTATCCAAGTCTAATAAACTTCATAGACATGAAATGCTTTACATCTGTAAAACACGCCATCAGCAACTTCGTGTAACAAAATACGTTTGAGAAACATCAAAAAGTTACATTTGTAAATCGAACAAAATTATCTCCAAAAGAGATTAAAGTGCCCAATAATAAAGCCTACGAAAACTAATCAGTGGCAATGAACTGTGGTGAGGACCACATGGCATCAAAGATGTCTAGTTTCTGTGATTTTGATAAGCGTGTAGCACAATGCTAAAACTTGGTACAAATATAGTAACACAAAAATTAGGTAATTCTCTATCTACGGTTGCCAAGTAATTTACCCAAATCGCCTCAAAATTTTCAACTTCTTTAAATCTTTGGGTAACTCTCTCAAGGGCTAAATATAAAGTTAATGACAATGTCTAATTTTTGAAACCTTGTACTTACATAGTACTAGTGTCTAAGTTAGTTTTGGGCAATGAGGCCTACATTCTGGGCAACTTACATTTTTGTCTTTTAGTGAAAAAGTAATGTTTTTTTTATTATAAAAAAGTACATATATCTTGTTTGGTCCCACATATATACTTTTGGGCAATTGATTAAGGCTATGCACAATGGCGAACTAGTTCGTCGGTCTTGCATCATTTCTCCTCCGACGCTAGTTGACAGTGGTGACCTTACATTTTTTTTTTAATTCAAATATTTTTAAAAACAAAATTAAACTTCATTAATAAAAATACTTAAAATTACAACAATAATTAAAAACTTAAACTAATAAAACGTAGACGTTACAATACTTATTAAAAACCGCAACTTAATAATCTAAATTGTAACGTTCTTTGATTGCTGCCTTAAGTTGTTCAAGTTCTTGTAGTTGTCGTGATGGCATATTTGTGTCGAGTGTGTTGTAAAAATTAAATCTTGCGTCCGGTTTGATTGTCTGCCATTGCAAGTCTGGCGTTGGAGCTCAAGTTTCTCCCTTAACTCCTCGCTCGCGCTTGCCCTTGCTCTGCAAGCTCCATCTCTTTCTGCTTCAACTTTATGTATTCCTCTTCCATATTCTTGTTTGTTTTCCTTACTTGAACTTTTGATCTTGAAAAAGTTCTTGGCCATATTAGTAACAAATGAAGCGGGTGTCTCGTGTGCTTTCTTCTTGCGTCGCGCCTTTGCTTGGTCGCGTGATTCTCAATCTCTTCTTCCTCGAATCATCCAGCGTCGGGGATGAAAAGGACCTTTTTTGACCCCAGGTGGTTTCCGAAGTCCTGATTTCTTCCGGCTAGTCTTGGTGAAAGCAGGCATCTCAGTTTTCCGCGGAATGCCCTCTCAAAACTTTCCAACACTCCTTCAATGTAAACTCATGCTTGTGAAGCACCGGTTTTCGTTCAAGCCTTTTCGTAGTCGTCTTCGTCATTCTCACTACTTCGTGATTATCCTTGATATTATCCATAATTGCACAAAAGAAACCAACCCTAGAACGAATCCTACCCTTCCATTTGGTCGTTATGGAGTCGTAGGTTCTTGTTGAACTAGTTTCATTTTCAAAGCCATCATCCTCATCCCAAAACCCATCCGGTTGATAGAGTTCCTTCTTTCAATTTTCTGACACATGTACCCAAGCTCTACAACCTACTTCCGCTATTGTCCATGGTTTGACGGGTGCGGTTGTAACATTCTTGCCCTCCCCTTTGTAGCTTTTGTAACCTTATTTGATTTGACGGGTGACGTCTCTTCGACATCGTCTTCAATACGAATAGAACCGTGGTATGAACCGTGCCCTGAACCTTGTCCCATCGAAGCATCTTGACTCGGGTATTGTTGAGAGCGTGTAGCATTGAAGCGGAGGGAAATCCATAAAATGCTCATAATCCATATCAAGATTAACAGCATGAAGCGGTGAAAAGCGATTAGGTTGGGAAGATTGTGAGAAATCCATGTTAGGATGATATGACGAACCGCTTGGTGCTTGGTTTTGATTGATACTCGGACGACCCGGTGGGAAATATGGACGATTGACGTAAAATGGGTTTTGATTAGGGTTGGGTTGTGGTAGTCGTGTTTGATAATTAAAATCGGGTGCTTGAAAACGAACATCCCGATTTTGTGGTGGTGTTAAACCGGTTAATTGAAACGGTGGATCCGGTAGAAATTCAAGTTGGGGAATTTTGGGGAAGTCGGGATCGTCCGGGTTTGAGTTGGGAGTTTTTATTTGTGACATGATGATTATTTAAGAGAAGTTGTTTGAATTGTGTTTGAAATTGTGTGTTTAAAAATGTGTTTGGGGTTGGTATTTATAATGTTGTAAAAGTGGTAAATTTTGAAGAAAAAAAGGGTAAAGTTTGAGTTTATACTGGTTGTGAGGCCAACCGAGTTTGTGTTCTCCCTCTCCCCAAAGACGACCGACACACCACAAAGGGCCGACCGACCACGACCGACGGTGGCAACCGATGCCAACCGCCTCCACTGCGTATAGCCTAAGTAAAAGTAGAAAAAATACATTTAAATTAAAATATACTCTTTATAAATACAAAATACTTTATAATATACTTTCTAAATACATTTATACAACTTTCTTTTAACTAACACCTTCAGTCCATAATCATCTCTAACACCTCCAACTTCACCTCACTCCACCTCCACCACCACCACCGATCTAACTACAGACACCTCCACAACCTCCCTATCAAACCACAAGTCGGATCCAAACCAACTTTATCAATTAGACACCGCGATTTGGACATGATCTGTCGGTTACTTTTTCCTGAGAGGTTGAATTTGAAAATGATGGGGACTACTTTGAGGAGCGCTTCATGAATATTGTAAATGCTCATCTCGCCAATACTATAGGTACTTCATCTTTTTCTCTTGCTTCTCAAGGGGTGTTTGGTTGTGTGTTTTGAAATTGATTAGGTGAATTCAATAAACAGAATCGTAATATCAATATTAATGGAACCGTGTAGAAATACTTGGATAGTGGCTGGATGTGCTTTTCTTTTTGAAGTTCTAATAACTAGTTCTTTTGGTGTTTGAAAAGCTTTAATAATTTAAGGAGTTAATACATAAAATGACCAAAAGGGCATTTTTTTTATATAAAGTAGACCAAATATTTTTTTGATACAAGTGTAAATGTCTCCGATTAGGATGTAAAGGGTTAATTAGGTAATTCTGATGTGCCTATTTGTTCATTTTTGTTGCAATTATTAGCTAGTTTTGGATTGCTTTTTTTAAGTAGATTTATGTGTTTGGAAATTGGAATTGCTTATTTAAAACAGCAACACACATTTTTCGACCAGTGACAACAATAATAACCTTGTTTATCTCCACTAGAGTGAAACGACAAGCTAGTGGTACCCGATACCACTAGCGATTAGTTTCGAAGCCTAGTGGTTTTCGAATTAAAACTAGCAGTGGTTTCCATACTTATTGTTTATTTTAGTTTAGAGGAAATGTTGCCTTTTGCCTCGATATATCCCAATGGGATAATCCCATTGGACCTTCGTGAATGTGGTGAGATTTGCTTTTTGTAAAGCAGTTTGTATATGTTGTTTTGAATATTTGTAAGTTTAGTTGGTGATTAGCAGTGGTGCATTGGGCATGTCCTCTACACTTTATGTTTCTAAGCACGTAAGTGTGGTTAAATTATTCTTAACCCTTTCACTAAAACTAAAAAGCTTAGACGACTTAATAGTTTCGTGTTTCTTCAAAGTTGCAATACCATAGTTGCATGTTTCTTCAGTGGCTAATTTGGCCCTTAAATAATCAGAAATTTATAACTGTTCATAATTGATTATAACAACTTTGAGTGGCAATAGTCACTTTAAACAACCATCCAAATATCTGCTTCATTGTTTATATGAGAGCTTTCTGTTATCCTTTTATTTTGTTGCTATGCCATTAAAATATTTGATGTTGCTAATACTCTCTTCTTCTTTTAGGTAAGCAATGCCCACAATTTGGACATGTATGGATCTTTATCTCTTTGATACTCCATATCGTGTGAAGTGGGACTATTACTTTTTATCTCGGGAACATAAGGTTGAGTTTCATGAATGGGAAGGGAAGCGAATACTGAATATGTAAGTTACTATCATTTACTGACACTTTCTAATCATTTGTAATCAATCTTAAATCTAATCTATCATTCTTGAAGGTAAAAAATAAGGGTGTTGCTATTTTTCTAATGGAAGTGGGAATGTTGGGAACTCTTCAAGCATTATGGGAAGTATTCCCGTTGTTTACAAATACCGGATGGGGTGAGAGTGCAAATCTTGCTTTCCTTAAGAAATATATGGGAGCCAAGTTTGAAGAGCGTCCCCAACCGTGGGTCACAAATGTGAACATAGATGACATACAATCAGGGGACTTCCTTGCAATATCGAAGATCCGTGGGCTATGGAGAAACTTCGGGGCATATGTTGGCCACTCTGCTGTTTGCTTGAGGGACTCTGAAGGCAAACTATGGGTCGGAGAGTCTGGACACGAAGATGAAGAGGTAATATTCTAATCTACAGAGGTAGAAAATAGGTGGGTTAGTTGGGCCGAATAATGGGTCAAAATGGGTACTTTTTGCAGTGGTTTGCCCATGAGAGAGTTGCCCATGGGTTATTTAAAGAAGTTGAAAATTTTTGGGGCATTTGAGGTAAATTACTTGGGCAACTGGGGTAGATAGAGAATTAGCCCAAAAAATTACATGCCAAAAAGACAAAACTACCACTAAAAAGCAAGCTCAAACAAGCTTTTCTAGAGTTTTTTTTTAGATAAATGGTGTTTTTTTTAAATAGCTTGCAAAAGTGCGTCTTTTTTTTTTAGCTTTTGTAAATGTAGGTTTACTTTGTGGACCACCTGATCGATCTTTTGCCGTCATATATATATATAATAGCAGGGTATCTGCGCGATTCGGCGACGAATACTTTGAAATAAAAATTTCAATGAACCATGCTTTATAATCTGGCGTTTTATGTGACGATAAATTTGCGGATGCCAAAAGTTTCATGTCGCATATTTCGACTCTTTAGAATATTAAGTAGGTACCGTAGCGTTATGACGGCGAATTATCAAGTAATAAAATTATCGGCAAAAAATGTTTTCAATTTTATGTTTTCTCTTACAATATATTTACCATATAAACATAATGAGTTTGAGTAACATTAAAAAAGTGATGATAATATTAAACTAATTCATATAAAAACAATTGAAAGTGACGTGATTTTGCGTTGTGATAGTCAATGTTATGAGGTTATGGTCAAATTAGTTGATAGTGGTCAGAGTAGTCACAGTAAGTAGAAACATTTTTTATTAAATATGTATGTAATAATCAACACCTCGTAATAAGTAAATAAAATATATTTTTGAACATGTTTGTATCATTAACATTGTTTATTACACTTGTCCCATATAGATAAAATATATAAATAAAAGAGTGCTTATAATGTATACATCTTGTAAATTATATATTTATGAAAATGTTTGAATAATTAATATTGTTTATAACATTTGTCTCACATAGATAGACGATATAAATAAAAGAATACTTATAATGTAAAGAAAACTTATATGTTTAAGCAATCATTTAGAGTTATCCATGAAAAGTATATTAATTAATATACTAATATGTTAATCATTGAATTATCACTTAGCACTTTGCACATTTGCATCATTTGTCTTTAAAAAATTCTTCCACTTTTTACAAAAACCGTTTTCTTTTTGTGGTTAATTTTATTTAAAATAATTCAAAATTTATTTT
>OU343222.1:117371794-117583040 GCA_910596185.1 Chrysanthemum makinoi | reverse complement strand
GGCTGGCAGTTGTGATTACTGGTCATGTTGGATTTTGATCATTCTTTGTCACGAATCTTCGCATTCGATAACACCGAACCTTTCCGTGATACATTACCGACTCATCACAACTATCTCTCATTTGCACGACACTCATCCACTTTTTCATCTTTACTTCTCGATGTTCCTTCTCACATATCCGCCAGGTTGGTCATCATCTCCATCAATTTCCGTTAATTTCCATTCAATTGTTGCCTTTGAACATTTCGATGTGATGATCATAATCGATGTGAATTCCCCCCTTGTAAAAAGACTCGATTGAACCTTGTTTGTGGTTCCAATCTTTTGATACTTAGAGACGCATTGCATTTCATTCCATTCCATTCCAAATATTCCATTCCATTTATTTAATTTCCATTAATTATTATTTAAACAAGTGCAATTTACTCTCTTGACTTCGAGAACATGAAGATCTACATCCTCATTGATTGATTCAATCATCTTTAACCATTCGATTAGTAGCATACATTATCATTGTTGTCCAGCATCATACAATTTAAGTACTTCCGAAATCCTTGAATCAGGAGTGTAAGACATGATGTTGCTTTGTGTACGGGGATTTTACAAGTCTATGATTTAAACCGAGAAATAGAATATTTCGAGTTTTGCTAAAGAAGAAACCGTTAAGCAATGACCAATAGAACGTGTTAAGATGGCGATGGAGCGATACAATGATAGACAATTGTGTGTTAGGACTTATGATTGGTTGTAGGATTAGCTGAGATGTTATTTAGTTGAGATTTGGATTAGTTGATGCGATTTTTCAGGAGAAATTTAGGTCTAAAAACTTAAAAACCTCAATAACCTCGTTCGAGCGAATTTAGGCCTCGAAGGTTGCCCCGAATGAACTTTAGTTATGGCCGTTTGATAGGTAGAACGGATTTAGGCCCGAGCGGATCCGCATGCCATTCTCCTCCTTCTCACGGTCGTTTTGATGGGTAGAACGCTGAAAACGGAGTTACGGTTCAACAGTTATGGCCGTTTGAAGTTTTGTCTGGAGAAGTCAACAAAACGCTCTGATGAAATGGTCAAACCGCACTTTTGTCAAACCGCCAGGTCAAATCGCATCCTAGAAAAATCGCACCCAAGACAACTTGCACCCTAGACAACTTCATGACCAAGACAAGTCGCAGATCGGACAACTCGCGTGCAGGGACAACTCGCACCCGTTTACCAACTCGCTCGCGACAAGCTGAAAGCAACGGACAACTTCGCATAAAACACAACTTCGCATAGGGCGACAACTTCATAGTACACAAGTACACCCACTACTTTGTCCTTTCTTGTCGTTTTGTCTCAATAGACAACTTGCATATAGACAACTTCGCTTCAATAGCAAACTCGGACAACAACGCATTAAACATGGAACAACTTCGCATCGAAATGTATGCCGTGACTCAACTCGTCAACAAACAGTCAAAAACACCACTTCAATCAAAAAAACAACTCAACCACGATGATTCAAGCCTTACAAACTAAAACCTAAACACTTATAATGATTCTAAACACAAAAGTATAATCAAAATCCAAACTTTAACACTAGAAATCCAAGAACATGAAAAGATGAGTCAAACCATGGCTCTTGATACCAATTGTTAGATATTGGTTTTCATAAACACATCACATAACACAATATGGTTCAAATAGTTTAAGGTTCTAGAGAGAGAAAGTGGAAGATGGGAGCCTTTCTAGAGAGAAAAAGTAAACAAAAGAAAGAAAGGTTAGATTAAGTGAAAGGTCCAACCCTCTACCTTGGGAGGTAGAGGGTATTTATAGTTTTACATAATACGCCCTCTGTCGGGCTGTGGATCAGACTACATTGGTAAAGACCTTGTCTCTACGGTGTTGCTCTAATACTAAATAACTAATAAATAACGTAATGTCTACGAGCTAACATATGCTAGACTAGAGTTGGAGTGACCGATACTTCAACATGGATTTTCTAAATCCTAACACAATCCTTTGTCCGTCTAAGCATCATTATATCTTCACTTAAGCAACATGCCGATATGGGTGCATCCATTCCTTCCTAATTGTTGCCCTATCTGAGCCTATATTTGAAAGCCCGATATCATGAACATGTAGGCAATGATGAACTACAGTATTAACTATTTTGTGAGTTGGCTCACGATTTTAAGATATCTTGGGGTAATGTCGATCTGTTATATGGTTGCGTAGCCATGGCAGTGTGCTTAGAGTGGCTCAAGCAATTTCAATCTGAGCCTCTGAAAAAAACATTTGTATTGTATCTCAAATTTTGCAATTGGTATAAAAGTTTGACATACCAAATAACGTGCAATATCTAGCACAAGTGCTTTAATAGTCCATCGGCCATAGTTGCAATTCCAATTGAAATTACGATGTTTTAAAGCAATATTAAGGTCGTTGGACATTAAAGGAGGATTTTGATGAGGATATATGCCCTTTTAAACTACAACTAATTTTCGTTAGATCTTTTCTAGTACTTGCATATGGAATCTTATGAAGAGGATCAATGGGGACATTTCGATACAGTTTGCCTATTATTTGGACCTATTGGTCATACTCAAAGGAGATTGGAAGAGGTAATATAGACCACTACTCAAGATATACAAGGTTTTTGAATGCGATTATTTTAATTAAATTTCAATCTTATTTAGGGGTTGAATGGGTGAGTTTGGGAGCTTAAATGAGTGGGTTAATTGGGGTTGAAATGGTTGGATTTGTGTGCCAAAATAGGGGCTGAAATAGGTGTTTTGGGTGGAATGTGGGTGGGTTTGGGGACTCAAATTGGTGGACTTGGGGGTTGAAATGGGTGTGAGGTCGAGAGTATGGTTGAGTTTAGTGTGAATGGGTGGGTTTGGGTGTTGTATGGGACCTGAAATGGCGTAATAGCCATATATTTGGTGTGATTCTTATGAGTATATTGTTCTTACTATTGCATTTTGTTTTCGATGATTAAGATTTCTTATGCATCATTTTGTTATTCGTGAATTCATTGACCCCACCCACTGAAACAAAACCTTTGGAAACTCAAGGACAAACTCCCAAAAGGAAGTTTGAAGTAATGTACTAGACCACAGAACCATCAACAAAAACAGGAAAGCATCTTAAGAGAAGGCTCATCCAAGAACAAGTATCATAGCCAGCGTGTCAAGGACAGATTCGGACAATAATACCCAATTAACTTTCGGTCTTGCTAGGGAAGCTTCGGTTCCCGGTGTAAATCAAAGTAAGCAACTACGTTTTCCAAACATGCTTTTCGATATGTTGCTAATTTATTTATGATGCTATGCTTCTGACCAATTTTTGTTTTTGCTATACATATTAGTATTTTCTTCTTGGTTGTTAAGTGTTTGTTCATACTGGATATTAATTTTTGCACTATCGTATGGCTCCTCTAATAGGTTAGCCAACAGACGTGACAAAAGGCTAGCATAGGCATTTACAAATGTGTTGACCACGGAGACCAACCTGTTCCATACTATAGGTAACAATCCATAAAACTCACTTTACTTTTGAAAACAGTTGTTCACACCATACCTATTAATCCATCAAATTTACTTTTCTTTTTAAAAAAGTTTATTAAACTAAACTCACATAACATACGATGATTTAAAAACAAGCGTACAACAACGGATACCATATACTCTTATGACTTTGTACTAGCAAATGCAATTTCACAAACACATGTACAACTCTAAGGGCTCCCTAATGACCCCTCAAACTGACAACATTGACATTTTTCACACCGGTAGAGCGACATCACAAGATACACATGTGATGATTGGTCGAAAAACAGTCCTGTACGACCCAACCAGTAAATCGTAGCAGTAGAAGGGAAACAACACGCGCTCCAACTTCACTTCAACACTACCGCCCCAAAGGCTTTATACTAGATGGTGTTTTCACTAATAAAAACTCAACAAGGAACAAGCAATTCTAATGAAGAAACGCAAGTAATGAAATTTCATAGTCCAGTAGCTTTTAAAAATACATATTCATAATGACCGCATTCTACTATATTGTAACCAACTGTACAACTTAGGAACACCACCACCAAGCCTCAAAGGAAGAGGAACTCCGAACAAGAAAAGATAAATGCAAAAAAATTGATCAGTGAAAGAAAAGACCATTGTTCCCGACCATCACCATCACAAGGAAACAAAAGTTGCAAAACTACACTTTACATAACACAAAATGAACATTGAATAACCAAATATATCATACAAACCAAGGAGGACTACTACAACACAGACGTAACCACACAAACATATGTTAGGCAACAAGGTTGTTATCTTTGTTTCTTGAACATTACATGTTAGGCTACAAAGAATTCGTAAAGCGTTTAGTTGGTTTCTATAGCATTTGTGCATTGAGTTTACAACTTAATGTGTATAGAAAGGAAAGTGTTTCAATTACTAAAAAGGGTGGTCATTTGGGTTATCAAACATTGTTTCTGCAGAAAAACAACTTGGTAGAAAACACACTAAATGAATTCGCCGATTCCCATCTCAATTCAAACTACTTAAGACAAAGCCGAAGTCGCGGTATTCATCCTCGTTAATTACATAGTGCATACAATTGTAATAAAACGCTGAAGTAAATTCATAGTCGTATATAATAAGGAAAAGAAAGAAAAATTGAAAATAGATGTCTCGCATCAACCAATAGAAGAGCTCAATTGTAAAATCGAGACCTCTTAGTCAATTAAAAAGTCAAAATTTAGTTATTTTGTCAATATTTCTTAATTTTTTGTCTAGCTAAAAAATGCATAAAAGTACATGTGTCAAAATAGTAATAAAAAAAAGGAATTAATTTTCAAAAAGTTTAGTGGCCAAGTTTACAATAGTAATAAAGTCTAAATTGACAATAAATAAACTTAAAAAAAAGGAGGGCTAAGTAACTAAATTTAAATGGTTAAAATTTAGAATAACATTATATTCTGATTGGTTAACATTATTTATAGAGTAAACAAAAATACATCCTTGTGGTTTACCGCCTTATCATACATCCTCTTACAAAGGTTCAACAGATACATCCTCAGTTAGTAAAGGTTAACCTATATACATCCCTCGGTTAAAATAGGGACTAACGGTGCAAATTATTTCTACGTTATCTCCTAACGAGATAGAAAATATGTACACCGCTAGTCCTCTGGGTTAACGGTATTTGCACCGTTAGTCCTTTCTTATGTTTTCTTCCGCTTTTTACCTTTTCGTCCGTTTTTATGTTTCGTCCGTTTTTATGTTTCGGCGTTTTTTCTTCGTTTCGTAATTTTTTGGATTTTGGTATGTTTTTTTTTCGTCCATTTTTACATTTTCGATCGGGTTTTACATTTTCAACCTTTTCGTTTTCGTCGGTTTTTCACCGTTTTATCTGGTTTTCATACACTTTTATTCATTTTCATCTATTATTCTACGTTCGTCCATTTTCTTATGTTTTATCCGTTTTCAATACAATTAAGTATAAAATGGATGGCGGATAAAACGTAAAAAAAACGTAGACAAAAAAAAGTAATTAAAATGTGAAAACGTTGATAAAAAGCAACGTAAAACGTAAAAAAACAATCACGAACGTAAAAACAATGGCAAACATCGAAAATATTCAAAAAAAGCGGAACTTTCGGAAACGAAAAAAAAAAAGCAAAAACAATCGCGAAACGTATGTCAAACAAAACTCGGAAATAAAACGGACGAAAACATAAAACGGTAATAGCTTGATGCTGGAAGGATATGGTCTCTATCTAGTTAGGAGATAACGAAGAAATAATTTGCATCATATTCTTTCCGAGGGATGTATATAGGTTAACTTGGTGATGTATTTGTTGAAACTTTTTGAGAGATGTATGGTGTAACAGAGAAACCAAATGATGTATTTTAAAGTTTACTCTTATTTATATTTAAGCTCAAAACTTTATAAAAATATCTAACTTTAAACTCTATATCACAATATCCTCATAAACTTTTTATTTATTTTTATAAAACAATGTTATTATTATTTTTGTAGTTTATAATGATTTTGTTTAGCGGATAATTAAACAAGTAGATCACACTGATACACCAAAGATATATACGTGACTAGACATTAACTTTGTGTATTAACGAGAAGTTTTGTCGAGACTTAGGGCACGTTTGGTATAGAGGATTTCGAGAGATAATGGCGGAGATAATAAATTAGATAAATGAAATTGAAAGAGAAATTTATTAAATTTCACTTGTTTATAAACGCCAAGAATTGAAATAAAAAATAATCACGAAATTTTTTTCTTTGAAAACACAACCAAAAAGAAAAAAGAATATACTATAACAATGTCACCAAATTTCTTTCTTCAAAATATTTAAAGCATGAAATGATGCACGTAATTTGTTTACATAAAACTTTTTAACAAGGGTTTTTAACTAACCTCAGGGACATAGTTAAGCTTACAATAATATGTACATAGGGGCCTATGAAAAAAATACGGGATTCACATAAAGATGCAGAACAGTTACTTTTATGTGGGTCCCTATGCTGATTCTTTATGGTGTCTTAAAAGCACCTTACGCCGGCACAGTTAAAAACCCTAACAACTACTCATTCTTTAATAAAATTATAATTAGAATAAAACTTAAAAAAAATAATAATAAATAAAATAAAAATAAAATAAGCCTTTTAAATATAGTCCATTTCTTCAATTTCCTCACAAAAATGAAATTGAGTTAGCCGAATTACATTACTCATTTATCTTCATTTTTTTTCACCAATTTCCTTTCAATTCTTCATTTTTTTATTATCCCTCTACTAAACAATTAAAATTACTCCAATTCCATTTCATTATTTGTTTTCCTCTACCAAACACACCCAAATGTTAATCTTTTTGTAGCATTAAGTCATATTTATTATGCAAATCATTTATTTACCTATGAAAAACTTTATTTGGTTGATGCATTTGTTAAATGAGAGAGCTTTAATTGTCATGAAAAGTGTTTAAATTTACTCATATCCGCATCACTTTTAACATTCGGTGATCTATATTTGTAATGAATTAAGCATTGCAAATTAAATTTTATGTACTAACTTTACTTACAGTTTTATATCTTGCAAAAGTAAATTAAATGTAAGTTGTCATTACTTGTTACATGTATTCATTGCAGACATCCTTTTGCTTTAAATAAAAACGGGTAAACTAAAACACTTATCTATTGAGGGAGTAATAAGAGAAAAGGGTATGAAAACTGACTCATATGCCACTAAGATGTATGTGTTTCTGTTTATGCCAATTCCACCAATTTTATTGTGAAAGTTTACAAAATGACAAGCATAAAGGTAATATAAATGTATCAAGACAATAACAAGAGGAATTTGAATGTTAAATATCACTTAGGCTAGACGGCAAGAGGAGTTTTGTACTCACCTTACGACCTCAATCACCCCACCCCTCTTAAATACCTCCACTCCGTGTGAGTCTAAGTCTGAGAAAGCAAGGTGACCAACTCACCTACTTGATTTGTGTGCTAATATATTTGACAGTTTGGTTTGTAGAGTAAAAAAAAATGTGAGTTAAAGTAAGTGAAAGTGAGTCTCTTGTCCGCATAAAGGTGAATGGAAGAGAGAGGAGAGAGAGAGAGAGACGTGGCCCGATGTGTAAGGTGAGTGAGACTTACCCCTTGCCTTCTAGCCTTATCATTAGTAGCACTTTGAAACACTTTTGGTTTATAATGTTGCACTTAATGAAAGGTATAATTGTCATTATACATGTAAGCTATTATTTGTATTGTTTTAATATACTAAAGTTAGTTTTGTTTTTTTCTTAATTCATAACAAAAACTTTCAATAATAAAATAAAATAAAATAAAATAAAAAAGACATGTTGTACGACTTATAATTTAGTTTTAATAAATAAGCACCATTTGTGAGAAGAATTAGATAATTTGGTCGCTTTTGGATACATTATCACATGTAAATAATTCAAGTGAGGTGGTGAGGTGCTTGTCTTTGTAGCTATATATGTTCCCACTTGTTCGATATCTCGATAGTGATAAACTCAAAATTTATAAGGACCACCTATATTTATGATTTGGACAAGTTGCCTATCTTAAGAGTCAATACACATGACACATTCACATGGAAGTGTCTATTTATATCAACTTGGACGTCCGTACCAAAATGTTTTCAGTACATGAAATTTCCTTCCCCATTCACATTTCACTTTCAAAAGATAAAGTTATTTGCAAAGATAAACATAGACGCATGCAACAGTATTCTTGTTTTTAGTTTTTATGTTGAATTGTACACATAAAGACATGCATAATTGATGAAAGAAGATTTCTTCCTCGTTAAATTCACTTCATGTACATCTATTACATCAGTGTCTTTAATAGACATTCATATCCATCGCGGACGACCTAGAGAGTACAGTTGGGCATAATAAAACACTAAAAGTTAAAGTTTTGACTGTTGGTTTTTATTTGTGGTTATCCAATTTCTTTTAACGGCGAAATTTTATAAAACTAGCAAGGAGCTAAAAACCAAAACAAATACATATTAGAAGTAAGGGAGAATTGCATATATATTGCAAAAACTTGCATATTTACTCAAAATACAAGTTTTCAATGCATGATAATATGTATGTTTATATGCAAATACGCAGTTTTAGTAAAGGTATATATACGATTCGCCTCAGAAGTAACTAGAGACGGGTTTGAAGCCACCGACCCAACTAAACTGCTTATAACTACATCTACTACTAATCCAAAGAAACGTCGTCAAAACAAAGTTATCAAAGAAGACGTTTTCCCTCCGGTCCTACGAAAAAACACAAGCATTCCTATGAGCCCACATGCACCACCAATTGAAAAAATGAAGCCTCCAATATAGCCTTTGCATCCTCTTTAACCGCAAGTTCAAGTAACAATCCCGGATGCTAAACGAGAGCAACATCGAATCTGAATCTCCCACCAATCGAACAATTCCTAAACTTGTGAGACAAGCGATTGAAAGAACAAGTGATTAGTATTTTCAACAACTTCTCCACATATTGGGCGAGAGGATAGATGGTACATCAAGCCCAGAATATCAGATTTATACGCTTGTCGGAAGTTTATCTAACGAAATCCTACAAGCCAATATATTTACCTTTTGAGGGATAACTTTGCACCATCGTGTAGGCTCGCCACCCAAAATCATTAACTTTTATCTATATACATTGAGCGGGCAGTAAGCCGCTACAATCCATACCCATCTTCAGGAACGGAGACAAAATAATCGAGGAGATAGCGAGCATTCATCCATCATTTGCTCTTCCTCTATCCCTCCACGAGGCAATCTACGATATGAACCCAAACCATCTCTCTGCTCTAACTTTGCAGCTACCTTAATCTCTTTATCCAACTCAAAGGCAAAGATACGTGGATATGCATCTTTAAGAGTTTGATCACCAACCCATTTATCTGTGGTTATCCAGTTAGTTGAAGATAATCAATCGATCAGATATCACTTCAAATCGTGTAATCTCTTTTCAAAATAAACTATTCAATTTTAATGTATAAGTATCCGAATATCTTTTAAGATAAAAAAAAATTCAAGTTGTAATGTTTTTATTTTGGCACAAAACAAGAACGCTTTTGCTTTTAAGTGTTTTGGTTTTTTGTGTCATTTTCATGCACATGAGTGTTTTTATTTATAGGAAAAACTCAAAGCCCAATGGAATTATGATAATTAATTAGCTCATTAATGACTTCATAACATTTCTCATATAAGCTCGTTGTAAAATCATCTATGCGGTGATTAATCCTAATAATCGTTGATCGCTTCGTGTCTTGATTTATCTTAATCGGCCTATTTAATCGGTTTGGTCAAAGATCGCTTAAAAATCGGTCAACAAACCGATTAATCGAACAAAATCGGTCTAATCGGATAAAATCGCTTAAAAATCGACAAAACCGCTTAAAAATCGGTCAACAAACCGATTAATTGAAAAAAATCGGTCAAAGCTCGCTTTAAAATGGTCAACAAACCGAGTAAATATCTATGTTTGACTTTGAATGATGTGTATTATGTTTATAATTGAACACTTGAAATATTTGAACTTTGATCACGGTATGCTTATCTCATACATATAGTATAATACAATATCTAAAATTATAATTTTGTATAAAATTCTAATCCGATTAATCCCGATTATTCCCTGCTAACGATTAATCGCTAGGCCTATATACGACCACCCACTAGTGCCTAGCGATTTTTACAACCTTGAATATAAGGATTAGTGGTTACATGATCAATTAAACGTAATCATTAAGTTGCAGTTATAATTGACTTTGAATAAGTCAAAGTTGCTACAAGTTAATGTGAATTCAATTCCAACGTGTTTATTCGCTGATTAACATGCTCCCTAAAAGAGTTGTTCCTTGAGAATGCTCACTGAGGAGTTCATTGACTGAAAAGATGAACCCTCTGATAAGACAACTTCCTAATGTTAACATTTATGGTCCTATTCTATGAAGAGTGTGACACTAAATTCATCAGATGAAATCGTTCAAAGTATTACTTACTGAACTCATTAGAGCCACCTAAATACATTATTTCACTATCAGAATCACAGTGGTTAAGTGACATGATGGGTGTGCAGTTGTACACTATGTACTTCTAAACTCATATGGATCAAACTCATCGTATATGCTATAAAACTAATCCATTTAAATAAAAGTATTAAAATAGTAGAAGCATGTACTACGTAATTATTTGGAATTTGCCAGTTGAGTTATAGTTGAAATCTCTATACTTGTATATTCGTTTTAAATTGTGTAGTCCCTAAATTTGATCAACTAAAACACAAAGTTGATGGTGAAGAGGTGTAGGTGACATTGTAAAATAAGTAAATTACCGGATGGTCAGGTTTGTCAGTTTGTCCAAAGTTTAAAGTTGCATGGATAGTCCCTATCTGGAAAGAATAACACCTGTGGTCCCTTATTTAACGGCGTTAAGTAAGTCGTTATAATTCATTTTACCTTTGGTTGAAGTCGTTATTGTCGGTCCATTATCATGCGATCGTTTATAGTTAAGTTTTTCGACATAAGTCGTTTAATATACATTTCTTAGTTTAATGTTTTAATGTTTTTAATCCGTTTTTTACGTTTATCCGTTTTTCGTTTTCGCAATTTTTTACATTAATGTTTGAATGTTTCTCGTTTTCTTAAATTTTAACGTTTTCGTCATAAATTTCAAAAATAAAATTTTGAAAAATTTGACATAAAATTTAAATTTTTTACAAATTTTTTCAATTCTTTTAAATTTTTTAATTCAGTTTTTAAAATTTTTAAATTCTTTTCAAATTTTTTCTTTTTTAAATTCTTTTCATCCGTTTTTCAATTTTGAAAAGACTTTCAAAAATGGAAAAAATTCAAATTGAAAAAATCTGAAAAAATTCGTAAAAATTTTGAAAATTTCAAAATTTGGAAAAAAATGAACAAAATTTTGAAAATTGAAAAAATTGGAAAAATAGAAAAAATTATCAAAATTTTTTCACCATAATTTTTGATTTTATGTCAAAATTTTATATTGACGTTAAGAGAAAATATAAAAAACATAAAATGTAATATTTATGAAAAAGCTAAAAAAATTCGGACAAAATGTAAAAATGTAAGAAGCGATATAAAAAATAGATGAAAGTAAAAATGGACAAGATATAAAAAGGGATGAAATTTTCGGAAAAAATTAGATAAAATTTTTCATTATATCAAAAATTTTAGGAAAAATTGAAAAAATTTGGAAAAAATTGGATCTTTTCAAAATTGTATTCAGTAAATTTTTTTTAATTTTATGTCAAAAATTTTTATGACAGTTAAAAACAAAGAAAATGTAACTGTATATAAGCGGACCAAAATGTAAAAATGTTGAGGTAACGTGTAAAAGCGGATATAAAAAACTTACGAAAACTTAAAAAGCAGAAAAGCGTAAAAAACTAAGAAATATATAACTCCAATATAAAAACCTTTATGACCGTTATGATGGTGACAAGATCATCTTCACCAAAAGGCTAAAATGTAAATTATAGCAACTTACTTACGCCTTAATAAGGACCACGGTGTTCTTTTAGAGATAGGGACTATCATGCAACTTTAAACTTAGTGAGTAAACTTAGACAACAGGACCATCGTGTAATTTACTCTAAAATAATGAAGATATGAAAGGGTAATACTATTGGGTCTAGTGGTTTTAAATTGTGTGATTAAAGTTCATCCCGAAAGTCTAACATAAGACATGTACTTGTGTTGAATAAAGTGTGAGTTTTTTGTTTAAAAATAGTAAGATAATACTATAAAGTCGATGTATAATGGTAAATAATTATAATTGAACTTATTGTTCGGTGTGACCTTTATCAAGTCTGATAGTTGGATCTCTATTTGATAATAATACATGCATTACTTGAAAATTTTGAAGATATTAACTAAAATTAAAGTTGATTTTCACATAGAAAATATTGATGTTTATAATATTATGATTTATTGTATTTCAGTACATTAATAAATATGGTAGTTTGAATATAAGTTGTTACTATACTATAACATAATGGAAAACAATCCTATTTATTATTTTAAGATCATCAAAATAAATTTTAAGCAAATACTACATAAGCATATTCTATCAAAATACATAAAACAAAACACTATATACATTAATACACTATTAAAAACACCCCTTCATCTAAAACTACAACTTTTTAACTACAAAGTACAATATAATTAAGCTTCCTAACATGAATATAGATTTTTAAGCAAATACAAGTAATAAGCATAATTTACAAGTATTTAAAGTACAAATAAAACTAAAAACAATATTAATAAACATTATTAAAACACACTTTCCAAAATATCAACTATTTTAAATGTATATATACATTAAGCTTCCAAATAAAAATTTAGTAGTTCAAAACAAAATAAGCATTTGTTATTCGAAAATTTAATCGGTAACTAAGTAGCATATGTGTAATGCCTGTTAATATATGGTAATAGGTGTTTATACGGTAACTAGTCAATGTTTATTAAATTTTAAGTTTTAAGTTTTATGTGGTAATAAGTTGCATTAATTTTTTAAATTTTCAAGAGTTTTAAATTTTCAAAATTTAAGAAAGGGTATATATGTTGTACTCTTTTTGTTGACACTCCGTATAAAAATATAAAATAAGTGTCAAGTTATTTTGGTATAACATCACATTTAAACTTTGTAAATTAAAATTGTATCAACTATACTGGATTAATTAGCTAGTAGAGAAAAAAATATATATTAAGATATCATATTTTCTGACGTTTTACACTTTTATTTGCCAGTAGCACATAGGAGCTTGTCAATTTTGGATCGTACGTAATTGAAGGGTTTAGTTGTGTTTATTAACTCATGCAACAAAATTGCTATTTGTGTATGCTTTTTTACCAAAAATTATACAAATACCTATTATTAGATACAATATTTTTAACTATTTTTAGGATTAGACCAGATCCCTCCAAATACACATGACTTCACATGTATCGGTCAATTTATGTCAACTTGATTTTTCCCTGTCAGATTGCTGTACTAGACGTAATGGTAGCTAAACACATTAACTTTACGGTAATGTCACATCATCATTTAACACACAAAACAAAAAATGGTGACACCAAACCAAACACATAAAAATAACTCTTTTTATACAAATATAGCCTATAACGTATCTCACAAACAAACAAAAAAAGTTGTCAAACAGTTTGATGTCTGCACTACCAAACCAATGCACAAAACAAGGGACCTCGCGTAATTGAGGATTAAGGTAATGGGGATGGCGTGTGGTTGATTGTTGTGACGGATCACCCATCACCAGGGACGGAACCAGGATGCAGTGTGACCAGGCGCATTTGGAATAAAATAAACAATACTATAAACATAATTTTTAGGGATCGGATGCATTTAAGAAAAATTGATGTTTTTTAACAAAATTAACATTACGACACAAATATCCATAAGTATCCTGGGACCTCACGTGACACCCCTTTGTTCAGTCCTACAATATGACAATCATGACCAAGTTGTTTTGTGACAACGATGTAACATAGATGCATTCATTGCTATTTGATAACGATATCACATGTATAGGTCAATTTATGTCAACTTGATGTTTTCCTGTCAAATTGCTTACTAAGGGTGGTGCCAACCCTCATTCCCCATCCCTCACCATCCCTCACTATCCACCAATAACATTCTTCCAACTCATCTCATCCTCACACCACCTCTCACCATAGATTTTTAGTGGCAACCATGTATCCCTACACCTCACTTTGAAAATTTAACCCGTGCATTATTTTTAGCCGTTCAATGGCTCAATTTTCTTTACCCCGAATCGGCCTTCTTCCCCGCTGCATGGTGAACCCGCTCGAGCCCTCAATGGTTCTTGGCGGTGTAGCCGCTCGGGCTGGCCAAGCCCGCTCCTCAGCCCGTGCCCGTTGCCACCACCCTAAGCGAAATTTCTTTCCCCTTTAGACAATTCAAATTTGAATATGGCTAGAACTCTAAAAGTAATGATCACCAAACACATTAACTTCATGTCAGCCTCATTTAGCACACCACCAAACATATGTAGTGGTGACTACCAAAACAAACACATAAAAATACTTCACTTTAAACAAAGCCCACAATATATCTCATAAACATACAGACAAACAAAAAAAGGTTGGCAAACCGTTTGGTAGTCTGCACCACTAAACCAACGCACAAAACAGAGGACCTCGCGTGACTAGAGATTGAGGTAATAGGGATGGCGCGTTGTTGATGGTGGTGGATCACCCAGCATTAACCCAGTCTTACAATATGACAATCATGACCAAGTTGTTTTGCGACAACGATATAACATAGAAACATTGATTGCTATTTGCTAAAAAAGATTATGTTTGCAAACGTAGAAAAAACACTAATCAGGAAGTTATATATACACAATCAAGATTAGCCTAGGTCATAAATACACTATTAGAATTGAAGTGTTAAATCTAGTAAACATTTTCAAAATATTCGCATATCATATATCAACCTATACAATTAACCCACTTTCTCGTTGAGTTGGCACTGGCCTTGTCGCTCAAATATGATCCACACCTTCCTACCTAAAAGCAAAGGGTGTAGTGGCTCAAATCAAATGCAAAACGTGATGACACGTTTCACTTCATCATTTTTTATTTTTATTTTTATTTTTTTCTCACTTCTTATCACTCACACACTAAAAACAACTTTATTTCAATCAAGCCAAAACCTCACTTTTAAGACCCACAATACCCAATAAAATCACAAACTCAACACAAAAACCAATTAAAAACAAAAGCAAAAACAAAAACACTCATTTAGCGCAAGCCAAATTCATCACATTCTCTTTGGCGCAGGGGGAGGGGGTGCAGTCACTTGGCTTTGGCTCAAGCAAAAACAATGCCACGTTGGTTTGGCATGGGTTGGTGACACTGCATCCTTTGCTCTAATAACTGCTTTGACAAAACTCAAGAGGAATCTGTTTCGGGGAAAGATTAAAGTTAGAAATCAAAATTGAATGTTAACAATTTGCTTAAAAAATCTTAATCAGTTAGAATAATCAGACAATTTGTGATACATGATAACATAATTACGAGTTTGTTGTTTCAAATTTGTTGTAGCAATCGTAAACTTATAGAAAAGAGCGATATAGACGAGCCTTTCACTTTAAAATGATTTTGGATAGCAAGGATTAAGAAGAGCGTAATGGGAGCACCACTCAGGCAAGTACAATACAAGAACAAACAACACCTACTTAAGGCATCATCAAATCAAGATACAAGCACAGGACAATATATGATTGCGCCAACAGGAGACTATCAGGCCGTCTTTTAGCGACATAACTAATCTAACAAAATTTGCTTGCAGCGACTGTTAACTATTAGCTAATTGTAACGGGACAGGTTGAACCATGTTGCATTGAGCACAATATGGCATGGTTCCACTTAAGAGACCTTGTGATTGGCATGCCACCACAATGTCCAAATGGTAATCTGAATAGTAGCATCCAAGACACATACGATGATACGAACACACATTTGATCTCAGTATTCTATCAGCCCGCTTGCTCTCTTCTCTTCCACAGATCGGCTGCTGTCCCAATAACAGATTGTATCGAGACACACTAGAATTTTTTAACACCAATATCAACTAAGCTCGCTTGTGATCTTTGTCAAAATCCAAGGCGTAAAATCTGCAGGTAGTTTATCTTTTAAACAATTCAAATCAGGTTACAAATCCTCAGATTCTGATCACAAATCCATGACATATTATGTGAAAGCCTTTATTCATTATTGATGATTCCATGGAAATATTTCGGGTTTCCATCTCCTTCAATATAGCCCATTTCATCTTTGCTTTTGGTTTCAAGTCACAATTTTTGCCTGTTCCATTTCATAAATCAATATTTGAGCATCTGATAGATCGCATCAAGGTTTCTATGCTCGGCATGAATTCATAGATGATTTATATTTGGTTGTGCTTCTTTGATATTTCTACCCTCCTTTTCAATGCAAGACCTTCTCCAATCGGTTAGAATATTCACATTATGACCAGACATGGCTGAGGTCATGAGGCAAAATTACATTTTCTAAGAAATATGATCATCTGTATATTCTTAATGGTGTGTTACAATAGAAGAACTACAAATCACATATGCAGCTGTTCTTCAGGCTGTTTACAAGGTTGCTCACGAATCCCGTAGAAGTTCACGGGTAAATGTTGGCTATTACTGCCCAGTGAAAACATATTTGGTATTGTGAATGTGGTCGGTCCCATGTTTAAAATGAAATCTTAATATAAATTTTATCAGAAAATAACACCAAAGTTTTGTGTTGAACCTCAAAAACATCCGAGACAACCTCTTATACAGCCTGCGCAACTAGCCCTGTTCTCTCAATAAATTCTTGATATGAGGTTAGCAAGCTCTCTAGGTGCAACATGTTAGAGTCACAAACGCATTATGACATGCAGTGGTTCTGTAAGGATGTACACATACCACAATATAATTCGTGTAGCACTGTTCAATAAATGATGTAAACTTTATATAATCCACTTGGCAATGAAAACCCGCTTCTAAGAGTGGAAGGTGTCATAACGAAGTGAAACTTCGTCGTCGCGCCACCTCAGCGCCACATCAGCATCCCATTTTCCCACAACTAACCACAACAAACCCCCTCCTCACTCATAACAAACCTCAACTTCTTCATTTGGGGCACACCACTACCACTTTATTTTTTTTATTCAATTTTCACTTCCAAATAAAAACTAAATAAATTCATTTCATTCAAATTAAAAATACAATACATAACACAATAATAAAAACAACACGATACGGGAAAAAAAAACAACACGATACGGGAAAAAAAACAACAAGATTAAGAAAAAAAACAACACATGCTACTGGATTTAATCTTCGACATCCCAATTTGGGCAATTTTTCAAAATCTCCCAAACGTGAACATATTTGAACTCCTTTCTACCAAATTGTTGCTGGAAGCTTAGTTTCGCATTTTCGAGATGACTGTGGTCATTTTGAGCATTTCGACGCTGCAACTGTTTGTAAATTGCGTTGAACCTTTTGCAATCGACGTTAATCCTCGTCCATTTACCCGGATTGAATTTTTGTACGATGGTCATTGGTTGTCTGATTATTGAACATATGCATAACGTCGTTCCAAAAATATTTTCGGAACGGTTATTTTGCATATCCATAGCTTGTGAAATTTGTATCCAAACTTGCGCAAGCAAGATTTCTTCAGACTTGTTCCACTTCAAATTTTGAGACATGTGTGTGTGTGTTTTTTGAATTGATGTAGATGTGAAATAAAATGGTGGTTGATGTTATTTATAAAGGTGGTTTTCAATTTCAAATTCAAATTAAAAAATGCACTTGTTGGCGGGTAATTCAAATTTAAATTTTAAAGCCGTTTCTCGTTGGCGGGGTAATTCAAATTCAAATTTTAAATTTTAAATTCAAATTCAAACGGTTAAGTTTTCTATATATACTATCATACCAGCATTAGTTTCACACACAAATAACACAATTCACACACAAAAAATGTCTCGCAAAGACTTTTCTCAGAATTCCCCACCAGAGAAGTTGCCGGAATCGCCTTTCCGCACCGATCACTTGGGAAACCAACTTTCCAACTCTGCCAGAGTTTGAAGTTTACTCAACACCACCGGAAAATGTCTTCCCGGTGGGGTTTGAAAACATCCCGTACCTCCCAATTGTTCCAAGTCCACTGTGAGCAGTCCACAGGTGGATTTTCAAAACCACCCAAGCGGGTTAAGTGAGGCTTCCCCCGGCAGCTTGAACAAGATGAAGAAAACGTCAGGGAGATCGCAAGAGCGGTGCAGCGTGAAGAGTGCTCGCCGTGAGCAAGTAGCACGGGAGGCTCAGTACCTCCAAGACAACTATTTCGACATAATGGAGAGTCGATACATTAATGGGGAGTTTTATTCCTCGCCAACAAGTGATGATGGTTTGGACTCGGATGACTCGTTTTTTTAAGTGTTTAGTAGTTTTATTATGTATTTCATGTTTTTATGTTGTTTTTAGGGATCCCTCTGTAGTTTTAATGTTTAAGCTTATTATGTATTTCATGTTTTCAATTAATCTTTCAAGTTTTTTTTGTTTAACAACGAGAAGCTCAGTACCTCTACGAAACTTTCGAAATCAATAACACTTCACCTTCACCTTATTACATAAAACTTTACAAATCTTTAAAAAAAAAAGAGAGAGAAAAAAAAAATTCGCTTGTCAGAAGTTACCTTCGTCGTCCCCACGATTTGCTAGCCAACGGCGAGCCACAACGAAGGCGGTCGGTGTGGCGGCGAGCGACGGCGGCCGTCCACGTAGGCCACGGCGAGCCACAACACAACCCACACCGTCCGCTCTAACATATGCATAGATAGAGCCCTCGTGTTACCTTGGCTTACAAATGTTTCCACTAAGGTGCGTAGCAATTTTGACCCATTTATTTGGAAGTAGTTTGATTCAGGTTTATATTGCATATGCAAAATGTTATGGAACGACACATGGTTGCATATGAAATGGGTCAAACGGGTCACATATGATCTCAAATTCAGTGACCCCCGAGAGTATCACATGATGACAACCTCACTTAGAAATTACCCATTCGGACCCTTTTAAATGGAATTAGTAATTGCAGAAAAAAATATCGAAAAAGGACCAAACGTTATAACATTAGGGGGTCAACCAACCAGACCCGTTATAAACATTAAACTCTTAGAAATTACCCGTTCGGACCCGATTCCGAACAAGT
The DNA here is from genome assembly GCA_910596185.1 of Chrysanthemum makinoi. Classification (NCBI taxonomy): domain Eukaryota; kingdom Viridiplantae; phylum Streptophyta; class Magnoliopsida; order Asterales; family Asteraceae; genus Chrysanthemum; species Chrysanthemum makinoi. Next base: position 117,563,706 of record OU343222.1, on the reverse strand, counting down.
GAATACGATCAAATGAACTTACAATGAAGCCAATTTCCTAATGACACAATAAAGCACCATGTTTTCAGAAAATTCCTTAAATGTTCTTCGACTTTGCAACATTATAAGCACATTGTTTAAAGAGCAAATGCATACAATTCACTCCAAGTACTCCAACAAGAATGATAAACTACATAAAAACAGCAATCAGAAAACAAACTAGCTAACTAAAAAAGATAGAGGAACAAGAGTTGTAGTCCCCTTACAATCTTCTCAATGACACATTACGCGATGAGCTGGTTGAGCCTTCCCCTTTCCGTTTTCATCAGACAATAGAATGGGAGCTTTATGAGGTAAGTGTAGAGCAGTCGGAATCATCGCTCTCAGAAGTTGAAGACTCATAAATATGTGTGGGGAATGGCGGGAAGGAAGGATTGTTAATAGACATGTTGTGAAAGTACTCCTTAGCAACAACGTTATGCTGATGTTGGTATTGCCAGAAGTCTTGTATGCCTTGGATATTATGAAAACCGGAATCATTATTGATGTCCAAAGTTGGAAACTCATAAATATGCATGGGGAATTGTGGGAAAGAAGGAGGGTTAGAAGAGGTTGTGCGAATGAAGTCCTCAACGGCAATGTTATGCTGATGTTGTTGCTGCCAGAAGTCACGCGTCTTTTGGATATGCTGATTCCACATCGCCTCCATCAAGAAGCGGCACTCCAGATCTTTAGAACTGGAAAACAATTCGGCATGTAGACTTGAGGAACCAGGAACAGAGAGGGAAGCCTTGTTCATTCTGGAACGTGACTTGGGACCCATGTGGCGATTTTCGTCCTGTTCGATAAATTTTAATTAGATAATCAATTACATACACATACACTTGCACACATATTAACATATACATATATCGCAATTTTGGGTAAATATGGTTTCCAACCTTCTGGTGACTAACACAAGCTTGCTATTGTTCTAATTTGGTTAGAAATATGATGTGTGTTCCGTTCTAGTCATCAAAAGCATGCTTTCTAGCCACAACTAACTTTTCGAAATTTGATATCACTGACATATAATGTTCAAACATAATTACCAGCAAACACCAAGGACTTCCTATGTTTTTTCTCACACACAATTACTTTGAGCTATTTCTACCAGTTACATGTGAGAAATAGATGGAGGTAGGTAGTTTTTATGTCTTTAACATTAGTAATTTTTTTCAATCTTGAAATTACGGATGTTATTGTCAGCAAAACCCATAATTTTTAACTCAAAAACATACTATTGCCCGATACAGAACAAAATTAATACTCTCTCCGTCTCAAATTAATAGTTCACCTTTCTTTTTTTGATGTTCAAATTTAATTATCCACTACTAAAATTGATAGGAAAGTTTGATCGAGATTACCATATTAACCTAGGTTGAAATTAATATTACAAATTTTAAACAAAAGATATAAATTAATTTGTTAAGGTTAGAAATGTATTTCTGTAAAAAGTAAAAGAGATAAAGCAATAATAATTTTGTTTTATTAAACTCTGTATTTTTTGTTCGAAAATAATTATTTTGAGACGGCGAAAGTATGTTTAATGGTCAAACAAATAAACTTAAGTACCATACTAATTTAATGCAGAAATAATAACCAAATGCAAGATGTTAATAAGAATATGAAAACATTGAGCTGGTACCACTTAATAACAATTTAGTGTAAGTAGTATTTAACCGCTTAAAAAAAAAAGCTGCTTAGAAAGTACTTCACCTTTTCAAAATAAGTATCACAAAGTTTTAAAAAGACTTCAAACAAACTACATTTTTCGTTAATAGGATATCAAGTGGACACTTGTTTAAGAGAATCCAAAATAAAAATGTGAAGATTTTTGTTACCTGAAAATGAAACAGAAATTGGAGAGAGTGGTAGCAGCGGCTACAAAGGAAGTGGGGGACGGCTGTGGGTCACAAGGAAGATGGGTAATGATGAATAAATAATGGGATGAACCTTTACCCTCATTTGTTTAGTATTTCTTTCAAGTACAGTACATTAAAGTCAATGGTCATGGACAAGTGTAGTAGTGTCTAATGGCACAGGTTTTTTAGCTGTTGGCTTTGACTTTAAGTCTGCTTTTCATAAATTATTTTCTCCTTTTTCAGTTATTATTAATTTATGTCTTGATATATATTTAAGTTAATAAAAGATGTCTCGTAATCATAAATTATTTTCTCCTTTAAGTCTGCACGCACGGGGTTTTGACAAAAAAAAATTATTCTGTATTAATACTGAATATTGTGTCTTTAAAGATAATTGCATATAATTATATAGTTATAAGTTTCGTGCACGAACGAAGTTTACACATAAATCAAATTTATTTTAACATTTTAGTTCAGTATATACACATATAAAAATTTGCCCATTAAAATTGTGATATAAGTACAATTAATACTTATGCACGAGTTTTTCATTATGCCTTAATATCCATTCGAATTTGATAAAATATCTGTAAAAATTTCTTTTAGATAATTCAAGATTTAATTTTATTTAACTGACAAAGATGTTGATGTTCTTATTTAAATTTCACTACTGATATTATGTTGTACGCATGATGCAAGTTTAATAGCACATAATGAACATTGATAAAGTTAAAGTATACTCCTTAAAGTTTTTAAAAAAATGTTTTTCTAGATATCCTTATATAAATAAATAAGAATTACATGAGTCATTGTTATAAGTACAATCGCGTATATTTATTTTTATATTAAATTAACCCGTGCTTACAATTTGATAATTATATTCCTGTTTTCAGTAATTTAGTCGTATTTAAAATGTAAACTCGTGTCTACATAGGTTAAACTTTTAAAAATGAAATAAATGAGTCCTTATTGAACGTATATAGTAAAAAAAATTGATACTTATAATCTTATGCAAATTTATATGTTGTTATTTTAAAACAACATATACATTGTATTTTTTAACATATAAAGTATAAAGAGTATAAAGTATAAGGGGGTATTTGTTTATAAACCAAAGTTATTAAAAAACGTGGAGACATATATATTTACATGTAACTCTATATAATTTTTAAAAATTCAACCACTAAAGTTTTATTAATTACCTCCTCTTTTTTTAAGTTTTTATTTTCATAAATTTGACACCTATATTTTTATGTGTTTTTTTTATCAACTAAATTTCTCCACCAAACTTATTAAAGTTTGACCAAAATCAATTTAATTTTGACTTTTGTTAACCAATCACATCACACGATTTTGCTTACGTGGCGAAATCCAGCTCTCCTATTGGCTCAATTATTTTTTCAATGAGAATGGTTTTACAAAAACACTCCGAAATTATGTAATTCTTTTATTATATAATATAATATATAAAAGATATGCATCTTCTCATTATTTCTTCATCCTTATTTAAAATATAAATATAAGGCTATAATTTTTCTCATTTTTTTTATTTCAATAACTTTTTTCATTAAATCTCTTCTCATACACAAACACAGTTCTAACTTCTAATGACTCAAATATTGCAAAAGAGGATGGTAACTCAAATAACACATTACATAAAAATCTATTGTTATCAGAGATGAGATTCATATAAATTATAATTTTCTAAAGATTAAAAGATTAAATCTTCATTTTTTATTTCACTTTTAATCCACTAATTTCAGTTAAGTCAGATTTTTACACTTGATGAGAAATTTCGTAACATATAAAGCCAAAAATCCCTAACTCGTGTCATTTTCCAAAAAAAAAATAATAATAAGATTGTGACTTTTACAAACACACAATCAAAACTAATCATCAAATTGACTTAAAAAAATCAATAATTGACAATCTCATCACAAATCTTCGTCATTTTTCATGATTTTTCTAGGGATCAATTTAAGGTTTTTTTTGCTCGATTAAGGTTTGAAATTACTAATTAACAAATGATTATGAATGACGAAAATCAGATTATGAATTATGAAAATCATGTTGTTGCTGACGAAAATCGGGTTATGGATGAAGAAAATCAGGTTATGGTAGAAACCGATTTGGATTCGGATCTATAGGAAGATATATTTGTTGTTGCAGATAAAACCATATTTGATTTTGTTTGATTGGTAAAATCACATGTGATTATAACCGATCTTTTAAATTTTAGACTTAGGGTTTTAATCTAGACTTAGGGTTTTGATCTTTTAAATTTTAGACAAATATTTGATATTTAATCTTTAGAGATTGATGCAAGAGTTGTTTGGTTTGGAGTCGGTAGTTGTTTATGGTCGTTTGGTTTTAGAGTCGCGATAGTGGTTTAAGGTCATCTTAATGTCATGTTAGTTTAAGTTATCGAGCATCGTGCATCTTGATTGTTTTAATTTATATAAATATATAATGACTTTCAAACAAAATGTTCCCAGAAAACTTCAATTTGTTTTACCATAAGGGTAATTTTTGTTACTTATTTTCTCCTTCATATACGGGGTAGATGGGAATTCTTTGTACACTAGAGACATTGATTGATTGAAACTGTCATAAGTGTTGAAACTTGTGCTTTGACTACGTATAATATCACATTCAAAGTTAATAACCGGCTTTGATGGTGCATAAATGCTCTATGTGTAAATACTACAGTAAATAACTCGTAAGTTGTGCCTCAAATTAGGATTGTACTATTAGAACCCCTATCGGGTCACATCATAGGTTTGGGTCAAATTGTACAAGTCCGCGATGCATATCGTACAAGCCCGCGATGCATAAAAAAGGTTAATCTAAAATTATAGCCACCGTCAAAATAAACCCACCCTCAAATTACTTTATGGTTAATAATGAATTGTTTATCCATAAAGAATTTAGATGAACAAGCTTTATCCAAGTCTAATAAACTTCATAGACATGAAATGCTTTACATCTGTAAAACACGCCATCAGCAACTTCGTGTAACAAAATACGTTTGAGAAACATCAAAAAGTTACATTTGTAAATCGAACAAAATTATCTCCAAAAGAGATTAAAGTGCCCAATAATAAAGCCTACGAAAACTAATCAGTGGCAATGAACTGTGGTGAGGACCACATGGCATCAAAGATGTCTAGTTTCTGTGATTTTGATAAGCGTGTAGCACAATGCTAAAACTTGGTACAAATATAGTAACACAAAAAATTAGGGCTAATTCTCTATCTACCCCAGTTGCTCAAGTAATTTACCTCAAATGCCTCAAAAATTTTCAACTTCTTTAAATACTCCATGGGTAACTCTCTCATGGGCAACTCTCCCATAAAGTTGACAAGTGTCTCTATTTTTGGGCCCACCTTGTACTTACATAGTACTAGTGTACTAAGTTAGTTTTTGGGCAACTGAGACCTACATTCTTGGGCAACTTACATATTTTTGTCTTTTAGTAAAAAAGTAAAGTTTTTTTTATTATAAAAAAGTACATATATCTTGGGCAACTTGGTCCCACACATATATACTTTTGGGCAATTGATTAAGGCTATGCACAATGGCGAACTAGTTCGTCGGTGCCACATCAGCTTTCTCTCTCCGACGACCTAGTTGACACAGTGGTGACCTTACATTTTTTTTTTTAATTCAAATATTTTTAAAAACAAAATTAAACTTCATTAATAAAAATACTTAACATTACAACAATAATTAAAAACTTAAACTAATAAAACGTAGACGTTACAATACTTATTAAAAACCGCAACTTAATAATCTAAATTGTAACGTTCTTTGATTGCTGCCTTAAGTTGTTCAAGTTCTTGTAGTTGTCGTGCGGGCATATTTGTGTCGAGGGGTGTGTTGTAAAAAATTAAATCTTGCGTCCGGTTTGATTGTGCTGCCATTGCAAGCTGCTGACGTTGGAGCTCAAGTTTCTCCCTTTTCAACTCCTCGGCTCGCCTTGCCCTTGCCTCTGCAAGCTCCATCTCTTTCTGCTTCAACTTTATGTATTCCTCTTCCATATTCTTGGTTTTTTCCTTACTTGAACTTTTGATCTTGAAAAAGTTCTTGGCCATATTAGTAACAAATGAAGCGGGTGGCTCGTGTGCTTTCTTCTTGGCTGCGTCACGACCTTTTGGTCGTGATTCTCGAGTCTCTTCTTCCTCAGAATCATCCACGTCTTGGGGATGAAAAGGACCTTTTGTTGACCCCGAGGTGGTTTCCGAAGTCCTGGATTTCTTCCGACTAGTCTTGGTGAAAGCAGGCATCTCAACAGTTTCCCAAGCAGAATGCCCTCTCAAAACTTTCCAACACTCCTTCAATGTAAACTCATGCTTGTGAAGCACACGGTACTCGTTACAAGCCTTTTCGTAGTCGTCTTCGTCATTCTCACTACTTCCGTGATTATCCTTGATATTATCCATAATTGCACAAAAGAAACCAACCCTAGAACGAATCCTACCCTTCCATTTGGTCGTTATGGAGTCGTAGGTTCTTGTTGAACCAGTTTCATTTTCAAAGTACGCTATCACCTCATCCCAAAACCCACTCCGGTTGATAGAGTTCCTTCTTTCCGAATTTTCTGACACATGTACCCAAGCTCTACAAAGCGCGACCTCTTCCGCTATTGTCCATGGTTTGACGGGTGCGGTTGTAACATTCTTGCCCTCCCCCTTTGTAGCCCGTTTTGTAACCTTATTTGATTTGACGGGTGACGTCTCTTCGACATCGTCTTCAATACGAATAGAACCGTGGTATGAACCGTGCCCCGAACCTTGTCCCATCGAAGCATCTTGAGTCGGGTATTGTTGAGACGTGTAGCATTGAGCAGGAGGGAAATCCATAAAATGCTCATAATCCATATCAAGATTAACAGCATGAAGCGGTGAAAACGATTGATTAGGTTGGGAAGATTGTGAGAAATCCATGTTAGGATGATATGACGAACCGCTTGGTGCTTGGTTTTGATTGATACTCGGACGACCCGGTGGGAAATATGGACGATTGACGTAAAATGGGTTTTGATTAGGGTTGGGTTGTGGTAGTCGTGTTTGATAATTAAAACCGGGTGCTTGAAAACGAACATCCCGATTTTGTGGTGGTGTTAAACCGGTTAATTGAAACGGTGGATCCGGTGAGAAATTCAAGTTCGGGGAATTTTGGGGAAGTCGGGATCGTCGGGTTTTTGAGTTGGGAGTTTTTATTTGTGACATGATGATTATTTAAGAGAAGTTGTTTGAATTGTGTTTGAAATTGTGTGTTTAAAAATGTGTTTGAGGTTGGTATTTATAATGTTGTAAAAGTGGTAAATTTTTGAAGAAAAAAAAGGGGTAAAGTTTGAGTTTATACTCGGTTGTGAGGCCAACCGAGTTTGTGTTCCTTCTCTCCCCAACCGAGCACGACCGACACCTCCACAAAGGGCCGACCGACCACGACCGACGGTGGCAACCGATGCCAACCGCCTCCACTGCGTATAGCCTAAGTAAAAAGTACAAAAATACATTCAAATTAAAATATACTCTTTATAAATACAAAATACTTTATAATATACTTTCTAAATACATTTATACAAAATACATCTTTACTAACTTTCTTTTAACTAACACCTTCTGTCCATAATCATCTCTCTAACACCTCCAGCTTCACCTTCACCTCCACCTCCACCACCACCACCGATCTAACACCGACACCTCCACAACCTCCCTATCAAACCACAAGTCAGATCCAAACCCTAACTTTATCAATTAGACACACGCAGATTTGGACATGATACTGTCAGTTACTTTTTCCTGAGAGGTTGAATTTGAAAATGATGGGGACTACTTTGAGGAGCGCTTCATGAATATTGTAAATGCTCATCTCGCTAATACTATAGGTACTTCATCTTTTTCTCTTGCTTCTCAAGGGGTGTTTGGTTGTGTGTTTTGAAATTGATTAGGTGAATTCAATAAACAGAATCGTAATATCAATATTAATGGAACCGTCTGTAAGAAATACTTGGATAGTGGCTGGATGTGCTTTTGCTGTTTGAAGTTCTAATAACTAGTTCTTTTGGTGTTTGAAAAGCTTTAATAATTTAAGGAGTTAATACATAAAATGACCAAAAGGGCATTTTTTTATATAAAGTAGACCAAATATTTTTTTGATACAAGTGTAAATGTCTCCGATTAGGATGTAAAGGGTTAATTAGGTAATTCTGATGTGCCTATTTGTTCATTTTTGTTGCAATTATTAGCTAGTTTTGGATTGCTTTTTTTTAAGTAGATTTATGTGTTTGGAAATTGGAATTGCTTATTTAAACCAACGCCACACATTTTTCCGACCAGTGACAACAATAATAACCGTAACTGTTTATCTCCACTAGCAGTGGAAACGACAAGCTAGCAGTGGTACCCGATACCACTAGCAGTGGTTTCGAGAAGCCTAGCAGTGGTTTCGAATTAAAACTAGCAGTGGTTTCCATACTTATTGTTTATTTTAGTTTAGAGGAAATGTTGCCTTTTGCCTCAGTATATCCCAATGGGATAATCCCATTGGACCTTCGTGAATGTGGTGAGATTTGCTTTTTGTAAAGCAGTTTGTATATGTTGTTTTGAATATTTGTAAGTTTAGTTGGTGATTAGCAGTGGTGCATTGGGCATGTCCTCTACACTTTATGTTTCTAAGCACGTAAGTGTGGTTAAATTATTCTTAACCCTTTCACTAAAACTAAAAAGCTTAGACGACTTAATAGTTTCGTGTTTCTTCAAAGTTGCAATACCATAGTTGCATGTTTCTTCAAAGCTGGCTAATTTGGCCCTTAAATAATCAGAAATTTAGAATTGTTCATAATTGATTATAACAACTTTGAGTGGCAATAGTCACTTTAAGCACACATCCAAATATCTGCTTCATTGTTTATATGAGAGCTTTCTGTTATCCTTTTATTTTTTTGCTATGCCATTAAAATATTTGATGTTGCTAATACTCTCTTCTTCTTTTAGGTAAGCAATGCCCACAGCTGGACGTGTATGGATCTTTATCTCTTTGCTACTCCATATCGTGTGAAGTGGGACTATTACTTTTTATCTCGGGAACATAAGGTTGAGTTTCATGAATGGGAAGGGAAAGCGGAATACGAATATGTAAGTTACTATCATTGATTGACACTTTCTAATCATTTGTAATCAATCTTAAATCTAATCTATCATTCTTGAAGGTAAAAAATAAGGGTGTTGCTATTTTTCTAATGGAAGCGGGAATGTTGGGAACTCTTCAAGAATTATGGGAAGTATTCCCGTTGTTTACAAATACCGGATGGGGTGAGAGTGCAAATCTTGCTTTCCTTGAGAAATATATGGGAGCCAAGTTTGAAGAGCGTCCCCAACCGTGGGTCACAAATGTGAACATAGATGACATACAATCAGGGGACTTCCTTGCAATATCGAAGATCCGTGGGCTATGGGGTGGGTTTGAGACACTTGAGAAATGGGCTTCTGGGTCATATGCTGGCCACTCTGCTGTTTGCTTGAGGGACTCTGAAGGCAAAATATGGGTCGGGGAGTCTGGACACGAAGATGAAGAGGTAATATTCTAATCTACAGAGGTAGAAAATAGGTGGGTTAGTTGGGCCGAATAATGGGTCAAAATGGGTACTTTTTGTACAGCGGTTTGCCCATGAGAGAGTTGCCCATGGGTTATTTAAAGAAGTTGAAAATTTTTGGGGCATTTGAGGTAAATTACTTGGGCAACTGGGGTAGATAGAGAATTAGCCCAAAAAATTACATGCCAAAAAGACAAAACTACCACTAAAAAGCAAGCTCAAACAAGCTTTTCTAGAGTTTTTTTTTAGATAAATGGTGTTTTTTTTAAATAGCTTGCAAAAGTGCGTCTTTTTTTTTTTAGCTTTTGTAAATGTAGGTTTACTTTGTGGACCACCTGATCGATCTTTTGCCGTCATATATATATATAATAGCAGGGTATCTGCGCGATTCGGCGACGGGTACTCTGAAATAAAAAATTTCAATGAACCATGCTTTATAATCTGAAACGTTTTATGTGACGATAAATTTGCGGATGCCAAAAGTTTCATGTCGCATATTTCAACTCTTTAGAATATTATAGTAGGGTACCCGCGCGTTGCGACGGCGGGTATCAAGTAATAAAATTATCGGCAAAAAATGTTTTCAATTTTATGTTTTCTCTTACAATATATTTACCAATAGCGAAAACATAATGAGTTTGAGTAACATTAAAAAAAAGTGATGGATAATATTAAACTAATTCATATAAAAACAATTGAAAGTGACGTGATTTTGCGTTGTGGTAGTCAATGTTATGAGGTTATGGTCAAATTAGTTGATAGTGGTCCGTAGTCACAAGTAAGTAGAAACATTTTTTTTATTAAATATGTATGTAATAATCAACACCTCGTAATAAGTAAATAAAATATATTTTTGAACATGTTTGTATCATTAACATTGTTTATTACACTTGTCCCATATAGATAAAAGATATAAATAAAAGAGTGCTTATAATGTATACATCTTGTAAATTATATATTTATGAAAATGTTTGAATAATTAATATTGTTTATAACATTTGTCTCACATAGATAGACGATATAAATAAAAGAATACTTATAATGTAAAGAAAACTTATATGTTTAAGCAATCATTTAGAGTTATCCATGAAAAGTATATTAATTAATATACTAATATGTTAATCATTGAATTATCACTTAGCACTTTGCACATTTGCATCATTTGTCTTTAAAAAAATTCTTCCGACTTTTGCAAAAAACCGTTTTTTACTTTTGTGGTTAATTTTATTTAAAATAATTCAAAATTTATTTAGATTGGTTCTCGAAACACTTTTACGATATAATAATAGTTTTGAAACTTTGTAGTTTTGCATGCATTTTAAAATCATATTCATTTATATGTGCATTTTTGCATTAAAATTAAACTATTCAAAAAGAAATAATAAATGATGCATTAAAATGTTGTGAAAGATAAATTAGTAAAAGATATGTATTGTGTACATTATGCATTAAAAATTGTAATGCTTAAAAAAACACATTAATGACATCTTAAAAAAAATTATAAAAGAGGGTGCTAAATGCTTTATAAGTAGTATATATGTGTAATATGTATAAAATCAAATAAATTATCACTTGTGAATTTACATCTTTGCATCATTTGTCTTAAAAAAATTGTCCCGACTTTTACAAAAAACCGTTTTTTACTTTTGTGGTTAATTTTATTTTAAATAATTCAAAATTTATTTAGATTGGTTCTTGAAACAATCTTACGATATAATAATAGTTTTGGAACTTTGTAGTTTTGCATGCATTTAAAAATCATATTAATTTATATGTGCATTTTTGCATTAAAACTAAACTAATAAAAAAGAAATAATAAATGAAGCATTAAATGTGAAAGATGAATTAGTAAAAGCTATGTATTGTGTACATTATGCATTAAAAATTGTAATGTTTAAAAAACATATTAATGACATCTTAAAAAAAATTATAAAAGAGGGTGCTAAATGCTTTATAAGTAGTATAGATATGTAGTCTTTAGTTTCAACCAATAACTTAGATGTTTACTCAAGACATCCTTTCTTTTGCAATTTTTTTCATTTTAAATCCTTAATGCAATTTTTTATATTAAAACCATTTGCTGGTTGTAATAAATGAAGATAAGCAATAAATGGAGATGAGCATGTTACAATTAGGGGCAGACTTTTTTGAGGGCAGAGGAGGGTCTCAGGTTTCTCAAAATTTACGGCACCTAGTGTAATGATTAGAGGTTTTAAGGATAGTTTAGTTGATGTTACAAATAAATCTCCGATTCAGCCCTCCCTAAATAAATGATCAAGTTCTGCCACTGGTTACAATAGCAGCTTGTAAATGAGCATGTCAAGATAACAGATTGGTTGTAATAAATAGAGAAAAACATATTAACATTCATTCACCTATTTAAATCTTTTACACACATTTTTTTTTGCAAAGCTTTAAATATTAACATAACTTCATAAAACACTTGCTAATTTTAAACATTAACTCAACTACCTACCGAACTAAACAACATTTTTCTTTTTATTCAATAAAGCTTCTCATATTCACACTAAACTTCTTACATTTTTGTTTCATACTTTGTAGTTTTCTCATACCCACGCAAATTATCTATGAGCATGTAATGTTGCCCACAAATACTAGTTTCTTGATCTCGTTCGTAGTTTTACACCCGACCCAAATGTACAATATCCATTGCCTGATACGTTTGGGACGTTCGATGAATGCAACTCACAATACAATGAGGATAATAGTGAATCCAAAAGTGACGTTAGAGATAACTCTGATGATGAAAGTAAAGTTGCAGTTCAGTCACACTTAGAAATGATGTTGGCGATTCATCAGATGATGATATTGACAAGGCTCATATAGATATTTGGAGTGAATTAGAAAATAAAATTCGACTTGGAATGCAATTTGAAAATAGAAAACAAGTCAAAAGGGCTGTAACACTTTGGTCGATCGCCCATAATAGGGGGTGTAAAGTACTTAAAAATAAAAGTCGCAAATGGGTAGCACAGTGCAAGAATATCCATCGAGACAAAATGAGAAGTTCAAGTATGGCTGAGTATACACCCAATTGTGCGTGATATATTCGTGCAATTAAAAAGAAAAATCATCATATGTGGAAAATCACTCGTTGGGTGGATGCAAACAACTGCTTTGGATCATGCATTGGTAATAGTAACAGAAATTTGAATTCAGAAAACACTGCTTCTTACATCATCCACTCAATCGAAAAAGATTTTGAAATATCCGGTGAAAAATATTCAAGCAGATATAAAAAATAAGTTGAATGTTGATGTTTCTTGTTCGAAGGCATGGCATAGTAGACGGAAAGCTATAGAGACTCTACACAGAACATGAGAGAGTAAATTTGATATGTTACCGAGGCGTGGCGGTATCTTAAACAAATTGATAAAGTCAGTGGTGTCTTTTGTATGACGAAAATCGACGATGGGGTTGCTTAACAACAAATATATCAGAGAGTATTAACAAGGCACTAAGAGGAGCTAGACGACTACCAGTCAAGTCTTATATCGATCTTACCTTTAACCGAACTGTTGCGCTTTTTAGAATGCATAGTGCCATCGCAATAAGCTGCAATACACCTTTGCCACATCGCACGTGGCGTAAGTTCAATTGTCGCTATATCCGTGCACAAAGTCATCATTTATCTAAGTTTAACTATAGTGAAGGTGTCTACACGATTTTCATGAAGTTATGTATAAATGATACAGGTGGAAATATGCACACTGTTCATTATTTTCAACAAACATGCACATGTGGTAAGTGACAAATGGAAAGGTTTTCATATTCTCATGCTCTTTTTGTTTGTCGCCAGAGAGGGGAGAACCCTCTTACCATTATCCACACCGTTTACACCCCTGCAACGTTCAAACAACAAGATCTTTCAGATTTTATTCTACTTCCCCATGTTGATTATTGGATGTATTCAGGTAGGAAGATCAAGGCAGATTACTCAAAGATCAATGTTAGTTGAGGAAGGAAGAAATCAAGTTGAATTCGTAATGAGATGGACATTCGTCATACAGACGAACCGAATGCCATCAAGCTGGTCACAATATGTTCCGTTGTACGAACTCTTAACCAAAATTTAATTCGATGTGATGCATGTTATGTTTTATTTGTTGCTCAATTTAGCAGATGTTTTTTTAATTTAGCGGATGTTTTATTGTTTAACTTAGAGGATGTTTTTTTTGTTTAATTAAGCTGATGGTTTATATATTTGTGTTGCTAAAAATTGGTTTGCTCATTGTTTGATTATTGTTATATAACAATAAGGTTACAACCCGCTTATTGATTCAATATAAAAGAAAATTTACAATTAACGTTTAAAATAGAAAAATTGCAATTAAGGGTTTAAAATGAAAATAAAATAAAATAGAATAAGGGTTTAAAATGAAAAAAATATGCGAAAGAAATAGAGGTCTTGAATAAACATCTAACTTAAAAGTTGAAAGTAAAGACTATATATGATGCCAAAAGGTGGTCCACAAACACCAATTAAACCTACATTTATAAAAGGAAAAAAGATCAACTCACTTTTGCAAGCTAATTTAGAAAGAGCACTATTTATCTAAAAGACTCGGCTTTTCTCATAAAGCAAAAAGGGCGCAAAAAAAAGTTGCCAAACATATGAAAGCTAAATAGGTAAATAAAATGGAATGTCATATGAAATAAGTTATCTAATAGAACAACAATGAAACATGTCATATGATTCCAACCCATTTACTTATCAATGTTGTCACTTTTTGATGTTTTTTTCACCTCAAAAGAGTCTAAAGGTTAAGGGTGCGTTTGGTAGAGCACCATCGAAATGGATTTATGGATTTCATTTCAATTCAAGGTGTTTGTTTAGTGGGTCCGGTAATGAAATGAGTATATCATAGTCTTGACAAAATCATCACACATGTCTTGACAAGTCGATCCGAATATAATATCGTCCACGTATATTTGAACAATAATTATATGTGATTCCCTTTTCTTAGTGAAAAGTGTATTATCAACTAACCCCATGGTATAGTTGTTTTTTATTAAAAATGATTTGAGTCTATCATACCAAGATTTTGGGGCTTGTTTAAGACCGTAAAGAGCTTTCTTTAATGTATACACATGTTTAGGTTTTTCGAAATCGATAAAGCCCGGAGGTTGAGCTACATAAACTTCTTCATTAATAAAGCCATTTAGAAAAGCACTTTTAACATCCATTTGAAAAAGCTTAAGATCATTAGCACAAGCATAAGCAAGAAGTATTCTTATAGACTCTAATCTAGCCACGGGAGCATAGGTCTCATCAAAGTCTATGCCTTCTTGTTGATTATACCCTTGGGCAACGAGTCTAGCTTTGTTTCTAGACACTACACCGTTTGCATCTAACTTGTTTTTATATACCCATTTAGTTCCGATTATGGTTTGGTTATTAGGTGGAGGGACAAGTGTTCAAACATCATTAGAAACAAATTGATTTAACTCTTCTTGCATAGGCATTACCCAACTTTCATCTTTTATGGCTTTTTGTGTCTTTTTAGGTTCTATGGATGAGACAAAACAAAATAAACTACTTTGGTTTTGGACTTGAGATCTTAAGGTTCTTTCATTTAACTTTCCTATGACCTTATCTATGGGATGATCTTTAGACTCTTTAATATTGATAATTTCATTGTTTAATGGTTCATCTTCTTTGTTTATATTTTCTTTGATTTATGTGGCTTCACTTTCAATTATCTTGTCATCGACAAGAGGTTGGGTAGGTTTAGGTGGGATTTCATCAAATTTTACGTTTAATGACTCTTCAACCTTCATTGTTTCTTTATTTAATATAACATAATCTTTACTATTAGGAGAGTAACCTAAGAAGATACCTTCGGTTGATTTAGGATCAAATTTAGTTAGGTAATCTTTAGTGTTAAGTAGGAAACATTTGCTACCAAAGACTCTAAAATGTTCTAACATAGGATTTTTGCCTCGAAGTAACTCGTATGGAGTTTTACCTAAAAATGGTCTAATGAAGACTCGGTTAAGTATGTACATTGATGTATTAACGGCATTGCACCAAAATTTTTGAGGAATAGATTGCTCATTAATCATGGTGCGACTCATTTCTTGTAGGGTTCTATTTTTCCTTTCAACTACCCCATTTGATTGTGGAGTGCGAGGAGCCGAGAAATTGTGAGTAATACCATTAGCGTCACAAAAAGCTCCAAATTGCACTTCATTATCAAATTCCCTACCATGATCCGTTCTAATAGACACTATAGGACTTCCTAATTGTCTTTGGATTTTCTTACTTAATATTTTAAAGTAATCGAACGTTTCAGTTTTATTCTTTAAAAATTTAGTCCATGTATACCTAGAGTAATCATCCACTATGACCAAAGTATAGTAGTTACCTCCATAACTTTGAATAGCGGATGGACCAAATAAATCCATGTGAAGTAGTTCTAGAAACTTAGTGGTAGAGACCATATTTTTAGCTTTGTGACTAGCATGGACTTTCTTTCCTACGTTACAAGCATCACAAAAATGATGTTCGTATTTTAATTTTACTAGTTCTTTAGATGATAGCGATTGAAGAAGTCGCATATTGGCGTGACCCAATCTTCGATGTCATAAGATCTAAGTATCATCCATAGAAGTAAGACAAAGTTTGTCTTTAGGTTCATTACTGATTTTAATGACATAGACTCCATGTTATCTAATGCCTCTTCCTATAGTAATACCGTTTTTCAATATTTTACTACCGGTTTCACTAAAAAGTACGTTACACTTTTTATCACATATTTGTCCTATACTTAGAAGGTTGAAGTTTAGGTTTTCTACGTGACACACATCGTTAATGGTCAAAGATTTGTGAGAAATTGTACCTTTACCGATGATTTTGTTCTTGCTATTACCAAATACCACATTCCCTCCATTGAAGGATTCATATGTGGAAAACAAGTCTTTGTTACCGGTCATGTGCCTCGTGCACCCGCTATCCTTGATCCATTCATCCGGATTTAGGTCGACCTTTAAGCACACCTAAAAAAACAATTAACTCAAAAGTTTGGTCCCTATTTGTTCATGGGTCCATTAGTGTTATACATTTCATTCATGTTAGGCATATATGGAAAAGGTGAGAATGCATTCCATGGTGTAAAGTTTTGAAAAGGAAAACTTTTTTGTACATTAGGATTCCATCCCATTTGATGGTGGTTACTTCTCGGATAAACATTATTAGGTCTCCTTATAAATGTGTTTGGTTTTGAAAATGATGGACCTTTGTTTCTCATAAAATTTTGATTTTGTTTTAGTGGAGGTGGTTGTCTAACAGTAACGTGGGTTGGTTTCTTCTTGTTAACGATAACAAAGTCGGTTCTAGATGAAGTAGCTACATTATTTCTACTGTTTGCTCTTACAGACCAACGGATACCTGGTTTTACACTAGACGGTTCCCTTTTTAAGGGATCCATGGGATCCGTTACTACAGTAGCTTGTTTTTCAGTTGCTTTAACGAATTGTGTTTCTTTATTCTCGCTAGTTGATGCATTATGTTCCTGAAAACCTAAACCCTTTTGAATGTTTCATGTTTTAACACTATCTAGTATCATATCTAGAGTATTAGTATTCATTCTAGCAATCTTGGAATCAAGATTATCAACTAGTGTTTGAAGTTGAACACAAAGCTCACATTCCCTACTTGCTATCTTCCCTTTTTCTAAACGTTTTAATTTTCCTTTTAACTCAATGACTTCCTTTTCTAAACGTTCATTTTAGTTTTTCAAAATCTTATTTTTGTTAATTACTTTTAGACTAACTTTGCAAAGTTTATCATATTCACGATGCAATGAATCATCATCTAATGATGAGCTACTATAATAGAGAGATTCGGGACATACCTCATTTGAGTCATTTGCCATGAGACAAAATTTTTCGTTCTCCTCCTCACTCATTCCTTACGAACCACTCACGAACGCCTTTTGTTCGTCACGTTTGGGACACTCACTAATGAAGTGATTAGGGTCCCCACATTTAAAACATGCGCGTTCATCCCTTGCTTTCTTTTCATCTTTGCCTTTCCGGAACCCCTTATTGTCGCCATATGGTTGCTTGACATATCTTCCCTTTCTTCTAAAGAACTTCTTGAAATCCCTTACCGCCATGGCATATTCTTCGTCATCGCTATCCGAAGAAGAATTTTCTTCATCGCTTGAGACCTTCTTGGCTTTTAAGGCAAGAGATTTGTGCTTCTCTTTCTTTTCTTTTGAGACTTCGGAATTTTTAGCGAGGACAAGCTCATAGATATTTAGATTGCCTATGAGCTCGTCGAGGGTGAGGATTGATAAGTCTTTTGATTCTTCGATGGACGTCACCTTTGATCTCCACTTGGATGGAAGTGCCCTTAGATATCTCCTGACATGATTATGACTAGAGAAAGACTCATCAAGTGCTTGTAATGATGTAATTATAGTATTAAAGTTAGCAAAAGAATTATCTATAGTATCCTCATCCGATATTGAAAATTGTTCATATTGTTGAACAAACAAATCTATTTTATTGTTTTTAACTTGTTGATTTCCTTGATGAGTTACAACTAAAGAATTCCAAATTTCTTTAGAGGTTTTAAGCATAGAGATTCTTTCGAATTCCTTTTTGGGTAAAGCATTGTATAAAACCATTTTAGCTTCACTATTTTTGGAAAGCTTTTTCTTTTGATCATCGGAGAGTTGATCATGAGGTGTGTTTATTAGATTTCCGGTTTTATCATCTTTTGTAGTGGCTTCAAAGTCGCCTTCAACAACGATGTACCAAAGATCAATATATTTTGACTTCACATAAGTTTCGAATCTATTTTTCAATAAACAAAACCATTAGTTTCAAGTAGTGGAGGCCGTTGCATAGATTGCCCTTCTTTATAATTTTCAGAACCCATTGTGATCGAAAAGTTTTTAAAATACGATTTACTTAAAAACTTTTGTAAACCTTGCTCTTGATGCCAATTGTGGAAAACTAGAAGGGGGGTTGAATAGTTTTTCCGATTTTAAATTAGTTTCAAAATCTTTAGATTCGATCTTATGTGAATTCGTATGGATGGACATAAATTATAAAGCAATAAGTAATGTAAGCAATGAAAGCAAGTAAAGTAAAGGATAGAAATGACACAACCGATTTATAGTGGTTCGGCTAAAAGGACACCTTCCTTACCCTACTCCACTCCCCGAGTCACCTACTCGAGAGTTCAAGCACTATGTCAACAAACTCTTTCAACTCGACGGAGAAGCCTTCACAACGTCGCTTACACTTTTTTTGGTACAAAGCTAAATACCGAGTCCTTAACACGGAGGACCAAACCAACACAACTATAACACAACAACTATGTGAAATATGAAATACAAGATTTTCTACAAAAAGAATTATCTACAAAAATATTGTGGAGGAACAAATCAATCAAGGACCCCTTGCTTGGATGACTTGTAGTATCTCGTGATCTCGCCTTTGAGAAGGACCTATATGAGAATCACAACAAAAGAAAAAAGCACTACTATATAGATCAAGAGATCTGAGATTAGAAGAGAGAAATACTATATGAGAGAGTTTGTAAGAAGAGGGGTGAGTTACAATGAAGAAATGGCTCACTATTTATAGGCACAAAATCACTACTGTTCCCCGGATCCCACAGATCCCTTACATGAGGGATCCGTCTAGTGTAATCTGGGGGATCCGTAGGACGCTCCTCCTATTTGGGTTATGGTCATGGATCATGGGTCATCGATCATGGGTCATGGGTCATAGACTTTGGATCATGGGTATCCAAATAGATACAATGTATCTAGAAGATGCAATGCATCTAGTCAATGGGTCATGAGTTAGCTCCATGGGTTATGGATATGCTCCATGGGTATGGGTCATGAGTTATGGTTTTTACCCATCCTAATAAACTATTACACAAAAAGAATTATTACGACAATTAATGTTAAATGATTATATATGTAAATGCTTTACAACAATAACATGTATCCTTATAATTTTACTTATGATAACTTTATATTTGTTATCGACAAAACACAAAGAGATCGCTAAATATGAATAAACGTTTTCACGATTTATTTGTATTAACACAAACATAAACAATCGTAATAATACACTTTCTTATATCCATTGCCATTATACCCCATACCAAATCCGATACCCATTACGATTCCTAGCAATAAACCAAACTGCCCCTAAAACTCGTGCCAAGACGAAACAAACCATTAAAATTGTAGGACCGAAAAATATAAAGATTTATGTGGTTTGGAGGTCAGGGTTGGTGGAAGAAGATGAAGATCTTCATCCTTTTTAGAGAGAGAAACTAGAGAGAGGGAGGAGAAAATAAGATGACTTTTATTGATAAGAACAAAATAAACACACACCTAATGATTCACCTCACCCCTCATGGAGAGTCATGAGGGGTATTTATAGGCTCAACAAACCTTAACTTTGCCACTTAAACGATACTAGTCCCTATGGGCAAAGTATACTACGCATCTAGTCCAATTCACGTAGGTGACGTTATCTTTATAAAAAGCGAGGCTAACAATCTCCCTCCAAGATAGCGTCACACGTGAATGGTTACAATGAGACCTATAAATACAAAACAAAGTAAATTACAATAGTAATGAACAATGTTGACTTTCTTGAAGCGCAGAGTCTCTGTAGTCTAGATACTGAGGCAAACTTGAAGTTCTCCCTTCCGATGACCTCGGCATTTGATCTTTGGCGCTGACGGCACAAATTCTTGTAGCTCTGAACTTCAACTGTAACGGTCTAGTTAGGTTATTACTCCCTCCTAACTAGTGAGCCTTTTTCTTTCTTTTGTTCCCTCCTGAACCGACAACACTCTTACAACACGCAGCGGAGAAAGTAAACTCTTGATCGTACAATGGTTGTTGTTCTGGGAACATCGTAACAACATAACTCACTTAGTATTGCATCCAAGTTGGTAAAAAACCCCAATGTACACACACTACTTCTCCTTCTTCAGTTTTAAGCACAAATCCCTTCGTAATCCAATCAGAAGATGAAATACCAACTTCTTCCTCCTGATGGTTGCGAGCTATCGGAATCATCATAATGTTGCGTACATACCGTATTACCTTCTTGATGCAATATTAACATCATAGCTTGATCAAAATTTCCGTGAGAATATGTCGCAAAAATACTCTCAATAATTTTCTCAAACCAACCTGAAATCGAACCTCCATTGAATTCACCGGCTAATTGTAATGACCACATATGGAGAAAATCCGATACGACTGACTTGAAAAGGAAGCAAACATCCCAACTTTGTGACTTACTGCTTGTTCTAGATTTTTGAACAATCCACAACGCCGTGTGACACTGAGCACAACAACGTAACTCCTTAAAGTGATGGTTACACACTGTGAGCACTACAACGTAACTCCTTACCAGTTATAACCAGATTGTCAAATTTCATAATGTGCTCCAACAAGTTATCTTGAGACATGCATCCAACCAACCAACGTCTCAAAGATAAAGAAGTCCACCCGTGAAATGTCACGTCAATTCCTCGTAAGTAATACCGTACAAAATCCCCGTAGTCATTTTTCAAATTTCGCTCAAGCCGTGAATTATGTATCCCTCCGTGAAATTTTACCATACCAAAATACCAATCTTAACCAAATACAAAAATTTTATCCAAAATTTTTATAAAACTCGGATGAAAATTTGTGTATACATGCTTGCGTTTGACATTCTCAGCCCAACGAAACTTTAGCACCACGTCAGCCCATTACACGAGATTACACATTTAAGCCCAAAGTCCAAGTGTGATTGAGGCCCGATCCAATAATGAAACAAACCCATCCGATCCAATATATCCTTCACAACCGGTTATATTAATAACCATTTCACATGCTAACCTAAACCTAATCATACTTGAAAAAAAAACGCCTACCACCATATTTCTCTTAACTAAGATCTGAGAAAAATAAAAGGTACACATCTCCTTTCTTACATATCCACATATCACTCTGCATCTCAACTCATCTAATCTCATTCATCATTACATCTCCATTAAGCCACATGAACACAAACACAAAAACCCCCTTCTCTTCTTTTATTTGGAACGGCTGAAGAACACGAGAGATGGTCCTTCAAGATCTTTAAAGGGTCTCGGGTAGGTGTATCCGTTTGTTTTTAATTAGAGTCATGAACGAACGAAAGAAAAGTGATAACATATTTGTTATAAACCTTTCTTTATCTTCGAATAATATCACAATAAGATCGATGAAGAAATTGATTCATTTGAAATAATCTTGCAAAGATTACACAAAAAAAACGAATCAAAATTGAGATTAGATGAACTTTTTTGAAAACGAAATGTTTGTTAGATTGGAGTTGAGATGGTGAGGTTTGTTAATTGATGATATGATAGGATAGATTTGGGATTTGTTGGAGTTGGTTTTTCGGACCTGTTAAAATGTTTTTATGGACTGAGGTCGAGTTATTGTTTGGTATTTGGTATGTGGTACGTGGTCATGTCAAGTTTACGCATAACCTCCATTTTCTGATCTTAAGCGTAACTTTTTCTTCTAAAACCTTATGCGTAAACATTGTCTTAAGCGTAAGTCCTTTGTGCGTAACCAAGCTTAGGCGTAAGCCTAGGCTTATGCGTAAAAGCATACGCGTAATAATTCCTACGCATAACTTCACAGTTATGCGTAATATTCCTGAAGATGCTCCTTATGCGTAAAAAACTAGGGTTTTGACCCTTTGACTTTTTTCCGGCGAGTTTTTCCGACCAAATAATCCGTCCAGCTTCATGAAAAACCCAGAAATGCATACGGTGACCCTCTTTGACCACTGATTGACCATAAGAAATTGACGGTTGACCAAAGTTTGACTTCTTCACGGATTGGTAAAAAATGTATAAGGAATGTTTGGACAAGATATACCCAAGACAGATGTTAAGACATGATAGATCAGGACGTTTTTTGAACCAAAAAATAAGGATACTCAAAAACATGTATTAAAAACTGTTTTACCCACAAATCGGAAAAAAAAAAAATTTCCGACCCACAAATATAGCACAAAAACAGTAAAAAACATGTATAAAACCACAATAAATCAACAAACAACAACCTGGCTCTGAAACCAATTGTAGGACCGATAAATATAAAGATTTATGTGGTTTGGAGGTCGGGGTTGGTGGAAGAAGATGAAGATCTTCATCCTTTTTAGAGAGAGAAACTAGAGAGAGGGAGGAGAAAATAAGATGACTTTTATTGATAAGAACAAAATAAACACACACCTAATGATTCACCTCACCCCTCATGGAGAGTCATGAGGGGTATTTATAGGCTCAACAAACCTTAACTTTGCCACTTAAACGATACTAGTCCCTATGGGCAAAGTATACTACGCATCTAGTCCAATTCACGTAGGTGACGTTATCTTTATAAAAAAGCGAGGCTCTGATATGTGGTCATCACTTTTACGCATAACCTAAATCAGTTTCTCTCCAAATGTAACATTTAAATATATCAACAATATGATAAATCACTTTTATTTAAGGTTGTATACTTAACACAGGTTATACTTAACGTGCTCATATGTGGTCGAGTTGTTAAATTTGAAATTCACTATAAAAAACAATTCTAAGGTCGTATGAAAAATATTGGATAAAATTTTTGTATTTGGTTAAGATTGGTATTTTGGTATGGTAAAATTTCACGGAGGGATACATAATTCACGGCTTGAGCGAAATTTGAAAAATGACTACGGGGATTTTGTACGGTATTACTTACGAGGAATTGACGTGACATTTCACGGGTGGACTTCTTTATCTTTGAGACGTTGGTTGGTTGGATGCATGTCTCAAGATAACTTGTTGGAACACATTATGAAATTTGACAATCTGGTTATAACTGGTAAGGAGTTACGTTGTAGTGCTCACAGTGTATAACCATCACTTTAAAGAGTTACGTTGTTGTGCTCAGTGTCACACGACGTTGTGGATTGTTCAAAAATCTAGAACAAGCAGTAAGTCTCAAAGTTGGGATGTTTGCTTCCTTTTCAAGTCAGTCGTATCGGGTTTTCTCCATATGTGGCCATTACAATTAGCCGGTGAATTCAAAGGAGGTTCGATTTAAGGTTGGTTAGAGAATTATTGAGAGTATTTTTGCGACAAATTCTCACGGAAATTATGATCAAGCTATGATGTTTGAAAATTGCATCAAGAAGGTAATACGGCATGTACGCAACATTATGATGATTCCGATAGCTCGCAACCATCAGGAGGGAGAAGTTGGTATTTCATCTTTCATGATTGGATTGTCGAAGGGATTTGTGCTTAAGACTGAAGAAGGAGAAGTAGTGTGTGTACATCGGGGTTTTTTACCAACTTGGATGCAATACTAAGTGAGTTATATTGTTACGATGTTCCCAGAACAACAACCATTGTACGATCAAGAGTTTACTTTCTCCGCTGCGTGTTGTAAGAGTGTTGTCGGTTCAGGAGGGAACAAAAGAAAGAAAAAGGCTCACTAGTTAGGAGGGAGTAATAACTTAACTAGACTGTAACAGTTGAAGTTCAGAGCTACAAGTATTTGTGCCGTCTGCGCCAAAGATCAAATGCCGAGGTCTTCGGAAGGGAGAACTTCAAGTTTGCCTCAGTATCTAGACTACAGAGACTCTGCGCTTCAAGAAAGTCAACATTGTTCATTACTATTGTAATTTACTTTGTTTTGTATTTATAGGTCTCATTGTAACCATTCACGTGTGACGCTATCTTGGAGGGAGATTGTTAGCCTCGCTTTTTATAAAGATAACCTCACTTACGTGAATTGGACTAGATGCGTAGTATACTTTGCCCTTAGGGACTAGTATCATTTAAGTGGCAAAGTTAGAGCCTATAAATACCCCTCATGACTCTCCATGAGGGGTGAGGTGAATCATTAGGTGTGTGTTTATTTTGTTCTTATCAATAAAAGTCATCTTATTTTCTCCCCCCTCTCTCTAGTTTCTCTCTCTAAAAAGGATGAAGATCTTCATCTTCTTCCACCAACCCCGACCTCCAAACCACATAAATCTTTATATTTTTCGGTCCTACAATTGAGACGTGATTAAAATGTGATCAAAAAGTTTAATGATCGTTGTTTGAATCTCAAAATGAGCTCGACTCAGACGGAACAAACGAATTGATGGGAATCAATGTTAGTAAATGTACCATCTCGAGAAACTTGTGATAGATATGCACTTTCATGGGTCTAACCTCCTTTTCAAGGAGTGTTTACAACTTCAAGTTAGTTATTAGAGCCAGTTGTCACCTAAAAACTGACAATGGAACTCTTTAACTAGGCAACGTAACCGTGTCTCGTGGGGAATTGTCTATCATGAGCTGATCAATTCAAAAAGTGCGAACTCTACCCTATATGTGCAGATTTCTGTCAAAACTTATAAGCATATATGAAGGGGGAGTGTTTCTGAAAATATAAAACTCTCGGAGTGTTTCAAACATGTTTTCTATCATACACACTCTGAGAGATTTTCAAGAAAAATGGTTTTATGGCAACATGGAACAGTCATGGAGTTATAAGGTGACTAAGGATAGGAAATTCGTCCTATGATCCGCCAGAGCCGGAGGGATTTACCCAAGGACACCACAAATAGTTAGTATTAGAAGTCCTTAGGAATGATTGAAAAAAGGAGTAATGTGAGAAAGGAGAAAAAGAGGTTGAAGAATTAAAAAGAAATGTAATGAAAAAGGGTGAAAAGAAATAGCCCTCCATATTCAACCTTAGGGCAGAAAACGGGTTCAATTCATCTGCTACTGGTTGTCACTAAGTTGACACTGGTATTGAAGACAAAGACGTCATGGACCCAGTGACGCACTGCACTAAACCTTCTAGCCACTCAATTCCTCTCAAAAGGATTTGTTTCATTCTCACTGGGAACCCTACATAATCTATCGGCTTTCTCTTAGAGATTGCGGATATTGAAGAAGGAGACCCTCTCCCTAGTCTCCGCTCAGGAAAACCAAAATGCACTATTGAGTCTAGAGCCACAAAATTCATCAAAAGATCTCATAGGAACACTTGACATGACATCCCTTATTGTTCATCAATAAGGACACAAGTGATATATTCTAGAGTCCTACGCAGATCTTAGCAATCTGCCAGAACATTTATGAGAAGTTTCACAATTGTGATTCTTCAGTGATTGAATGGAAATTCCTGCCAGGGTCAACATCAAACAGCCCTAACAGCAGGTCACTTCGGTAACTCCCCGTGGATTACGCTTAGTGTGTCTCAAACGGTCTACAGTCGTGGGGTGATGCTTCGGTGTACCTCAGCGACTCATCTGAACTGTGGATGTATTTTGGTATATCGCGTTATCTCACTTGTGAGACTCCAGTTCAGGAACGGCCTTTGTGAGAATTAGAGACGTGTTTTCACACTATGCTGTTAGCACCCTCGAAATTCAAACTTGTAAATGCCGGAATTCGCTTATTACTAACCTGTTTTTATGTTTTCTTCTTATGGAAGCTCCGGAGCGGATTGATCGTGCAGACTCTCTACATGCTCATACCAACATCACTTGAAAGTTCTCATCAAAATCAAAGGCTACACAAAGTTAAAGATGATTCTTCGTCAATGTCAAAGAATCTACAAAGTTTACAGACTAGAGAACTTCACAACAAAGAAACATCAAAGTCAAATAGAAGTGTGAGCATGGTGGAGAAAGACGTGGAGATACCTAACCAACGAAGTTGACAACGGCAAACAACCACATTAATTGATCACAAAGCATGAAGGAACAAAGATTCGAGACTATTCTATATCTACACACAAAGTTCAAGCTCGAGAAAAGTAAAGACCTAAACAAATGGAGCATCATTTGAATGACCACCCCTTAGGGGGAGATTGTTAGCCTTAATAGTTTATATTAGAAGTGATGGTCATTCACGTTTAGGAACTTTGTAACGTGTGTTAGATATCGTGATAGAATAGTCAACGGGCTCGTGGATTGGGCTAAGCTAATTAGTTAAGAGTTAAGCTATGCTAGACGTGTATAAGCTTATGTATCAGAAGCCCAATCCAAGTCCTTGTCGTGGCCCTTGCCAAGCCCATTAGGGCATATGATACTTGTACTATATAAACCCCTCAAAGTCTCATTTGAGGGGCGTGCTTGAGTGTGTGTGTGTGTGTGTTTTCTTTGGAATATACAACATATTGTTTTCATCTTTCTCTTCTCACATACACGGTTTCATATATTCAAGTCACCATCATCTTAATCTTTCCTTCTTTATTTACGCATATGTTTGTGTTTGTGTTGTTCGTGTTCTACGCATAACGTATTGGGTTTGTGATAAGGTTGATATATTTAAGGTCCTACAATTGGTATCAATCGCCTAACAATGGTTTAGGAGTGTTTGTGTTTGTTTTGAAGGTTTGGTACTGTACGAGTAAAGCTCATGTTATACATCTTTGCCACGCTTAAAGCTTTGATTTTTACACTTCAAAATTCAAGATTCTTGTGGTTTAAGGTTTATTTGGTGTTAAAGTTTCAGTTTTTTGCAAAAAGTTTGAAGCTTTACGTGTTTTTCTTCATTTTTAACTCGTGTTTGGTTCGTTGTTCATTTCTACGCATAAGCATAAAAGGCATTTTGGGTGATAAAGGTCAAAACTTTCGTGGGATTTGAGTGTTTTGGAAGCTGTTTGTGCATCAGAAATCGTTTGAATCACTGGAAATTTTTTACGCGTAGGTCAAAACCCTATTCTTACGCGTAAGAAAAGTCAAAACCCTTTTCCTACGCATAAGCTTTTGGTGCAGATTCTTCGAGCTTCAACGATTACTCAGTGCTTCCCTCACTTGGATAAGTTTGTGGAACACTTCGACTTTTGGATATCTTTTACACTGTGATAGTGTAAAGGATTTTTGGGCAAAACCCTAGATTTACGCATAAGCTAAATCTTACGCGTATAATTTCTTACGCATAAGTATTTTCTTACGCCTAAGCTTGTCTTACGCATAAGTAAATCCTACGCATAAGGATTCTACGTTTAAGTTTTTAGTCTACGCATAACTCTATTGTTACGTGTAAGTTGGGTATTACGCGTAAGTTCTCCCTACGCCTAAGCACAATCTCTACGCCTAAGCATCCTACTCGTAACTTTTTGGCGGGAAAACTTGAGTAAAATTTAAATTTTTGAGGAGACTAAACGTTCAATTTTTACGTGAAATTCAAATTTTGGTATAACTTGGAAAATTTTGGTCAAAAATTCAAATTTTTGGACCCAAATTCAAATTTTTCGGTCAAATTTGGCGTCAAAATTGTCATAACTCAAAATTTTCATACGACCTTAGAATTGTTTTTTATAGTGAATTTCAAATTTTGGGAGAAATTTTTTTTTACGCCTAAGAACCAAGTTCACGAGTACGACTTTCAGAAAAACTTCAAACGACAATTTCTTATTAAACACACCTCCTTTATCGTTGAATCGATCCTACATCAACTTTATCATAACATACCTTCATCAATGGCAACTCAACAAGACATTCATGCAGCCGGTGCCGAAAACCATCCTCCTATGTTGGAAAAAGGTGGTTATCTTCAATGGACAAGTCGTATGCTTCGTTACATCAAGACCAAACCTAATGGAAAACTCATGATTCAATCCATTACGAATGGACCCTTCAAGCCTCGACAAGTCCAAATCCCTGGAAATCCTGATGCAACACCTCCCGTCCCACCATCTTATCGTCTTCAAAAAGAATCAGAATACACTGAAGAGGATAAAAAACAAGTCGATGCAGATGACATGGCAATTCATATTGTACAACTGGGTTTACCAAGAGACATCTTTGCTGCTGTAGACAGTTGTGAAACTGCTTTCGATATGTGGGAACGTGTTAGACGGCTTTGTCATGGAACAGAAATTGGTCAACAAGATATGGAGAACAAGCTGCAAACTGAATGGGAAAAGTTCACTTCAACTCCAGGAGAATCCATTGAATCCTACTATGGAAGGTTTTGTACTTTGATGAATGAGCTTATCAGAAACAAGTTAGCACCCAGAACTATAGTGCAAAATATCAAGTTCCTGAACAATCTTCCAGAAGAATGGGGACGATATGTCACTATTGTCAACCAAACAAAAGACTTACATCAGGTGAACTTTGATCAACTAAACGATTTTCTGAAACAAAACCAAGCTGAAGTAAATGAAGTCAGGAAAGAAAGATTGGCAAAGAATCACGATCCATTGGCACTCATTGCAAAGGCTCAACCTACAGTGAATACACAACAACAAGCTTCATCATCTTCCACTAACAACAACTTGCAGCAATACATTTCTCAACCACAAGTTGTTATCCCTCAACAACAATTCTATCCACTAGAACAACAAGTCATTCAACAACATCATTATCCACAATACCAGGAACAAGGAATCACTTATCTTGAAACTGAACAAGAAGAAGCTTTGTTACAGGCATTTTCCTTCTTGGGTAAAGAATTCAGAAATCGCTATTCCACACCAACTAACAACAACCAAAGGATTTCATCAAACACTCGCAACAGGCAAATTGCACAGCCGGGTGTGAATATGGGTAATCAAGGACAAATGGTTGGAGTTATTGGGAATCAACAGGGATATGCTACTGGATTTCGTATGGGTAATCAGGCGGTTCAGTATCAGGGTAATCAGTTGGGTCGGAATGTTGGAAATCAAATGGGATAGAATGTTGGGAATAGAGCAGTGGGTAATCAGAATGGGAATGTTGCAGCTCCAGTCGTTGGGAATTATGGAAATGTGAATCAGGGAAATCAGGTTAAGTGTTACAACTGTCAAGGAGTGGGTCACATGGCAAGGAACTGTCCCACAAAGCAACAAAAGAAGAATGTTGAGTTTCTTCGGAAAGCTATTCTGTTAGCACATAAGCAAGAAGCAGGGATGCAGTTGAGTGCTGAGAAAAATGATTTTTTCGCTATTATGGATGATTTGGAAGACCTCGAGGAAATCAATGCAAACTGCATCTTCATGGCAAATCTTCAGGAGACTAAGTACGACATTGACTCTGACGCACCTCCTGTCTATGACGCCAACGCAGTATCTGAGGTACCAATCATTGATCCATGTTATAACAATGTCATATTTGATGTGTTTACTCATGACGAACAACATTCTGTGACGCCAGCACCTACTTATGATACATACCTGGACAATCCGAGTTGTAGCAATACTAACTCTGAAACTCCAGATGTGGATCCTAGTGGAGGCTGTGTGGCACAAAATACTGAGACTGATGAGGAAACACGTGCTTACTTTGAATCATTAATCAATAATTGTGGCATTGAAATTGAGAAAGTTAGAACGGTCAATCGCGAAGTTAAGGCAGCGAATGCTAAATTGACCGCTGAGCTTGAGAGTTACAAAGAGAACGCAAGAGCCTTTGAATTTCATAAAAACAAAGAATCAGAATTAGAAATTGGTTACCAAAATTCTGTTTTAAGAGAAAAAGAACTGCAACTCAAGTATGACACACTTGATGTGAATTTGAACGTGAAAATAAAATCTTTAAACAAGGAAATTTCTGAACTAAATGACCAACTTTCTAAACAAAAAGCACTGTTTTCTGATCTTGAAAAAGAGAAGAAACAGTTGATTGCTGATTTTTCAAAACGAGAAGATTCTCTTCTTGATGAAATTCTGGATAAAAATGAAACTATCAAAAAATTGGAAAATTTGCTTCTTACAACGGGTCATTCTGCTAAAACAAACAAGATGCTTTCTAACCAAGTTAATCCGATTTTTCATACTGCACATAAAATGGCCCTTGGTAACAACCCTTCTTCGTTCCTCAAGAAAGCTCAGAAATCTCAGAATGTGTTAAACAATGGAAATGCTTTGCATGCACCCATAATTGTACATGATTCTCTTGAAACGTTGGAACTATCTGAGGAGAGTAGATCAAAAATGAAACAAAAACATCCGGAAATCAAACCAATTGATTATAACAAATGGAACAAAATTAATGGTATTTCGTTTGTTTCTCATAAAGAACAATCAACGTTTTCCACCACACCAAGTGTTTCAAAGAAAGTGTCAACACCAGTTTCAAAATCAGTTTCAAAACCAGTTGTTGTCTCCAAATATCTGTCGAACATTGAACAAATGTCTTCAAACAATCCTTTTAACACAAGTGATGCGCGAAGTATTTTAGAAAATGTGAAAACTAGAATTGCGGATCTTCAAGAGACTGTTAAAACTAAAACCAATATTACAACAAACATATGGTTTAATAGTTTTGATAATGAAAATAAAAAGTTCTTTGAAACTCAAATTGCCCCTCAGCTGAATAACATCAACTCAAGGGTAATTCATTTTGAACAAGCCTTTTTGAAAGAAACAGCTGACTTTGTCAAGAACCATAAATCCCTGGTAAAGCAATCTAATGAAAGTGTTGAACATATCAAAGTTTTGGAAAAGTTAAATGATTCTCTCTTCGAAGATGTTCTGACTACTGATATTATGTCCATCATTTTACAAACATATTCTGTTGAAGATCATGAAAGACTCCAGTCTGAGACCTCCGAAATTGTTTCAAAATATGAAAAAGCTCTTGAAAACTTGAAAAAGAAAATGTCTCATATTTTAAACAACTTGATCGAAAAACTGAGGAATGCAAGTATGACAAACTGTCGTATGAGCGTGCCTACAATGACATGAAAGAGAAAAATGATCTTTTGAGGGCTCAGCTGGAATGTCAAAAAGGAAAGGCTGTGGATACTAAGTTTGCAAAACCATTGACTGAGGAGAAAACAAATGTTCCCAAACCGGTTTCCAAACCAAAAATGTCTGTTTCTATGCCTCCTCCAAAAGTAAATGAGAAAAATGTTTCATCAAAACCAGTCACTCCACCTGCCTTGCCTACACAAAATGTTGATAAAGGAAAAGCGGTTATCGAGAAACCAAAAGTTTTAGCTCCTGGCCTTTTTAAGATGAGTCTGCCTCCACATCTAAAACATATGGAACAAACGACATAAGTTTAGATAAGCACTCTAAAGAGACTAGGAAAGCTGAAACCACTTCTCTAAATAAAAATGTGAATCCTAATGAGTGTGCCTTACCTTCTACAGGACTAGGAAGCACCTCTAGGAGCAGCAGACTAAAGCCTAAGAGCAATACAAGGAACAATAGAGTCTATCCTGCCTCTAAGAGTAGTAACTTGAATAAAAAGAAGAAAGTAGAAGAACACCCTAGGAATTTACCGCTTTGTAATAAGAAAGACATTTCATCTGAATGTAATGAACCTATGAACTCTGCTAAGTTTAATGAATCTGTTGAATCTGTTTGTTTAACTTGCAAGAAATCTTTAACTAATGTTCATGATGATTGTGTTTCTAAGAATGATATTGTTAAGCCTGTTTAGAAGAACGTTCCTAAAAGAACTTATTCTAAACGAGTAGGAAGACTAGTTGCAAGACTTAGGCTTTACACTACTGATAGGAAGCATAGCGTCTACTTTAGGGATGACATTTGGAAACCTACGGGTAGAACTTTCACACTCCAGAATGGTAGAATGAGTAAATAACCTGCTTTCCCAGTAGATAACTTCTTTGAGTGTGATCAGGATTTTACCTCTAACCCAAAGGAACCAAAATCAAAACGGTTTCCAAAATCTTCCTCTTCTGTTATTGGCAGGTTATCGAAATATGTCTTTGGATCGTCGACTCGGGTTGCTCCAAGCACATAACCGGGAATCTGAAGCTGCTGATCAACTTCGTCTGGAAATTCATGGGAACAGTTCGTTTCGGAAATGATCATGTAGCAGCTATCATGGGTTATGGAGATCTACCTTTTGGAAATTATTTAATCACTCGGGTTTACTATGTCGAAGGGTTGGGACACAATTTGTTTTCAGTCGGGCAGTTCTGTGATGCAAATTTAGAGGTTGCTTTTAGGAAAAATGCTTGCTTCGTTAGAAACTTGGATGGCACTGATCTCTTAACTGGGAATCAGGATACAAACTTGTATGCTATCGACATCAATCAAATGGCCTCTTCATCACCAATATGTCTTATGACATGAGCATCTGGAACACAGTCCTGGTTGTGGCACAGACGGTTATCCCATCTCAATTTCGACACCATCAACAATCTTGCCAAAGACAACATCGTCAACGGACTTCCAAAGTTCAAATACACCAAGGATCACTTATTTCCATCATGCGAACAAGGAAAAAGCAAAAGAGCAACATATAAACCCAAATCCGTACCTAGTTTGGAAGCAAAGTTGCATATGTTGCACATGGACTTATGTGGCCCAATGAGAGTTGAAAGCATTAACGGGAAAAAGTATATTCTTGTTATCGTCGATGATTATTCAAGATATACATGGGTTAGGTTCCTGAGATCAAAAGACGAAGCACCAGCCATCATCATCACCTTTCTGAAGCGTATTCAAGTACTTCTTCAAACTCCAGTAAGGGTTGTAAGAACAGATAACGACACATAATTCACTAATCAGGAGTTAAGAGCTTATTTTGAAGATGTTTGAATCACACATCAAACATCAGTTGTTAGAACTCCACAGCAAAATGGGGTAGTTGAAAGAAGAAATCGTACTCTTGTGGAAGCTGCTCGCACAATGCTAATTTATTCTAGTGCACCGTTATTTCTATGGGCTGATGCTGTTGCCACTTCTTGTTTCACTCAGAACCGATCCCTTATCCATCCAAGATTCAATAAAACCCCATATGAGCTTGTGAACAACAGAAAACCGGATATCTCTTACTTTCACGTGTTTGGCGCTTTGTGCTATCCTACGAATGACAGAGAAGATCTGGGAAAACTGAAAGCAAAAGGTGATATTGGAATCTTCATTGGATATTCAGATAACTCGAGGGCATTCAGGGTGTATAACAGAAGAACTAGGAGGATCATGGAGACGATGAATGTGAATTTTGATGAACTTTCATATATGAGAGACTCGCTCTAGAACCCGCACTAAACCAGCAGACTTCTGGACACATCAGTTCAAGACTCGTACCTCAAAGAGCTCAATCAACTTCGCTTGACAATCCTAAAGACCAAGAATGGGAGAATTTCTTCGAGTTAATGTTCGATGAATACTATGGTGGAACTTCGACAAATGCATCAAACCATCATTCCGCTGCACCCGCTCAAAATCATCCACCACCACCAACAGAAGATGCATCTACAATGGTCGAAACCAATGCACCAATTCCATCTACATCATCTACATCTACTACAGTTATTGCACCCGTTCTACCAGCAGTTGATGAGCAAAACCAAAACCATAACGATGCAACGTTAGATGAAGACTTATTTGAAAACTCGTTTGCTACGGAATCAGCTGAATCATCTTCAAGCTTACGAGAACCATCTAACTCGCATACATTTAACCAACGGTATCCTTCTACTCTGAAGTGGACAAAAGACCACCCAATTGAACAAGTTATTGGTGAACCTTCAAGGCCAATTCAGACGAGACGCCAACTTGCCACCGATTGCGACTTATGCATTTACCTTTGCTCCATTAGCAATATAGAGCCAAAGAACATTCGCGAGGCAATGGCAGAACCCGCATGGATAGAAGCAATGCAGGAGGAACTTCTCCAATACCGTCTTCATGACTCTTGGGATATGGTTCCAAGACCAATTGACGTTCGCGTCATTGATCTCAAATGGTTATGGAAGAACAAAAGGGATGAAGAAATGACTGTCATTCGCAACAAAGCTCGTCTTCTGGCCAAAGGATACAGACAAGAGGAAGGGATAGATTTCGAGGAGTCATTCGCCCCGGTAGCCAGACTAGAAGCAGTCAGGATTTTCTTAGCCTATGCAGCTCACAAAAACATCACGGTTTATCAGATGGACATTAAGACCGCGTTCTTGAATGGAACTCTGAAAGAAGAAGTGTACGTGAGTCAGCCAGAAGGCTTCATCGACTTGGAACATCCAGACTACGTCTACAAACTCAAAAAGGTAATCTATGGATTGAAACAAGCTCCGAGAGCGTGGTATGACGAACTTTCCTCTTTCCTTATCCAAAACAATTTCACCAAAGGAACAGTTGATCCTACCTTGTTTACACAAAAATGCAAAAACGATATTTTGATTGTTCAGATTTATGTGGACGACATCATCTTTGGGTCCACTAATCCGAATCTTTCAAAACATTTTGAAAATCTCATGAAAAGCAAATTTGAAATGTCCATGATGGGGGAACTAAAATTCTTTCTTGGATTACAAATACATCAATCCCCTCGTGGAATTTTTATAAATCAAGCTAAATATACGACTGAGATTTTGAAAAATCATGGTATGGATAATTGTGATTCGGTCGGAACACCAATGGTAACTTCACAAAAAATTGGAGCCGATTTGTTTGGAAAACCTATTGATCCGAAGAAATATCGGAGCATGATTGGTTCTCTCATGTACCTCACTGCTAGTCGACCCGATATTCATTTTGTTGTTTGCTTATTAGCACGGTTTCAGGCAAAGCCTACCGAACTGCACCTCAAAGAGGTTAAAAGGATCTTTCGGTACCTGAAGACATCCATTCACATGGGACTTTGGTATCCGAAGGAATCCAGATTTAATCTAATTGCCTTTTCAGATGCGGACCACACAGGTGATCAAGTTACAGCAAAAAGTACATCAGGAGGAGCACAATTTTTGGGTGAAAAGTTAGTAAGCTGGTCTTCAAAGAAACAAGATTGCACTGCACTTTCAACCGCTGAAGCTGAGTATGTGTCTCTATCTGCGTGTTGTGCTCAAGTTCTATGGATGAGAACACAACTCACAGATTATGGCTTTACTTTCGATAAAATACCTATGTATTGTGACTCAAAAAGTGCCATAGCCATATCATGCAATCCTATTCATCACTCAAAGACTAAGCATATCAGAGTCCGCTATCACTTCATAAAAGAACATGTGGAAGAAGGTACTGTTGAATTATTCTTCGTGAAGACTGATTACCAACTCGCCGATCTATTTACTAAAGCCCTTCCAAAAGAAAGGTTTAACGATTTAGTTCGACGAATTGGAATGCGAAGCCTAACCCCTGAGGAGTTAGAACGTCTTCACGAATCTTCTTGAAAATGATTTTTTCCAAAAAGCTTCGCTGTAAATATTTTTGAAAAACAAAATACAAAATTTGAAAAATCAACAAAAGCAAAATATAAAAATATAAAACTTTCAAAAAATTCAAAAACAATATAAAATCAAAAATCCAAAAACATTCTTCTCATGACATGTCTCTCGTATAATCGATATTCTGTACGTTTCTAGAAATGTCATTCAACAATGATACGGGTATGTACATATGCTTGAGCGAGAGTTCTTTAATGTTTTTCAAAACATGTCGTTTCTCAAAACTTCTTAAACTATGGCTTTCGTATACTTCAGTACGAAACCCGGACCAAAATGATGACTTTTGATTATTTTCAAATCAAAACTCGTGCTTTTATAGAAAAATCAAGTGTACGCTTCAGTGCACTACATTTAAAATTGGTGAGAAATCATCATCATCTTGAGCACCTTTTCAAGATTGTTCAAAAAGATTTTCAAAATCTTTCAAAATATTTTGTGCTCAAGATAACTCCCTCTAAAACCCTTTAATTGATTATGCTTTATTAAAGGGGAGTATAAAACTAAAATGTTCCAAATTCATGCTTAAATCAAATCCGTTTGTCTCCCCAAAAGATTATAAAATGTTGTTTAATCCGTTTATATCAAAAATATCACGAATATGCTATTTTTGAGGGGGAGGAGACGTGATTATAATGTGATCAAAAAGTTAATGATCGTTGTTTGAATCTCAAAATGAGCTCGACTCAGTCGGAACCAACGAATTGACGGGAATCAATGTTAGTAAATGTACCATCTCGAGAAACTTGTGATAGATATGCACTTTCATGGGTCTAACCTCCTTTTCAAGGAGTGTTTACAACTTCAAGTTAGTTATTAGAGCTAGTTGTCACCTAAAAACTGACAATAGAACTCTTTAACTAGGCAACGTAACCGTGTCTCGTGGGAAATTGTCTATCATGAGCCGATCAATTCAAAACGTGCGAACTTTACCCTCTATGTGCAGATTTCTGTCAAAACTTATAAGCACATGTGAAGGGGGAGTGTTTCTGAAAATGTAAAACTCTCGGAGTGTCTCAAACATGTTTTCAATCATAAACACTCTGAGAGATTTTCAAGAAAAAGGTTTTATGGCAACAATAGGACAGTCATGGAGTTATAAGGTGACTAAGGATAGGAAAATCCGTCCTATGATCCGCCAGAGCTGGAGGGATCTACCCAAGGACATCACAAATAGTTAGTATTAGAAGTCCTTAGGAATGATTGAAAAAAGGAGTAAAGTGAGAAAGGAGAAAGAATGGGTTGAATAATTAAAAAGAAAAGTAAAAGAAATGGTGAAAAGAAATAGCCCTCCATATTCAACCTTAGGGCAGAAATTGGGTTCAATTTATCTGCTACTGGTTGTCACTAGATGACACTGGTATTGAAGACAAAGACGTCATGGACCCAGTGACGCACTGCACTAAACCTTCTAGCCACTCAATTCCTCTTAAAAAGATTTGTTTCATTCTCACTGGAAACCCTACATAATCTATTGACCTTCTCTTAGAGTTGGTTGGTATTGAAGAAGGAGACCCTCTCCCTAGTCTCCGCTCAGGAAAACCAAAATGCACTATTGAGTCTAGAGCCACGAGATTCATCAAAAGATCTCATAGGAACACTTAACATGACATCGCTTGTTGTTCATAAATAAGGAGACAAGTGATATATTCTAGAGTCCTACGCAGATCTTAGCAATCTGCCAGAACATTTATGAGAAGTTTCACATCTGTGATCTTCAGTGATTGAATGGAAACTCCTGCCAGGGTCAACATCAAGCAGCCCTGACAGCAGGTCACTTCGGTAACTCCCCGTGGATTACGCTTAGTGTGTCTCAAACGGTCTACAGTCGTGGGGTAATGCTTCGGTGTACCTCAGCGACTCATCTGAACTGTAGATGTATTTCGGTATATCGCGTTATCTCATTTGTGGGACTCCAGTTCAGGAACGGCATTTGTGAGAATTAGAGTTGTGTTTTCACACTATGCTGTTAACACTCTCGAAGTTCAAACTTGTAAGTGCCGGAATCCGCTTATTACTAACCTGTTTTTATGTTTTCTTCTTTTGGAAGCTCCAGAGCGGATTGATCGTGCAGACTCTCCACATGCTCATACCAACAACACATAAAAGTTCTCATCAAAATCAAAGGCTACTCAAAGTTAAAGATGATTCTTCGTCAATGTCAAAGAATCTACAAAGTTTAAAGACTCGAGAACCACATCATTGGTAACCAAAAGACAAATAGTAGTGTGAGCATGGTGGAGAAAGACGTGGAGACACCAAACCAACGAAGTTGACAACGGCAGACAACCACATTAATTGATCACAAAGCATGAAGGAACAAAGATTCGAGACTATTCTATATCTACACGCAAAGTTCAAGCTCGAGAAAAGTATAGACCTAATCAAGTGGAGCATCATTTGAATGACCACCCCTTAGGGGGAGATTGTTAGCCTTAATAGTTTATATTAGAAGTGATGGTCATTCACGTTTAGGAACTTTGTAACGTGTGTTAGATATCGTGATAGAATAGTCAATGGGCTCGTGGATTGGGCTAAGCTAATTAGTTAAAATTTAAGCTATGCTAGACGTGTATAGGCTTATGTATCCGAAGCCCAATCCAAGTCCATGTCGTGGCCCTTGCCAAGCCCATTAGGGCATATGATACTTGTACTATATAAACCCCTCAAAGTCTCATTTGAGGGGTGTGCTTGAATGTGTGTGTGTGTGTTTTTCCTTTGAAATAAACATCTCACTTGTTTTCATCTTTCTTCACATACACGGATTGTAGAACATCAAGTCACCATCTTTCCTTTCTTTATTTCATCTTCTTATACGCATAAGAGTTTGTGGTTTAACGTGTTCATCTTGTGATAAGGTGTGTTACGCGTAAGGTTGGTGTAAAAGTGAGGTCCTACAAAAAGACATCTCGATTTATCAT
Source organism: Chrysanthemum makinoi (assembly GCA_910596185.1). Taxonomy (NCBI): domain Eukaryota; kingdom Viridiplantae; phylum Streptophyta; class Magnoliopsida; order Asterales; family Asteraceae; genus Chrysanthemum; species Chrysanthemum makinoi. The sequence continues at coordinate 117,525,135 of OU343222.1, read as the reverse complement.
GAAGCAAATAGAATGTTCTGACCATAACACTACCTACTGGTAAGACATACATACAAGATATTCAAACAAGCTACCAACAAGGGTTTCAAAGATTAATTACTTGTTTGGTTAAATACTTTGAGGTGACAACGTAGTGATGGACATGATATGTTTTTTCAAGAACCGCAAGTCGGGTCAAGTACCAGTTTCTTCGCATTCTCGCTGCATCGGCTGGTCAAAGATCTCCCGGAAATTGATTGTGGCGTGAGGTGTGTGCTATCAAGACGAGTATGAGCAACATTTCTTATGTTTTTTCATACGAAGTGTGCAGGGTGTGGACGAGAAAAAGCATAGGGAATCTGTGCCATTTCAATGGCAAAAAGCAAACAACCCTACATCACTTTGCGGGAAACCAAAAATAAATACCCGGTGGCACTCTAGTCCCGTGACTTCGTGAGTGTTGAGAGAGAAAAGTTAAGTTGGAAAAAGAGAGTGTATTTTACTGGTTGTTGTGTCTTGTGTGTGGGTATGTGTGTTTTAGAGGTATGTTTAAATGAGAAAAAATAAAATAAAAAATTAATGGAAGAAAGAAGTTACTGCAATGGTTGAGGGAAAGTCGAGAAAAAAAAAATGTTTTTTGATGATGTAAAGCGATGTGACGAGAGAAACCCTCTACCGCACCTTCCACCCTAACAGTGAGAGGCTGCCTTGTCATGTTGCAGATAAGGTCTTTTTTTAGTACAACTTTTGAAAAAACTTCATATGAGGGAGGCCCTGACATGGAGATTATGACACCTTGTAAATAGATCAACTACTTGAGAGCGAACCACCATAAGCTGAACTGGTGAATCACATTAAAAGGTAGTGATTATTTTTGTGCTGCAGTGACAAAGTTGAAACAGGTCTTTCTTACACCTGATTTGGTCTTCTATTAATGATGGTCAAATCATAGCCAATGATAAACTCTAAGGCTAGTCTCAGTCGTGACCTGGGACGACCTGGGTCATCCAGCGCCACGTCAGCTTTCTCTCTCCAGCGACCTGACACGACCCGGATGCCCTAGCCGACGACCCAAGCTTTTTTTTTTTTTTTTTTTTTTTTTTTTAATTCAAACATTTTTAACATTAAATTTAAATTTCATTCAAATTAAAAAAACATTACATTACGAAATTAAAAAAAAAAAAAAAAACATTACACTACGAATTTAAAAAAAAACATTACAATACGAAATTCAAATAACGTTAAAACATTACAAAAACTCTTCATCGTCTTCGTGGGTATTTCGTTAGAATTGTTGATTGAATATAGATGAGAAATGGTGAGTGGTGAATTGTGTTTGAGGAGAAGTTGGTATTTATAGAGTGGTAAATTTGGTTTTAAAAATAGTTTTTTTTTTTGTTTAAATGACCAAACGGTCGTATTTTGAAATTAAAAGTGAATTAAAGTTGCAAATACTAGACGTTTACATCGGTCAGTTTTTCACTCGATGTTGGCATTTTTGATGCCTCGACCGATGTTGCAACCGACCACCACAGACGAGGCAACCGAAGTTCAAATCGGTCGAGGGTGAAAAATTTTGTTGCCCAACCGATTTGAAATGCACGAATGCGTCCAGCCTAAACCCTCACAACTAAACCAAACATTAGCATGTGACTAATATTCTTAGCACCAATGTTCTTACAACCTTGGATTGCTTATAATCCTACCAAAGAATCGAAGACAGAATACCTAACATTAATGAATCATATTTATTTTTTGCATCAAGGCTCGTGCTCCTTTTGTTTTCAGGGTCACAAATTGGGAAAGGAATTTTAAGCTTCATGATACCTTTTATCGAGTGTACAATAGCCATAAGATTGTATAAACAAGGGATATTTCAACATTTGTTTCTTGCAATAAGAAAAGCTAGCACTGATACAAGCATTGAGCAAAAGTTTCCGCCCCAAGTAGGTGTACATACAATTTATGCAAGCCTAAAACAATAGATCAAAGTCCCCAATGTGGTTTTAAGGCCCTTATCAAAAGCTTATCACTTGGAATCAGGGAACAGCTTTCATGGCTAAACATTGTAATAAACCTCCTCATCAGGGTTGTCCCTGGCTTTAAGTTGCTAGTTTAAACAGTAACAGTAAGTAACTATGACAACCAAATTCTCCAAGAGAGACAGGTATATCTCATTATCAAAATAGATAACAAACTAGACCTAAACACTACACTTGATACTCAATATTTATGACATTTATGGTTAACTGTTTATTATCCTTGAGATCCACAGATATTATAGGTTTTATTGCCAACTTTACACACTATGCTACTGAATTTGCAGGTAAACATACATCTCGTTGATGATCCTCCAACATTGATATGTTTCTTAATTTCTCCTTCTACTGCTCTTTTAAGAGATTGACTGATGTCCCCAACCGCCCATGCTATGGATATATGAGGTCGAGGATCCTGTTACATAACTTTGTTTAAAATGACATGTGAAAGATTATGCAAGATACAGATGCAGTTTACCTTTTTTTTCCCAGAAAAGCGGTACAACAAAGACTTTTAAGGTCAAGTTTATTCACGCAATTTAATGCAAATGTTTAACTTTTCTGGCTCATTATATCAGTTCCTAGAAAACTTTACAATGTCATTTTTTAGCGAAAAATTAGTTTCTTTGACTTGAATATTTAGGCTGCCCCCAGTAAGGCAAGCCAATCCCTCCCATTTTCCCTGCCACGTCAACTTTCTCTCTCCAGCGACCTTCAGGCGATTGGGTGCCCCTGTAAGGCGACCTACACTACAAAAAAATATACCCCACAAAAAGACCTTTTATATTTATTAAACACACACACAAAATCACACGATTGTCGATCGGGATGGTGACCAAGTTGGGTGATATTTTGGACGATCGATTGAAGCTACAATAGGGTGATCGATAGCCAATCGATCGAGTGAGTCGATCGAGCATGGGTCGATCGATGTTACTGCGTCCAGCCTTAAAATGTAGATCTCCATGTGTGATGTAAACAGTAAATTAGAAGCTTAAAGAGCATTAGCAAGCCTTGAACCATGTCTTAATGACCACTAACCTTGTAAAATTCAGGAAGATTGTGCAGCTTGTAAACCTCATTAACAACTTGAATCTGTTTTGTCACCTGTATGCAAAAGTCCATAAGCGTCATTGCAGAGTAATTTTAGAAGTTCAGCAAAAGAAGAAAGCATGAAGGGAAAAAGTACCTCAGCTAGGCCTTGTGATGTATTTTCAACTGAAAGAAATGTGCGTGTCTGATCATCATTCATGAATACCTCCCACTTATTAAAATCAATCAAATACCTGTTTCAACAGCATCAAACCCAAAAACTAAAAACTAAGTCCAACTCAAAGAAAGTTTGATACTGAAAAGTTAAAACGTAGAGTAGTAGCAAACAGTTAATGTCTTGGGGTAGTTCATACCGTTTCTGAAACTGAAGCTTCTGTTTAAGCATTGCAACCACCGAGTCTATTTGATGCACACGTATGGGAACAGTTCTTCCAAGACTTATGTGAAATTCTCTCCCCAAGGCAGCTTGTATTAGCTTATCCTCGTCTTTAACCAACGTAAGTAATGGAACATCAATATCCACGACATGAAGATCTAGTACACGTGATGTAATTTTCTTCAGAAACTGGGCTAGCTCTTTCTTTCTTTCAGATGGTATGAAGACTATTGCACAAGCAGAATACATCAGCTAATGAGTAATGCAATGAATAAAAAGAAACAAATAGTTGCATTGTAATAAAAATGTTAATAATGCAATCAATACATAACACTTTCTTCATTATAAGTTTAACATCAACAAGAAGCAAAAAATATTGGTGCATCTTCCTGCATTTATAAGCGCATACCCTCAAACACCTTAGTTATCACATATTGGTACTTCAGTTGCCACCGTAATCGAATGAAAAGCATAACCTTCTATAACCTTACATTTCAACTGACTTCCACAAGGTACATGTATCAGTTTTATCAGATGCTAAAAGACTCGCTATCTTCTAAAACAAGCAAAAAACATCACCGACTCTTCCCGTACATATGACTGCATTCACAAGTGCAGACCCTCAAACAACTTATTATCACATATTGGCACTTCACTTGCCATCGTATTCTGATGGAAAGTAAAACCTTCTATAACCTTGCATTTTAAGTGACTTTCGCAAACAGAAAAATACCAATTTTAAAAAGCCAAGTATAGTTTTAAAAGACCTACTGTCAAACACCATAACAATATCCCACAATCCCAACCCCACCAGCACTAACAAATCATAAAGTCATAGTTACATACTACCTCTGTCCTTAAAAAGTCACTCTTAACTAGAAACCGCACACTTTAAGTTACAAAACTGACCAAAATGTGATTCTCTAATACATCCTTAATCAACATTTTGGTTAAATCACAATAAAATCATCGATTATAACAGCCAAAAGTCAAATACAAACTTTTTCTTGCAACAAATAGCTTATAAAATAACACTTGTTTCAGGATTTTTTGCACTACTATTGTCACCACTTCGACATGCCCATCTAATAAAATGGTCGCATGTGGTTGGCCATCTCTCAGGAGTCTGGCCAATGATTTTTTTTAACTAAATGAATCAACAACCCTCATTCTTTAGCCACACCCACACACACATGACATGTATCACGTATGCATCTGCAATGTCTGTATCTATGTATGTATGTCTGAGATAGAGAAAGATAGATAGACATGCAAATGCCTGAATCATACATATTTAATTTTGGGGCGTTTGGGATTGCTTATTTTAAACTGCTTATGCTTATGTTTTCTGCAACAATATATTCATTATAAAAAGACCAAACTTGGCTTAGCCTTGAGGCACAATGACATTCTAAGAAATATGACAATCTGTAGATTCTTATGAATGGTCCGTTATTATGGAAGAACTACAAATCATATATGCATTTGCGATGCATCCTGAAATTAAATCAGTTCTTTATTCAAAACACAGGCTACTTCATCAGCATGTCTTTGAGGTTATGTGGGAATCCTGTAGAAATTCACCACAAGGTCAACATGGCAAATTGCTAAACCATCCCACACAACCTTCGATACAGGCTGAGCAACTAGCCCTGTTCTCTCAATAGAATCTAGATATGATTTTAGTAGGCTCTCAAGATGCATCACAAACGCGTGCTGATCTGCGGTGGTTCAATAAGGACATACTTATACCACACATAATTTATCTAGAACAATATTTCAATAAAACTTATGAACTTTATAATATCCACTAGCCAACATTTGCAGATATACAGCGTTTGTCTTACATTGACCTACAAATGAATCCACTAAGCTGGGTGGCACGCGTTTATTTGGAACTAGTTTAATTTAAACTATATTGCATATCTAACATGTTAAATGGGTGCAAAAACACTTCGTTGAAAATGAAATGGGTCAAATGGTAACAGATGACCCCAAGTTTAGTTATCTACAAGTGCTTTTAAAGGAAAACAACGTCCATACAATCTTTTTCAAGAAAAAGTAGATTAACATATCTACTAGTATATCATTTTGACATTTTCTAGTGATATCAAAACCATTTACTATTTACAAAAGTCGAGAAAAACGAAACAAATGTAAGTGGGTCAACCCAACAACACCAGACCCATACCAAACATTTTACACTTCTAAAAAAACACCAACTAGGGCCCGAACTCCTTTCAATCCTGTGACGCAGTCCACCTGAACCGCCCATTTTGCCAACCACATTAGTACATGTAATGGTGCAATATAACTCTATCAGGCACAAACGAATACGATCAAATGAACTTACACTTAAGTCAGTGTCCTAACGACACATTAAAGCACAATGTTTTAACGAAATTCCCTAAAGTGGAAACTGTTCTTCTACTTTGCAGCTTTATAAAAACATTAATCTAAGAGTAAATGCATTAAACCTTCTCCATGTAACCAAAAGCCAAAGTATGATTTTTAATAATCACTTTGTGATACCCTATCAACATCCCACCAGCACTTGCAATTTCTATAACTATAATGTCATCACCTGACATAATTTATACTATCAGAACAGAATATATCTGTACTGAAGTAGTGTGGTCTTCACTGATATTCCAGTGGTGTGAAAAAATTCAAACAGTAAAGTGGTTGCTTTCTCAATTAAGCCTGTGGAAAATATATGTACTCAACTCCCAAAAGTAAAGTGGTATTCATTGGTTTGGTTCTCTCAATTCATCCCTAGGCATGCATTTGTTCTATGGATGGCGATTCAGAGGAAGTTACTTGCACAAGACAGAATGGTGATGCGTAACTGTTCATCACTCACATGCACACCTCTTTTTCTTGTGTACATTTTCAAAAAAGGTATGGGTCAAATTGCGGAGAATGATTAATATATCTGGGTTGCCGACTGAATGGACAGATATAATTTCCAGACATGGCTAAAAGACCTTGTATGAATAACTATGGAGTGTTATAAGAAGGGTAAGTAAGGCTGTCTACTTTATAAGGCAAGGAATATATTATACACAATTTAATTAAAGATGAGAAGCGAAGTTGTGAAGTGTAGTATGCATCAAAATATTACGGAGTACTACGTATAACTTACAAACTACTACGTACTACATACTACACTCTCGACTACCTAGAAAAACAAAACGGGGTAATCTAGTCTAATAAAACTAATAGATTTCAAATAGCTGGATTTTTTAACATTTTGGTTTATGCAAAATTAATTCCTCAAAATCTTACAAATCGAAACTAAAACAGAAACCTTCTCTTGCAACAACCGACCCAACAATCAAACACTTATTCTCGCACTATAAGGCTAGTAGTATTGGTTAACCTTCTTCTTTTTTTACAATGATTCCCCTAGACCTATAAAAGTTGCATATAAAACACCCTAATAAAATAGTTAGTACTAGTAGAAATAAAGAAATTGACCTGGAATATAAACGTGCAAAGCATAATTCCCTTCGATATGCGGAAAGCTTCGTATCCTACTACCCGTATTACGCTCCAAATAATCAAACGCACCTAATAAAACAATAAACATTTAAAAAAAAAAAAAAAAAAAAAAGAGGAGTTGGAAAACTGAATTAGGTGAGGGTTTTATTTACCGAGTGAATTGGGCGGGTTGAGGAGATCGATTGGCGGCGGAGGAAGGACAGGTGGCGGTAGTGAGCGGTTGTTGAGTGGTGGGTGAGCGTCGGAGTCTGAATCGGAGGAAGAGGTGTCTCCATAAGATGCGATTAGTGCTTCCATTGAGTGGTAAAAGTTTGTGATGCCAGAAGTTTGGGGTTTTTAATTATTTTTGTTACAATAAAGTTTGAAGATTATGAGGCGAGACCATAGTTTGACCGCCACTTTTACACACTTTACAAACGACTTTTTACCGCATCAAAACAATTTATATTATAAAAAATATACAAAAAAAAAAAAAAAAAAAAATACATTTTAATTTTATTAAAACACACACAAAACAAACCCACGACATCGGTCACGATCTCGACCAAAATATACCGCGACCATCGTCGACCCTTATTGCCACATCAAGGGTGACCTTCATTTGCATAGGTTGCCCCTCACTCGACCTTCATTGTTGTACATAGCCTTATAGGCTGTAACGTATATTTTTATAAAGTTGTTTGATGAATTAGTTACAACTCTAACTTATTAATATAAAATTACATAAAAATACATCAAATTAAATGCATATATATTTATGCCTTTTGTATAATAATTTATTATATTTTAAAAAGTCTTTAAGTAATTTGACTATCTATAAGCCGTTTTTAATGTGTTTGGGCTTATGCTTATAATCTATAAGTCTCTATGACAAACAAACTTTATTTTATAAGTTATCTTATTTTAAAAGCTTAAACTTTTATAAGCCTCGCGCCAAATACAATCTATGCATCAAGTTTAGTGAGTGTTTAGCTTAGCTTATTTTCATGTTGGGATTTCCAAACTAGTGCCCCTGGCACATGATATACATCATTAGTGACACTATTTTTATTTATTTATTATTTTTTTTAAAGTTGAATTTAGAACAAAAGCAACAACTAGAGTGAAAAAGCTACCAAACCAAATACTACCATTATGTCCGAGGGTATAGATCTCAAGGACATGATAAGTTGATAACCAACAACTCTAATTTAGTGAGACAGGGGAGCATTTAGCTGAAATCTATAACTTCGAGAGGCGTTGAATAGCATGGAAACTGGAAAGTATCCTCCAACTTAGCATTCAAAATAGAATCTGAAGGAGCATTCACCACCCTAGGGGTAATAAGCGTCCGAAGATTGTTGGGTTCGTTATTTTGAGTTGATAATGGCAAAACTAATAAGCTACAATATGACAAGAATGAAGCTTGAAGGACCCAAAGTGATAAAGGAGAAATCTTCAATTAAAAGAATATTACAGGATATTTTATATACGTAGGAAGATTTCTTTGTATTATTTGGTCCTATCCCTATGTAACCCTAGTATCTCTAGTTTATGAAGAGATACAGGGAATTGGTTTCAGTGTGTGTCAACATGTAAACCAGTAAAAGCGTGTGTGTGAGTCTAGGGCATAAACGCCTAGACTATAGTGGTTAGAGTTGTGTTTAGCCCCAAGGTCAATATTCATTTATACTGTTATTGTTAGGATAACCATACTATCATTGATCAAGATAGTGTTGGGGTTGTGTTGTGGTTGTAATAGAGTAGAGATGATGACGAAGAAACCTTGTAGCAATAACATTTATGTTTTGATGTATTCCGCTGCGTGTTATTGTTATTTGTTATTGTGATCCTAGATAAGGTCTAAACAACCTTGAGCATCGATTCTATCAAGTGGTATCAGAGCGGGTTGCTCTTGATATCTGGGATTTCGCAAGGTTTCTGGAAGAAGGAAGAAAATTTTCGAACCTGAAAATTTTCGTAGTGTTTCTGCAGCACAGTTTTCAAGAGGCGATAACTTTTTCGTGAACCGTTAGATCGGGCTACAATTGTTACTGAAGCTTCTCTATATACCCATCTAACTTTTCACCATAGGGACCGTTGATCTGAGCTTCTGACAAGAAGTTATGGGGGCTCGAATACTGCTGCTAACACAATTTTGTAAGTGAATTTTTAGGGTTTCTTGGTGCATTAAAATTCTTTTTCATGGTTAAAAGAGTTATATTAGTTATGGTGAATCAGTTTCTAACTGATAATGAACCCTAATATATCTCTTAATTCTTTTGATGCTTGGAATAAAGCAGTTTTGGGATGTATGAATCGATTTTTAGGGTTTCTCTAATTCTAGGGTTTGTTCTTAATTGTGTTTATTGTGAATGGTTGCTGCTGAAGAACGAAGGACACCTAGATCTTTATGTTTTCTGATTGATTCTATAAGAAAACCCTTGGACAATTTTTCTATGGCGACAAATACACAAAAACGTATAAAGGAGCAGTTTCATGGTGTGATTGGGCTTCATGGTGTCGCATCTGTTAAGTGAATTGATTTAAGTACTGCTCCGTTCAGGTTCCTACTGCTGAAAGTCACTTGTTTTTGCTGTCATTGAATCGTTTGTGATGGAATATTGTACTGCTCATAACTTTCACTCATTCAGGATTAATACTGCCAAGGTTACACTGCTGTGCACTACTGCTCTCCTCATATTAGTATTTGTCTTCGCATAAGTTTGTACTGATAAGAGTACTAATATTAGTATTGATAATTCAAAGTTTGTACTGATAAGAGTACTAACATTAGTACTCATAGTAGAAAGTTAGTACTGATTTTTTACAGGTTAGTAATGTTCGAAAAATGAAGCACAAAGTTCAAGTTTGATACACATGATGATGACTGGTTTGGAGCTGATGTGTGAATGCATGATTGCTGGTGAGGTATTATTCTTTATACGCATGGATTAAATGGTTTTTGTTGTTATGAAAATTGCATGGTCCCATGAGTGTATACGAAGATAAAAGATTGGTATTGGATGATGGGAGCATGGCTAAGTTGACTACTTGGAGATCATGTCTTACGTATGGTGTATACATTTGATTGATCAGTTAATGTGTTATTTCCCTCTCATGCATATTGCTTTGTGCTATTAAATTTCTCATGAGATGATGGTGAGATTTACTAAGTTGATATGCATGCATGCACTCAATTATAATCAGTGATGTTTTATGGTATTGGAACAGTGCATATCTTTGGTTTAATTGATATATCGTACGACACACACAACTTGGATTTTTGGATATTGGTTTATGATCTTAACAGGTTTAATGGCTCGTTCTTATTGTTTAAATGATAATGAAGGAAAGCGTTTATCACCTATTTGGAGTTGAAATGAATTATTTGGGTTTGTGTTTTATCATATCTTAAAGTGGGTGTTACACTTTGAAGATAATTGTTCGTGCGTTCATGTGTGACAACAAATTGACGAATAGTAGATGAAGTTTTTCGTCAAGAGATTGCGGTCTCCCTATGCATCAAGATTGTGTATACGTTCGATGTCATCTTTAGTGCAAGATATAATACACAAGTTTGGATTGTTCTACTTCAGCATCAAGTTCGTTATACTTGGCTTTCTTCATCAGTAATCATTACATAGAGCCTACATTCTTCAAATGGTTAACATATGGGTTTCAGGGGAAGCTTAATGTTTAAATGTTTAACCATTTATATGCTACACCAAGGTGAAGGTTTTTGCTACTACTTGTTGGTATTTTACTATTGGTTCGGATTTCTTTTGCCTTAATTTCATTTTTAGTGCGGAAAACTTCATGGAGGGTATCTTGAGGCATTGGAACGATGGATTAGTCGTATGATATTGGTTCGTGGTTTTGAAGATCAAAGTTGCTTCTACTTAGCTTCTCCTAGTGGATAATGGCAAAAAGGGGAAGAAGAGTCTACTTCAAGATTTGCAACTTGAAGATCCTTGATGATATAGCATGGCTTAAGGGGAAGTTTCATTCATCGTGTAGTTTTGCAATTATCAACTAGGGGAAGATTGTTGGGTTCGTTAATTTGAGTTGATAATGGCAAAACTAATAAGCTACAATATGACAAGAATGAAGCTTGAAGGACCTAAAGTGACAAAGGAGAAATCTTCAATTAAAATAATATTACAGGATATTTTATATACGTAGGAAGATTTCTTTGTATTACTTGGTCTTATCCCTATGTAACCTTAGTATCTCTAGTTTATAAAGAGATATAGGGAATTGGTTTCAATGTGTGTCAACATGTAAACCAGTAAAAGCGTGTGTGTGAGTCTAGGGCATAAATGCCTAGACTATAGTGGTTAGAGTTGTGTTTAGCCCCAAGGTCAATATTCATTGATCATGTTATTGTTAGGATAACCGTACTATCATTGATCAAGATAGTATTGGGGCTGTGTTGTGGTTGTAATAGAGTAGAGATGATGACGAAGAAACCTCGTAGCAATAATATTTATGTTTTGATGTATTCCGTTGCGTGTTATTGTTATTTGTTATTGTGATCCTAGAGAAGGTCTAAACAACCTTGAGCATCGATTCTATCAAAGATGCATCGAAGACCCAAGGAAGATGCGTACTTCTTATTACATTTACCCAACTAACACGTGTCGAAGACCAAAAAAATGAAGACTAAATTTATATTAATCGTATCTCTGTAAATACACAATACTCTTTCATTTTCATTCACTCTTTCAAACACATCATTTCTTATACACTCTACACCTAAAACAAATAGATTCCGGACAAAGTTTTTTTTTTGTTTTTGTTTTTGTTTTTTTTACATCCTCGGATGAAGAAGAAGAAGTTAGTGGCATCAAGCTAGAGTTTCTAAAAGAGGCGACAACATACTATATGAATCATCAAGCTTCCACTTCTAGAATCCCAAAAACCTCGATATCATGAAACACGATACATACAGATTGTTACGGTGCACATGCATCATATTACATAATATGATTATAAAAGACAAAGGGAGGGCAATATCTCCCAACTTTTATCAAGAGAAGCAACATCGTGATGTTTAGCTCGTACAAATGCATGAAGAAACGAAACAAGTTGTTAGCGATTTTGTCAACAAGGAAACTCATCTAATCCTTAAAGCCAATTTATTGGAATAAATTTTGCGTCGAACAAATGCACAATAATTTGTAGTTTCATTTTATTTGAATTTTATTTTAATGTTTGAATTAATAAGGTAATGTGTTTTAATCATTAATGAAATTTTAATTTTAGTGTTCATAAAAAGGAAATGAAAAAAAATTAAAGTTGGTGGTGAAGTTAGTTGTAAAGAGAAAAACTAATGTGACGATAATGAAAATAGCCGAAAACATAAATTAGAGGGTGTTGGTAGTGGTGGTTGTGTTTGTGATGTGGTGGGAAAACATCAAAGCTTCCAATCCAAAAAAAAGAGAAAAATGGCGAAAAAGACGAGGGTATTTTAGTCGTGCATTTTTTACCTTTACTAACGGGAGCACTAATACTCGTTATCTCTCGGGTGTCTATTTTGTAAAAAACGTAAACTTCAGTGGCAAATTTGAAGTTCAGTGGCTGTTTTGCAAAAAACGTAAACATTAGTGGCTGTTGCAACAAATTTCCTCTCGAGGTATTTTTTGCATTTTCAGAAAATATTAGGGACGAAAATTGCAATTTACCATATTTAAAACTTGTTGCATCACTAAAAAACGGGCAATAAGATGTTGAGACATATGAATCATCATTAAGCAATATAATGAGCATAAAGAACCTTCCTAAGACTAGAAATCGCAAAAGAATGAAAAGAAATAAGGGTGGAACATCGAGCCCAAACATTGGATATATGTCTAGATAATTTCATGGAGGTCTTTTTATTCTACAACTATTTTAGGTATCAATTTTTGTTAGGGTAAACTGCCAATTATGTCTGTAACGTTTTGCGAAAAATGTCCTTAAAAGATTGTGCGAGTTGTGTATCTATCATTTGCACTTTTTGCGACAATGCCCTTGAACAAAACTTATTGCGAAAATGTCCTTTTTGGCTAACGAGCGTTAAATATTCCGTTAGTCAAAATCAAAGGCCCGTGAAATGACTATTTTACCCTCGCCTGCTACAGGGATATTTTTTTGCAAGGACATTTTTTGCAGTTTATAGAGATTCTATTTTGAGTTTCAAATTACACCACCACGCTTTACCACCACACGATCACACCACCACCCTCTACCACCACCACCACCACCCTCCTCTACCATCACACAACCACTACCATCAAATCCTTTTCTTCTTTTTTACAAAGTATATATACATTCATCCAGACATATATCCATATCCAAATATATATAAATACTTATATTTTACATATCCAAATATAGTATAGTATATAAAAAAATTATGGGTATATTACTAGTAGTACTCGTAATATATGCATAATCTTCTACGTGACTTTCTTGGTTGGTTTGGTGTTTACTTCAATTATTGATCATACCCATTTTCCAATATCGATTTTTCCACATTATTTTACTTTGATATCAATATTGTGTTTCAAGAATATATATATAAACTTATTCAAGAAAAATATGTAATGAAGCCTTTTTAGAATGTGAATTTTACTGGAAGAATTTGCAGGTTTAAAAGCCGCTCATGCTTTTTGAAGAATCTAGTAAAGGTATTGTCAACAATGGAGATCAATAGATCTTAACAGAACACAAGAAATGAAGAAGACAAGATAATAGAGGGAAATTATGTTATTCTGATTAACTGACTTCCAAACTATTACAAGAAGAGACTATATAGACTTCTAAGTTTACAAAAGTAATCCCTCTATTCTTACAACATTTACATATCAGTCCCTATACTTTTACACTCCCCCTCAAGTTGAGAGTGGGGTGGAACACAAACTCCCAACTTGGACAACAAAATATTCTGCTGATCTACTGTAACAGTTTTAGTAAAGACATCAGCTAGCTAAGATTTGGTGTTGACATATGTAGGCTTAATATTTCCTTCTTTCAACTGATCTCTTACATAAGGACAATCCACTTCAATATGCTTGGTTCTAGCATGAAAGACAGGATTGGCTGCAATGTATAAAGTTGCTTGATTATCACAAAACAAGTCCGCTGGTTTCAAATCTTTGATCCCCAAATCCTTTAGCAGACTGACTAGCCATGTGACTTCACAACATGTCATGGCCATAGGCCATAGCCCTATATTCTGCCTCTGCAGAAGACCTAGCAACCACAAATTTCTTCTTTGATTTTCATGAAATTGGAGAATCACCCAATAGCACACAATAACCAGTAGTTGATCTTCTTGAAAATGGACAACTAGCCCAATCAGAATCACAATAAGCTTTTAATTGAACTGCAGAGTCTTTGGCCAACAATATACCTTGATTTGGGGACAACAAAACATATCTCAACAAATGTTTTACTGCTTGCATATGAACAAATGTTGGAGATTTCATAAACTGACTGAGTAGCTAGACTATATAGCAAATATCAGGTCTGGTTATGGTTAGATAAATCAGCTTTCCAATTAATCTTATGTACACTTCTGGATCTGAAAGAAGAGTTCCTATGTCCATCTACAACTTCAAAATGATGATCCATTGGTAGCTTATATGGTTTACTGGACAAAATACCAGCTTCTTTAAGAAGATCCGGAGCATACTTGTATTGAGAAATAAAGATTCCTTGACCAGTCCTTGAGACTTCTAAACCAAGAAAGTAATTAAGCTCACCCAAGTCCTTCATATGAAACACTAAGCTAAGCTGAGATTTGAGCTCAACTATTTGAGCCTCATCATTTCTAGTAATAAGTAAGTCATCAACATAAACTAGGACTGCAGTAAACTTGGACTCTTTCTTCTTTGTGAACAAGGAATAATCTGTTTTGGATTAAACAAATCCAAAAGATATAAGAGCAGTGGATAGTTTGGAAAACCACTATCTAGGAGCTTGTTTTAGCCCATACAAGCTCTTATTTAGCTTACATACCAGATTAGGAGGTAAGGTTGAGTTTTCAGACACAGACTCCCCCTTTCCTGAATAACCCAAAGGAGGTCTCATATATACTTCCTCCTCCAAGTCACCATGTAAAAAGGCATTGGACACATCCATTTGGCATGTGTACCAATCCTTTAAAGCTGCTATAACCAAAAGAGATCTAACAGTGACCATCTTGGCCACTGGAGCAAACGTCTCTTTATAGTCCACTCCATGTCTTTTTCTAATTCCTTGTATCACTAATCTAGCCTTTTCTCTCTCCACTGTACCATCAGCTTTGAGTTTTGTTTTGAATAGCCAATGACTACCAATAGCTTTCTTTCCAAATGGCAATTCAGTGACTTCCCATGTGCCATTCTCATCAAGAGCCTGCAACTCAGAATCCATGGCTTTTCACCAACCAGAGTCCTTGATAGTTTCTTTAAAAGATGTAGGATCCTTTTGAGCAACTAAAGTTGTAACAAAAGCTTGAAAATCTGGCAGAAGGGGTGTTTGGCACACTTGATTAGCTCTTGGAACATGAGGTAGGACATAATCTTTTAACTTTGTTGGAATATTAGAGATTCTAGTAGATCTTCTAACAGGTATGTGAGGAGGAGGATTCACTATAGGAGTATAATTTGTTTGATGAGTAGACTAGGCATTAGACTGATCTTCATTGGTAGAAGTATGAACAGGAATATTCAATTGCTCACTGTTTTCATCAACAACATTCAGAGGAGCAAATTGACAGGGTAAAGTGGTTGGTAAGGGGGATAAGAACTGTTGAATACTTTTTGCAGAATATGGAAAAATTTGTTCATAGAATACTGCATCTTTAGACACAAACTTTGTGTGGGTCTGCAAATTATAAAACTTGTAACCCTTTTGAAGATTAAGATATCCAATAAAAACACATGGGACACCTCTGGATTCAAATTTATCAGTTGTTCTAGTTGGATTACTCACTACTGCAAAACATCCAAACACCCTTAGATGATCATATGATGGTTTCTTTTGAAGCAAAACCTCATATGGTGTCTTGTTGTTAAGCACAGTAGATGGCAAGATGTTGATCAAAGTAGTAGTAGTAGTGACACATTCTCCCCAAAACTTCAAGGGTAAGTGAGAGTGTAATCTTAAGGCTCTAGCAGTGTTCAAAATATGTCTATGTTTTCTTTCCACTCTACCATTTTGTTGAGGCCTATCTGCACATGAGGTTTGATGTTCAATTCCCAAACTAGACAAATAAGCTCCACATTCTCCCTTCACAAACTCAAGAGCATTATCTGATCTTACAACTTTCACTCTCTTGTCAAACTGATTTGAAACATAGCTAAGAAAAACTTTCAAAGCAGCAAAACTATCAGACTTCTTAATCAGTAGATAAGTCCAAGTTACCCTACTACAATCATCTATAATAGTCAAGAATTACTTAAACTTTCCATTAGTTGGAACTCTGTAGGGTCCCCAAACATCCATATGAATCATATCAAATATTGCAGACTTATGAGACTGACTTAAGGAGTAAGGTAACTTAGAAAATTTAGCCATTGGACAGGACATACAATTATCTGCACTAGTCTTTGTCACAACAACTGGTAAATCTTTCATATATTTCAATTTGGAATCAGAGACATGTCCTAGTCTATGATGCCACAATCCATATGAAGCTTTATTGAAAGAAACAGATTGACTTACATCATGACTTACAACAGACATTGCAAATTTACCAAGAGTAGATGTGATCAAAGAAGTAAACAAACTATCAACCTCTTCAAGTGGTACATTAACCAGATGATACAAACCAACTTTCTTCTTACCCAGTCCCTTTACCTTTTTGGTTGCCAAGTCCTGAACAACACAGAACTTTGGATAAAAAGACACTACACACTGAGAATCTTCTGTCAATT
Source organism: Chrysanthemum makinoi (assembly GCA_910596185.1). Taxonomy (NCBI): domain Eukaryota; kingdom Viridiplantae; phylum Streptophyta; class Magnoliopsida; order Asterales; family Asteraceae; genus Chrysanthemum; species Chrysanthemum makinoi. The sequence goes on along the minus strand of OU343222.1, from coordinate 117,508,297 downwards.
TTGGAACATACAATAGACTAAACTTGAAAGATGGTACCACTAAGACATCTTTGAGTAACAAGCCATTATTCAGTTTAACCTTGCTCACATGAGAAATGACAGAAGTGTTTCCATTTGGTAACTTCATCTGTAGCTTAATTTTCAGCAAATATGGATCATAAATTTGGTCATTATCAGGTGTTATATGATCACTAACACCAGTATCATATATCCAGTCCTCTAGCAGATCTAACATATCTATTTGACTATTAAGACATGCTATACCTGCTGCAAATTGGTGACCAAATCCATCATATGCTTCAATATCCATCTTCATCTGTTGCACACTCCTCAATAATTGTTCAAATTGCTGAGGTGTAAAGCTAATATTACCACTTTCAACATGTACAGTAGTCTTTGAAGGGAACTGATTCTTGACTTGACCATTTTGCCTAACACCTCTGTTTGCATTCATCTTGGACTTAGGATGCCAAGATGGGTATCCAACTTTTTCCCAACATTTCTCAGGAGGATGCCATTTGAAACCACATATGCCACATTTATCTTGAACCAGTCCCTTGTCTTTAATCACTCCTTTACTATACAAAGCAGTTGACTCCACTGAACTTGATCCAAACAACACCCTTTGAGATTCTTCTTGTTGTAACATAGAACAAGCTGTTTCCACACTTGGTAAAGGAACCATTAACAACACTTAAGTCCTCAAATTACCATACTGTTCATCAAGACCATTTAGAAACGGAAATAATCTTTGTTCTTCCATTTGTTGATTCAAAGCATTCAAAAACACAGTAATCTCTGGTGTAACAGTGATTGATGGTAACACATTCAAATTATCCAATTCTTCCCAAACACACTTCATCTTTATGAAGTATTCACTTATTGAACCTCTTGATTGACTTATAGCATAACAATCTTTATTCAATTTGTACTTTCTTGAACCATCACTCAAAGCAAATCTTTTCTCTAACTGAGACCACAGAGCACTAGCAGTATCAACAAACATGGTTGATCTAGCAATTGACTCACTGACTGACCCCAATATCCAGCATATCACCATATTATTACACGTATCCCACAACTCAACAAGATTCACATCATTTGTAGAACGAGTAACAATACCTCTTATGAATCGTAATTTCCTTTAAGTAGAAATCCCAATCTCAATAGCCCTTCGCCAAGCACGATAGTTTTGAGATCCCACAAGCTTTTCTTGAACAGTTAAGGAACTTGGACCATCTGAAGGATGCAAAATGGATTTTGGAAAATAGCAGGAGCATTGTGATTAGCAGCAGGAGCATTGTGATTAACAGCTTCAGACATCTTGATTGATCAAAGAAGCCCAAATTTTGACTGATTTTGACCATTTTGGCGCGAAAACCTGAAAACAAGAAAGATACACAACACACAGTGTAATAGACTGAAAGCAACTTAATCTGCCATTGTTGAATGCTCTGATACCATGTCAACAATGGAGATCAATAGATCTTAACAGAACACAAGAAATGAAGAAGACAAGATAATAGAGGGAAATTATGTTATTCTGATTAACTGACTTCCAAACTATTACAAGAAGAGACTGTTAATGCAAATATCGTCATTAAACGTTATTTATATTTTTGATCTTTACCTAAGTTTTGTTAACGACAAAAGTAAATTTAATTTTTATAAAGCTTAAAGCTTCTCAAGTTTAATAGATATTAAAACAAGTTTTTTCAAACAATATCTTCATCACTCAAGCATTTACATTGTGATTAATCATATCTTAATATGACTCTAACCATAATGTATGATAGTAGTTTTAGAATGTTTTAGTTTCTTAAAAACTAAACATTACTTATGTATTTGCATATTTCTAAAAATAGAAAACAACACATGACATCATGTGATGCATCATGGAAATCATTGGAAGATTTTATTAGATATTTTGTGTAGATTTGGACTCTTCATATCTTACACAATCTTGCATAGATATGGTTGACTTTGGCAAGATCTTGATATATCTTGCCGTGACTCTACGCAGCACCAAAGTTATAACGGGCGGAACCCTTTAAGGGGTCCGCGGTCCGTGGTGGCTTCGCCGATGGTTTTGGCTATAAATAGCAAAGCCAAATCAAGTAGTTTCTCATCCCTTTCTATCATACTCTCACATATATTCTCTAACCTTTCTAACTCAGTTTCATATCATATTAGTGATCTCTTTGTAGCAAAGAAGATCAAGTCACATTCAAGCTTCAACGAGAAGTTGGAAGTCTTGTTTGTTTGGTGTTGTATGATCTTGTGTTGATTCATACTTCATTATTGTACCAAACTATCATAATCTTGTGAGTGTGAGTGGTTAGTATTTTAGTCCTCAAAATACATTGTGTGTGGGAGTGGTTGTACCTTGGAAAGAACTCGACATTTAGCTTAGTGTCGAAATAGTGTGCGAAGTGTAAAGGTTTTTCTCCGCCGGTGAAAGGAGCTTGTTGACTAGTGAAGTTAAACTCGCGAGTGTGAGACTCGAGGAGTGGAGTAGGGCAAGGAGAAAGAGTCCTTGTGGACCGAACCACTATAAACAACTTGTTGTGGTTTGATCATTTCTTTCCTTATTTACTCTTTACATATTGCTTACATATTTCATTAACATATCTAAGATCAATATCAATTGATCTTTCAATAAGTTTCAAAACAAAGTTTTTAATCGGTAAACTATTCAACCCCCTTCTAGTTTTCTACAATTGGTACCAGAGCCTCGTTGCTTAAGAATTTCTAAAATAATTTGTATTTTATAAACTTGAAACGATCCATGGATTCTCAAAACTTTAAAGAAGGGCAATCTATGCAAAGACCACCACTCTTTGAAACCAATGGATTTATCTATTGAAAAACCGCTTTTGAAACATATGTATAATCAAAAGATATAGATCTTTGGTTTGTTATTGTTAAAGGGGATTTTAGTTTTACAACAAATGATATTTCTGTTGATGAACAAAAGAAATTAACTGCTAAAAATAATGAAGCTAAAATGATGCTTTATAATGCTTTGCCTAGAAAAGAATATGAAAGAATTTTTATGTGTGAAACCGCCAAAGATATTTGGGAATCTTTGATTGTTACACATCAAGGTAATTCACAAGTCAAGGATAACAAAATTGATCTTCTTGTTCAACAATATGAACAATTTGTTATCCCTGAAGATGAAACCATTGATTGTGGCTTTGCTTGCTTTAATACTATTATTACATCACTTAAAGCACTTGATGAATCTTTTCGTAGTAAGAACTTTGTTAGGAAATTTCTTATATCACTCCATCCAAAATGGAGAGATAAAGTGACCGCTATTGAAGAATCAAAAGATCTCTAAAAAATGTCACTAGACGAGCTAATCGGTAACCTCAAAGTACATGAAATGGAAAAAGGGAGAAGATCAAATCCGTTGCTCTAAAAGCAAAGGCGGAATCAAGTGATGATGGTGAATCTTGCTCCGGTAGTGAAGATGAGGAGTATGCCATGGCCGTTAGAGACTTTAAAAGTTCTTTAGAAGAAGAGGAAAGTTTGTAAGACAACCTCGAGAAGAAAAGAAGCCATTCCGAAAAGATCGGGATGACAAAAAGGGTAAAGGTAAAAGAAAGTGCTTTAGATGTGGTGATGCAAGTCATCTCATAGGAGAATGTCCCAAGCCACCCAAAAGCAAAACTCAACGAGCTTTTGTAAGTGGTGCTTAGAGTGATAGTGAAGATGATGAAGAGTCAAGCAAGGAAGAAATCGCTCTAATGGCACATGAGTCAAACGAGGTACATTCCAACTCTTCTTATTCTTCTATTGATGATGACACTTTGCAAAAACAATACAATCAATTGTGTGAGCTAAGTCTAAAAATCATAACTAAAAATAAATTTTTAAAAACTAAAAAGGAATTTTTAGAAAATGAAGTCTATGAGTTAAAAGAAAAAGCAAAACGACTAGAAAAGGGAAAAGCAAATGACAATGGTTGTAAATCATGTCAAGAGCTTAATCTTGAAATAGAAAAACTAAAGCTCACGCAAGATGTTCTAATCAACATAATTCTAAATTTAAAAGGTTTAACAAAAACATCGCCTTGCCATGAAATAGTTAAAATACATAAAACACCGGGAGATATGAATGGGCTAGGATTTAATGAGGTATTAATTCCAAAGAGTCAAAACAAAAACAGCCTAAAAAGACCTAACAAAATCACAAACCTGGCCGCAGCAGATAAAGATTCACTGATCGGACCCAAAATAAGGGTTTCGTCCGTTGAGAGAAATGGTAAAAAGCCAACTTTAGGATATTTTAGAGTTTTTGGATGTAAATGCTTCATTCTTAATACTAAAGATTATCTCACCAAGTTTGACCCAAAGTCTTATGAAGGTGTATTTCTTGGTTAATCTCAAACTAGTAAAGCTTACATTGTCTTAAACAAAGAAACAATGATAGTCGAGAAATCGTTGAACATAACATTTGACGAAAGTCCACCTCCCTCTAAAACATCACCTTTGGTAGATGATGACTTAGTTGAAAGTCAAATGATAGGAAGTCAAGAAATAATTAAAAATGACAAGGAAGATGAACCATTAAATAAAGAGATTATAAACATCAAAAAATCTAAAAGTCATCCTTTAGAAAAGGTCATAGGACAACTTAATCAAAGAACCTTAAGGTCACAAGCCCAAAATCAAAGTAATCATTTTTGTTTTGTATCCATCATTGAACCAAAAAACATAAATAAAGCAATAAAAGATGAATCATGGGTAATTGCCATGCAAGAAGAGTTTGACCAATTCGTTAGAATGATGTTTGGAAATTAGTTCCAAAACCTAAAGATCAAACTATAATTGGAACGAAATGGGTTTTTTGAAATAAAATGGTGCAGTATCTAGAAACAAAGCTAGGCTTGTTGCACAAGTTTATAATCAACAAGAAGGGATTGATTATGATGAAACTTATGCGCCGGTAGCTAGACTCGAATCTATTAGAATATTACTTGCTTATGCATGTACTTATGACTTTAAATTATTTCAAATGGATGTTAAAAGTGCATTTCTTGTTGGATTTATTAATGAAGAAGTATATGTTGCTCAACCTCCCGGTTTTACCGACTTTGAGAAACCACATCATGTCTTCAAACTCAAGAAAGCATTATACGGTCTTAAGCAAGCACCAAAAGCTTGGTACGATCGTCTTAAGACTTTTCTTGTTGATAACAAATACACTATGAGATTAATAGATAATACTCTTTTTACCAAGAAAAAGGAGTCACATATTATCATTGTTCAAGTATATGTTGATGACATCATATTCGGATCAACTTGTCAAGAGCTATGTGATGATTTCTCTAAAATCATGCACGACGAGTTTGAAATGAGTATGATGGGTGAATTAAACTTCTTTCTAGGACTTCAAATTAAACAACTAGAAGATGGCATATTCTTTAACCAATCTAAATATATAAAAGAAATGCTTAAGAAATTTGGTCTTGAAGATTCCAAACTGTAACATATTGGATTTCACAATCACATCATAACATAATAATATTAGGCGTATGGTTTAAGAGTTTAGAGAGAGAAAGTAGAAGGTGGGAGCCTTTCTAGAGAGAGAAAGTTAACAAAGAAAGAAAGGTTAGATTGAGTGAAAGGTCCAACCCTCTACCTTGGGAGGTAGAGAGTATTTATAGTTACATAATAAACGTCCTCCTTCTGACTGTGGATCGGCATACAAGGGGTAAAGACCCGCCCTTCCTCCACGGTGTTGCACTAAACTAAATAACTAACTAAATAACTAGTAAATAACGTAATGTCTACAGCTAACTTATGCTAGAGTATATTTGGGGTGACCGATACTTCACTATGGAATTTTCTAATTCCTAACAATCTCCCCTAAGGGAGGTCACCCCATGTTTTACATTTCAAATCCTAGCATTCTATTTAATCTTCGTCTTGAGCTCGTGACATTAATTCTTCAAAATCTGCATCTTTGTGCTTTAGCAGTGATTCTTTAAAGTCCGATAACTTTGTACTTTTAGTGGAGGCCTTTAACCGATCCACATCTTTGATGATCTTTGAGCTTTCATTGAGATCATCACCACAAGAAATCAATGGATCACCGTTTATTGTGTTGCCATCATGTGAAGTTGTGACTTTCGGACCGACATGCTCACACTTTCGGGATCATGACATCTTTCCATCGAGTAGCGAAGCTTTATCGTTCATGATATTTGCGCAGCCAGAAAGGTAAGCATAGTATAAAAATATCAGAACCAGGTTATGTAGATATGCACCAGTCATGGTTTCTTCAATTAAGTGTGGATGTTGTGAGCATGCGGCTTTAGATTGACTCCTCAATTTTGATCAGCTGCAATCGTCGGGGTGTACCTGCATAAGACAGTTAGCAATAAAGCGCACGAAAGTGTCTTTGATCACTTTCGTTGAATTTGAGGTACACGGCCCACTTCTCCCGCTGATCGATAAAGTACGCCTATGATCGTATGATTCCGAAGAATCTCCTTGACAGGTTTTCAGAATGCTCTAGCTGTTCTTAAAACAGAACGTCTCAAAGAAGACAACACGGAGTGAGTGAACCAGCGAATTGAGATTCACTGATTGATGAAAGATTGATTTGAAAACAATCGCGTATTGGTTGAAGAAAGAGTTTTGCAAAACGACGAAGGTTTTATGAGAAAGATCAATTTTCAATCAAAAATACTTTTTGTATTTGAAAAGAATACACATTCGATGTGCTAAGAAAAGAGATTTACACATCGAACGTTTTTCCAAAAGTATTTTTTCAATCAAAGATACCTTTTGTGTTTGAAATATGAATACACATTCGATGTGCTAGAGAAAGAAGATTTGCACATCGAACGGTTTTTCCAAAAGTATTCACAATTCATTTCGACCAAGGTTGATTCACAAGTGAATCGCCCATCGCTTATCCAGTTGTCACAAGTTTGATCTTTAGAAAAGATCTCACATGTCACCCACCAAGAGCTTGTTTGATGTTGGCTCTAGAAGGCTTTCCATCTTCATCGTGAATATTTTTACATATCACTCGGATGTTCTGGCAATACCACAAGGATAATGCATAGGACTCTTAATATATTCTTACTTTCCACATTGTGTAAAACAGTAAGTCTTTATTAATTTAGTGTCCTAATGAGATATTGTGGATGATCTCTTGGCTCTAGACTCAATTGTGCACATTTGGTTCCTATGCCAGAGACTAGGGAAAGGGTCTCCTTCTTCAATATCAACAATCTCTAAGAGAAAGTCGATAGATAATGTCGGTTCCCTGTGAGAATGAAACAAGCCCTTTTAAGAGGAAATTGAGTGGCTTGGGAAGTTAGGTGCAGTGCGTCACTGGGTACATGACGTCTTGTCTTCAATACCATTGTTACCTTAGTAACCACCAGTAGCATATGTATTGAACCCGGTTTCTGCTCTAAGGTTGAATTGATGGAGGGCTATTTCTTTTCACCCTTTTCTCATTCATTTCTTTTTCATTCTTCAACCCCTTCAGTGTTTACCGAGACTTCATAACTAGAACCTTGTTGGGTTTATTCCAGTACTAGCTCTGTCTCAGTCCGCACTCTTCCCAATTCTCATTTTTCTCCTTTTTTCATCATACCTAAGGACTCTTCACTATCTAGTGGATTGTCCCTGGATATTTCTTTTCACCCTCCGGTTCTGGCGGATCGTGGGAACTAATACCTAACCTCACCAATGGTCGGTCTTTTGGTACATTTCATCCCTTCTCGAAACCAATTGAAAAATCATTTGGAAAAACAATCAAGGTACTTTTGATATGAGATCAAAGCATTTTGTACCTTAATAGTTTTGATCATTTAGAAAACCTCCCCCTCAACATGTGCATATGATTTAGAAATTGTTTAGCACATGGAGGCAAGAGGACTTTGAAATATTTTCTTTGATCACAATTTTCATAGAAAAATCCATTTGATTTTCTTTGGTAAATTCTCCCTCTCAATATGTGCATAGGATATTTGAAATCATTTTATCACATAGAGGAAAGAGTTCTTTTGAAGCACTTTTCACGATTGCCAATAGAAACCATTCGCTCCCCCTAAATATGTGCATCAATATATGAAAGAGTTTAGCACATATTAGAGAGAGCCTGCACATTGAATCAAATGATCACCATTTATCAAATTTCATATTAAATCACAAATTCTCCCCCGATCAAAAATATCAAACCCTTTGAGATTTTTGATCTCAAGTGATTTAATTAGGTTTAGAAAACATGGGAGAACTTGTGGCCTGGTTTAAATACTCATCTTGTTTTTGGATAAATCCTCCTCCTCAAACATGTGCATCATATATTGAAATCGTTTGGCACATGGAGGCAGGAGTGCATTTGAAGGACTAAAACCAATTCCATTAAAATAGATTTGAGATTTAAATCACTATCTCTCCCCCGATCAAAAATTTCAAACCATTTGAGATTTGTGATCCCAAAAGATTTAAATCATTTAGAAAATTTTAGGAGAAAGATGTGGCAAGATTTAATTTTGAAAAATGATGGATAAGGAACATTTTAAGACATTAAAGATTGTTAGTGTCAGGTATGATTGTTTTAAGAGATCTTTTAGTAAAATAAAATAATTTCACAATCAAACAAGAACAGAAATTTTTTCATTTTGTAAGATCTTTGAGTTTTAAAGAAAATCATACCATGACATAACATTAAATCTTTAGATTACCACTTATTATTTCGTACAAATCAGAACTTTTGTGAAGAAATACCGTTTGAAAATATTTTATTTTAAATCACTCTCCCCCTCAATCGATGACCATAGTCGATGATTGAGTGACTTAAGTTTTGAAAGAAATGAAGTCCGGTGGTTTTCAAAATTCAGTCCAATTTATTTTCAAAACAATATTTTTCTATTTTCAAAATATTTGTTAAAATTGTTTTGAAAAATGGTATTATTCACTAATATCTCTGCACAAAGATACGCTAGGTGGTTGAGAAGCTTCCGTTGTTGTTGCTGTAGGGTTTGGAAGAAAACCATCTGCTGATGTAGTGAGACTTCTTACGTTGCATTTTAATGCCAACTGAGGTCAAATTAAGCTCCGTTTCTTCATTTGCTGATGAAGAAAACCATCTGCAGATGCAGTGAGACCTCTTATGTTGCATTTTTCCATGCCAAATCTCCATAGAAGTCCAATTAAGCTCCGTTTCTTCATTTGTCAACCCAAGATATCGTTACCCTTTCCTTGCGGCATCCAATCATCTTCATTTGTGGGATCCGGATCGGGAACATTCTTATATACCAATATACCTGCATACGTTAGTGAACACACATACAGATATATGGTGGTCGACAACACCCAAACAACAATCGACTAATAAAAGTCAATTCAACATATCAATCAGTTCATATAAAGTATGGGAATAATGTGTTCATCAAACTCTAATCATCTAATGCTAACAATCACATCCTAGAAACCTAGTCCTTCAACATAGGCAATTGTATTTTACAGATAAGCACGTAGGATAATTAGATAAGTCCGTTAGATGATATAAATTTGAAAACATTCTCCCCCTCAATCAATGACTCATTTTCTAAAAAGTTTAAAAGCGCTGAAGTCATTGATTGAGTTTACAATTTTTATGAAAACTCTGAATCTGATTGATTTTCAAGCAACTCATTTTCCACCATTTTTGAATACAACAAATATTTTTCTGAAGAATTTTAGATGGAAAAACATTTGTGTAGGAACAGCAGTCCTTCGACATACTTTCCTCATTATTGTTTTTAGGATAAGTGCACAAAATATTTGAAAATGGGTTTAGCGCAACACTTTCCTTTCTCTGAAGAACGGGTTGCTATCAGAAATAATAGCAAGCCATGGTTTAAGCACGGGTTACAGTCTGAAATAACTGCAAGCCATATTTTGTGACATGTTTTGGAAAAGACTATTTACACCTCCAGCTCGAACTTCATCTAAAGTCCCGTGCCATTATTGAATGACATTTCTAAGACGGTAGATGTTATCGATACCAGAAGACATGTCTTGAGAAAACATATTTTTGGTATTTTTTAATTTTTTGATTTTTATGGGTTTTTGTTGGTTTTATAGTTTTCTATTTTGATTTTGCTGGTTTTATATTTTTGTATTTTTGCTTTTATAAAAATATATACACAAATAGATTAGATGATATATTTTAAGAATATGATGATACGAGTACCGAGATAAGGATATCGATCAGCCCCGTTGTAGAAGATAGAAGTCCTCATCTCTTAAACATTCACCACCAAAGCTTCCAAGGCTCTTGAATCGAAGAGATAAATTGAGCCGCTTGAAAGTGAGACTTTGGTAGCATCCCCCCAAACCGACAAACTAAGAACAAATACCATTTTCCCAAGAAGTAGAAATGAATACAAACGGTCTTATTAAATGAAGCTCAGTACCCCGAAGAACATGAGAACACCTAAGTAACAAGTTGAAACATTGATCATCTCAGTGGTTATCAAATCCGGAATAACTGATGAAGTCCGATCACATGAACCTGTTGTGCATCCCTGATGTACACATTACTATTCGAGATTGACCAGTTGTCAATTCGGGAGAACATTCTATCAACATCTTCGTTTCACCAAATGCATTCCAGTTATCTTTCATATAACCAATCAGCCCATAATGTACACATGTGCCCAACAAGAGTAGAGACGATCACATCCAAGTAACATGTTGAATAACTGATCATCTCAGCGGATCTCTACTCCGGAATAACTTTCGCCGATCATGTGAACACGTTGTGCATCCCCGATGTACACATATCTCCCCGATGGTTGTGATCTCATCGGAATCATCATTACATTGTGTACATGAAGCAATAACCAGAAGCACTACCATAAACCATATAGAAGATGTCGATAAGCAATATCATCTCACGCTCCAAATATTCTTCTCATATTTCTTCCTACTAAAAGCTGAGTTAACACATACCAAAAGAATCCAGATACCACTTCTTCCAAATAGTTGGAATGATAACACCAAACTCCACGAATTAAACACTGAGTTTCTCTGCGGATAAGACATTTGTCTTCCCGGAATAACTTCAATTGAGCAAAAGTATTAAGTTCATCACGTGTACTCGTTGTGAGTTTAAATGTATGTCTCATTCCTCTTGTGGTTTTGATACCTCATAATCGAAACATAATACACTCATATCCTTGAAATCCTTTTGAGAAGAACACAATAAGCTCAAATGTATCTTGTGAGAATCAACCGCTACGAAACTCTTTCTGACTATCTTTATCAACCCATATGTAGACTATTTGAAGTGACCACTTAAGAAGAAAAACCCGATATACCAAACTTGAAACTGAAGTCGATATCCCCGCATTTGTATCTTTTAGCTTGCACTTAATGATGGAAGAACGGTGTCGAGAATCTATGCTTCAAGCAAATCTCTAAGTACTCACTAATCAAACAAAGTATGAGACATTAACACCTCTTGAGATTATCCACATCGTCATTTGCATGTGACACTAAGTAAAACAACGTAACTCCTAATAGTGATAGTTAACCAGGTCGTCAACCATCCACCCCGACTGCTGGTAACTAGATAAACCAAGTCTTCAACTCAAATTCTTAAGCTCGAGCAAGTTATCAAATAAGAACATACCTTTGTTGAAAGTCAACTTCAATCTCAAATAAGTGATAAATGATTAACTCTAAAGTAATCAACTTATGTCAAATGCCCAACACGTGAATAAACATACAATCGGATGTACATTGACCCACTAAATGAACCGGAACAAATGCTTCCTCAACATCGATGCATTCTTCCTAAAAGTATACATGTAGAGACTGATCTGAAAGATTCACCAATAATGTCTTCGAGCTTGATCGGTCCCGAACCGTCAAGTTATATCACACAAGCTAACCACTTGTGAATGGCTAACCGTAATAAACTTAAAACCGCCGAAACCAATGCAATTAAGATCGAGGAATATAGTGTATTTCTCGGTCTAAGTCCCACGAGGATGAATTGGTGTATAAACAACTTCAGATGATAGAATGATCACTAAGGATAGTGATCAGAAAGGATTTGGATGGATAATTACCTAAAGAAAAGATCTACAAATTACAGCGACTTAAATGCAATTTAAAAGAAAATTAAAAAGTTAAAATATATTAAATAAACGCTATCACTATTTTTACAATGATGTTTTTATGATTTTATAAAATAAAATGACTTAAATAAACTATTTTAACTAAAACGTAAACTCAAATTATCTAAAAACTAGATTTAAAATGAAAACGTAAGTTATGTCTAAAAATTACGCGAGTGCGCAAGCAAAAACGTAAATTTTATGAAATAAAAGTCCTACAAGTGTAAAAACAATTTTTTACGTACTATATGATAAAAGAAAATTTTAGAAAAAAGATTTATATTTTTAGACTTTTATATTTTTTATTATGAATTAATTAAGATTTTACACTAATTAAATGTTTAAAAATACTAAAACTATTTGGAAAAATCTAAACTTTTTATAAATTACTTTATACTATTACCAAGCTAAGAAAAGTAAAATGATGTAATGCTTCTACAAATAAGCTACTAAAAATTCGAATAAGCTAATAAGCTATATCTTGACAAACTACCTTATATATTAAACATTGCAAATAAAAAACGAGAAAGACCCAAGGGCCAATGGCATACAGTGTACACCACTATCATCCTCTGAGGGAGAGGTCTCGTTCGACCCCTGCCTCTCCCTTTTTTGCAAAACATTTTATTTTTGGAATTTTATTTTACAAACTTATTAAACATACTTAAATAAGCAAATTTTATAACTAAGACTTTTTGTGAAAACCACTAATAAGCTCAGAACTAGATTAAGTTTTTGTCACAGTTAAGCTTTTATAGAAAATAAGCACAAGTCTTTAAGCTAAATTGATTAATAAGCTAGTTAATGAGCAAAGACTGATTGAAATAAGCTAATACTAATGATTATAAACTAATGTGAACACTGAATAAGCACAATAACTAGAAATAAGCACTTAATAAGCACAAATAAGCAAAGCTAAACACTCGTTACAGCATAACTTTTGAATCACTAGGCACCTTCTACCTTAATTTTAAGCACATGAATAAGCTCATAAATGAAAATAAAAACTTAGACCAACAATTAGACCAACTGAGCTCTCTAAAAAGCTATTTTACAAGGTTTGGCTTTCACAAATAAGCTTTTGAGGAGCTTTTGAAAAATTGTTGAACACTAACTTATCTAGTACACCGAGTAAAATGGACAATAATGAAAAGCTATTGCAGGCTAGGTGAATAAGCTAAAAATGGAAAATAAGAACTTGGTACCTTGAGTTAGCTAGGTGAGCTTCTCAAAAAGCCAAAATACACAATTTGAAGCTAACTAATAAGCTCTATGAGAGCTTGTGAAATAAGCTACCAAATCGTGCATGTGGCACTTTTCTAAAGGGTATCTAAAAGAAGCTGATAATTAAGCACTATATAATCTAAGTTGAGATGAAATAATATTTTTCTAATTTTCTTAAGCAACTAAATTTTTATATCCCAGAAGCTTATAAGCTAAATCTTAATATTAAGTACACAGTAAAATTCTAAGTTTTATTCAAAAACGGTATGAAAAATTTGACTTTTTTACTTACACTAAAACTTTGACTTTTATGAGATTTGAATGATCCTAGATGATTTTATATGTTATATTAAGCTACTATAAGACTGAATTAGGCTAGATAAACAACTTATACACTAGAATGCATGATTATGAAATTGCAATTCTTGACAAGGGCAATTTATATTATATTAAAGCTAGTTTTGACTTTCTAACTAAACTAGGACTAAATTTTATTCTTTATCTTGACTAATAAGACTTATTGCGACATGAAACAAGTAAAAGCAATAGCTGGAACAAACTCTATTACAGTTTACAAAGCAATTCCAAACACTACTTATGAGACTGTTTTAGAACATTTTCAAAGACTGAAACAGATTAAGACCATGCACTATATTACGAGACTTATATTATCACTAAACAAGACTAAAGGAACATTAAATAACAACACTAACAACATAAGACTAAGAAATTTCAATTAAGCTAATTAGACTGTGAAAATGAGATTTTAAAACAACTGTGAATTCCAAAGAACAAACAAGTTATATTAAGCTTTAATCTCACTAATCATACACCAACAAGCATAAAAGCAAAGATATAAGCAGAAATGAGCATTTGAACAAGGAAAAGCTAAAATTGAGCAAATGGCTTACAAGATGATTCAAAATGAAAGATGAGAACCAAGGACTTAGAACACACCTATAGCTTCCCAAGAAGCTCTAAACCATTAAGCAATCCAAACACCACTCTCTGCTTCAGCTTTCTTGGTCATTCTCCATGATTTTTATTTTTAACTATTTTCTTGTAATTTTGGTAATTTTCCCTTTTTGATACTAGACTAATTTTAAAGGTTTCTAAAAGCTTAAATAAGCTTTATGAGGAGCTTATGTTGGCTTATCACCTTATTAATGATACAAAACATCATTAGAGCACATTAAGATTTTGAACATAAGTAAGATTTTGCATAAATAGAAAAGAAGACTTAGAACCGAATTGCTTATTGAAAAAGGTTCATGTACACTGAAATAACTTAAACAAAGAACTTGGAAGCTTAAAATTACACTAGAAAATGAAATTACACTAAAACGACAATCTACACTACTCTAAAATTAACTACTGCTTCTTCTCAGCTCCTTTTCTTCTATTTATTCAACAAAAAGTATCCTCTCACATCTCTGATCATTTCCCATCACATTTCTGAGCCGTTGAATGAGTCAAAGTGATCACAGCCTTTGAAATGCAAATTGGCGCCAAAAAAGTCCTAAAGCAGGTTTATTGCATTAATTGGGTTTGGTTGTATGTAGAGGTGGAGGGGGGAGGTGGAAAGGTGTTTTGGGGAGAGGTGGAAAGGTAGTGGACAGGTGGTGGTAGCAGATGGCGGGGAATGGTTGGACACAGATAAGGGTGAAGGGTGACAGTAGTAGATGGCGGGTTTTATTTTAAACACCCCTGGGTTTTGGGTTAACTTATTTTGGGCCTTGGATTGTTTTGGACTGGATATTTGGATTTGTTGGTTAAGTTAATAAAAGGGTCCATTTGTTTAAGCTTAATAATCACAAGGACTAACTTTGCAATTCTCGCAAAGTTAAAGGACTGATCTTGTAGCTTTTCCAAAATTCTCACAAGGACCAAACCTGCCATATAAGAATAGTACAAGGACCATTTGCATAAAATTCCATTTTTTTATATATTAAAGGACCTTTTATGACAATTTTCAAAGTTAAGGGACTAAAGTTGTAATTTTGAAAATTTTGATTTCAAGGACTTGTTTTGACAACTTTATGAATCCCATGGACCTTAAATGACATTTTACAAGTTTTTGAATTACCAGGGACTAATTTTGACAACTTTTGAAACTTGGGGGACTAAAACTGCCAATTATGCAAACTTAATACGTTTTTCATCAGATTTTGATGTTTTTGCATTTAAAACACATAAAACATTGATTTGTGATATTTTCATCATTTTGATGCCTTTCTGAGTGTTTTCAGATGTTTTTGCAGTCTAGATAGTACAAAAATGATGAGTATTTAGACACTCATCAATCCCCCACACTAAGATATTGCTAGTCCCTAGCAATGATTTATGAAAAGTTAATGGATTTTATCTCTTTACCAAAAGCCATTACTTCTGGAGTAGCCAATTGTTTTAGTTCAAGTAAGAACCTTGGTACAATGATAACCAAATGATTTTGAGCAAATCATAAGCTATAAACGGATTTGATTTGTCTTTACCAGAAGTCGTTTGCTTCTGGACTAGCCAACTCTTAGATAAATTATCAATATTATCTTTGGTGAGCCGATTACCAATTATGGTTTTCCAACTGCCTTTACCACAAGCCATAAACTTGCGGGCTAGCCAACTCTTCACTTTTTAGGATATGGTGAGCTGAACACCATACAATTTTGGGCAAATTGCAAGCCGTCAACGGATTTGAGATATCTTTACCAAGAGCCGTTTGCTCATGGATTAGCCAATCCTTATGTGTGTTAGACATGGCCGACTGATTACCATTTGTTGTGTTTAGTACATAGTACTTCCACTAAATAAAAATTTTAAAATTTGGCCATTTTGGGGAAAAAGGGACTAAAAGGGTACATTTATGATCAAATTCGCCAATTTCCACACTTAGAAATGAATATTGTCCTCAATATTCAAAGTGTGGAAACACAACAATTATATATATATATATATATATATATATATATATATATATATATATATATATATTATTTTTTTTTGAGAAGGGTTTATATACAACAGCGTGGGGCAACTCCCCCACACTAGGGTGGTACACACGGGTGAAAACCCATGTTTAACTATTGTTTTTGATTACCGAGTCGCTAGCTTGACTCGACCCCGAATTAATTTGTTCATGGGGAAGTAAGTGGAAGAAACAATCTCCATCGGACTTTCATTCAAGATGTTTGTATAAACATTGAAGTACGTGAAAGTTCCACACCGATGAGATACAGAGACAGACCCGGCTCACAAATGATAGATGAAAATGCCGGGGTCAAAAATAATGTCTTCATTCCCGAAGGAGTGAAGAACAGGAGAAGTGACAGAATATATGAAGAAAAGAAAGAAAATCATGATACAAATCATGA
This sequence comes from Chrysanthemum makinoi, assembly GCA_910596185.1. NCBI lineage: Eukaryota > Viridiplantae > Streptophyta > Magnoliopsida > Asterales > Asteraceae > Chrysanthemum > Chrysanthemum makinoi. The sequence continues at coordinate 117,491,560 of OU343222.1, read as the reverse complement.
CTAACTCTTCATCCTCAATAGGAGAATTCATAGTTTCATGAATCTCCTCAGTTAAGCTCGCTTGATCAAGACATATTATGGGAATGTCTAGATCAAAGTGGAAATTATCATACTCCGGCGGAGATATGATATGAGTGAGTTCACAGGAGAACTCCTCAAAGGAGAATGATTCATATTCGGATTGATTTGACCTGAGTTCACTGGGAACTCCTCAAAAGTGAATGATTCATAATCGGGGAGAGAATTATGAGAATGAGAAGTGGTAGTACCACTAATATTCTCTCCCATATGATCAAAATGGAAAGTTTGCAATTCGGGAATAGAATCATTGAACAAAAGTTCACTATCCTCAAAGGGGATAGGATATGAAGTAGGCTTTTCATTAAAAGCCTCGATTCTAGAAATGAGAAGATTAACATTCAATAATGTAAGACGAAGAGCTTCGTCTTGGATTATTTCTTCCTCATTCTCTTCTCCTAAGCTGACAAGCTCAGAAGGTAATTCCCCCACATAACTTATGTTTCCACAAGATAAAGAATAGTCCTCATCAGAATCAGAGAACATCTCAATATGATCATTTTGGAAGACAAGAGGAGGATGGATATCACACATATGGTCAAAAGTTCCCTGTGACTCTCTCGGGGTTGGGACAAAGTCCTCAACACTAGACTTTATGAATTCGTCCGATTCCTTTTCAGAAACAGTGTCAAGATACTCATCCCCATGTTCGAGAGTGAGTGTGAACCTCCGGTGTGATAACAGCAGACTGAGGGAGTTGAGAAGGACTAGCAGTTATGGATTCTACAAGTTCCATTATTTCTACTGCTAGCGATTCAATCATATTCTTTTCTCCCTGCATTTCCACGGATGGAATCTCAACTGATGAACTTGATGAATAAAATTGTAGAATATCAAGGGTATTTTCATCATCATCGTCATCAGGAATGAAATGGAATTGAGAGCTAGATTTGAATGCTTTTTGTAGTCTAATTGATTCCCTAACATTGTTTTCAATGGCAATCTGGGAATCTAATTTAGCATCCCGTTCCTCAGCTAACAATTCTTCCATGGATTTCTCATGTGACATAGCCGACTCCTCCTTAAGTTATTTTAATAACTCAAGACTCTTCAGTAGAAGGTCTGTCGTAGTTTCATGAGGAGTTGCTTGAATCATTTGGTATTGTGGAGGTTGGTCTTGATACGAAGAGTCGTAATTGTTACAAGGAAATGGATTCCCGTTTGACAATCCGAGCTAGAGTGAGGACCTTCACAATACTCACAACAAGAAACCTGATGTGGCTGTGAGTCATATGTGTGGTAGTCATAATTGTTATCGGAACCCGCTCATAGACAAGCGTTTCCCGATTGACAATCGAACTGGAGTGTGAACCACCACAGTATACTCACAACAAGAAACTGCTGAGTCTCTCAGTGTGGTAGCTGATGGAATAAATCAGTTGTGTTATGGTAGGAATAGGGATCTTGGTTATAGACAGACCCGTTTCCTGATTCCACCATGCTACAACTGGGGCAATTGCCACCATTATAAGGACCACCACACCATTGACAACCAAGAGGGTGAGGATAAGACATAGAAAGAATCAAAGGTTTACAGAGGGGTTGGGATGAAGAATCAAAGATGTGAGAAGGTAAAGATGGATATTTTTGGATTTTTTGAAAAACATATTATAAAAACAAAGAATGAAAATATTTTTTGTGCAGTTAACACTTTAGGAAAAGTGTTAATGAACTTTTTGATTTTTAATAACTTTACAAAAAAACTGTTTACAAAAAGGTGGTATATGTGCAAGAATGGATCTGGAAATGCTTAAAACACGCTTACAGCCTCCCCGGCAGCGGCGCCAAAATTTGATCGGTCCCGAACCGTCAAGTTATATCACACAAGCTAACCACTTGTGAATGGCTAACCGTAATAAACTTAAAACTGCTCAGAAACCAATGCAATTAAGATCAGAGGAATATAGTGTATTCCTGGGTCGTTAAGTCCCACGGAGGATGAATTGGTGTTTAAACAACTTCAGATGATAGAATGATCACTAAGGATAGTGATCAGAAAGGATTTGGATGGATAATTACCTAAAGAAAAGATCTACAAATTACAGCGACTTAAATGCAATTTAAAAGAAAATTAAAAAGTTAAAATATATTAAATAAACGCTATCACTATTTTTACAATGATGTTTTTATGATTTTATAAAATAAAATGACTTAAATAAACTATTTTAACTAAAACGTAAACTCAAATTATCTAAAAACTAGATTTAAAATGAAAACGTAAGTTATGTCTAAAAATTACGCGAGTGCGCAAGCAAAAACGTAAATTTTATGAAATAAAAGTCCTACAAGTGTAAAAACAATTTTTTTACGTACTATATGATAAAAGAAATTTTTAGAAAAAAGATTTATATTTTTTAGACTTTTATATTTTTTATTATGAATTAATTAAGATTTTACACTAATTAAATGTTTAAAAATACTAAAACTATTTGGAAAAATCTGAAACTTTTTTATAAATTACTTTATACTATTACCAAGCTAAGAAAAGTAAAAATGATGTAACAGCTTCTACAAATAAGCTACTAAAAATTCGAATAAGCTAATAAGCTATATCTTGACAAACTACCTTATATATTAAACATTGCAAATAAAAAACGAGAAAGACCCAAGGGCGCAATGGCATACAGGTACACCACTATCATCCTCTTGAGGGAGAGGTCTCAGGTTCGACCCCTGCCTCTCCCTTTTTGCAAAACATTTTATTTTTGGATTTTTATTTTACAAACTTATTAAACATACTTAAATAAGCAAATTTTATAACTAAGACTTTTTGTGAAAACCACTAATAAGCTCAGAACTAGATTAAGTTTTTGTCACAGTTAAGCTTTTATAGAAAATAAGCACAAGTCTTTAAGCTAAATTGATTAATAAGCTAGTTAATGAGCAAAGACTGATTGAAATAAGCTAATACTAATGATTATAAACTAATGTGAACACTGAATAAGCACAATAACTAGAAATAAGCACTTAATAAGCACAAATAAGCAAAAGCTAAACACTGTTACACACAGACACTCTTTTGAATCACTAGGCACCTTCTACCTTAATTTTAAGCACATGAATAAGCTCAGAAATGAAAATAAAAACTTGGACCAACAATTAGACCAACTGAGCTCTCTAAAAAGCTATTTTACAAGGTTTGGCTTTCACAAATAAGCTTTTGAGGAGCTTTTGAAAAATTGTTGAACACTAACTTATCTAGTACACTGAGTAAAAATGGACAATAATGAAAAGCTATTGCAGGCTAGGTGAATAAGCTAAAAATGGAAAATAAGAACTTGGTACCTTGAGTTAGCTAGGTGAGCTTCTCAAAAAGCCAAAATACACAATTTGAAGCTAACTAATAAGCTCTATGAGAGCTTGTGAAATAAGCTACCAAATCTGTACAGTGGCACTTTTCGAAAGGGTATCTAAAAGAAGCTGATAATTAAGCACTATATAATCTAAGTTGAGATGAAATAATATTTTTCTAATTTTCTTAAGCAACTAAATTTTTATATCCCAGAAGCTTATAAGCTAAATCTTAATATTAAGTACACAGTAAAATTCTAAGTTTTATTCAAAAACGGGTATTGAAAAATTTGACTTTTTACTTACACTAAAACTTTGACTTTTATGAGATTTGAATGATCCTAGATGATTTTATATGTTATATTAAGCTACTATAAGACTGAATTAGGCTAGATAAACAACTTATACACTAGAATGCATGATTATGAAATTGCAATTCTTGACAGTGGGCAATTTATATTATATTAAAGCTAGTTTTGACTTTCTAACTAAACTAGGACTAAATTTTATTCTTTATCTTGACTAATAAGACTTATTGCGACATGAAACAAGTAAAAGCAATAGCTGGAACAAACTCTATTACAGTTTACAAAGCAATTCCAAACACTACTTATGAGACTGTTTTAGAACATTTTCAAAGACTGAAACTGATTAAGACCATGCACTATATTACAGAGCTTATATTATCACTAAACAAGACTAAAGGAACATTAAATAACAACACTAACAACATAAGACTAAGAAATTTCAATTAAGCTAATTAGACTGTGAAAATGAGATTTTAAAACAACTGTGAATTCCAAAGAACAAACAAGTTATATTAAGCTTTAATCTCACTAATCATACACCAACAAGCATAAAAGCAAAGATATAAGCAGAAATGAGCATTTGAACAGTGAAAAGCTAAAATTGAGCAAATGGCTTACAAGATGATTCAAAATGAAAGATGAGAACCAAGGACTTAGAACACACCTATAGCTTCCCAAGAAGCTCTAAACCATTAAGCAATCCAAACACCAGCTCTGCTTCAGCTTTCTTGATCATTCTCCATGATTTTTATTTTTAACTATTTTCTTGGTAATTTTTGGTAATTTTCCCTTTTTGATACTAGACTAATTTTAAAGGTTTCTAAAAGCTTAAATAAGCTTTATGAGGAGCTTATGTTGGCTTATCAGTCCTTATTAACAGATACAAACATCATTAGAGCACATTGAGATTTTGAACATAAGTAAGATTTTGCATAAATAGAAAAGAAGACTTAGAACTGAAATTGCTTATTGAAAAAGGTTCATGTACACTGAAATAACTTAAACAAAGAACTTGGAAGCTTAAAATTACACTAGAAAATGAAATTACACTAAAACGACAATCTACACTACTCTAAAATTAACTACTGCTTCTTCTCCTTTTCTTCTATTTATTCAACAAAAAGTATCCTCTCACATCTCTGATCATTTCCCATCACATTTCTGAGCCGTTGAATGAGTCAAAGTGATCACAGCCTTTGAAATGCAAATTGGCGCCAAAAAAGTCCTAAAGCAGGTTTATTGCATTAATTGGGTTTGGTTGTATGTAGAGGTGGAGGGGGGAGGTGGAAAGGTGTTTTGGGGAGAGGTGGAAAGGTAGTGGACAGGTGGTGGTAGCAGATGGCGGGGAATGGTTGGACACAGGTGTTTGTGAAGGAGATGAAGGGTGAACAGTAGTAGATGGCGGGTTTTATTTTAAACACCAGGTTGGGTTTTGGGTTAACTGATTTTGGGCCTTGGATTGTTTTGGACTGGATATTTGGATTTGTTGGTTAAGTTAATAAAAGGGTCCATTTGTTTAAGCTTAATAATCACAAGGACTAACTTTGCAATTTCTGCAAAGTTAAAGGACTGATCTTGTAGCTTTTCCAAAATTCTCACAAGGACCAAACCTGCCATATAAGAATAGTACAAGGACCATTTGCATAAAATTCCATTTTTTTATATATTAAAGGACCTTTTATGACAATTTTCAAAGTTAAGGGACTAAAGTTGTAATTTTGAAAATTTTGATTTCAAGGACTTGTTTTGACAACTTTATGAATCCCATGGACCTTAAATGACATTTTACAAGTTTTTGAATTACCAGGGACTAATTTTGACAACTTTTGAAACTTGGGGGACTAAAACTGCCAATTATGCAAACTTAATACGTTTTTCATCAGATTTTGATGTTTTTGCATTTAAAACACATAAAACATTTTGATACCTTTCTGAGTGTTTTCAGATGTTTTTGCAGTCTAGATAGTACAAAAATGATGAGTATTTAGACACTCATCAATGAGGTAGTCATTTTCCTTTAAGTTCATGTGGTTGATTTATAGCGTGCACATCGAGAGGAACAATAATTCGTGAAGATTTGGCAAAGGAATACCAAAGAGCGGATCATTATTCATGAACAATAATCCGTGAAGATTTGGTAAAGGAATACCAAAGAGCGGATCATTATTCATGAGTGCAACTGTAATATTATGATAGTCATTATCAACGCCTTGAGGAATAACTGGAGATTGGGTTTCTTGAGTAGTCTGAGTTGTACTTCTTAGATGATCAACATTCGCTAGCGGTTGGAAATACTCATCAAACATATCTTGAAACAATGAATCCCAAACAATAAATCCCATTTATCCTTAGTGAGTGAAACATTAGGCATTGGAGGAGAGTCATCAAACATTAAGTCGTATGACCATTAATCAAACATCCATCATTATTTAGTATATTCACTCTTCTCCCCCTCAAAAATTGCATCCGAAGTTGCCATTTTTGATTTAGCAAGTGAATAAGAATATGCACCAATGAACGTAGATCCACTTGATGACTGAATGAGCATGGGAGAAACATGAAGCTTGTTGATGAAGAATGTCGATGAGAATGGTCATAAACATGAAGATTTCTTCTTCTCAAGATAAAGCGACTGAAGCGTACACTTTTCTTTTCTTTGAGGAACGGGTCCCGGTGTTATCTGACCATAATGATGAAGTACGAGGCCTAACGATGTGAACAGATGTCATAGCCAAAAGAATATCAAGATTGAGTTACTTAAACCTGTGAGTTATGAGATATCAATCCATTTGTAATCCATACTTTAAGCCAGTCCATGTAGTGAAGGATTGAAGTAACTGCAACAGAGTAAGGACTACCTGCACTAATATTACAAACTTGATTGCATATATTTTGGTTAGTGACATTAGTATCCAAACCCTTTGGGGTTTCACAGGCAACCTTGATTTTGTCATCGGTAAACAGCTTTCCGGTAGGTATCCACCTAAGTCCAGCATCCTTAAACATTCTACCAGACGGCATCCACTTATGGCAAGGTCTACGATTGTTGATATTCTTATGCAAATTGGAAGACTTATCGTTATTCCTAGACTCCAAAGATTTAGCAGTTTGGATCCATCTAGACGAAGTTTTAGGTTTGTTTTGCATCATAACATGTTGAACCTTAGCCATGTAGGTAGTCTTAGTGGATTGTACCTTGGCATGTGAATTAGGAAAATGTTTCTTATGTGGAAAAGACTCAGAATTTCTAGTTTTGTTTTCTACATGCTTTGCATTCTTATGCACATAACTGCTCTTAGATGCACGCCAATCCCTAGTCTTTTGAGTGTTCCTAGGTAGTGGTTTACAACTACTAGCAGTGCCTTGAAATCTCGTAGAATTCGTCACCCTAGGTCTTGCACCTAAAATTCCGTCTTTTCGAATCTGTGCCTTTTTTCTAGCTTTTAATGCTTGGTTTTGACACTGTTTTCAAACAAATCCTAGAGGTGCTGGGAGTAGAAGTGGCTACGTGTTGAAAGTTAACGGAGCTAGAGGCCTTATTCTTAGGTAACTCTGGTGAAGTGACTGGTTTTGACAAAACTTGTTTCTCATCAACTTGGGAGGCAAACCGTATTTTTGAAAATTTTGGTCTTTCGGATATAAACGCAGTAGGCTGCCTAACAATGGACCGGTTTCTAATGGGATGAGAAACTAGTTTCCCCAAGGTTGATGGTTTTGTAAACTTAGTGTTCACACTTTTCCCTACAGTTTTCCTAAGCTCATTTTTTAAGGCAACAATAGCGAAACTCTTTTCCTGAAGTTGAGCTTTAAGTTCATCAATTTTTGCTATCAAAGAGTTTGTTTGCTCCATTGACTTAGTTCTAGCTTCTTTGACAGAGTCACTTAGTTCTATGTGATGCTTTCTCAAAGACTCATTTTCCTTTAGTAATTTGGCCACACAAACTGCTAAGTCATCATTTCTCATTTGAATATCATCAATAGTATTAACATCAGAATTACTTGTAACCAAATTACTTTTCACATGCATATTAGAAATATGTTTCTTCAAATTGTTGATAGTTGACTCTTTGTCTTGAAGCTGAGCTTTCAAAGTGTTAATTTCAAAAAGTTCACGGAATTCAAGAAGTTCCGGATTTTTACATGGTTTGTTAAGTTGAAAACTTTCTTCTTTACTCTGTATCGCAATTTCAAGTGAAATGCAATGTTTTTCAAGTTTTGAGAATTTGTTTGAATGTTCATCAAAAGCCTTTTTGTCAACCATATCATTTGTTCTGAAATTATTAGACTCAGCCTCAACCAAGGAACATTTATCGAATCATGTTCATCGTTAAGATCAGATGTTTAGGTACATTAGCAGATGCACAATGTTGAACAGTTAAGGGTACCTCATCACATTACACCTGCTCAATTTCTGGTCCTGATACTGCATCCACATCATGTGTAACAAGAGTCACCGGACCGCTGGCTGTGTCGCTTATCTATCTCTCGCCTCCTGTATTAAGTGTTAACTGATCCATCATCTGGTGCTTTACCCGACTCATCATTATTTGTTGTCTCAGACATTCTGCATTCAGCAACACCCGATTCTTCAACAGATACATTACCCAACTTATCACAACAATCTCAACTGCACTGCACACACTCATCCACTTTTTCATCTGTCTGAGTAACTTCCTCAATATACTTCTCCACATTATCCATGAGATGGATAAGTGTCTCTATGAACACGCTAATTTCCATTCCAGGTGTTTCTTGAAAGACATTTCAGTCATGTCTTGATCATAATCTGATGTAAATTCCCCACCGATGACTGACTGAAATTGTTTGTGGATCACCTGAAGTGCAGCACTGGAACTATCCTTTTGAACCTTTTCTTTATCAAGTTGTTGTTCCAATTGTTCTAAGTTCAACAAAGAAGTTTCTAGTCAGTGTAGGTAAATCCTGACGGAAGATGGAACTACATGTTCGATCCCTAATTGTGGACAAAAGTCTGATGAGGTGAGAGTAAAGTAACTGATAAGGTTCAATGTTACTTTCCATTAGCATGGCATTTTGTAGCCTAAACTGGTGCAACTCTCTCTCTTTAGATTTTGAACACGGAGATCTCACATCCTCATTGCTTAATTCAATCATCTTTAATCGATCGGTGTAGCATACATTATCATTGTTGTCCACAACATCATACGTTTAAGCACTTCAAATCACTCAGAGTAAGACATGATTTGGTAGAATGCACGGGATTTTACAAGTCTATGATTTAAACCGAGAAATAGAATCTTTCGCGGGATTTTACTAAAATCAAGACCAAACCGTTAAGCAATGACCAATGGAATGTGTTAAGATGATTGATGGATCGACACAATGATAAACAATTCTGTGTTGGGACATATTATTGTTTGTAGGATTAGCAGAGATGTTGTTTGGTTGAGATTTGGATTGGTTTATGCCCATTTTTACAAAGAAATTTAGGTCTAAAAACATAAAAACCTTAATAACTTCTGTTCGGAGCGGATTTAAGCCTCGAAGATTGACCCGAATCAACTTTAGTTTCTTCAGCGTGCCATTCTCCTCGTTCTCACGGTCGTTTTGATGGGTAGAACACTAAAAACGGAGTTACGGTTCAAAAGTTATGGCCGTTTGAAGTTTTATCGGGAAAAGTCAACAAAACGCTATGAAGACAAGTCGCTAAGTCACCAAGTCGCTAAACACAAGTCGCTATGAACCAAGTCGCTAAACACAAGTCGCTAACGAACCAAGTCGCTACACAGTCAAGTCGCTAAAGAGCAACTCGCTAAGGTCCAAGTCGCTAACACCAAGTCGCTAAGAATAATGACAACAAATCGCTAAGCACCAAGTCGCTAGACACAGTTAAGTTGCTAAAGAACAACTCGCTAAGATCCAAGTCGCTAGTATCAAGTCGCTAACAATTTACACTACAACTCGCTAACAATTTCTGAAGCAAGTCGCTAACCTCACCAAGTCGCTAGCCGTAGTGGAGAATCCACTAACTTGTACTATTTGTCGGCTTGTCTCAATAGACAAGTCGCTAGGCTCAAGTCGCTAACAACTAACACTGTAACTCGCTAAATTTTACTGAAGCAAGTCGCTACGATGAAAAATAAAACGAGAACCAAGTCGCTAGCAAGAAAAACTTCAAAAACACACTTTTCAATCCAAAACAAGCTCAACCACAGTGATTCAAGCTTACCAAATCAAAACCCAAGCACTTACAATGATTTTAAACACAAAAGTACACCAAAAATTCAAACTTTAACACTAGAAATGATCCAAATGATGCAAAAACCACTAAACTTTTTCAAACTCAAAAACCATCTAAAACCACTAGAAATCCAAGGATATGTAAAAGAGATGATCTAACCATGGCTCTTGATACCAATTGTAACATATTGGATTTCACAATCACATCATAACATAATAATATTAGGCGTATGGTTTAAGAGTTTAGAGAGAGAAAGTAGAAGGTGGGAGCCTTTCTAGAGAGAGAAAGTAAACAAAGAAAGAAAGGTTAGATTGAGTGAAAGGTCCAACCCTCTACCTTGGGAGGTAGAAGGTATTTATAGTTACATAATAAACGTCCTCCTTCGGACTGTGGATCATGCATACAGTGGGTAAAGACCCGTCCTTCCTCCACGGTGTTGCACTAAACTAAATAACTAACTAAATAACTAGTAAATAACGTAATGTCTACGAGCTAACTTATGCTAGATTATATTTGGGGTGACCGATACTTCACTATGGAATTTTCTAATTCCTAACACAAACCAACTAAGACACCCATGTCCTCGGACACTAAACTCACCAAGGATGAGTGTTGGGATATAGAAAGTCAAAGTACTGAAGAGTTAAAGTGCTGAAGATTAACAAAGTACTGCAGAAAGACAAAGTGCTGAAGAAGTCAAAGTACTGCTAAGTAAAAGTCAAAGTACTGCAAAGCTTAAAGTCGGTTGTAATTGATTAATAGATAGAAAGTTATGTTTATCTAGAACTTTCTAAGTATTGTTTACTTGACGTACAAGGATAAGAATTGTAAACCGATTAGGGTTATCCTTAAGCCTATAAAAGGACCCCTAGATTGGCATTAGAGTTACGAGTTTTTTTCATATATGTTTTAGAATCCTAAAGTACGATCATTATTTAGAGTTTTAGAGTTGTTAAAGAATCTGCATAATAAGCAGTTTTAGAGTTATTAATAAAGTTAAATCTTCTTAGCTTTGTTAAGTAAATTCCGCGTACTTAATAGAGATTACTCAGTGTTTTCATTGTTAATAACTTAGGATTTATCCGAGGTTATTAAACCCTTAACAAGCTATTTAAGTTAGTTTGGTTAGAGTACATCGATCCAACAAGTGGTATCAGAGCTTGTGTGGAAACTCGACTAAGAAGAAACTGTTAAACCTAGTTAAACAAAAAAACCTAAAGATGTCGACAAGGCTGTTCCACCACCATCCATCACCTCACTAAGGATTCCTATCATTAAGAAGGGCGAATATGATCTATGGAGCATGAAGATGAGCAAAGATATTGCAATCACGCACCATGCACTGTGGAATGCGATTGTCAATGGTAATGAAGTTGTGGAAGAACCTGCAGACATTCCTGTCCAACCTAAAGCACCTAAACCCATCTTGCCACCGCTACAATAAGAAATCAAGAGAAGGCTCTCAACATACTGTTGTCCGCCATTCCAGATGGACACCTACTCAAATTTCATGATGCTAAAGATGCAAAGCAACTCTGGGCTTCTCAAGACTAGATTGGAGGTAATGATGCTTCCAAAAGATGCAAGAAATCTGTTGAAGCAGCAGCTTGAAACTTTTATGTTGAAGAAAGAGAAGGCCTTGATGCTGCTTATGACAGATTCCAAAACCTTCTCAGTATGCTGGAGTTATACAAAGCAGAGGTTTCAGTTGAAGATGCTAATCTTAAGTTCTTAAGGAGTTTACCGTCGTCATGGCATGTGATTGCTATAATGATCAGTGGACAACCTGGTTTGGATGTCATGGACTTTGATGATCTTTACAATCATCTGAATGTGTATGAGCATGAGATGAATGGCCAAACAAGCTCAAAGTCTCACAGTATTGCTTTTGTGTCATCTGAAAAGAGGGGCAGTACTTCTACTAAAAGTACTGCTTCTCCTACTCAAAGTATTGTTGCTCAAAGTACTGTTGCCTACACTACCCCTACTTTTGCTCAAGAACTTACACCAACTAATACCATCCACTCAGATGAAGTCGTGTGCTATTTCTTTGCACAGCAAGCTACTCTACCTGTTACTTATGAAGAAGATCTCTCACAGATTGAAGAGGATGCTCTTGAAGAAATTGATATCAAGTGGCAAGTTGCTATGATCACTGCAAGGATCAAGAAGTTTATGAAGAAGACAGGAAGAGGCATTGACTTCAAACCAAAACAGGGAATCACTTTTGACAAATCCAAGATTGAATGCTTTAATTGTCAAAAGATGGACATTTTGCAGGGAATGCAGTTTGCTAAGTATCAAGCAACAGATGACCGAGAAACCAAAGCTAGAGTTGAAAGAAATTCCTATTACGTAAACTAAAGCTTTGGTTGCTCAAGAGAATCTATCGAGGTCGACTGGAGTGCCGAGTTTGATGATGAACCAAGAACCTCAGATGGTAGCTGTGGAGGATTCAAGTGGAAGAATTTGACTGAACACGCTTTTGATGAAGAACCCGGACATGCCGCTATGGAGTCTAAAGATGGTTATGGAAGCTTTGACTGGAGCATGGAGTGTGAAGATGAACCTGTTCTACTTGCTATGGTAGCCACTTCACCAAGTTCACCCCTATCTCTGAGGTATGTTCAAAGTGTCATAACTTTTATCAAAAAGTGCTTAATGATTATGTGACTGAAAGAGATAAGTGTAGAATAGCTAGGGCTGAAGTAGCAGGTTACCAAATAACTTTAGAGTCTATGGAAGCCAAAATAATAACACATGAAAATAATGAAATGGCTTGGGCAGAAAAGTATGAACAACAGGATTATCAGTTGAAATTAAGTGAATGGAAGTTAAACTGTAAGATATCTGAAATTGAGAAACTAACTAAGGAGAGAGATGAATTGCTAGAAAAGTTTGCTGCTTGGGGACAATCAGGTCTTTCTCATGTCACTTATGTTGAAAAACAAAGAAGAGCTTACATTAAAACTGGCCTAGGTTTTGGTATGGACTTTAATAGCATAGAAAACCCACCTAGTGATCAGAATGAATGTGACTTTGAGGATATAACCACTAGTGATGATGAACTCATTAATTATGTAGACACATCTAGTAATGAGGAATCGATTAGTGAAACACCTCCTGAGTTTAAGAAAGATAATGCCTATCATGTAGTCCCTCATACCACTGGTAGTCATCAACCTCTTAGGCCTGATGTTTCTCGTTTTGGAGTAGACAACTTAGAGTTTAGGAAGAAACTTAAAGGTCAATCTAGGTCTGAAACCTCAAAAGAAATTGTTGAAACACCTAAGGTAGATGATGTGTTAAAGCCAAGCAGATTTTCACCCAAAGTATCGCTACACCTTAAAGTATCGCTACACCTTCAGCATCTTTAAGAAAACCTTTTCAAAATATTGCTAAACCTTTTTGGGATAATTTTGGTCAAAACAGTTTTCATCATTCACCTAAAAGACAGGATAGGTTTAGTCATACACATAGAAGAGGAAACTTTGGTATTACAGATCAAAAACTATGCTTTGTTTATTTTAGTCCTAACCATTTGATTAAGGACTATGACTTACATTCAACGTACTTAATTAAGTTCCCAAAGAACAGAACTGACAACCAAAAACCAAGGGAGACTAGACCTTCTTGGAATCATTCACATAGGGTTAACCATAGAAACTTCTCACCAGACTATAGGTACCCTCACCGTGAGAAGACCTTTTTCAAAACCTCCAGTACCTTCAAATACTTTCCAAGGTACTGCTAAGCCAAGAACAGTACTTTCCCAAAGTACTTGTCACACCCCCAAATTACCTGTTTTGCAGCGGAATGGAATTCCTGGGGATTGATTGTCATAGCATCACAATCAAGTTATATTGAATCGACCTAAAGTGTCGCTTTTGAAAATATCGCTTGATTCAAGAAAATAATCGAGTTTACAAAACATAGGTCCCAATAGATTTCCAAGATACCAAAATAGGTTTGTTACAATCAAACGATAGTTAAGTGCAAAAAAAAATGTAGGTGAGACGCGGCCGACACCGCGCGACTCTATGATAATTCCACATGCATGCCATGAAGTGTATGCCTTAGATACTGAGATAAAACATGCTAAAAGTGTCAACACAATGGTTGAGTGAGTTCATAGAGTTTGGTTAACAAGTAAAGCTTTTAAAGAGCGTTCATGCAACAAAGGCAAAGTTTTGGTCATTTAGAATAGTCCACAAAAGCAAAGGCATTGCAAATACCTGCCCAAGTTCCACCATAAAACTTGCAACCCTGTGTGTTCACAACCCACACGCCAAAATATGTCTAGTGTATGTTCAAGCACACGAGGTTAAATGAGTTCTCAAAGCAAAGGCATTGTAATCCACTCGCGTTCCAAGTTCCGCCTATAAAAAACTTGCAACCTGTGTGTTCACAACCCATTGCACAAAATATAGTGTGTCTAATAGTCGAGTATAAGTGGTCATAATAATTCACAATATTGCACTACGATATAATAATTCGTGGATGCTCCAAACATGGGAGACTTTGCACTGCTCCAACAAGGGAGACTTTGTAATGATGCTTCGATGAAACCAAATTATGTCGGGTGCCACTACCCAAAGTTAGGTTGGGTGCCTCTTCCCAAAGATATACTGGGTGCCTCTTCCCAAAGATATACTGGTGCCTCTTCCCAAAGATATACCGGTGCCTCTTCCCAAAGATATACTTCCAACAAAGGAGACTTTATAGTGATGTTCAACATAGGAGACTTTATAGTGATGTTCAACATAGGAGACTTTATAGTGATGTCTCAACATAGGAGACTTTATAGTGATGTTCGAACATGGGAGACTTTAGGTCAAGGTCATAATACGCACGTTCAATAAGTTCAAGCAAGTCATAAGTTTGTATTTAAGTTCAAGAGTTCCGTTCAAAAGTTCGTAATTAAGTTCAAAGATTTAAGTCGAGTTCAAAAGTTCAGAACAGTCAAGGAGCTCGAATAATATCAAAAGGTTCAAGATAGTTGAAGCGTTCAAAATCAAATCAAACAAGTTTAAAATATATCAATAGGGTTCTTACAGTTAAAAGAGTTCAATTATATGTCAAAAAGTTCATATCAAGTCCAAAGTGTTCACTTATATGTTAAAGGGTCCGAATCAATTTAAAAGAGCTCAAATATACATGTCGAAGGGTTCAAAATCAAGGAAAGTGATTCAAATAATAGTGTTCATAACATAGTGATCAATTTAGTTCGTGCATAATCTACTTACGCGCACATAGAGTGAAACAAAAGATATTTAAGTTCATATAAGTGTCAAGTAAAAGCAAGTAGTTGAGCATGTATCTCCTCCAAAGAGTTTGTAAAACAATTAAACGAGTAAAAGTGGGGCTACGAACTCACCGGATGCAATGATTATGGTGACAAAAGTAGATACACTAAAGTGAGGTGCGATCTCTATCCGCAACCTAATATGAATGATATGCTCTAATATAAGTCATGAAACAATGTCGTGCATGCAAACTCATATGATATTCATACCACTTGTACCTTTTGGAAATAATGTTTATCGTCAAAATATATGTTTATGACATCTCGTCATATTATAAAATACTTTACAAGTATTTACGTTGAAATGATATCCCACGATAGTCATTTAATGATTTATTGTGAAATTATAACTTTTCGTCGTAAAATAATGTCGTTGGAAATTTCATGAAAGTGACAAAAATGGCTTCGAAAAACTAGTCGTAAAATGGTGTACGTCGAACGTTAGGAAACGAACTCGACAGTTTTGGAAAGCTTGTATCAAAATCTAGAAGTTTTAGTACATGAGTTTTCGTCATAGAGGTCTCGAACATAAAGATAATAGAGGTTAAATATGGTGATTTTGTCCAAATGTGGTTTAAAAAGTGAGTTTCGGCAAGTTTAAGCAACCGTAAATAATTTATTACAACTCCGCTATACAAACGGTTGGTCGTTTTGGAAAATATGCTTGGTGATCTCGATTTTATTAGAAGACATTTTGTTACAAAAAGTTCTACATCAACGCTAAAAATAGCCTTCAACATGGTCGTTTTGTTTACCGTAACACTTGTCTCGTAAAAATAATATAGTTTTCCTAAAAATAATAGTTACGGCAATTTTATGAAAACGTGTATATCTTAGTCGTTTCAAATCCGTTTTCTACGTATTATACGTCCTTAGCTTCGTATCAAAGTATACTAATATATTTTTGATAATTCGAAATAATTTATAAAGCTTATGACTCGTTTTTGACTCGTACAAAATAAAAATAGGTTGCTGAAATTTCAGAAAATATATATTTCGTCGCCAAACTTGAAAAATTCATAACTTCTTCGTTATAAATCCGTTTTAATCCGTTCAAGCGGCCACGGATTCGTTTTAAAGTATATTTTCTAAATATCTAGGCCAAAAATTCGTGCCTACTGTCGGATTTTCCAGAAAAACAAAATAAGATCAGACCACTTTTAATACTTGTCGAAAGTAGTTTTTCTCGTACTAAACCTATTCCAATCCCTTCAAAACAACTCCAAAGCTATTCTAATCCTACCATACACCTTCTTAGGGTGTCATGGGTTCCTAGACATCATCAAGACCAATATATAACAAGGGAATAATTATAGGATGACTTATATATATCAAACTCTAAAAATCAATGTAAAAATGGTATAAATACACATAAGTCTTGCATGCTTGCTCAAAAATGAAGAAATACATATGAAATAAAAATGAAAGATGTAAAGTGAAAGTGATATGCTTACAAGCTACTATGATGAGGTGATTAGAACAAGGATTAACCTAAACACCCTAGGTTTTTATTTCAAAACATTTAATAAGAGTGTAATCTAGATTGTTTAAACTTGAGCTTGTAAAATTTTATGAATTCCTTGCTAACACCTATGAAGGCCGGTTCTTGAGAGGAAAACAAAGAGAGAAAAAGCAATTTTTACTTGACTTGAATAAGTGAGAATGAATGAGTGAAATGAATGAGGTATTGGAGTATAAATCTATACTATCAATGAAGAAAAATTACCAACAAGTAATGCTACCTCCCCTTGGTCAGCCAAGGGGAGGGATTTACCAAAATATCTTTTTTTTTTCTTATATAATGTGTATAATTTGTAATAAGTGTAAGAAAAATGTGTAGGTAAAAATAACTTGTAAGGTTTTATATACATTAGTGTATTTAAGGTAGTTTTAGGTAAAAGTAACTTTTAATAGATCAAAGTAGAGTATAATGAGATCATAAAAATTGTAAAAATACATTCCTTGTAAAATTTGAGTGATATAATAATTATCGTGTAGTTTTTAAGAAAGACGTCGTAATAATATAAATTTAACGATTTATATACAAAATAAATTTAAAACACTAGGTAAACTCAAAATATAGTTTTTATAAACTAAATGTAAGTATAAAAATATATCGGGATCATTTTTGGAAGTAGCGGATTAAATGTTCAAAATAATAGCTTACGCGATAACGCTTATTTAATATAAAATTTAGCGCTTTAATGTGAAATGCAAAACCATGTATAAATTGATATGAAATGATGAATATGGAGTTTGAGAAATGACCGAAAATTGAGAATTGTGACATTCTTCCCATGTCAGCGGAATCACGTCCTCGTGATTCGATTAATGATACAATAGTTGGAATCTCGACAAGAGTTCTAAAAGTTTATGCTTGTGTATGGTTTAAATGATTATGTCAATGCTCATGCATATGGGTTCCTCGTTCAACTAAATACGGTCTCATGCTATCGTGACCATTCCCCGTCCTAAATACATGCTCTCTTATGATTAGGCTCGATGAGACAAGCTTTCCCATTCTCGAGCAAAATTTTCAAAAGACTTTTTGGTAACCGATTTTTACTTAATCCCACAACTCATCAAACAAGAACTGTCATACGATTAGGCTAAATCGGTTTAGGTAACGACTTGTTTCTAGCTCGATCTTTGCAACTCATCAAACAAGAACTGTCACTCGGATCAAACTGGAAACAAGTGGTTTGAAGAAAATCTTTTGAAAATTTGGCTCGACAATTACGGACATTGCATACATATGAGACTACTACTCCCTTCATTGCATGATTCTTCCTGACATAGGTGATCAGGCTGTGTATAATTTAGGAGTAACTATGCAATGCTTGAACTAATCGTCTCATATGATGTTTGGTGTTGAGTCATAAGTTCGCATGTATAAGGAGTATGCACTTATAATGATATGATGAGATGCTATGATGATGTAGTTATAGTCTAGGGTCAATGATGCAACCTAGTTCTCTATAACTAAGCTCGATGCCAATCTGTCACACCCCAAATTACCTGGTTTTGCGCGGAATGGAATTCCTGGGGGTTGACCGTCATAGCATCACAATCACAGTTATATTGAACGACCTAAAGTGTCGTTTTGAAAATATCGTTTGATTCAAGAAAATAATCGAGTTTACAAAACATAGGTCCCAATAGATTTCCAAGATACCAAAATAGGTTTGTTACAATCAAACGATAGTTAAGTGCAAAAAAAATGTAGGTGAGACGCGTCGACACCGCGACTCTATGATAAGTCCACATGCATGCCATGAAGTGAATGCCTTAGATACCCGAGATAAAACATGCTAAAAGTGTCAACACAATGGTTGAGTGAGTTCATAGAGTTTGGTTAACAAGTAAAGCTTTTAAAGAGCGTTCATGCAACAAAGGCAAAGTTTTGGTCATTTAGAATAGTCCACAAAAGCAAAGGCATTGCAAATCCACTCAGTTCCAAGTTCCGCCCATACAAAACTTGCAACCTGTGTGTTCACAACCCACTGCCAAAATATGTCTAGTTTATGTTCAAGCACACGAGGTTAAATGAGTTCTCAAAGCAAAGGCATTGTAAATCCACTCAGTTCCAAGTTCCGCCCATACAAAACTTGCAACCTGTGTGTTCACAACCCATTGCACAAAATATAGTGTGTCTAATAGTCAAGTATAAGTGGTCATAATAATTCACAATATTGCACTACGTATATAATAATTCAGGGATGCTCCAAACATGGGAGACTTTGCACTGCTCCAACAAGGGAGACTTTGTAATGATGCTTCTGATGAAACCAAATTATGCTGGGTGCCACTACCCAAAGTTATGTTGGGTGCCTCTTCCCAAAGATATACTGGGTGCCTCTTCCCAAAGATATACTGGGTGCCTCTTCCCAAAGATATACTGGGTGCCTCTTCCCAAAGATATACTCCGAACAAAGGAGACTTTATAGTGATGCTCCGAACATAGGAGACTTTATAGTGATGCTCCGAACATAGGAGACTTTATAGTGATGCTCCGAACATAGGAGACTTTATAGTGATGCTTCGAACATGGGAGACTTTAGGTCAAGGTCATAATACGTACGGTTCAATAAGTTCAACCAAGTCATAAGTTTGTATTTAAGTTCAAGAGTTCCGTTCAAAAGTTCGTAATTAAGTTCAAAGATTTAAGTCGAAGTTCAAAAGTTCGAACGTCAAGGAGCTCGAATAATATCAAAAGGTTCAAGATAGTTGAAGCGTTCAAAATCAAATCAAACAAGTTTAAAATATATCAATAGGGTTCTTTACAGGTTAAAAGAGTTCAATTATATGTCAAAAAGTTCATATCAAGTCCAAAGTGTTCACTTATATGTTAAAGGGTCCGAATCAATTTAAAAGAGCTCAAATATACATGTCGAAGGGTTCAAAATCAAGGAAAGTGATTCAAATAATAGCGTTCATAACATAGTGATCAATTTAGTTCGGCATAATCTACTTACGCGCACATAGAGTGAAACAAAAGATATTTAAGTTCATATAAGTGTCAAGTAAAAGCAAGTAGTTGAGCATGTATCTCCCCCGAAGAGTTTGTAAAACAATTAAACGAGTAAAAGTGGGGCTACGAACTCACCTGATGCAATGATTATGGTGACAAAAGTAGATACACTAAAGTGAGGAGCGATCTCTATCCGCAACCTAATACGAATGATATGCTCTAATATAAGTCATGAAACAATGTCGAGCATGCAAACTCATATGATATTCATACCACTTGTACCTTTTGGAAATAATGTTTATCGTCAAAATATATGTTTATGACATCTCGTCATATTATAAAATACTTTACAAGTATTTACGTTGAAATGATATCCCACGATAGTCATTTAATGATTTATTGTGAAATTATAACTTTTCGTCATAAAATAATGTCGTTGGAAATTTCATGAAAGTGACAAAATGGCTTCGAAAAACTAGTCGTAAAATGGTGTACGTCGAACGTTAGGAAACGAACTCGACAGTTTTGGAAAGCTTGTATCAAAATCTAGAGAGTTTTAACATATAGAGGTCTCAACATAAAGATAGAGGTTAAATATGGTGATTTTGTCCAAATGTGGTTTAAAAAGTGAGTTTCGGCAAGTTTAAGCAACCGTAAATAATTTATTACAACTCCGCTATACAAACGGTTGGTCGTTTTGGAAAATATGCTTGGTGATCTCGATTTTATTAGAAGACATTTTGTTACAAAAAGTTCCACATCAACGCTAAAAATAGCCTTCAACATGGTCGTTTTGTTTACCGTAACACTTGTCTCGTAAAAATAATATAGTTTTCCTAAAAATAATAGTTACGGCAATTTTATGAAAACGTGTATATCTTAGTCGTTTCAAACCGCTTTCTACGTATAATATGTCCTTAGCTTCGTATCAAAGTATACTAATATATTTTTGATAATTCGAAATAATTTATAAAGCTTATGACTCGCTTTTGACTCGCACAAAATAAAAATAGGTTGTTGAAATTTCAGAAAATATATATTTCGTCGTCAAACTTGAAAAATTCATAACTTCTTCGTTATAACTCCGCTTTTAACCGCTCAAGCGCCACGGATTCGTTTTCAAGTATATTTTCTAAATATCTAGGCCAAAAATTCGTGCCTACTGTCGGATTTTCCAGAAAACAAAATAAGATCAGACCACTTTTAATACTTGTCGAAAGTAGTTTTTCTCGTACTAAACCTATTCCAATCCCTTCAAAACAACTCCAAAGCTATTCTAATCCTACCATACACCTTCTTAGGGTGTCATGGGTTCCTAGACATCATCAAGACCAATATATAACAAGGAATAATTATAGGATGACTTATATATATCAAACTCTTAAAATCAATGTAAAAATGGTATAAATACACATAAGTCTTGCATGCTTGCTCAAAAATGAAGAAATACATATGAAATAAAAATGAAAGATGTAAAGTGAAAGTGATATGCTTACAAGCTACTATGATGAGGTGATTAGAACAAGGATTAACCTAAACACCCTAGGTTTTTATTTCAAAACATTTAATAAGAGTGTAATCTAGATTGTTTAAACTTGAGCTTGTAAAATTTTATGAATTCCTTGCTAACACCTATGAAGGCCGGTTCTTGAGAGGAAAACAAAGAGAGAAAAAGCAATTTTTACTTGACTTGAATAAGTGAGAATGAATGAGTGAAATGAATGAGGTATTGGAGTATAAATCTATACTATCAATGAAGAAAAAAATTACCAACATTAAATGCTACCTCCCCCTTGGTCGGCCAAGGGGGGAGGGATTTACCAAAATATCTTTTTTTTTTTTTTTTTTTTATATAATGTGTATAATTTGTAATAAGTGTAAGAAAAATGTGTAGGTAAAAATAACTTGTAAGGTTTTATATACATTAGTGTATTTAAGGTAGTTTTAGGTAAAAGTAACTTTTAATAGATCAAATTAGAGTATAATGAGATCATAAAAATTGTAAAAATACATTCCTTGTAAAATTTGAGTGATATAATAATTATCGTGTAGTTTTTAAGAAAAACGTCGTAATAATATAAATTTAACGATTTATATACAAAATAAATTTAAAACACTAGGTAAACTCAAAATATAGTTTTTATAAACTAAATGTAAGTATAAAAATATATCGGGATCATTTTTGGAAGTAGCGGATTAAATGTTCAAAATAATAACTTACGCGATAACGTTTATTTAATATAAAATTTACGCGTTTATTGTGAAATGCAAAACCCATGTATAAATTGATATGAAATGATGAATATGGAGTTTGAGAAATGACCGAAAATTGAGAATTGTGACATATCGCCTGCTCAGTTTTCACTAAACACCTCTTGGAATAGGAACCCTAGGAGATCTAATTACTATCAATCTAGAAGGCGTTACAACCCCAAGAAAGTAGTTAGATCTAGAGACTCTTCACCAGAAGTTAAAACTCAATGGGTTAGGAAAGAAAGTATTGATGATGAACAAACAAGTACTTTCAACAAGTATGCCGAACAGTGATTTTTGATAAAGATGATTTTGTTGAAAATAAAAAGGAGGTTTTTATTGAAAAAGAAAGTTTTACTGAAAATCCACCACAAGTTTTGAAACAAAAGATAATGCTTAATTCGCCTACAAAAACTGTGAAAATTACATACTCAAGGAATTTGAGTATGTTACTCCACAAGGGGAACACAAGTCAGAATGGCTGGGTTCCTAAAAGACACTAACTTTTTATCTTTGTGCAGTGGCAACCCTTAAGAGGAGCTAAAGATCATCTTATTGTAGATAGTGGTTGCTCGGAAGCATGACAGAGACAAGGAGATTCTGTCAGATTTTAGGCCTTATTGTGGAGGAAGAGTTGCATTTGGGAATGATGCTAGTGGAGGTAGAATTAGTGGAAAAGGAACCATCAAGACAGAAAGCATAGATTTTGAGAATGTTAGATATGTGAAGGAGCTCAAGTTCAACCTTTTGTCAGTCTCTCAAATTGCGGACAAAAGCATCTTGGTTATTCACTCCACAGAATGTCTCATACTTTCACCCGAATTCAAGCTTGATGATGATAACTTGGTGATACTCAAAGTACCAAGAACCAATGATGTGTATAGTTTGGATATGAAGAGTCTTCACTCTTCTGAAAGAGCTACATGTTTAGTAGCAAAGGCACCACTTCATCAGAGATTGTAATGAGCATAGGCTCATTAATGTTGTCAAGGTGCATACAGATGATAATGTAGCTGATTTACTCACTAAAGGATTTGATGTTTCAAGATTTAATCACTTGGTGGTGAGTATTGGAATGATTAATTATTAAGCTACATTTATGGGGAGGACTATATAGTGTATGTATAGTCCTATGCATTACTTAAGGGGAGGATACTCATGTTTATTTGCTGTATTTGCTATTGTAAAGAGGAGAATGGAAAAGTACTGATTTTTGATTTTATGAAAGTACTGCTTGGAAAGTATTGCTCGAGTACTCATTATGGAAAGAACCAGTTGTTGTATCAAAGTACGTCCAACGTAATATTGAGGGGTTACTACTACTAACGGTAACTTTGTTATTAATGGATGTGATTTTTTAAATCTCACATATAAATAACTACTCTCCGAATTTCCCTCTCATATTGATACCTTATAATCTTTTCCATATTTCTCTCTCTATCACCCATATTATTCATCATATCACTTTCTGTGTAAACATATCATCAATGGTAAATCGTAATACAGTTTCAAAACACAACATGGTGGCCAATTTAGACAAGACTGATGCTAATGTGATCTTTCATGATATCATTGATTTTCTCACTGGGTCACCGATTAGTTATGCGCTTTAGTGGGAACCAGATCTCATTGAGCCATCGATTCAACAATTTTGGGCAACTGCTAGGGTTCATATGGAGAATGATGATTCGTATATTCAAGCTAGAGTTGCCGGAGAACTGGTCACAAGCCTCAATTCCAGGATTTATTGTTTGATGATGAAGAAGGGGTTGTTCGTTTTGATAAGCAATTGATTTGGGATACATTCAGAGACATTGGATATGAAGGGTCCTTAACTGAACAAACATTCAAGAAACCCTTATTTAGTCCTCACTGGAAGTATTTAGTTCATGTATTGCTTCTTTGTATTAGTGCTAAAAGTACATCATGGGAGCAATTTGGGTCTAACATAGCATCTGCTATAGTAGGATTGGCTACAAATCGACTTTTCAACTTTTCAAGGCTGGTCCTAGATGGAATGCTCTCACACATCTCACATGGTTCAAAATGGTTGACGTATCTAATGTAACACCCCGACCCGACAAGGGTAAAGATATCACAATACGGTTTCATATCAGAACTTTAAATACTATACAATAGCGAAGGCCTTTACAAAATATTCAAAAAGAAAACATAAATAGCTAAACTTCAAAATAAATCTAAGATCTCTAAAATCGAATCTCGCTCTCGTCTCTACTCTCAACCCAGATCAGCTATCCCATAAGCTTATCTTGAACGCTTAATACCTAGCCGCAGAAAGAAGTGCGGTGAGCTTACAAAGCCCAGTAAACAGATATAACGAAACAAAAACTAAACAAAACGAAATATACAAATGACAAAATAAAATGAAATAATGACGAAGGATCTTTCAGGATTCTGCGAAAACACAAATATACAGAAATCCAAACAACCACATAACATCTAGACATCTCATAGCACATTAAAGACATAAACACAAACACATCAGAACAACCAAACACATAGCTTACCAAAATAATAGATTACGTATAAGCCAAACGGAGAGTCTAATGACTAACGGAAACACTTCCTAGTAAATAAACATGGCATTCATACAAATCAATTAATCAACATTTAATACACTTAATTCAATATTGCACGGAAATAGCGTTCACATCATGGCAGTCACACAGACAAATAGAAACATAGTAGACAACTAAACTTAAATAGACCCATCACAACATAGCATAATCATTAGCAATTATCAAAACAACTATCATAATTTAAACCAGTTCTAAGATCAAATCCTAGCTTCAGCAGAGTTCAAACATGGCAGGTCACATAGGCAATAAAACACTAACATATAAGCAAAGTTCCCAAAATCAACTGATCAGACTATGCATATTATACTTATAAAATACTAACTATCACACTAATACATTCATCCACAGTTCAATGAATTCACATAACGATAAACTAACATGACATCAGATAACAGCATGCAAACCCCATTTAAACGTATTAATCACAACATAGCATTATAAACGGTAATCACATATACATACAGAAGCATACACATATATAAGATCATATAATAACCCAGCACATAATCATAAACACTTGAACACACCAAATCATAATCAGAACTTAACATAGAAATAACAAATACAGATTTAGTTAACTACCTCGAGCCCAGAACATATCATATCCGAAACATCATACTTATACAGAAATAATCTCATAAAATAATTTGGAGTAGCTAGCTCCCAGAAGTTGTGAAGACGCGATGGCACTATACACCGACATCATTCACCGACAAATCATATCGGATAACAGATCGAGATCTAGGATGCATCCATACCCACGCATATATATAGGTAATATAATACCAACTGAGCTAGCTCATAACAAATAACAGATAAGGGACGGGCGAAACATCACTCTACTCCCTAGAGTCATATGAGGTGCATCATGATCACGGACATGGAACCCCATGACTAGTTATTATTTGCTCGGTGTCAAACTAACTTAGGCCAAACAAATTGTCATAAATGACACAGATCATAATCAAACACAAAGTTCAACAGATAACATATCAGATAACTCATATCATAAGATTCATATTCAGACATAATGAGGTTCATCAATTACACATATCAAAGTCTTCCTAACGAAATGTTCAAATCAGATAACACATGGTTCAATAAAACATAAGTCCAGATAAACAACAAATCACACAATCCGAAAGGGTTCATAGCAATGGCATTGGAAACCCTAATAAGTAAAATGGAAAGACTAACGAAAGAACATCATAAGGAACCTTTACTAAGAAGGTCAGAATATATGTACGATAACATAAGTGTCTTAAAGTAAGACAGAATATCCGTACCTTAAAGCAATTGAGAGAAAAGAAACGAATGTAGGAATATGAAGATGTAACGTCGCGTCTCCTCCAACGAATCTACACGGATTATGATTTATTTAATATTTATTTGCATCATTAATATTATAACGGATTTATCGCATTAATACTTTTAGAGTTGTCAGAATATTCTTATTTTAGTGACAGACGAAATTACAACACTTTAGGGTATTCCTCATTAATTCACCAACTTCCTATTTAGGTTCTAGGGTTTCCCATACTCTTTAAATATTACTAAATACGCATTAAATTCACATATTACTTCTTTTAATGATTTCCCAATTTAACCTAGAACGCAAATGATAACAAACCGAAATTAACTTAAACTCATGCGTGTCTCTACAAAATCAACTTACACTTGTTGAACCCATAATTGCTCAGAATTTCAAATTACACCCTTGACCTCTTTAAGTTCACAATCTCACCTTACTTTATCAGATTTTACACTTTAACCCAAAGGTTTTAGAATTTACAAAACGTACCCTAATAAATTAAATACAATTCGAATGGCCCTTTAATTATCCAAAATTACATGTTTAACCCCCACACTTATTTTTATAAGTTTAGTACAAGTATTTTACTGTTTACAAAAATAACCCTCAAGTTTCATAATTTACAAAACCAACCCAAAACTTTTGTTTAAAACCGAATAAGTATAATTTAAGTACAAACCCTAAACCTAAGTTTAACCAATCATTAGCTCATCATTACTACTTCATTAATTACCTTTAATGATTACAAGAAAACCCTAATTCATGCAAACCCTAATCGTTCCTTTTAAAAACCTTCCTTTTTCCGTGTTTAATCGAACCATAAAACTCAAAACAATTCATACAAGCTTCGAATTCATAAATATGTATTTTATTCAGGTCTTATATCATATAATAGCTTCTGGAAAAATCAATTCATGGTCTCTAAAAATATTATACGCCCATTCGTTATATTCATACGCTTTTAGGGTTTTAGATTCCAAATAATTTCATACTGACACATATTAAACATGCATGGACAATTTTTATGTGTTATATATGACTTATAGGACTGAAATCAACATTAGGAACTTACCCTTGATGAGCTTGGATCGTTAAAACAAAAGAAGCACAAAAACCTCACTCGCCGAAACCCTAATTCACTCAAAAACTAACTACGATCAAAACAGTAGCTTAGGACCTTGAACACGATTTTTCTCACCTCCTTTACCTTCAAACTCGTCCAAGAAAAATGGCTTTAAGCTCTGTAAACTGAAAGTCGAATTTTTGAGGGTTTTGGGAATCGGTTTGGGTTAAATCGACAATTAGGGATTTATGTGAACCGAATAATGTATTTATATAGGCTTTACTATTTTTCTTGTGGGCTTTATAATGTATTGGACTTAAAATAAATGGACTCTAAATAATATAAATTATATTGGGCTTTTATTAATTAAATTCTTTTATAAAACAAATTTAATATATGCGGTTAATTATATAAAATACAAAACGAATTTTATAAAATCATAAACTATAAAAATTACCTTTTACAAAGTGTTTAATATTTATTTGGATCATGTGTGATATTTCTTAATAATTTTCTGAATTTACATAGCTTATTTGGTACTCTTTAAATTAATTATTCATACTTTTTGATTATAGGGGTATTTTGGTCTTTTTGTGAATTTTAGAAATTCCAGGTATTACATCTAAGGTTTATTCAAGTGTTCCTGAACAAACAACTTGCTGATGTACCAAAGCCTACTGATCTACTACCTGTTGTGGTGCAACCAACCAAGATTTTCACTTTCATGGCTAGGAAGAGTGACTTATTCACTGGAAGGGATACTCCATTGACTACTTCAATGATGGAGATTGTTCAAGCTATTAGAGATGAGGCTGAAGCTAGTGAAGATAGAGAAGGTACTACTTCTGAAGGAACTGCTACTCAAGGTACTGCCTCTGAAGGTACTGCTTCTCCCAGTGCTGCCTCTCAAGAAACTTCAACACAAGGTACTGCTTCTCAAGATTCTGATGTTAATGAAGGTACTAAAGTTTCTCCCACCTCATCCCACCATACTACTCCTCCTATGGCATAACCAGATCAAGATGTACCTATTCTCTCATCATCTTCTGAAAAAGATCTAGCTACTATACCCCCTGAAGGTTTGGTGTTGGATAATTATGTTTTGACAAGGGAGTTAGCCAGATTGAAGAAAACAACTAAGGCTCAAGCTACACAGATTAAGAAGTTGAAGCTTAAGTTTAGAAGACTCAAGAATTTTGTCTGGCCATTGGTTCAACATCATCGTCTATGGGTCAAGTCTCAAAGAAAGCAAGGCAAGCCAGTTAGACAATTTAAGAAGAAAACCAAAGGCAAAAAGGTTCAAAAGCAATCTTCATTCCAATTGGGGAGGAATTTGGAAGATAAGAATTTGAATGAAGAAGCTGAATCTCAAGGTACTGATAAACCTCAAGGTACTGATGTTCAACCTCAAGGTACTGAAGAGCAGGTTAATATTGAAAGTACTGAGGAAGAAAGCACTAAAGTTAAAAAAACTGATGATCAACGTACTGCTGATCAAAGTACTGCTTTTCAAGGAACCTACAGGCAAGAGTTAATTACACAAAGGTTGTTAGATTTTGAAGAGGAAGCTGATCCTTCAACTGTGTTAACTGAAGAGGAAGCTGGTCCTTCAATTGTCATACCAGAAAAGGAAGCTGATACACCCAAACCTATACATACTGCAAGTGATGATGAAACCATTGCTGAGATCTTGCATGATTTATCAAAGCCAAGGGGTGTTAGCATTCCAGGAATTACAGAAGAACAAACAAGAGCTTCTCAACCTTCTATAGATCCAAAAGATAAAGGAAAAGGTAAGTTGGTAGAAACAAAGAAGAAAAAGAAACCTACTTTAGCACATATAAGGGCTGCTCAAGTTGCTATGAATGAGGAAGCAGCTAGAAAGTTTCAAGCTGAATTGAATGCTAGGGATAGAGAAGCTAAGGAAATTGAAGAAGCTAAGAATAGAGAAGTAGCTAAGAAATTGCAAGAGGAATTGAATGTTTAGCGCTGAAATATTACAGTCACCTATTCCTATTTTTGCTCTACCAAGAAGACCAAATCTTGCTAAGGAAAGGAATGCAATGATGGCGTATTTAAAGAAGCAAGGATATATTGGATTGAATAAATTGAAGTATGTTGAGATGAAAGAGTTATATGAAGCTGTTAGAGAAGATTATCAGAAACAAGTTGATAGTATCAAAGATTATAAAAATGATGATGCTCAGAAAGAAGAAGAAAGAAAAGGAAGCTTAAAAAGAAAAAGAACTACTGAAATTAAAGATCAACAACAGTCAAAGAAAGTTGAATTAAGATCTAAAACAAATGATGAACTGAGGAATTACTTAAGGATTGTAGATTTTGAGTATTCTAAAGATGATGCTGAAATGAAGATGAAAAAATCTCCAATAACTACTTTTGAAGTTGTAGAGTCAAAGGATGGAAGTTATCTGATGTTTCACAGAGAAAATGAAAGTTTCAAAGTATTCAATATGCTATGGGATTTATTGCATATAATAAATAGAGTGGATTTATTTAATCTATATCATGTGGTACGAGAATATTTTGAACACAATCCATCAGAAGGATTTGGTTTAATCTTGCTTGGAGATCTCACAACTGTTTAGGAAACTGAAGAAACAAGTACTGCTGAGATTTGGAAAAACCAAGAAGATTGGGAGATTACTTGCTGGAGATTCTTTGAAGAACCTAGAGTGCATGTTTTAGAGTTAGAAGATGGGACTATGATTCACATGTTAGCAGATAAAAGATATCCTCTTACATCAGATCTCATGAGGAGGATGCTGGAGCATGGAATGGAAGTTGAAGAAGATAATGAAATTGCACGTTTGGTCATCAAATTGTTTATCGATGGACTACTATTGTGCTGATGATGATGAATAACTGGTATGAATCTTAATTGAATAAATTTTTTGATATATCAGTACTTTATTCAAAGTACTGCTGATCAAACATTATTTTCATCAAAGTACTGCTTGCAGCTTTAAACCAGTTAATGATTTTAAGAAAACTTTTGTTAAGTGATAAAAAATTTTGAAACAAAAGTTAAAAGAAATAAATGGTTTTTGAGATGGTAACAACAATAGGTTATCAATCCACCATGGTTACAAAAGGATTGGCTAATCCATGAGCAAACGGCTCTGGTAAATATATTTCAAATCCGTTTTTAGTTGACAACTTGCTAATAAGTTGTATGGTAATCAACTCACCATATCGGTTAATGTGAAGAGTTGGCTAGCCCACAAGAAAATGGCTTGTGATAAAGGCTGTAGAAAAACCATTATATGGTAATTAGTTCACCATGATGAAAGAACTAACTAGTCCAAAAGGGTACATCTTTAGGTAAAGACAAATCAAATGTGTTGATAGCTGATGATTTGCTAAAAATCATATGGTTATCAGTGTACCATGATCTTACACATCAAAACATATGGCTACTCCAGAGTTAATGGCTTTGGTAAAGAGACATTAAATCCATTAAATTTTCAATGATTCACCTCTCACAGGAGTTTTACACACCCTGGAAGTGATGAGAATAGACCTAACTTAAACTGAATTAATGTATAAATTGTCTTATGTTGCTGAAAAGATGGAGCTTGTGAATGTTGCTGAAAAGAAAGAGATTGTTGAATGATGCTGTAAAGAATATTTTTTCAAGAATACTTTGATGATGATATAAGCACAAAATCTACAAAGATAAAATTTGAAGATAAAGTCACAATTCCTCTTTGAAGACAAAGATGTTAAAGCTAAATATACAAAGGAACTTGAAATCAAACAAGTAGAATTCAAGTTAGGGGAGGATTGTTGGGATACAGAAAGTCAAAGTACTGAAGAGTTAAAGTGCTGAAGATTAACAAAGTACTGCAGAAAGGCAAAGTGCTGAAGAAGTCAAAGTACTGGTAAGTAAAAGTCAAAGTACTGCTTATTCATCAAAGTACTGCAAAGCTTAAAGTCGGTTGTAATTGATTAATAGATAGAAAATTGTAAACCGATTAGGGTTATCATTAAGCCTATAAAAGGACCCCTAGATTGGCATTAGAGTTACGAGTTTTTTTCATATATGTTTTAGAATCCTAAAGTACGATAATTATTTAGAGTTTTAGAATTGTTAAAGAATCTGCATAATAAGCAGTTTTAGAGTTATTAATAAAGTTAAATCTTCTTAGCTTTGTTAAGTAAATTCCGCGTACTTAACAGAGATTACTCAGTGTTTCATTGTTAATAACTTAGGATTTATCCGAGGTTATTAAACCCTTAACAAGCTATTTAAGTTAGTTTGGTTAGAGTACATCGATCCAACAATGAGGAAGGTGAATCCGTAGATAACACTAAATATAGAGGAATGATTGGTAGCCTACTCTATCTTACGGCTAGTAGACCTGACATTATGTTTAGTGTTTGTCTATGTGCTCGCTTTCAAGAAAACCCAAAGGCATCACACTTAGTAGCCTTAAAAAGGATTTTTAGATACATTAAGGGAACAACGTGCTTAGGATTATGGTATCCCAAAGGAACGGGTATAGAAACCATAGTGTATGCCGACTCGGATCATGCCGGTGACTATGTCGATAGAAAAAGTACAAGTGGTATTTGCACTTTTGTTGGACATTGTCTCACCTCATGGTTTGCAAAGAAGCAAACTGCTTTAGCCATCTCAACTACTAGAGCCGAGTACGTCTCAGCTGAAAAAGCATGTCAACAAGCTCTTTGGATGAAGCAAGCTCTCGTAGATTACGATATTCATCTCAACGATATTGTTATACTTTGCGACAACAAAGGAGCCATCGATCTCAGCAAAAATCCCGTTCAACACGCTCGTACAAAGCATATTGAAATCCGTCATCACTTTCTTCACGACAATGTTCAAAAAGGAAACATCTCAATCGAGAAAGTATCCTCCGAAGACAACATTGCCGACATCCTAACTAAGCCTCTCAAACGAGAACCATTCAATCTTCTTAGACTTGGTTTGGGGTTAATGGAACCAAACATGTAGGATAAACATAGCCTAAACATTAGAATAATCAAAACAAAACAATTTTGTTTTATACCTGCTACTGTAGCCACGGCACCAAACGACAACAAAGACGGAACCATTTTTATGGTGCCGTCTGGTCCGTGGTGACTACAGAAGCAAAAATGCTACCTACAAAACATCTTCTTCCTCAAAACCCACTTTACCAAAACGTGTAAATATTAAACCCAACTCATTATTGACACCTTCTCACCCACTAATCACTGGAGATAACATCATTGTAAGTATCCTAACTACATTTTATCTCTTAATTCTAAGTCTAGAATTCTTATTTGTGCACAAAATCACTACATGGGGTTTGTATATATTCTTATATAAAACATGGATTCAATTGGCAAATTACATAACTAGTCATTGAAATTAGGTACTACATTATCATATTGCATAAGCAAATCATGTTTCCCACTAATCAATAGATAATGACTATAAGGCCTTATTCAAATAACCAAACACCCCATGTCAAAATATTTTGAAAAGCTTCTCACTTGTAGGAAAACAATTTTTCATTATTAATACAAATAGAAACGTTAAATTTTCATCACTTGCATGCTCTTGAATACTAAAGGTATTGCATAACTAATATGCATTCCCGGGTATATTCAAATGAAGCCATATTGAATTAGGAGCATTTGGGTTATCTCATGGTATTTGCCAAACACCCCACTAAAACCATTTTTATGCATAAAATGAGTCGAGATAACTGCAACTCCAAATCGTTTTC
This sequence comes from Chrysanthemum makinoi, assembly GCA_910596185.1. NCBI lineage: Eukaryota > Viridiplantae > Streptophyta > Magnoliopsida > Asterales > Asteraceae > Chrysanthemum > Chrysanthemum makinoi. Next base: position 117,458,900 of record OU343222.1, on the reverse strand, counting down.
ATATAGGCACACACTAGAACCAAAACGTTAAGTTTATTCTCATTTTTAACATGTTAATTCTTGCTCTTAGGAATAACCATGGTAGCCGCAAGATTCTATGATCACAAGGATACCCATAGCTACATTCCCAAACATCACAAAACCAAAGGACTCACCAAGGAACAAGTCAAAATCTTTAAGAGTCTAGAGACTAGGTACTTCCATGAGGGTAGAACCATTCACTCCTCTTTTATCGAAAATACCAATCTCCGTGAAAAGCTAGCCGCTATTCAATTTGATTGTCTCCTTGACATCGATGAACCTATTTGTCCTAGGTTTGTGTTAGAGTTTTATGCTAGTGTCACCGGTTTCATTGACGAAGATGATGAGTTTAGCCTTAGGTTTAAGATCAATCAAAACGACTACACCATCTCCTTCACCAACTTTTCTCAAATGCTAGGAATTCCCAACCGAGGGACATGTGTCTACTCGGATAAGTGGTCACTCACCATCCTTGATGCAATCAATGACCGCTCTCTTCCCTACCAAACACCTTTAGCAAATAAGGATGCCATCCGTGAGCACCTATTTATCCCAAGGGGAGATACAACCCGAGTCACCCGAAAAGGAAAAGAAGTGAACCTAGATCCATATGGAATGGAGCTCAATGAACTTAAGCCCGAATTTAAGAAATGGGAAGAACTATTTAGAGCCAACGTCATTAGCACCATAGGGAATAGGGATCACATCAATGCTTGCCTTTGCCACATGCTCTACAACTTGTCCACCCCGTCACAACCATTCAACTTAGCCTATTACATCGCTAGGAGAATGATTGATATCCCAACTCAAGGATCGATTGCTCTTCCGTACGGGATGCTTCTCACCCGTCTCTATGGAACCTATGCCCCAATTCCACCAAGCCCAAAAGGGATGCACCTTCACTATGAACTCGTCCCTCACATTTTTGTGCCCTTGAGTGACGAGAGAGTTGCTAAGACAAAAGGCAAGAGAGCAAAACCTCCAACTCCATCATCATCATCATCAAATAGCTCCGAGGATGGTCTTCCAAACTCTCGCCTTCCACCTCATGAGTATTATGCATCTCTTCCCGAGATCGAGAATGAATCAACGGAGTTCAAGCAAACCAAGGGGATGTTCAAGTGCCTTGGAAGGATGATGAACAAGATTTACAAGAAATTGGACAAGTAAAGGTCCTTTTAAGGAGTGTTTGGAACAATACATTATCTTTAATGTTTGATACAATTTGGTTGTTTTTATTTTGTAGGATGATAATATAACTCAAAACAATGTTGTATGTTAACAATTTCATGCAAGGGGATAGCACAAGCATGCTATCAAATTTTACCCATTTTCACTATAATGTGAAAATCGCTTGGCTTCGCTCAAAATCTATGATCCAATATATTTATGTATGTGTTATTTTTTTTCCTAACTAGAAGTAATTAATGTCACATGTCTTGAGCAAAATTTCAGGTTTTGGAAATATCCCCGACACTTAAAAATGCGTTCTGTCTGCTTTTCTGGTGTCCACAGATCAGACGACACCAATTTTTTGGTTCCGTCTGTTATGCGAATTGGTACCGCTGTACCTGTACAGGCGGACCAGGCGGCACCCTTTTAAGGGTTCCGCCTGTGTAAAATTTTGGTGTCGTGGATCCTCCAGGTAATTTTCTGAATTTCGGTTATTTCGACATTCCAAATTACCATACATTGCTTGTAAGTTAATCTTAACTAGTTTTTACCCATATTAGAACTAGTATAACATACTTAGGCACATAAGAAATCAACTTCCCACCAAAATTCAAAAATTTGAAAAATTCACCCAAGGAGCCCTTTTGCATAAAGGAAGGAACCAAAATTTTGGTACCTTGCAATCTGTGGGTAATCTGATTGTTAGGATCTTACAATCATTAGAACACATTTATTGCAAATCTTTGCCTCTTCACTCCATCCCTCTTGTATGGCTTGACTTGGGTGATATGACTAGCATTTAACCCACTTCCATATCATTAGGAACCTCATCCCTTCTATGGTTTAACATCAAATCAAACACATTTCTCCATAATTTTTCACTTCTATAAATTATGAGGTTTTACCATGATCATCTTCACACCTTCTTCATTCTTACCATCAACTACAAAACACAAGTCAAAATGACAAAATCGTCACCTTCAACCAAGCCTTGCAAGAAAACCGCTAGGATTAGTGTAAGGCCTTGTTGTTTCGTCAACTTGAGCTCCTCATCCGAGTCATCTCCACTCACAATCTCATCTCCCATAAGGGATGACACAAGCCTAACCTTAGCTACTCCTACTCAATCACCCATTGTCATCACCACTCCACCACCCACAAAAACACCAACCTCACCACCACCGGCACCTCTCCAACATCAAAACACCATCACCACCAAAGTCTCCAACCCTTATTCCTTTATTCTCCACACCTCCCACTTCTCCAAATCCTTTCTTGGAGGACTTGGAAGATTTGCCTCATAGGCCCAATCATCCACCACCATTGCCATCATTTGGCACCATGAGCGGATTGCTCCATGAGTCTCCTAGACCTCGTTTGATCCCGCCCCGTTAGGGGCCAAGACCTCTTCTCTTCCACCCCATTCACAAAGACATCCATGGTCCTTTGTATGGGGATCAACCACTCCCTACATCAATGTCCCCTCACATAGAGGACATTGAGGAGTCCATGTGGGATGACAATCCCACAAGAGAGGAGATTCAAGCGGAACTCCAACATCTCCACCAATTCAAAATTATGGTGGATTCTCACCTAAGTGAGACTATGCAAATGCAAAATGCTTTGCTAGCCTCCATAATCACCACCCCAAACACCACCACCAACATCAACACATCTACCATTCCACCACCACAACCTCATCAAACATACTACCCCCTAGGCATGGTTGCTCAACTTGTGAGCAAACCGCCCAAACCGTTGATCGGAACCAGGTAATGGTCCATGAATTCCAAGAGGAAATGAGGTTCATCCTCAATCACATCCTTGAGCGACTCAACACCCTTTCTCATCCACCATCTCATTAGAATGGTCTTAGATTAGCTTTTCTAAGCATTTATTTTATTTTAGAGTTAACTACATTTTTGGTCCTTGTGGTTGTACCTGGATTCCACTTTCGGTCCATTTGTTCAAAAAGTTGCGATTTTAGTCCAAAATGCATAGTTTGGTTCACTTTTGTCCATTTTTCTACGAAGTTCGTTCAGAGTTAAGTTCGTTTGCAACGTTAGTCCTTTATAACGGTCGTTTTGCAACGTTGTCCTTTATACCAAGATCTTTTGCAACATTTGCAACGTTAGTCCTTCGTTAGTTAGTCCTTTAAAAAATTCTAAAAAAAATTGGAAAAAAATTTAAAAAAGAATTATAATTTTTTTTTCTAAAATAAAATTCGAAAAAAATTTCGAAATATATTCTAAAAAAAACTTTTTTTTTCCGAAAAAAATTCCAAAAATATATTCTAAAAAAAAACTTTTTTTTTTTTCCAAAAAAATTCAAAATATATTCTAAAAAAAATTTTTTTTAAAAATGTAATACATGAAAAACGTTTTTTAAAAATGTATATACATTGAAAAAAAAAAATTTCAAATATATCTAGAAAAAATGTATATTCATTTAAAAAAACGTTTTTTCAATGTATATACATTTTTAAAAAAACGTTTTTTCAATGTATATACATTTAAAAAAAAATTAGAATATATTTTGAAATTTTTTTCGGAAAAAAAAAGTTTTTTTTTAGAATATATATTTAGAATTTTTTTCGGAAAAAAAAGTTTTTTTTTAGAATATATTTCGAATTTTTTTTCTGAAAAAAAAATTTTTTCGGAAAAAAAAAGTTATTTTTGAAAAAAAGTTTCTTTTTAGAATTTTTTTCGGCAAAAAAAAAGTTTTCTTTTTAGAATATATTTCGAAATTTTTTTCGAATTTTATTTTAGAAAAAAAAATTATAATTTTTTTTTTCTAAATTTTTTTTCTGAATTTTTTTTTAGAATTTTTTTTAAAGGACTAACTAACTGAAAGGACTAACGTTGCAAATGTTGCAAAAGATCTTTGGTATAAAGGACTAACGTTGCAAACGACCGTTATAAAGGACTAACGTTGCAAACGACTTAACTAACTGAACTAACTTCGTTAAAATGGACCAAATGGAACCAAACTATGCATTTTTGGACTAAATCGCAACTTTTTAAACAAATAGACCAAAAGTGAAATCCAGGTACAACCACAAGGACCAAAAATGTAGTTAACTCTTTATTTTATTTTATTTTTCTAGGATATTTTTATTGTACTACAACACTTCATTGTGTTCTCTTTTCATGGTTTTTAAATCATGAAAAATTTTAACTAATGAATGGTGTTTTCTATATTGTTGGTGCTTATTACATAGTGTTTGGAAATGCTTGTGAATGATGATTATTACTAACAAATCTTTTTGTAGCTTCTTCACAATCCATGTATCTTCCCATTGGCACCCAATTTAGGAGGAGCTTTGATCAAGGGGGAGATAATGGCTCGGACTCATTATCCATTCCGCATAGCATCTTCTTTTTGTTGAGACAAAAAGGGGGAGAAATATATAGAACTTGGTTATATTTGACTTTTCTGAAAAAGTCAAACTGCATACATTGACTTTCTGAAAAAGTCAACATGATATTTCATTGGTAATACTTGACTTTCTAAAAAAGTCAACTGCATACTTTGACTTTCTGAAAAAGTCAACATCATGCCTCAACTAGTGAAGCCTTTGACTTTATGAAAAAGTCAAACATCATACACTTGCATTATCATTTCTTTTTCAAGTTCTAAAACTAATATTTTTATAACTCTTGTACAATCTTTGTTTATCTTTTATAAAATAAAATTATATTTTGTCCTCAACAAAAAAGGGGAGATTGTTAATGCAAATATCGTCATTAAACGTTATTTATATTTTTGATCTTTACCTAAGTTTTGTTAACGACAAAAGTAAATTTAATTTTTATAAAGCTTAAAGCTTGTCAAGTTTAATAGATATTAAAACAAGCTTTTTCAAATAATATCTTCATCACTCAAGCATTTACATTGTGATTAATCATATCTTGATATGACTCTAAACCATAATGTATGATAGTAGTTTTTAGAATGTTTTAGTTTCTTAAAAACTAAACATTACTTATGTATTTGCATATTTCTAAAAATAGAAAAACAACACATGACATCATGTGATGCATCATGGAAATCATTGGAAGATTTCATTAGATCTTAACAGAACACAAGAAATGAAGAAGACAAGATAATAGAGGGAAATTATGTTATTCTGATTAACTGACTTCCAAACTATTACAAGAAGAGACTGTTAATGCAAATATCGTCATTAAACGTTATTTATATTTTTGATCTTTACCTAAGTTTTGTTAACGACAAAAGTAAATTTAATTTTTATAAAGCTTAAAGCTTGTCAAGTTTAATAGATATTAAAACAAGCTTTTTCAAATAATATCTTCATCACTCAAGCATTTACATTGTGATTAATCATATCTTGATATGACTCTAACCATAATGTATGATAGTAGTTTTTAGAATGTTTTAGTTTCTTAAAAACTAAACATTACTTATGTATTTGCATATTTCTAAAAATAGAAAAACAACACATGACATCATGTGATGCATCATGGAAATCATTGGAAGATTTCATTAGATATTTTGTGTGGATTTGTACACTTCATATCTTACACAATCTTACATAGATATGGTTGACTTTGGCAAGATCTTGATATCTTGCTGTCAGACCCTCGGCGCACCAAACCAAACGCATCCTAGGCGCGAACCCTTTTAAGGGGTCCGCGGTCCGTGGTGTCTGCTGATGGTTTTGGCTATAAATAGCAAAGCCAAACCAAGTAGTTTTTCATCCCTTTCTATCATACTCTCATACATATATTCTCTCTAACCTTTCTAACTCAGTTTCATATCATATTAGTGATCTCTTTTGTAGCAAAGAAGATCAAGTCACATTCAAGCTTCAACGAGAAGTTGGAAGTCTTGTTTGTTTGGTGTTGTATGATCTTGTGTTGATTCATACTTCATTATTGTACCAAACTATCATAATCTTGTGAGTGTGAGTGGTTAGTATTTTAGTCCTCAAAATACATTGTGTGTGGGAGTGGTTGTACCTTTGGAAAGAACTCGACATTTAGCTTAGTGTCGGAAATAGTGTAAGCGAAGTGTAAAGGTTTCTCCACCGGTGAAAGGAGCTTGTTGACTAGTGAAGTTAAACTCTCGAGTGTGAGACTCGAGGAGTGGAGTAGGGCAAGGAGAAAGAGTCCTTGTGGACCGAACCACTATAAACAACTTGTTGTGGTTTGATCATTTCTTTCCTTATTTACTCTTTACATATTGCTTACATATTTCATTAACATATCTAAGATCAATATCAATTGATCTTTCAATAAGTTTCAAAACAAAGTTTTTAATCAGTAAACTATTCAACCCCCCTTCTAGTTTTCTACAGAGACTATATAGACTTCTAAGTTTACAAAAGTAATCCCTCTATTCTTACAACATTTACATATCAGTCCCTATACTTTTATAGGTATATATGCTTTTTTGCAAGTATTTTCTACTTTAGTTTCCGGGGTCGTTAGATTAAGATTATGTCAAAGATCTGTGAACTGATGTTTGTTACATTTGATTATGTTGTCGAATAAGATCGTCTTGGTGGATGTTCAGAAGTGCATTATGATAGTTAGTATGGTTACTTGAATTATAGTAAGTATCAAATAATCTGCCACTTTACACATAGCTTATTTTAGTTATACATTAAGATTTGTTATAGATACTTGTTGCCTAATTTGAAGATATGATTATATTAGCCTTAAAGAAGCATGATATCATATAAGCCAAAATATGATTAAAATTGCAAGAATCGATAATATATATCTTCAAGATTCTGGAGTATCTTATACCTTTTTATCTTACAGGTTTTTGCCTTATAAATCGTCAAATTAAACAATGGGACGATACTTGTGACATAAATGGATCCCCAAGCTTTCATCAGGCTCTCAATAGGTTTACTTGGATTAAGATACCCTGATAAACCTAGAATTCATACTTTTACATCTCCGTGCACCTGTGAGATTCTTCTTCATGGTTTCCCAGCTCAGAACGCATCAATAACACTTTTATCATCACTCGAAGCCACACCAGATTTTCACAACATTGCCTCAAGTTTTTACCTGAAAAAATCTGATTTAAAAGCATTACTTACACTAGGGTGTTTCTGTACTCCCTAAGCATGTTTAGAAATCATGGTGTTGGGGTTAAAATGCAACAGGCAGGGACATTTAAGTTGAATGTGGGTCCCGAATGGGGTGAAGGTAAACCGGTGGTTCTTTCTAGTGGTTAGACACGTATTCGGAAGATGAAACAAGAAGCGAGAAATTTTATGGGGGGGGGGCTTCATTTGAGAGTTAAACTGGATCCGGACCCGCGGTATGTTTTTCAGTTTGAAGATGAGACGAAGTTGAGTCCTCATGTGGTTGTGTGGTGGTAGAGGGTGGTGGTAGTCGTCGTGTGGTGGTAGAGGGTGGTGGGTGTAATTGGGAACTCAAATATAATCAAGAGTAAACTACAAAAAATGTCCATGTAGTAGGCGAGGGTAAAATAGTCATTTCACAAGCCTTTAACTTTGACTAACAGGGATATTTAACGCTCGTTAGCAAAAAAGGACATTTTTTCGCATTTAACTTTTGTTTAAGGGCATTGTTCACAAAAAGTGCAAAGGTACACAACTCGCACAATTTTTTTCAAAGACATTTTCTGCAAAAATGACAAACGTTAAGGACATAATTTGCGTTTTTTTTTTATCTCATGTCATGCTTTTGGGCAAAGAAAGTTTTTTTTTTTTTTTTTTTTTAAATTTGTAGTAATGTGTGAGAATCTCAAACAAATTATATTTTTGCGATATTCACAAATTTATCAAAGTAAAAAATTCATGTCAAAGATGTCGTAGTTGTCGGTTAACGACCTGCAAAATTTGTTTTAAAGATCCGCCTCCCAGGCTCATTCTATTGCTTGATGATGATTCATATCTCAACATTTGTTTTGTTTCTGAATTTTGAATATACATCTCCTTTTGCTACAAAATGTCGTTATAAAAAAACTTAGTTTTTTAGATGTAGCGTTTTTTAAAGCTTACATGGAGGTCATGAATATGAACTAATTACTATATATATTAAACGTCATTTGAAACGACGTTGAATAGCAAAGCCCATTTCTGCATTTTTTTTGTGGGCTCCAATGGCTGCTGTTGTTTTCGTCTGGCCTGGTAACATAGCCCAAAAAACATACATCAAAAAACATACCGTTTTACATAAACGAAGGATACATATTTCACCGCCTTTCTTCGATGTTTCCAGAATTCTCTCTCACACACATATATACAGTACAAGACGGAGGCTGTCACAATGTTGTTGCAGTCAAGTGGATATGATAGCCAAAATACGCAACCCACATGTGGTTTCACCGCTTAAAACCCATGGGCTCATCAAAATCTCTGGTGATGAAGAAGATAAAGACTGACAAGTTGATGAGCGGCGTAGATAACTAAAAGTTGTGAATGGTATGAGGCTATAATTTCACTTTAGGTTTCCAATTTTGAAAATTTTATGGTTTTAGATATTTATGCTATATTAATATGATTTGGGTATTATTATAGTAATTCAAAATGAATAAAAGTAGGGGCTATGACTCTTATTTGAAGAGGTGATTGTATTTTACTAGCTTAAAAACTGTTTAAGAGGGTGTTTGGGATTGCTTATTTTTTGAAAGATGCTTATTAACATTAACAGGTTCTCTATTTTTCTTGGATTAAAGATAGACTAAAATGGGTTGATTTTGCTTATAGTTAATTTTTTTTGGGAAGGTTATAATCGTTTATGGTTTGCTAATTGGGTTTGTTTCCTTGGATTAAAGATATACTAAAGTGTGTTTGCTTAAACAGTGCGGCTTTTGGGATTTGTCGAATTACAGTTATATTCTCTGTGTTTACAGGATTCTCCAATCAGGTATTTTGAAGATGGTGTCACGTCTTTAACTGTTGGTAGTATCCTTCTTGATCTTTAACGGCAGACTATACTCATACGAGTACCCATCTTGATCTTCCTTATAGTGCACCGTTCATTGTAAGACGATTCTCGCCGTTCCCTTTTGTTTTATACATTTTATATTTTTCACATATGTTTCACTCATTACTTTCCAAAATTTTGATCAGGGGAAAAATAACAAGAAATTTTATTCGCTGTCAGAAATAGCATAAAGATAACTAATGAGGAGCTAGGCATGTCCTGAAAACACTTGTCAGTCACTTCAAACAGGTATATTGTATTTTCTAATTTCCTTATTGGGTGTTTGGACTTTGGATTGAGAGTCCAGGAATAAGGAGACACTAACGGAGATGAGAAAATGAGATTTTATGTTTTGCTTATGAACATTGGTAGAAATATAGCAAATAAACAGATTGTGCGCGAGAATACTCTCCCCATCTGAAGATGACGATAAAGGAAAAAAATTTGTTGGAGAATAGAAATGTATTAGGGTTCGCAAATGACAGTAAGTTGTTCTACTCAGGTTTGAATGTTTGATCAAGATTCGATGATAGTAAAGTCTTAACACAAAATTGTTTGTTTCTTATTTTTTCTATAGCAGATACGTGAGTCGAAATTGTTGATATTATTCAAGGTTCTTCGCATTCAACATTAGGTAATGACATTATGACATCTTTCTCAACTCATTTTTTTAATTATAGCCTTTTATTTTTATGTATATTATTACGTTAGGTAATGATATTACCACATCCTCACTGAACATTATATAGCTTTTATTTTTATGTGTCTACTTACATTATTTTCGATGTAAAAAAAAGAGGTTAATTTTGTTGAACATGTGACTTAAAATTGCCAAATTTTGAGTTTTAGGAGTCGAAGCGAAAGAAAATGAATAGTAACAAAATATTGTCCATCATAATTCTGACTTCAGATTAAAACATTTCATTTTAGTTATCGATGCAAGGTTATGAGGTCTGATAAATTTGGTTAGTAGATGAAATACGGATTTTAGCAGGTCTTTTGGTAGACGACAGTCGAGCATGGTTTAAATTGTATGCCACACTTTATTGTAAATGTTTTTTTAAGACTAATGGGGCTTATTATTATGTCAATAACTGTAAGTTCTATACCAAAATCACCCGTTTAACCCATTGTATATACCGATGGCTCCTCCCATGTTACCACTTCTGAAAACTATTGGATTTGGCTGCTTTAATATTGTCGCAACGGCATCCCTTTTCCTACTACCAATCGAGATTAAAAACTTACTTGCTTTTATTTTATTTTTTTCCTTTGGTAGATACTCATTCTTTGGCTGGACCATCATCCTATTCGAGACAACCTATTTGAGCATGTGGTACGATTGTCAGTGATGCTGAAATAAATATTGTCGATCCAGGAACCAATGCTTCGCTTCCAAGGAACCAATGTGGTGAAACTTCATGGGACCCTTTCGGTTGATGTTTTACATAGACAAGGCCGAGGTATGCTCATAATTACAATATGCTCTTATAGAAGCAATGAATGATAGATCCTTGAAATACAATTTTATTGATGTACTTGCGTAAAGAATTAAACTTTGTTGTTAATTAGCGTAAAATTTAATTTTACACTTTTTACGGTTTTTACGGCACTGGAAGAACAGGTAACCGTGGCATGGGGATTTAGCCAAACAATCAAAAATGGGCCAGATTCAACTAATAGCGCGTTCAAGGCCTATAAATGTGGTACGTATACAAAGGTTGTGACTAAGAATCAAAATGATTTATATTACTCAAAGATTTAGGAATTAGGCTTGAACCCATTGTTATGGATTTTGTCTGAAATGTTTCATCAATTGTATTTGTGAAATTGGCCAAAAATGTTTTTTTTTTTTTTTTTTTTTTTTTTTTTTTTTTTTTTTTTATTTTTTATTTTAAATGAAATGGGTCCAAATTGAGCCTCTATAAATGGTATACATTTGAAATTTTTAGTCTGCTTTATATTTGCAATGCTCTTTTTGAAATTTGTTGTGATTATTGCCTGTTAATGCCAATCATCACTACAGCTTTTTTTGTCAGATGTTTGCAGTAAATTGCATTTGATACAACATGTACCTTATTCTTTTCTATGTTCAGAACACAGTTACATGTTTCTGTGTGTTTTGCAGATTCTGAAATACTATTGCTTCCAATTCATGAAGCAAATGAAGGACTTGACTTCGGTTAAAGTTTGATAAGTTATGTCCTAGGCATACGATTATTGCTTATTGGGCTACATGTAGAGCACGAAGAAAGCATGTGCTTCACAGAATGGATCCTGAATCTAACACCATATGGCATTATAGGTTTGTAATACTCATGATAATCTCAATAAAGTCTAGGGATTGCAAAATGGGCAGTTTGGGTAATGGGTAAACTGGCCGTTTTCTATTTATATATACATCTTTAGAATTTTGTGATATTGCAGTGACAAGTGAACACCTCCGTTGATCATCTCCTTGCGTCGATGAATAAAGAGATGAACCTATGCTTTAGTTGTCTGATACTAACGAATACCCTTCCCAGATTCAACACCTCCGCTGACGATCTCCTTACGTGGAAGGATGAAGAGATGGAACATATGCTTCAGTGGTTTCAAGAGATTTGGTTTTAAGTTCGTCTATATAGTTAAAGAAAATGCAATTTTCTTCTCAGAAGTGTTTCCTATTCAGCAGTATGGAACCAAAATGAGCTGAAATATTCAGATTTTTATACTTCAATATCAGACAGGTATGAATGTCATATAAAAACATGTCCGATATTTTTCCTATTTTTCTTGAGGGTTCAGTAGGTGGTATAGGTAACTTGATAGTCTATGATTGAAGCCTTTCTTAACGCATATACCTTGCCTACAAGTTTATGAGGCATGAAAGATGGTCCTTATGGTATTATCATTTTTAGTTAAAAGTTGTTTACCTATGTAAAATCGTTTTTTTTATCGACGATGAAACCCGAGTCAGTATTACTTTATACTTTAAAAAAAATACTGTGTAATAATCAACGACATAAAACAATGCCCCGCCGCAACGTTGTCGACACCCATCTCGTTATGATTTAAAGATGAGAGAGATTTCATAAACTGTGCTCACACAAAAAGCTTACCAAATATAAATAAAAAAGCATATGAACTCATAAGCCTAATTATTAGCTTAAACAAACATTTCTTAAATAATATACTTCAATCTCGAGCTCTCGTAATCTTGCGGCTCGAACTGCGGATAAATATAGATGCTAGATTATGTTAGTTAGATCAAACTCGTTACAAGTTTAGGTCCATTATCAAAACACAACTTATTTATATTGGAGAAGAGCAATGTATTCTACGGATACTGTTTAATGTTACAAAATTGTTATCCTTCACACAAAGATACAAATGAAAAGCAAAGAAATTATATTCATGGAAGATTTATGTGACTGCGAATACACAAATCATCGTCTACAGTTTATTAAGATTTTAAAGAAAACTTGGGAATATTTTAGAAGGTTTTCATTACAGTATTAATCAAAAATATTTTATTTATTTACAAGTATGTATCCATATTCAACGACCTGCTATACATCCAAACATAGGATAAACGTTTCATGGATCACGGATATGTCGTTCGAATCATAATGCGTGTTGAAAGTACATCCAAACGCATACACTGTAGGGAAACTGTTACACTTTTATTAATAAAATCTAAATTACAATAAACAAAATTAACAGTAAAAAATAAATACAAAAGTTAAATACAAAAGAGATATGTAGCAGATAAACGATAATTAAATTAAATAATAAAATAGTCAAAAGACTTACTTGATCACCAATAGAGATCAACAAAAAAGCACTAAAAGCCGAGGCACGTGTTTGACACGCTTCCCTTAAAACAGATTCGCCTCTTTTCCCAGGGTACAACAGCCAAAACAGTAAGTTGTACTGTCGGACTTAACTAAACTGCCCGGAATTTCATCTTAAGAGATGCTCATTCCATATGTTGGAAATCAATAATAACTACTGATTTGATGTGTGTAAAACTTGTGGAATTAGGGCCTCTATTTATACACAATAGACTCCCTCTAAGTTTACTCATCCCACCGATGTGGGATTAAAAATAAACTACTTTTCCTCTTTAGGCATGGTACCGAATGCCTAACTTTGAGACCCGATATCTCATTCACATCAACTCTATTTTGGACACATAAAGGCTTATTGCGAAGCTCTCTTCGAGGAGAACGCGAACCTACAAACTATTACTCATATATGTGACATATACATATAGATAATTGTGTCCAAAGTTGGTCAAAAGTCACTTTTGCCAACCAATTTTCCAACATACACTAAGAGTAACTTAATATGATTAACAAGACTCATCAGTCGCTACTTATCAAAATAAAAATTATACAAATGGTGGGTGATGCACCCACCTTCACCTCACCCTTTCACGCATGACTTTTATAGAGAGGAGTCACAAACGCGTGGTGGTGCATATTTTGTCCTTTTATGATAATTTGCACCACCTAACGCAAATGAAAGAAAATGGGGGCTTCTATTGTTTTTTTACGAGTGTGTGTGAGGTATATTGTTAGGTAAGTTTTGTGATGTGATAAATGATAATGTGACGATGTATAGATGTGATGAGTTTGGTAACCATAATGCCTAGTTTAAAGACGATGTATAAATGTTATTGTAATCGTTGCTTTCATTGGTATTTATGGCATGCACTTGAATAGTTATGCGAACCTCCTTCCATCAATGTTTTAAAACTCTGGTTGACCTGACCGGTTTAAACGGTTGAACGGGGAACCGGTGATGTTACCGGTCCGTCACTAACCGGGTTGTTGAGGATTAAAGACCCGGATTGAACCACCAAATTTTACTCGACCCGGGTTAAGCCGATAAACCGGAACCGGCCGGGTTTTACTTTTTTCTTTTCTAGATGAAACAAAACCAAATTGTATAAACTGAGCACTCTTTTTCGTTTCATTCTTTCTTTTTATTATGTTTCAACCACTCTTTTGAAAACCATCAGCACAATTTGCCTATTTAAAACCTTCTTTTTTCTTCAACATGGCAAAAGATAGTTCATACTTATTAACTAAAGTGGTTAAGTATTTTATATAAGTATAACATTACTTATAAGGTTTTCTATCCATCTACTAATTTGGCTATCTAATATAGTTTTGTCATCCTTTTCCATCCATAATGTTGATATAATTGGAAGTTGCACAAAGAAAACAAGTATATTATGTACTGACATATATATACAAAGTTGTAACAGCGTACAATTTTAAACTGATGATACCAATATATCACAATTCCATGCTTCCATTGTTAGGATAATCATGAAAATAGTTTTAAAGGTTCATTTTGAACTATGACTCTCAATTTATAATAGTTTTATACGTGTTAAATAACATGATTTACTACAAATTTTTAATATGCACAAAACCAGTTCGGCCCAACGATTGAACTGGCAACCCGATAGATCGAAAAACCGAGTTTTAAAACATTGCCTCCATATTAGCCACTCCCAAAAGAGGAAAGGTGGCACAACTAATCTACGTACTAGCTTTTTGACTCAGCAACTTTTTTACTAATAATAGTTATGAAAAGAATCATGATTTTTTTGTAACCTATTCAAAAACTCTAATCTGAATCATGATACGATGAGATTGTTTTCTGTTTTCATGCCTTTATGTGCAAGTGCTGCTGAAGTGCAAGTCTCGATTGTTGATTATTTGAGTGTTTTTGTAAGGAAAAAAGCTATAAATGCTTAATGTACTTTATCAAAATAACTCATTGTGCTTTCTCAACTTTTTTTATTGTCATTATACTTAATGTTGTTTCCAGTCGATATCATTATACATAACCGTTTTCATTTTATTCGGTTATTTTCTGTCCGTTTTTATCCGTTTTCGTAAATCGTCCATTTTTATCTGTTTTTATTTTAATCTGTCCGGATAAAAACTGATTAAAATCGTTTTAATTATCCATGTCAAAACGGTTTTTATCCGTTTTTATCTGTTTTTATACGGACATATTAAAATGAAAACGGATAAAAATGGTCGATTTACGAAAACGGATAAAAACGGACAGAAATAAACGAATAAAACGAAAACGGTTATGTATAATGACAATAAGTGAAGTAGAGAGAGCATAATGAGTTTTTTTGGTAGCAATCTCAAAAGCAAAATCATTTGCAAAGGTACGATCACTCATAACTCCCTAACTATTGAAAATGTTGCTCATGTAGATAGGTTACGATTTAATCTACTTAGTATTAGCCAATTATGTAATAAAAAGTATAAAGTACTATTTGATGAAAATGGTAGTAAAATACTAAAAGATGGTATCACCATAGCTAAAGGAGTTAGGAAAAATAACATATATCCGTATGAAAATAGATAAAACATCTAATGACTAACTTTGTCTAACAACATTAGATGATAGCTCAACTCTTTGGCATAGATGCTTAGGTCACGCTAATATGAGACTTATACAAAACCTATCTTCAAAAGAACTAGTTAGGAATTTACCAAAACTTAAATATGATAAACATTTTTGCGACGCTTGCAAAATTGGTAAACAAACCCATAGTAGTCATAAGTCTAAAAATATGGTGTCCACATCTAAGTGTCTAGAACTTTGCATATGGACTTGTTTGGTCCATCCGCTATAAGAAGCTATGGAGGCAACTTATACACTTTAGTCATAGTAGATGATTACTCAAGGTTTACTTGGACGTGATTTTTTGAAAACCAAAAATGAAGCTTTTGATAAATTTGAAATTCTTAGCAAGAAATTCAAAATCAACTAGGTGTTAAAATTGTGTCGATCCGAACGGATCATGGTCGAATTTGACAGTGAAACACAATTTGGAAACTTTTGTGATACAAATGGTATAACACATAACTTTTCGCTCCTCGAACACCTCAATCAAATGGAGTCGTAGAACGTAAAAATAGAACAATTCAAGAAATGAGTAGAAAATGCTTAATGAACAAAAAATTCCTCAAAAGTTTTGGTGTAACGCCGTTGACACTTCTACATATATTTTAAATAGAGTCTTAATACGTCCTTTCTTAAACAAAACACCATATGAGCTTTATAAAGGTAAAAAGCCAACTTTAGGATATTTTAGAGTTTTTGGATGTAAATGCTTCATTCTTAATACTAAAGATTATCTCACCAAGTTTGACCCAAAGTCTTATGAAGGTGTATTTCTTGGCTATTCTCAAACTAGTAAAGCCTACATTGTCTTAAACAAAGAAACAATGAGAGTCGAGGAATCGTTGAACATAACATTCGACAAAAGTCCACCTCCCTCTAAGACATCACCTTTGGTAGATGATGACTTAGTTGAAAGTCAACTTGTAGAAAGTCAAGAAGTAATTGAAAATGACAAGGAAGATGAACCATTAAATAATGAGATTATAAAAATCAAAGAATCCAAAAGTTATCCTCTAGAAAAGGCCATAGGACAACTAAATCAAAGAACCTTGAGATCACAAGCCTAAAATCAAAGTAATTATTTTTGTTTTGTGTCTACCATCAAACCGAAAAATATAAATGAAACAATAAAAGATGAATCTTGGGTAATTGCTATGCAAGAAGAGTTAAACCAATTCATTAGAAATGATGTTTGGAAATTAGTTCCAAAACCTAAAGATCAAACTATAATTGGAACGAAATAGGTTTTTCGAAATAAAATGGATGAAAATGGTATAGTGTCTAGAAACAAAGTGATAAGGTTTTAAAAGGTACCTTTTTGAGGGGTCGTTTAAGCCCTTATTTGATCACTTTTGTATCCGTTATTGCTTAATATCGTTCCTTTTCACTTTTTAGGTCTCTTGAAGGCAAAATGCTGGAATGGCACTTATTTGGACGAAAAGGCGCGAATATACGAAGAAAATGGCCAAAGTCAAAATCGAGACACTCAAAGCTGCTGGAAACATAAGGTGACGGCGCACGCCTAAACGCTGGCGCGCGTCGGAGGATTTTATGACGGGACAGAAGCCAAAACACCTATTTTCAAGTGACGACGTCAAGTTATAAAAGAGTAGGCCGTCGCAACTCGACGCCTATATGCAATCCGACGACGCCGAAGCTGAAGAGGACGGCGTCACAAGCATAAGGTGACGCCGTCGCAAGTCTAACGTAGCCAAGACGAAACCCTAATGATGGCGACACGACGCGGCGCACAAAACATAAGGTGACGCCGTCGCACATGTAATCTTATATATAGAATCCGAATTTTTCAGATTTGTGTGTAGTCTTTGGAGTAAAAAACCTAAACCGAACCAAGGCTGTCTTGTACAGGATTTTAGGGTTCCAAACCCTATCTTACACCAAGATAAGTGTTTTACTTCATTAATTCAATTATGTCTTTGATTATTTGTGTGTATGCTTGCATGTTCTCCATGTCCTGCTAATTTACTTGTGTGTTTGCTTAGGAATATGAAACTTAATTATTGAATATTGATTGGTTGTCTCTTATCTTAGTTGATTAATGATCTAGTAATGCGATAGGTCATTCGTTGTGTACTTAATGCTTGATTAAATCTTTGTGAACCTTAGAATATAACTCCTTGAGTAGTTGTAAGCTAAACCATCCAAAGAGTGCCTTAGAGTAAGAGTTTATTATCCCTAGTGGGTTTTGTAGACGAGACCCTTGGTAAGTTCAAAGAGTTAGGGAGAAACGCATACCCTACAACCTTAGACACACACAACGCAACTAGGAATAAGGGCGTGACAATTCAACCACCAATAGGAGATAATTAAGGAGTAGTAAAACCTAAGTAAACACATCTTTAAACTATCATACGAGCACACAATAATTAGACATAGACTACATACACCTTAGATTAGATAATTAGATAAGTAGAGTAATCGGTAAAAATACCAACCCCCAAATCCAAACCCCGAGATTCGTACCTTTCCTTTCCTTAAAAAAATATAAAAAGAAAAAAAAATAATATTCCTCAACCCCAACCTTAGCGTAGTAACTTCTCACTAGCATTCCAATTTCCCTAGAGAACGATATCAATACCCGTGGCTTACCCTAATACTACACTACAACGATTAGGTTCACTGCCTAGGGTGTTGAAAAACTTGCTCGACAAAAAGGAAGTTCCTTTGACCCGAACGACGCGTGTAGCTATCAAGTTTTTGGCATCGCTTCCGGGGAATAGAATAGCTAGTTAGTAGTCCACCTCGTTTAGGTTTCTTTGCTTGATTCCTATCAAGTAAATTTTCTCATTCTTAGCTTTCTTAGTCTATCCCTTCGTGACCTTTGTTCGTAATCCCATCACTTTTCATCATGGAAGGTGATAACCAACCACCACTCGATAACCCAACACCAAATAAATCACTGTCACTCAAAACCCAAACCAATGACCAACACAACCGAAGCCGTTATGGAGTAAAACACCGCACCTTCAGGACTTGCAAAAAATATTCGATAGTACAATTAGGGAAGCTGTTGAGAAAGTAGTCAGCGCCTGTGTAGTTGGCTCTATGATTAACAGAATGGAAGATGGCATGATGAACAAAAATGTGAATGTGGAAGATAGTGCTTACTTCAATCTTTACCCCACTAAGGAAGAGGTTGCTTACCATCAATACATAATCAATAATCCACGATCACCTATCATTAGGATATGCCCAAAGATTAGGAGAGGAAATCCCTGGAACCTAAAAATCCCTTGTATGATCGGATATAGGAGTGTCGACCACGCTTACATAGATACGGAATCTCCCATTAATGTGATGTCATCTGCTGTCTACAATGACATTATGAATGAGTGACTTAATATTAGGAGAGACCCTAAGTATCCAGGTGGAGTTTGCAACTTTGTGGGAAGAGTCAAGGATGTGCATGTCTTTATAGGAAATTTCACCTACCTAGTTGATTTTATGGTCCTAGAAGATATAGGATGTGTCATTGACTATAGCTTATCCCAAGTAGTGCTAGGGAAACCGTTTGTTGAAACATCTAAAATGAGCCATAACAAGCATGATGGAACGGTCAGGTTTAAGGAAGGAACTGATGAGATCACTTATAGGATGCCTTGGAAAACAAATGAATATGGCCACCTGCCCATTTATGAACGAGACAACATCAAAGCTTTTGAGGACAAAAGCAAGGACGATGTTGAAAAAGGTTATAAATTTATGTGGGAAAGAAGGAGGCATTATTATAAGGATTGCTTGACCCTAGGGCCTAGGTATAGAGTCGATGAAAATTTTGTCAACATGATAGAATTCTCATTGAGAATGCAAAGCGAGGCAACGTAGGAGCACGACTACGAGTCTAGCTACAAGACTCTTAGATAAAGAAAAGCGCTTCGTGGGAGGCAACCCATGCTTAATTGTTTGCTTGTTAGTGTCATATGTCTTTTATTGATTGTTTATTCTCATGTTTAAATTTGTAAAAATGCTTTATTTTGTTTTTAACCTCGTCTTAATTGCATATAAAGGTATTTTACATAAGAGATAAGTGTAGGGAGGATTACACACGTTTTCAAAAGAAACGTAAACATGAGAATAACAATTATTTAAAAGATATATATATATATATGTGTGTGTATATATATATATATATATATATATATATATATATATATATATATATGGTGTGTGTGTGTGTGTTTGTTCGAGTCAAATGCTTGTATCGAGTCATAATGGATGTTTTGCATAAATTTTTCCAGATTCTATGGATGTAAATTTTCTAGAATTTTTCCAGAAAATCGCAGACCAGTTTTTGTCAGGATAACCTGACGGCGTTAAGAAGGAGTAAAAACAACAGATTACTTTTTTTCTCGTTTTCTGAGCTACTTATAAATTTTTGGAATTTTCCAGGTCTTAATTTTCCAGAAATTCTGTAAACATCCATTCCACAAGCATTATATCCTAGTTTAAATCGAGTCTTATATATATTATTACCGCCGATTTTACGTGAAGGTTTCGTTTGTTTTCTTCAAGTGTGCAGGTTTAGTTTATCAAGAAGAAGTTACATAAGATTGGAAGGAGCTTTTCACGCATAAATTCTTCCTGAAGAAAGATTTAACCACTACTTCACACACGGATCCTACCGAGCTAATCAGGGGAGTACTAGTTTCTTTTATTTTTAATTACCTCCCATTATCATAACTTTGATACTTTCGGGGAACATTGGGGACAATGTTCAGTTTAAGTGTAGGGAGGGAAAATAAAACGGGAATTTTGAAACTATGCTTATCCTTGATTATTTGCTTTGTCCAAGTGTATTTGTGTAATAAACCATGAGAAAATGTCAGTTAGGGTAATTTTGGCACCAAATTTAAAATTTTTCATGACATATAAGAGTGGGCCATTAGTTTTAACAAAAGCGTCTCACGGATAGGAAGTTGCATGACTAGCACAAAAACCCTTTACCACCTAAATTCCACCCAAAATGTGAGGATCACCCTTAGATTAGTAGGAATTAAAGCATTCATCTTTAATGCTTAGAGTGTGAACCGGTAGTATATTAGATTCTAGAACTTGTTTTGTGATGCATTCCGAGATCGCTAGTAAGACTGCACTTGTGTAGTTAGGAATAACTAAATGATAAGAGGCATTAGGATAACCCTTGTTTGATACCCGTAATATAATTACTTCTTCCACCTCGGTTGAGTAATTCCCCCACACTCTTTGCGTTGTACTCATCTTTAGTACATGATACCCCTAGTTAACCCCTCAGAGCCTATCCTTTTCGCGGTTCTCGTGATGCTTCGGTTTTTCCGGAATATCAATGAAGAGCATTGTTTACACCCCACCCCCAAATATACACACAAATCGCCTTAGCCTACCCTGTATGCACTCACTTTTAGTGCATTATTGTTATCACCCTAAACCCTTAGTTCAATTATCTGGTTGCTTGCATGAGTTGCTAAGTCGAGTCATATCCTTTGTATACATTTTTGGGACGATTGGGATTCATGGGAAAAGTTAAAGTTTATGAAATGACGGGAAGGGAACGTTAAATTCAAATTCCCTTTGTTTGCGTAATAATGTACCCTAAGTGTTTTGATCTTTTCAATTCGGGTCAAATTATTGTTAGAGTAATAAAAACTCAAGTGTAGGGATGTGCCTATAAATCCCTATCATTTTGATGTTACCGTAGAGGATGGTAGAGTAAAAGTGTATGAAAAAAAAAAAAAAAAAATCGAGAAAAAAAAAGAGAAAAAGAGAAAAAAAATAGAGTGAAAAAAAAAACATACGGGCTACCATCCTACATCTATCCTTTTAATTTATGTTTGTTTATTTCAGTTAGCTAGAGTCTAGAGTGTCGAGTCTTGGCTTAGCAACGCCATTCTTCGTATGCATTTAACATAGAGATTTTTGACTTGCCACCACTAAATAGCCTATCCCACCAAACCCTTTGTTTCCTTACCGTAAGCCTAACGTTACAACCCTTTAAAGACCTCTTTGATAGTCTTTCCTAGGTGCTTACGCCAAAGCGATGGAGGTTTGATCTATTCTCAAGCCTATGGTAATCTATGTACTAGGACCGGTTAATGAGTGTTTATCTTCCATTTCCAATTTGTTATATTTCATATACACCTGAGAGAGATGTGAGTATCCAAACACCCCATGTGAGGTGCTAGTATGTAATTTCCGTGCTTGTTATGACTTTTGCGGGGCTTATATGTGTTGTGGACTCTTTTAAACCATTGCTTCATGACCCCTAACTTATAAATTAATTGGCTAAAAGCACATTTGCTTGAGGATAAGCAAATACCAAGTGTAGGGATATTTGATAAGGTTTTGAAAGGTACCTTTTTGAGGGGTCGTTTAAGCCCTTATTTGATCACTTTTGTATCCGTTATTGCTTAATATCGTTCCTTTTCACTTTTTAGGTCTCTTGAAGGCAAAATGCTGGAATGACACTTATTTGGACGAAAAGGCGCGAATATACGAAGAAAATGGCCAAAGTCAAAATCGAGACACTCAAAGCTGCTGGAAACATAAGGTGACGGCGTCACAACTTATACGCGACGCCGTCGGAGGATTTTGTGACGGGACTGAAGCCAAAACTCCTATTTTCAAGTGACGACGTCAAGTTATAAAAGAGTAGGCCGTCACAACTCGACGCCTAGATGCAATCCAAACGGCGTCAGAAGCTGAAGAGGACGGCGTCACAAGCATAAGGTGACGCCGTCGCAAGTCTAACGTGGCCAAGACGAAACCCTAATGACGGAGACACGACGGCGTCACAAAACATAAGATGACGCCGTCGCATGTGTAATCTTATATATAGAATCCGAATTTTTCAATATTTGTGTGTAGTCTTTTGGAGTAAAAACCTAAACCGAACCAAGGCTGTCTTGTACAAGTATTTTAGGGTTTCATACCCTATCTTACACCAAGATAAGTGTTTTACTTCATTAATTCAATTATGTCTTTGATTATTTGTGTGTATGCTTGCATGTTCTCCATGTCCGGCTAATTTACTTGTGTGTTTGCTTAGAGAATATGAAACTTAATTATTGAATATTGATTGGTTGTCTCTTATCTTAGTTGATTAATGATCTAGTAATGCGATAGGTCATTCGTTGTGTATTTAATGCTTGATTAAATCTTTGTGAACCTTAGAATATAACTCCTTGAGTAGTTGTAAGCTAAACCATCCAAAGAGTGCCTTAGAGTAAGAGTTTATTATCCCTAGTGGGTTTTGTAGACGAGACCCTTTGGTAAGTTCAAAGAGTTAGGGAGAAACGCATACCCTAAAACCTTAGACACACAACGCAACTAAGAATAAGGACGTGACAATTCAACCACCAATAGGAGATAATTAAGGAGTAGTAAAACCTAAGTAAACACATCTTTAAACTATCATACGAGCACACAATAATTAGACATAGACTACATACACCTTAGATTAGATAATTAGATAAGTAGAGTAATCGGTAGAAATACCAACCCCCAAATCCAAACCCCGAGATTCGTACCTTTCCTTTCCTTAAAAAAATATATAAAAAGATAAAAAAATAATCTTCCTCAACCCCAAACTTAGCGTAGTAACTTCTCACTAGCATTCCTATTCCCCTAGAGAACGATATCAATACCCGTGGCTTACCCTAATACTACACTACAACGATTAGGTTCACTGCCTAGGGTGTTGAAAAACTTGCTCGACGAAAAGGAAGTTCCTTTGACCCCGAACGACGCGTGTAGCGTTATCACAAAGCTAGGCTTGTTGCACAAGGTTATAATCAACAAGAGGGGATTGATTATGATGAAACTTATGCACCGGTAGCTAGACTCGAGTCTATTAGAATATTACTTGCTTATGCATGTGCTTATGACTTTAAAAATGGATGTTAAGAGTGCATTTCTTAATGGGTTTATTAACGAAGAAGTATATGTTGCTCAACCTCCCGGTTTCACCGACTTTGAGAAACCATATCATGTCTTCAAACTCAAGAAAGCATTATACGGTCTTAAGCAAGCACCAAAAGCTTGGTACGATAGACTTACTACTTTTCTTGTTGAAAACAAATACACCATGGGTTTAGTAGATAACACTCTTTTTACCAAGAAAAGGGAGTCACACATTATCATTGTTCAAATATATGTTGATGACATCATACTCGGATCAACTTGTCAAGAGCTATGTGATGATTTCTCTAAAATCATGCACAATGAGTTTGAGATGAGTATGATGGGTGAATTAAACTTCTTTCTAGGACTCCAAATTAAACAACTAGAAGATGGCATATTCTTTAACCAATCTAAATATATAAAAGATATGCTTAAGAAATTTGGTCTTGAAGATTCAAAACCAACTAAGACACCCATGTCTTCGGACACTAAACTCACCAAGGATGAGGAAGGTGAATCGGTAGATAATACTAAATATAGAGGAATGATCGGTAGCTTACTCTATCTCACGGCTAGTAGAACCGACATTATGTTTAGTGTTTGTCTATGTGCTCGCTTTCAAGAAAATCCAAAGGTATCACACTTAGAAGCTTTGAAAAGGATATTTAGATACATTAAGGGAACGACATGTTTAGGATTTTGGTATCCCAAAGGAACGGGTGTAGAAACTATAGTGTATGCCGACTCGGACCATGCCGGTGACTATGTTGATAGAAAAAGTACAAGTGGTATTTGTACTTTTGTTGGACATTGTCTCACCTCATGGTTTGCAAAGAAGCAAACGGCTTTAGCTATCTCAACTACTGAAGCCGAATATGTCTCGGCCGGAAAAGCATGTCAACAAGCTCTTTGGATGAAGCAAGATCTCGTGGACTACGGAATTCATCTCATCGATATAGTCATATTTTGCGACCACAAAGGAGCTATCGATCTCAGCAAAAATCCCGTCCAACATGCTCGTACGAAGCATATTGAAATCCGTCATCACTTCCTTCGCGACAATGTTCAAAAAGGAAACATCTCAATTGAGAAAGTCTCCTCCGAAGACAACATTGCCGACATTTTAACTAAGCCTCTCAAACGAGAACCATTTAATCTCCTTAGACTTGGTTTGGGATTAATGGAACCAAACATGTATGTAAAACATATTGTTAATACAAATAAGCCGTAAAAACGTTTATTTATATTTTACGATCTTCTAATGTTTTGTCGATAACAAACGTAAAATCATTTTAACGAAACAAATAAAATACGTAAATGGTTTGAACTAATAGTTTCTAACATATTCACATTTTCACATAAAACACTAAAACAAGTATAAGGGGTTTTATGATTTAATATTACATATGTACAACAACTAGTGTTTACATATTTGGGTAAAATATACACATAACTAGTATGTAGTATATTGGGTAATATAAATGGGTAGAAAATTAAGTATCATAACCCATTGGGCAAATACATTAAATGTAGTTGGGTACAACCCAAAGCCCATGACCCATGGAGCTTGACCCATAACTAGGGGTGTCATTCGGGCTGACCCGACCCGACCCGAGTCAATTCGGGTCGGGTCAATCAGGTTCAAAAATATATTCGGGTCAATCGGGTCAACCCGAGTTGACCCGAGTTCTAAACAAGGTCGGGTTCGAGTATATTTTTTTAGCCTTGACCCGACCCGAACCCGACTAACCCGGTTCAACAACACTTTTACAATGTAAAATACTCGGGTTGACCCCGAACCCGTATTGACCCGACCCGATTGACCCGACCCGAGTTGACCCGAACCCGAATTGACCCGACCCGAGTTGACCCGAGTTCTAAACAAGGCCGGGTTCGGGTATGTTTTCTTAAGCCTTGACCCGAGTTGACCCGACCCGAGTTGACCCGAACCCGACCGGGTCAACCCGAATAACACCCCTACCCATAACCCATTGCATGACATCATGCTTATATCATATATGGATGATATCCATAACCCATGGTTTTGACCCATACCCATGTGACTAGGTGCATTGCACTCAAGAGATACATTGTATCTAGCTAAAGACCCATGGAGCAACCCATGACCCATAACCAAAATACCCATGGGTAAAGGGGAGCGTCCCACGGATCCCTAGCTTTATGCTAGACGGATCCCTTGTGGAAGGGATCCGTGGGATCCGGGGAACAGTAGAATTTTTCCTCTATAAATAGTGAGCCATTTCTTCATTGTTTCTCACCCCTTTCTAACACACTTTCTCCCTGAGTTAAAACCTCACTAACCTCAGATCCAAGAGATCTATGTTTGTAGTTTTGTTTTTCTGTGATCTTCTAGGTTCCTCTTAAAGGCAAGATCACCACCTTTGAAGTCGAGCAAGCTCAAGTCCATGAGTTGCCATGCTTCCTCATCATCAAGACTACTGAAGTCTTCTTGTTGATGATTGTTTTTATTTTCTAAGAAGTGTTGAAGACATTAGTGAAAGGTGTCTCAAGTGTCAAGACGAAAATATTACTGAAGGGTATCTATCGTCCATATCATAAGCACTTGTGGTAGGTGCTTAGAAGTCAAGACAAAAGCATTAGTGAAAGATGCTTAACGTTCGTGTCAAAAGCATTAGTGAAGAATGCTAAAGGTGTCAAGACGAAGGCATTAGTGAAAGGTGCCAAGCGTTGTGTCAAAGGCATTAGTGAAGGATGCCTAAGAATCAAATCAAGTGGCATTAGGGAAGAATGCCTAGGTCATATAATCGATGAGGTGCATCGTTATACATATAAGTATTTGTTTATTTCCAAGGATGGTGATATCCTTGATGGTGTTGTAATAAGGAGTGAATCTCCTTAAGATTAGGTGTTGTGTTGTGAAGGGTAGTAGTTCCTCCATGGTAATGGAACTAGGTGCTTAGCCTAGTACCTAATAAAGGGTAGGCGAAATTGTGATAGGATTAGTTCTTCTTGGTGTGAAAGAACTCGGTGGTTAGCCTAGCACCGTATAAAGGGTAGGCGACGTTGTGTTAGGTGTGGTTCGCCTTGGTGTGAAAGAACTCGGTATTTAGCTTTGTATCGGAAAAATGTGTAAGCGACGTTGTGAAGGCTTCTCCGCCATAAGGAGATTGGTGTAGTGTTTACGAACTCTCGAGTAGGTGACTCGGGGAGTGGAGTAGGGCAAGGAAGGTGTCCTTGTAGCCGAACCACTATAAATACTCGCGTTGTGGTTTTGTGCTTCTTACTCTTATCTTTCATTACATACCTTTATATGTTTGTTTATCAACATTCAACACACACATCCAAATAGATTGACATAAGTCGATCTAATTAGATTAAAAGGAAGTTTTAATTGGCAAAACTATTCAACCCCCCCCTTCTAGTTTTCCACACATATCATAAACCTTAGAACAAACAAAACAAAACAAATTTTGTTTTAAACCTGCTACTGTAGCCACGGCACCAAACGACAACAAAGGCGGAACCATTTTTACGGTGCCGTCTGGTCCGTGGTGACATCAGTGGCAAAATTGCTACCTACAAAACATCTTCTTCCTCAAAACCCACTTTACCAAAACGTGTAAACATTAGACCCAACTCATTGTTGACACCTTCTCACCCACTAATCACTGGAGATAACATCATTGTAAGTATCCTAACTGCATTTTATCTCTTAATTCTGAGTCTAGGATTCTAATTTGTGCACAAAATCACTACATGGGGTTTGTATATAAGGAGATTGGTGTAGTGTTTATGAACTTTCGAGTAGGTGACTCGGGGAGTGGAGTAGGGCAAGGAAGGTGTCCTTGTAGCCGAACCACTATAAATACTCGCGTTGTGGTTTTGTGCTTCTTACTCTTATCTTTCATTACATACCTTTATATGTTTGTTTATCAACATCCAACACACACATCCAAATAGATTGACATAAGTCGATCTAATTAGATTAAAAGGAAGTTTTAATTGGCAAAACTATTCAATCCCCCCTTCTAGTTTTCCACAATTGGCATCAGAGCTTCG
The DNA here is from genome assembly GCA_910596185.1 of Chrysanthemum makinoi. NCBI lineage: Eukaryota > Viridiplantae > Streptophyta > Magnoliopsida > Asterales > Asteraceae > Chrysanthemum > Chrysanthemum makinoi. The sequence continues at coordinate 117,431,406 of OU343222.1, read as the reverse complement.
TTACCAAGTTTCTTGAAGTATATTGTACTTTAAAAACTTGATACGATCCATGGTTAATTGAAAACTACAAAGAAGGTTTTTCATAAAAACAAACACCATGTCTTTTAAAACTATATGTTTGGATGTTGATTTGATAACAACATTTTTGTTATTTACTTTTTCATTTAAATTGCACTAATCCTCTTTGTCATGTTGATTAGTCAAAGCTCACATCTATCAAGCCATAGGATTTGTTTGATAATAAAGATTACCTTCCTTAAGAAGGTATCTTAAGCATAAAGGAGCAGGAATTGTCTTTTGACATTTGCTGTGTCATTTGTAAAGACATTCCTAAGTGCATTTGAGGTATGACTTTCCACTTATCTCTAAATGATATTAGTTTAATAAATAAGTATGATTACTTAGGTATTTATTTGAGTAGGTTTCGTATATACACATGTTTACATGTAGCTTCATTAGGAAGTTTTTTTCTCACATACGTGTCACTCTTTCGTCTAAAAATCATGGTTTATAAAACTTGTGTTTTGCTTCACTTAATCCAAAAATCATATCCCTCTAACAATAAAACAAAACACGAATCTCAAAAATTCCTCCTTTCCCATAAATACCCCCACCGTCAATCACTCTATCCCCACTTTTTCAAATCTTCAAATTTCAAAAATTTCTCTCATTCAAAACTTAATCTTCCTCTCCATTTTCGTCTCAACCGAAATCAATACATGGTTTACATCGCCCTCGTACTCATCGCCTTAACACTCATCGCACTTGTGTTCCCTATGATGAAGTTCGCATATGGAGACATTTATTTTGTGTTGTTAATCTACATTGAGGTTATATACCCAATCCTTTGTATCATCCTTAGCATTATAATGAAATATTACTAATAATCTAAGTTTATCTAGGTTATTATCATAATGTGTTTATCATTTCTCCTTGTTTTATTTCTTTCTCTCGTGATACATTAGAAGTCATGTATGCATGTTAAAAGAAAATGTAGGTTAAAACACATATCTTGGTATAAAACTATGAGATCTAAAAATCTATGCTTTTCATCATAAAATCTGGTTCTGTAACTACAGATCTACGGATCCCGGAAAATACACTAGCTGGATCCCTTTTGAAAAGGAATCGTGGGATCCGTCCTACTGGAGAACAGTTGTTCATGCAAATTAAAAACCACTTTTCTTCTAAAAATAATACTCCACTAGAATGTCAAAACCATAAGTGAGTTAAATGTTATTGTTGTTAAAAACTATTGTTAATAAAAATCTAGTAAAAACATTAGATAATCATAGGTTGACCACAAACATCACTTTCTATTAACTCATGTTTTCTATAGGTTCAACTATGACGCATGAATATGAGTTTGATTTTTCACTCACTAGCGTCTACACTCCGAACATCTCCCTTGAACCCAACACACCTGGCATTCATGTCTGTGGGTTCAATAACCTCGAAAACCGTCACTTCTACGAAGGACGTATTGTAGACACCTCTCTACAATTCGAAGAAGGTATCAATACCTCCTTTCGAGCCATAGGACTAGAATGTCTTCTTGAAATCAACGAGAAGATATGTGATTCGCTCCAAACCGTCAAGTTTTCTCACACAAACCGGCCACTTGTGAATGGCCGACCGTAAGAAACTTAAAATGGTTCAGAAACAAATGCAATGAAGATCAGGAGAGTATAGTGTTTCCCCGGGTCGTTATGTCCCAGCGAGCTATGCGAAGAATCACCAAACGAATAGTGATCGAGAGATTTGAACGGAAAAGAGGATTTGGATTATTATAACTACAGAAAAAGCTCATAAACTAAAGAGGCTTAAATGCAAATTAAAGAAAATTAAAAAGATAAAAAATATTAAATAAACGCTATCACTATTTTTAAAATGATGTTTTTGTTTTTATGTTTTTATAAAACTGAATTAAAAACTACGTCACGTACAAATGAAAATGTTAAACTTACACAATATAATTCCTAAAAATATGAAAATGACATTTTTACAATCCTAAGGATAAAAGAAAATATTTAGAAAAAGAAAATTATTTTTACAACTATTTAATTAATTATTATTAATTAAAAACTATTTTTACTTATTAATTAATAGCCTAAAATACAAGAAAATATGAAATAAAGCTAGAAAAATAAAATTATGACTTGGAAAAATCTAAAATAACAAAAGAGAATTTTCAAAACTATTTTTATATTTTTCTGATTATTTGTATTTTCTATGAATTAAAAACTATTTAAAACTACTTAAATTGCTAAAAAATACAAATTTAACTAAGAAAAATCTGTAAAAATATTTTTTTGTCTTTTTATATTTATCTTAAATTAATAAAAATGAAAAATTATTTTTTTGAAACTTTTCTGAATTATTTGTATTAAATGCTAATTAAAAAGTGCTAAAAATTGATTTAAATGCAGAAAAATAGAAAACAGGCTTGGAAAAATATGAAAATTTCAAGAAAAGTCTAAAATATTATTTAGAATCTAGGAAAAATATAAAAAATAGGGGTTGTGTGAAGGATTATGAAACTGATGTGCAAAGTGCTTAGAAATAAGCACTAGAAATAAGCCAACAACCACAAATAAGCACTAAACTGATACAGAAGCTATATTATACTACAAGTACCTAAATGCAACTAATCTCAACTGTTTTGAACCTCTAAATCACCATGTACACAGATTTGATGAATTGAGTAAATGCTAAAATCAGTTTTGAGGGTACTAAGTTGCAGCCTATGAATAAGCACTCAAATAAGCTAGAAGTCAAAAACCAAGTATGGAGACCTCAACTAGACCTGGGTGGCTACTTTCAAACCAAAGACCAGACTTTGAGAAGCTCTTATGAGCCTTGTGCAAGGGTTGCACAAAACCTGTGCAAAGTCAGTGTAAACTGACTCAGTTGCACAGAGGAGCTGAGACCCAAAGGACAAGCTCATTTGGAGCTTTTAAAAAATTTGCAAAAATCAACAAAAATGGTAATAAGCAAGTAGACCAACTGAAGTTTATACACCCACAATTTCAATTGATTTGGTCCAGAAATGAAGCAAAGAAAAATCTTTTCAGTTGGGCTTAAAACAGGATTTGCAACTTTTGACTTTTGAAACAAAAATGAAATCTTGACTTTTTTGAACTTTGAATCCAATGTAAGGACTGATCTTGGTTGATTATGATGAAATGAAGTTACAACAAGCTTTGTCTCTCAATTCTAAACACAAATCAAGATTATGATTTGACAAAATCACAACAGATAAGCATATAAGACAGTATTCATGTGATGTTGACTTTGGTGGGTTGCAGGCACAATTTATTGACAGATATGAGTTAATATTAGCTAAACAAACCTAAACCAACAAGTATCCACTACTGAACCAACATCTAATACAGTTTAAGCAGCAAAACCAAACACACCTTTAACTACTGATTTGCAATAAAAACTGAGTTAAACTCTTAACTAGCTAACATAACTGATTAAACTGAGTGTATTTAACTTAAATACTACTAATCAAACAGGTTTGAACTAGTTATAACTACAAATGAAGATTATGCAATGAAACTTTGTAAATCACTTACAAATTGTCCTTAGCCACAATGGCTTGAAACTCAACTACAATGAACCACTATCCTATAAAAATCAACCCAAATCATTCCAAATCAACCCATTTCCATGCTGCATCAACCCAAATCCAATTCCATGACCAATTTGAGCTCAGTTTGACTTTAGTTGACCAAAATCCAAAAGTGCTTAAAACTTAAAAGTAAGCTTATAAAAAGCTAAGAGAAGCTTGTATAAGCTTATATGAGCTTAAAAATAAGCTGCTAAAGATTTGAGCATATGAGTTTGAAAATCAAATTTGCAACAGTAAATATGAAATATGAGAAATGAACACAACTTGGAATTGAAGCTTAAAATTAGATTAAACTGATAATATTACTTGAAGTTGATACAATAAAACAAAAGATAACAGATTTGAAACTAAACTAAAACATTTATTCTAAAAACGACATTGATAAAAAAAAATAAAAACTAGTAGACCCCTTTCTCTTGCTCCTTCTTGCCTCTTTTATATCCAAAACTCTTTCTCTCTCATCTCTGAACAATTCCCAGTAGAAATTGAGGCCATTGGATTGGTTAAAGAGATTTTAGCCGTTTGATTGGTTTTTGGCGGGAAATATGGTCTTAGCCAGTTGTGGGTTGAGTGTTAGGGGAAGGAGGCATTAAATGCCTTTTGGAGGGTTGTAGAGGATGAGGGAACATGGAGGAGTGATAGTGAGGAGGGGGGATGGGTGTTGAGTGTAGCAGAGCGAGTTGTTGGGGAAGACAGGATTTTGGCGGGTTTTGTTTGTTTGACCAGAGCTTAATATAATAAAGGGGAGGTCAAAAGGCAGGGGGGTCCAAATGGGTTAATGACAGGGGGTCCAAAGGCAGTTGTGACAAGGGTCCAAAGGGTTTAAAGGTTTAATTGACAAGGACTTGTTTGTCATTTCTGAAAATTGGAGGACCAATGCTGCCAATTTGCAAAGTTGCTCTAAAGGACCAAAAGTGACAAGCTTCCATAATACAAGGACCAAACTTGACATTTTCCAATTTTCAAGGACCATTTTTTTGCCAAATTTCAAACTTGAAGGACTAATTTTGTAATTTCTCAAAACTTTTGATATTTTTCACCAAAGGACTAATTTTGACAACTTATGATTTTAAAAGGACCTTTGGTGATTTTTCTTTTGAAATTAAGTGCTCAGGGACTATTTCTGACAATTTTTGAAACTTGGGGGACTGAAACTGCCAATTATGCAAACTTAGCTCATTTTTCATCTGATTTTAAACATTTTGCATCTGAAACATATAAAATGCAATTTTGGAATATTTTCAGTATTTTGATGCATTTCTGAGCATTTTTAAACGTTTTGCAGTTCAGATTTAACCAAAAATGATGAGTATTTACACACTCATCAATCCCCCACACTAAACCATTGCTAGTCCCTAGCAATCTTTTGAGAAAAACTTAATGGATTTGAATCTCTTTACCAAAAGCCATTACTTCTAGAGCAGCCAAATGTTTTAGTTCAAGTAAGAACCATGGTACACTGATAACCAAGTGATTTTGAGCAAACCACCAGCTTTCAACGGTTTTGATTTGTCTTTACCAGAAGCCGTTTGCTTCTGGACTAGCCAACTCTTAGATAAATTATCAATATTATCTTTGGTGAGCTGATTACCAATTATGGTTTTTCCACTGCCTTTACCACAAGCCATAAACTTGCGGGCTAGCCAACTCTTCACTAATTAAAGATATGGTGAGCTGAATACCATACAATTTTGGGCAAATTGCAAGCCGTCAACGGATTTGAGATATCTTTACCAAGAGCCGTTTGCTCCTGGATTAGCCAATCCTTTTGTTTATTAGACAAGGCGGACTGATAACCAATTGAGTAAGTGAAAAACACTTACTCCAAAAAAAATTTTGGCCAAAAACGGGGGAATTAGGTGGTATAATTACATGATAAAATTCGTGAGAATTCCCCCCACACTTAGAAATGAATATTGCCCTCAATATTCAAAGTACCGGCGGTTATGCCGAAACATAGAACGTAAAAGGGAAATACTACGGCCATTATTTGAAAGATTTTTTTTTTTTTTTTTTGAAAACTTATATACAACATGTGGGGCAACTCCCCCACACTAGGGTGGTAGAAAGATAGAAAGAAGTCAGAAATATGGGTGAAAACCCATATGGCATGCTACTGTTTTTGATTTCCGAGTCGCTAGCTTGACTCGACCCCGAATTCATTTGTTCATGGGGAAAGTAACGTGGAGAACCAATCTCGATCGGACTTTCGTTCACAATGTTAATAAACATATGAACATCAGAAAGTTCCACACCGACGAGATATAACCGCGGTATTGTTAATAGTAGAAACTATAAGAGATGATACCGGGGTCAAAGATGGTGTCCTCATTCCCGAAAGAGAAAAGGGAAAGAGCAACCACACCATCTGTGAAGAATGGAATAAAGACGTACATGAGAATGCAAGTCCATTCCTCAGCAGAAAGAAGCAAATCACCAGTTTCGACATTTTTAAGCTTAAACTTGAAGCTTATATGGTGATTGTCAATAAGATGTCCGGGAGGGAGGGTGGGAAACGGTTCTTCAATCAACAGATTTTCCAGAAAAAGGATGTCTCCCTCCGGATCAAAGTAAGTATTATCAATTCCTGTTGGAATTGACTCATCACTAAGAAAGGCATCGACTTCATTCCAAAAGTTGTCATCTTCCTCATCAGGAGTGAGAGAAGGGATGGAAGAGTCGGGAATAAGACTAGAAGATGATGGAACATTTTTGAGCAATTCATCAATGGGAAGGATGTCTCCCATTGGATCACAAACATCATCATCCAATTCAGATGAAACTGAAGAGAGTTTGGTTTCATCCACAGAGTTAACAAATTCGATGCGACAAACTGATTCCGGAGGTGGGACAAGTGGTGTGCTTTTAGAGTTAGCAATTTCCACCACTTCCGATGAAGTCTCCGATTCTAGATCATCATCATCATCAAGAACACTCTTTACTTCCCTGGTACAGCTTTCAAACCATTTGTTTGAACCAGGGGTAATTTTCAAAGCTTTTAACTCAGCACGTTTTTGGTGACTCGTCTTAACCGTGAAATTTGAGAGTGTTGCATTGAATCTTTCAGATCTTTGATCAATTGTGGCAACACTCTGTTTGGACAGAGGTTTGGAGTTCTGGTTGATATTCAATGTGAGCTCTTCGTTGTCAACCCGTATGGTCAACTCTTCAGAAAACACATCAATCAGAGCACGACTCGTTCTCAAGAAAGCTCTCCCTAAGATGAGGGGAACTCTAGGATCTGCATCGAAGTCTACTACAACAAAGTCAGTAGGAAAGTGAAACTTTCCCACTTTCATCACGACATCCTCGGCTATCCCAAGTGGACGAGTTATGGTACGGTCCGCTAGCTCGAGTGTCATACAAGTGGATGAAAGTTTAGGAAGAGACAGTTTCTTCCATACTGAGAGTGGCATGAGGTTAATGCTAGCGCCAAGATCGGCCAAGGCGGAGCATTGAACCATCCCCAAGAAATCACACGGGATTAGAAATCTGCCAGGGTCTTCAAGCTTTTTGGGAAGCTTCTTGAGAAGGACCGCTGAGCATTGCTCATTGAGAGGAGTTTTAGCCATCTCAGATAGCTTATCTTTGTTGGTCAGTAAGCCTTTAAGCGTGGATGCAAATTTAGGCATTAGAACGAGAGCATCAACGAAGCTTATATCAAAGTGTAGCTCATTGAAGATTTGGAAAATTTTTTCCATTTGCTCTTTGTTTTTGTCTTTGAGCTTCTCATCATTCATTCTTGATGGGTAAGGAAGCTGACTAGACTTTTGAGCCGGATGGAAGTCTTTTCTGGCTCAGAATTTTTCTTTGGAACTTCTGGTTCCGGACTTAAAGCTTGGACTACCGAAGGTGGGACGTGTGCGGTACTTCGTGGGCTTGAAAAATGCACCTTGTCCGTTGTATCCTTGGTAACTTGACTCAATGCTACAGGAGGAAGGGGCATAGGAGTCGAAGGTCCATTGTGCGTCTTACCACTACGAGTGGTGACGGCTTTCAACTCGGCATTGGGATTAGGAATAGTATTGCTTGGGAGTCCTCTAGAAGATGACGAAGCTTTGTTCATATTCATGTTCATGAAACTGCTCATCATATTCTTCAACTCATTTGTCTGCCGAGACAATGTGGTATCAATTTCCTTTCTTAGCTCAACTCTCATGTTATTGATCTGAGTTTGCATTGAACGTATGCTTGACTCAGTAATTTTCATGAAGTCATTTGGCATGGGAGCTTGAGGAGGTTGTTGATAACTTTGATGATTAGGAGCTTGATATGGTTGGTTGAAATTGTTCCGGTTTTGATTGAAATTTTGAGAGTTATTGAAATTTTGTCCTTGATTCGAAACAAAGCGATTTTGATTGCCATGGTTTTGCACAGGAGGAAAACCAGGTGGTGTCATACCGCTAGGTGCACGGTAGTGAGGATCAGCTTGTGGTCGGTATTGATTGTGGTTTACCGAAGCTACGGAGCTTGGTAAAAGGACGCATCGGTTGCTTGACAATCATAATACGCGTGTGGACCACTACAAATTTCACACACCTTGTTTACGGCTTTGATTGGTTCCGGCTTATGAATTTCGCTTTTGATCTCCTTTACATCTTTTATCATACAACGGATGGCGTCCGTTAGAGCGGCTATCGGAGCCGCTAACTCAGAAGAGTTATTGGATGAAGAAGTAGGAGTGTTCAGAATATTGACTTTGTTGCGAGAAATAGGAACTTTTGATTTTTGCTCGCAAATCTCAATCACATCTTTAGGCTTACGATTCAAGATATTGCCACCGGCGGCTGCATTCAAAGAATCTTGATCGTTACCGTTCAACCCATTATAAAAGATATTAACTTGTTGAAGCTCCGTGAATTCATGATGGGGCATTTCCTGAGGAGATCTTTGAATCTCTCCCATGCCTCTCCAAAGTTTTCATCGAAATTTTGACGAAATCCGGAAATTTCATTTTTAAGATTAGTCGTCTTTGATGGAGGAAAGAAGTAATTGACAAACTTTTGAACAAGATCCTCCCAAGTTTCGATAGATCGAGGGGATTCTTTTTCCAGCCAAATCCGGGCTGTCCCCTCAAGTGAGAATGGGAAAAGCATCAACTTGATCACTTTTTGTGGCACATCTTTGAAATTGATCGTTGCGGTCAACTTGTTAAACCAACGGATGTGTGCATACGGGTCTTCTCGATCAAACCCGCGGAATTGATTCCTAGACACAAGTTGGATCAAATGTGTCTTCAATTCAAAGTGATCAGAATTGATTACTGGTAAAACGATGGCATCTCCATAACCCTCGGTGGGTGCCTGGAGCATTTCCGCCATAGTTCGTTCGTCTGCCATATTGTTGCTTGAAATAGTACGAATCTCGGGTTCGACTATTTGGGCAGCACGTCTACGAGAACGTCGTCTAGGAATTTCTGCTAGATCACGCAAAGGACTCAATGATCTAGAAGAACGAGTGCGCATGCACTAGACGTAACTCGAGGAAACAAGAGAATTAAGGAAGGGAATGGGAATTATGAAAATGGGGGAAAGAAGAATCTTTTTGGTTTTCTGGTTTTGACAAGTAGATATAACAACAAATCCAATTAAAACAAAATCGAGGCAAAACAACAGTGAACTTAAACCAATAATCACAAGATGAATGGCTTCTTTGAAAAAGGTACACCAATCACAAGGACACAAAGGCAAGTTTTAATCTTTGGTTCGGGAACTTATTATGGTCGTACCCCCAGTTAGGTAGTACACTGCCTTGGTTTGCGGTGGTAATCTTTTATGTTGTTATTATTAAAGAAAACGACAAATCTTTTTGTATTTTTATTTTTGATATATATATAGAAACAAAAGAAAAAATATTTTTGTGTTTTATACGTTTTTGGATGTTTTTGGGTTTTTGGATTTTTTAATAAGAAAATATGGATATAGATATATAGATGGATGGTATGAACAAAGAGTGAGTATTCAAATCACTAATCTGCTAGACGGAAGATAATCAGCACAGCTCCCCGGCAGCGGCGCCAAAATTTGATTCGCTCCAAACCGTCAAGTTTTCTCACACAAACTGGCCACTTGTGAATGGCCGACCGTAAGAAACTTAAAACGGTTCTAAAACAAATTCAATGAAGATCGGAGAGTATAGTGTTTCCCGGTCGTTATGTCCCGCGAAGCTATGCGAAGAATCACCAAACGAATAGTGATCGAGAGATTTGAACGAAAAAGAGGATTTGGATTATTATAACTACAGAAAAAGCTCATAAACTAAAGAGGCTTAAATGCAAATTAAAGAAAATTAAAAAGATAAAAAATATTAAATAAACGCTATCACTATTTTTAAAATGATGTTTTTTTTTTATGTTTTTATAAAACTGAATTAAAAACTACGTCACGTACAAATGAAAATGTTAAACTTACACAATATAATTCCTAAAAATATGAAAATGACATTTTTACAATCCTAAGGATAAAAGAAAATATTTAGAAAAAGAAAATTATTTTTACAACTATTTAATTAATTATTATTAATTAAAAACTATTTTTACTTATTAATTAATAGCCTAAAATACAAGAAAATATGAAATAAAGCTAGAAAAATAAAATTATGACTTGGAAAAATCTAAAATAACAAAAGAGAATTTTCAAAACTATTTTTATATTTTTCTGATTATTTTTGTATTTTCTATGAATTAAAAACTATTTAAAACTACTTAAATTGCTAAAAAATACAAATTTAACTAAGAAAAATCTGGAAAAATATTTTTTTGTCTTTTTATATTTATCTTAACTTAAGAAAAATGAAAATTATTTTTTTGAAACTTTTCTGAATTATTTGTATTAAATGCTAATTAAAAAGTGCTAAAAATTGATTTAAATGCAGAAAAATAGAAAACAGGCTTGGAAAAATATGAAAATTTCAAGAAAAGTCTAAAATAATATTTAGAATCTAGGAAAAATATAAAAAACAGGGGTTGTGTGAAGGATTATGAAACTGATGTGCAAAGTGCTTAGAAATAAGCACTAGAAATAAGCCAACAACCACAAATAAGCACTAAACTGATACAGAAGCTATATTATACTACAAGTACCTAAATGCAACTAATATCAACTGTTTTGAACCTCTAAATCACCATGTACACAGATTTGATGAATTGAGTAAATGCTGAAATCAGTTTTGAGGGTACTAAGTTGCAGCCTATGAATAAGCACTCAAATAAGCTAGAAGTCAAAAACCAAGTATGGAGACCTCAACTAGACCTGGGTGGCTACTTTCAAACCAAAGACCAGACTTTGAGAAGCTCTTATGAGCCTTGTGCAAGGGTTGCACAAAACCTGTGCAAAGTCAGTGTAAACTGACTCAGTTGCACAGGGGAGCTGAGACCCAAAGGACAAGCTCATTTGGAGCTTTTAAAAAATTTGCAAAAATCAAAAAAAATGGTAATAAGCAAGTAGACCAACTGAAGTTTATACACCCACAATTTCAATTGATTTGGTCCAGAAATGAAGCAAAGAAAAATCTTTTCAGTTGGGCTTAAAACAGGATTTGCAACTTTTGACTTTTGAAACAAAAATGAAATCTTGACTTTTTCGAACTTTGAATCCAATGTAAGGACTGATCTTGGTTGATTATGATGAAATGAAGTTACAACAAGCTTTGTCTCTCAATTCTAAACACAAATCAAGATTATGATTTGACAAAATCACAACAGATAAGCATATAAGACAGTATTCATGTGATGTTGACTTTGGTGGGTTGCAGGCACAATTTATTGACAGATATGAGTTAATATTAGCTAAACAAACCTAAACCAACAAGTATCCACTACTGAACCAACATCTAATACAGTTTAAGCAGCAAAACCAAACACACCTTTAACTACTGATTTGCAATAAAAACTGAGTTAAACTCTTAACTAGCTAACATAACTGATTAAACTGAGTGTATTTAACTTAAATACTACTAATCAAACAGGTTTGAACTAGTTATAACTACAAATGAAGATTATGCAATGAAACTTTGAAAATCACTTACAAATTGTCCTTAGCCACAATGGCTTGAAACTGAACTACAATGAACCACTATCCTATAAAAATCAACCCAAATCATTCCAAATCAACCCATTTCCATGCTGCATCAACCCAAATCCAATTCCATGACCAATTTGAGCTCAGTTTGACTTTAGTTGACCAAAATCCAAAAGTGCTTAAAACTTAAAAGTAAGCTTATAAAAAGCTAAGAGAAGCTTGTATAAGCTTATATGAGCTTAAAAATAAGCTGCTAAAGATTTGAGCATAGGAGTTTGAAAATCAAATTTGCAACAATAAATATGAAATATGAGAAATGAACACAACTTGGAATTGAAGCTTAAAATTAGATTAAACTGATAACATTACTTGAAGTTGATACAATAAAACAAAAGATAACAGATTTGAAACTAAACTAAAACATTTATTCTAAAAACGACATTGATAAAAAAAAATAAAAACTAGTAGACCCCTTTCTCTTGCTCCTTCTTGCCTCTTTTATATCCAAAACTCTTTCTCTCTCATCTCTGAACAGTTCCCAGTAGAAATTGAGGCCATTGGATTGGTTAAAGAGATTTTAGCCGTTTGATTGGTTTTTGGCGGGAAATATGGTCTTAGCCAGTTGTGGGTTGAGTGTTAGGGGAAGGAGGCATTAAATGCCTTTTGGAGGGTTGTAGAGGATGAGGGAACATGGAGGAGTGATAGTGAGGAGGGGGGATGGGTGTTGAGTGTAGCAGAGCGAGTTGTTGGGGAAGACAGGATTTTGGCGGGTTTTGTTTGTTTGACCAGAGCTTAATATAATAAAGGGGAGGTCAAAAGGCAGGGGGGTCCAAATGGGTTAATGACAGGGGGTCCAAAGGCAGTTGTGACAAGGGTCCAAAGGGTTTAAAGGTTTAATTGACAAGGACTTGTTTGTCATTTCTGAAAATTGGAGGACCAATGCTGCCAATTTGCAAAGTTGCTCTAAAGGACCAAAAGTGACAAGCTTCCATAATACAAGGACCAAACTTGACATTTTCCAATTTTCAAGGACCATTTTTTGCCAAATTTCAAACTTGAAGGACTAATTTTGTAATTTCTCAAAACTTTTGATATTTTTCACCAAAGGACTAATTTTGACAACTTATGATTTTAAAAGGACCTTTGGTGATTTTTCTTTTGAAATTAAGTGCTCAGGGACTATTTCTGACAATTTTTGAAACTTGGGGGACTGAAACTGCCAATTATGCAAACTTAGCTCATTTTTCATCTGATTTTAAACATTTTGCATCTGAAACATATAAAATGCAATTTTGGAATATTTTCAGTATTTTGATGCATTTCTGAGCATTTTTAAACGTTTTGCAGTTCAGATTTAACCAAAAATGATGAGTATTTACACACTCATCAATATGTCAAAGGTTCATAATGGAACTCTTCCGTCAAGTTGAACTCGTTCGTAACGAAGATCGCTCTCTATTTCTTTGGTTTTATATCAAAAACCAAAAGTTTACTTTAACCCTTGGGCATTTTGCTCATATCCTTCGAATTCCAAATCATGGACAATGTGCCTTCTCCGAAGATTGGTCTCTTGATTCTCTCTTCAACTTTCGTGAAGAAAATAGTCCATGTTGTTCACACACACCCTCCCCGGAAGATTTACATCGCATAATATGCAAACCTCGACCATATTACTCCGATCCAAACATTATCTTCACACAGGAAATCCGAGAAGAGTACAAGCCCCTTGCACTCATCCTACGTGAAAATGTTTGGAGTCTTAGGGGAAATCGGGAAATCCTTCCTGCTTGTTGTACTCACATATTGTATTGTTTGCTAACACAACAACCATACAATCTCGCCTACTTCTTTGCAAGGCGAATTGTAAATCTTCAAGGCTCCAAGAATAAACTCATCCCTTATGGAATGTTCTTGACACGCCTCTATCATAATGTTATGCACTTTCATCCTCAATTTCAAAGTCCGTTGTACGTACTTGTGAACAAAAGGATGGAACCGCTAAACATATCTCTCATGAAGACTTTCTTCATTCTTGATTCCACCAACACTCATCAACAACGTGATGATCCTACTAGCGAAAACACTCAAGGAACCTTGTAGTACTTCAAATAGGATCAATCCTCTTGTACTCATGCTTTATCAAATGTAATCCTATTTCCTTCATGAAATAAAACATCTTACATTGATATCTTAGTATTAGAAACCCTTTAAACCAACCTTGGAGTATAATGCATTGTCAAGATCATTGCATACCTTTAGTAAAGGTTCTGCTGAGCAGATGTACGGATCCCAAAGTTTGTGCTAGACGGATCCCTACACTTAGGGAACCATGGGATCCGGCAAACAGAAAATGCAATTGCAAGCATTGTATTTCAAACATATCCTTAGAACACCTCACTCTAAGCTAAACATAGTGTCTTAAGGCAAATTAAGTCCTTATCAAGTTAAGTAGATCCTTCCCACTCACACATGAACTCATCGAGATCACACTCAAAGACGCTTGTAGATCTATCGTTTCATTTTAATCCATTGCTCTTCTGCTCTTAAGCTCACACATCATTTTTCACATGATCCCTCATATCTAAACATTGGAAATCTCTTATAGCAAAATCGATCATAATCATCCTTACGACAAAATTGGTCAAAATTGATCAAATTCTAGTTTTTCCATCTTAAAGCCTCTAGGATATTTTCCAAAGGATTAATATAAGTCACTATCTGATCTCTAGGATCATTTAGCTTCACTTGACACTCTCAAAATCTCTAGTGTCATCCTTGCTCATTTATTGGTACTCATGAAAAGTTCCAATTCATTCCATAAAAAGCAATCATTAGCTACATCACTCATTATCTTCAAGTACTTAAGCACCCCTTCATTTAAGACACTTAGGAGAACTGAAACACTCAAGATGATATAGATCTTAGACCTTAGAAACATCATTTCTACTCTTTCATAGCTGTTGAGAGCAGGATCCCTAGGATTAGCCTAGACGGATCCCTCTGAGGAGGGAACTGTGGGATCCGGATGACGGATTATGTCAAACCTTGCTAAAACAATCACTTCAACTCATCTTTCTAACTCAAACACTCCATCTCATCTTAAATGAGTTCCTAGATCAGTACAAACTCTAAAGTTGACTCTTGTGCATGTTAATCATCACATTCTAATGAATTCTAGTGGATTAAGGCTTAAATGCACTTGCCAAATCTCTTGCTTTATAAACCACATTGTTAGGACTTCCATAGTCATCACCTTCATCCTAACTTTCAGCACTTTAGAAATCCTTACAAACCTCTTGAAATTATCTCATCATGAGGAAAACTCCAAGTAGTAACTTATCCACCAAAGAACCACCCAAGAAAATTACTCGTGTTGTACACGAAATTTCTTCAACCGAATCATCTCCGGTCAAACCAATGAATGCAAGGATCTCCTCTCAACCAATCAAACCAATTCCGAAAAGGATAGTACCCACAAAACGACCAATGCCAATCACCACCATACCTCCTAGGCCAAACAATATCATCTCCACTAAACCATCTCCATTGGTTCCTAGAGCTATATCTTTTACATCTCCACTATCATCACCACACCTCTACAATTTAGAGGATTTGCCTCCTAGGCCGTCTCATCCGCCGACAACATTCTCCTCATTAGGAGGAATAATGGTACAAAATCAAGGTGTTGAGTCAACACTAGCTCCGGCTTCCTTTTCGGCATTTCCATCATATAATCCCATTTGGATTATGAGAAATCATCAAAGTCAACCACCCGACCATATGGAAGTTGACACTTCTCTACCACCACCATCATTCTTGGTCGAGCCATTCCCAAATGCGCCTCCACCAATTCCTCCGTCGTTTGAAGCTCCACAAGCCGCTTCATTTGATCCTTCGCATCAAGCCACTTCATTTCTTCCGCCACCACTACCTAGCCATGACAAAGATTGCTATCATTGTCAACATGTTGAAAGTTTGATACATGAAGTACGAGAAGACCAACGTTTCATGTTCTATCATCTCCTCGAACGTTTCGACGAGATTAAACCTAAAAAAAACTTGAGCTAGAAGATTTTAGTGGTGTCCTAGCATCAAGCGATAGTTGGTCTAGAAATTCCTAGTCATGTATTCTTTATTTTCTTAGTTTTTAGAGTCATGTATACCATAACTCTAGTTTTAATGAAATTATATGCTACTTGCTATATTTCTGAGTATATGATTACGTTGTATTCATATCTCACTTTTGTGATAACATTACTTGTTATATCACCATTGCTGAAATTGATCATCAGCTATACGGATCCTCAAAATTGCCTAGACGGATCCCTACTAGGATGGAACCGTGGGATCCGTGTGACGTAAAAACTATTTTTTTTAACTTGGACCACATTTGCAGAAATTTTGAATTATACTTGCTTTCTAACCTTTGTTTTGTAGTTATTCAATCTACACTTGAAAGACTTTGACACCCTAAAGCTAGGGGAGATTCGTGTCAAAGCAATACATTACAAATTTCTTGAAATATTAGGATTACATTTCTTGACATCCCTTTGCAAAATTGCAATTATCAAGGGGGAGCACATTAGTCACTTAGACGAAATCTTATGCAAACTTAGTTGCAAACAAACTAGCTTAGTATTACTTTCTTGACGCCCTAACATAGGGATGGACTCGTCAAGGGGGAGTAAAAGACGAGATCCTTTCCCGTTACTTGCTCTTTATTTTTTTCTTTCACACGTTTTTCCTAAAAACAATGTGTTAGTTTCCTTTCGAAGCTCTTTTTGTTTCGACAAAAAGGGGGAGAAGAAAGTAAAAACTACAAATTCAAACTTTTACGAATTTTAGCTTTTCCTTAAAATAATTCTATGTTTTGTCATCAACAAAAAGGGGGAGATGGTTAATACAAATAAGCCGTAAAAACATTTATTTATATTTTACGATCTTCTAATGTTTTGTCGATAACAAACGCAAAATCATTTTAACGAAACAAATAAAATACGTAAATGGTTTGAACTAATAGTTTCTAACATATTCACATTTTCACATAAAACACTAAAACAAGTATAAGGGGTTTTATGATTTAATATTACATATGTACAAGAACTAGTGTTTACATATTTGGGTAAAATATACACATAACTAGTATGTAGTATATTGGGTAATATAAATGGGTAGAAACTTAAGTATCATAACCCATTGGGCAAATACATTAAATGTAGTTGGGTACAACCCAAAGCCCATGACCCATGGAGCTTGACCCATAACCCATTGCATGACATCATGCTTATATCATATATGGATGATATCCATAACCCATGGTTTTGACCCATACCCATGTGACTAGGTGCATTGCACTCAAGAGATACATTGTATCTAGCTAAAGACCCATGGAGCAACCCATGACCCATGACCCATAACCAAAATACCCATGGGTAAAGGGGAGCGTCCCGCGGATCCCTAGCTTTACGCTAGATGGATCCCTTGTGGAAGGGATCCGTGGGATCCGGGGAACAGTAGAATTTTTCCTCTATAAATAGTGAGCCATTTCTTCATTGTTTCTCACCCCCCTTTCTAACACACTTTCTCCCTGAGTTAAAAACTTACTAACCTCAGATCCAAGAGATCTATGTTTGTAGTTTTGTTTTTGTGTGATCTTCTAGGTTCCTCTTAAAGGCAAGATCACCACCTTTGAAGTCGAGCAAGCTCAAGTCCATGAGTTGCCATGCTTCCTCATCATCAAGACTACTGAAGTCTTCTTGTTGATGATTGTTTTTATTTTCTAAGAAGTGTTGAAGACATTAGTGAAAGGTGTCTCAAGTGTCAAGACGAAGATATTAGTGAAGGGTATCTATCGTCCATATCATAAGCACTTGTGGTAGGTGCTTAGAAGTCAAGACGAAAGCATTAGTGAAAGATGCTTAGCGTTCGTGTCAAAAGCATTAGTGAAGAATGCTAAAGGTGTCAAGACGAAGGCATTAGTGAAAGGTGCCAAGCGTTGTGTCAAAGGAATTAGTGAAGGATGTCTAAGAATCAGTGACGGAGCTAGGATCCAATGTTAGGGTGGGCCGGAGAAATGATACACATTAATAAGTGTAGAAAAGGCTTAAAAGATGATGAAGTTCGAGAAAATCATGATAGATTTTGGCTAATTGATAACCTTGCTACTTTAAACTAACGATTTTGATGTGCACATGCATATACATATGTATGAGCTAATTAATTTCTCCGAGTTATAAATTGTATATCATTCTCATGAGCTCCATAAATACTCATGTAAATGTAAGCAAATATGACACTCAATGATAAAGATAATTCATTGTATAATGTTTAAAAATATTATCAAGTAACAATAATTATCAGGGAAAAGAATTAGGTGGGCCAAACCTTGTTACTTATAATCAAATTTAAATAACTTGAGGCAACATACCCATATAAATATACTTCTTGCAGAAGGTTTGGGGTGGACCTTGGCCAACCCAACCTCCAAAGTAGCTCCGTCCCTGCTAAGAATCAAATCAAGTGGCATTAGGGAAGAATGCCTAGGTCATATAATCGATGAGGTGCATCGTTATACATATAAGTATTTGTTTATTTTCAAGGATGGTGATATCCTTGATGGTGCTGTAATAAGGAGTGGATCTCCTTAAGATTAGGTGTTGTGTTGTGAAGGGTAGTAGTTCCTCCATGGTAATGGAACTAGGTGCTTAGCCTAGTACCTAATAAAGGGTAGGCGACGTTGTGATAGGATTAGTTCTTCTTGGTGTGAAAGAACTCGGTGGTTAGCCTAGCACCGTATAAAGGGTAGGCGACGTTGTGTTAGGTGTGGTTCGCCTTGGTGTGAAAGAACTCGGTATTTAGCTTTGTACCGGAAAAATGTGTAAGCGACGTTGTGAAGGCTTCTCCGCCATAAGGAGATTGGTGTAGTGTTTACGAACTCTCGAGTAGGTGACTCGGGGAGTGGAGTAGGGCAAGGAAGGTGTCCTTGTAGCCGAACCACTATAAATACTCGCGTTGTGGTTTTGTGCTTCTTACTCTTATCTTTCATTACATACCTTTATATGTTTGTTTATCAACATTCAACACACACATCCAAATAGATTGACATAAGTCGATCTAATTAGATTAAAAGGAAGTTTTAATTGGCAAAACTATTCAACCCCCCCTTCTAGTTTTCCACACATATCATAAACCTTAGAACAAACAAAACAAAACAAATTTTGTTTTAAAACTGCTACTGTAGCCACGGCACCAAACGACAACAAAGGCGGAACCATTTTTACGGTGCCGTCTGGTCCGTGGTGACATCAGTGGCAAAATTGCTACCTACAAAACATCTTCTTCCTCAAAACCCACTTTACCAAAACGTGTAAACATTAGACCCAACTCATTGTTGACACCTTCTCACCCACTAATCACTGGAGATAACATCATTGTAAGTATCCTAACTGCATTTTATCTCTTAATTCTGAGTCTAGGATTCTAATTTGTGCACAAAATCACTACATGGGGTTTGTATATATTCTTTTACAAAACATGGATTCAATTGGCAAATTGCATAACTAGTCATTAAAATTAGGTACTACATTGTCATTTTGCATAAAAAAATCATGTTTTCCACTAATCAAAAGATAATGACTATAAGGCGTTATTCAAATATCCAAACACCCCATGTCAATTTTTTTTTGAAAAGCTTCTCACTTGTAGGAAAACAATTTTTCATTGTTAATACAAATAGAAATGTTAGATTTTCATTACTTGCATGCTCTTGAATACTAAAGGTATTGCATAACTAATATGCATTCCCGGGTATATTCAAATGAAGCCACATTTAATTAGGAGCATTTGGGTTATCTCATGCCTTTTGCCAAACACCCCACTAAAACCATTTTTGTGCATAAAATGAGTCGAGATAACCGCAACTCCAAATCGTTTTTATATAGGCACACACTAGAACCAAAACGTTAAGTTTATTCTCATTTTTAACATGTTAATTCTTGCTCCTAGGAATAACCATGGTAGCCGCAAAATTCTATGATCACAAGGATACCCTTAAATATATTCCCAAACATCACAAAACCAAGGGACTCACCAAGGAACAAGTCGAAATCTTTAATATTCTAGAAACAAGGTACTTCCATGAGGGTAGAACCATTCACTCCTCTTTTATCGAAAATACCAATCTCCGTCAAGAACTAGCCACTATTCAATTTGATTGTCTCCTTGACATCGATGAACCTATTTGTCCTAGGTTTGTGTTAGAATTTTATGCTAGTGTCACCGGTTTCATTGATGAAGATGATGAGTTTAGCCTTAGGTTTAAGATCTATCAAAATGACTACACCATCTCCTTAACCAACTTTGCTCAAGTACTAGGAATTCCCAACCGAGGGACATGTGTCTACTCGGATAAGTGGTCACTCACCATTCTTGATGCAATCAATGACCGCTCTCTTCCCTACCAAACACCTTTAGCGAATAAGGATGTCATCCGTGAGCGCCTATTTATCCCAAGGGGAGATACAACCCGAGTCACCCAAAAAGGAAAGGAGGTGAACCGAGATCCATATGGAATGGAGCTCAATGAACTTAAGCCCGAATTTAAGAAATGGGAAGTACTACTTAGAACCAACGTCATTAGCACCATAGGGAATAGGGATCACATCAATGCTTGCCTTTGTCACATGCTCTACAACTTGTCCACCCTGTGGAAAACTAGAAGGGGGGGGGGGGTTGAATAGTTTTACCAATTTAAAACTTCCTTTTAAATATTCAGATCAACTTATGTCAATCCATTTGATTGTTTATGTTGGACGTTGATAGATGGATATATAAACGTGAAATGAAATATAAAGAGTAAGAAGCACATCACCACAACACAAGTTATTTATAGTGGTTCGGCTACAAGGACACCTTCCTTGCCCTACTCCACTCCCTGAGTTACCTACTCGAGAGTTCGTAAGCATTACACCAACTCCTTGTGGCGGAGAAGCCTTCACAACATCGCTTAACCTTTTTCCGGTACAAAGCTAAATACCGAGTTCTTTCACACCAAGGCGAACCACACCTAACACAACGTCGCCTACCCTTTATACGGTGCTAGGCTAACCACCGAGTTCTTTCACACCTTAGGAGAACTAATCCTATCACAACGTCGCCTACCCTTTATTAGGTACTAGGCTAAGCACCTTAGTTCTTTCACACCATAGGTGAACTACACCTTCACGACACAACACCTAATCTCAAGGAGATCTACTCCTTGTTACAACACCATCAAGGATATCACCATCCTTGTAGATAAACAAATACACATATGTATAACGATGCACCTCATCGATTATACGACCTAAGCATTCTCCCCAAATGCTACTTGATTTGATCCTTTGGCATCCTTCACTAATGCCTTTGACACAACGCTTGGCACCCTTCACTAATGCCTTCGTCTTGACACCTTTAGCATCCTTCACTAATGCTTTTGACACAACGTTTGGCACCCTTCACTAATGCCTTCGTCTTGACACCTTTAGCATCCTTCAATAATGCTTTGACACGGATGATGAGCACCTTTCACTAATGCTTTCATCTTGACACTTTTGACATTCTTCACTAATGCCTTCAACCCAACATCTATGGAGAAAGGAAGAACTATCAACAAGAGAACCTTAGTAGTCTTGATGATGACGAAGCATGGCAACTCATGGACTTGAGCTTGCACGTCTTCAAGAGGTGGTGATCTCTCCTTTAAGAGGAACCTAGTAGATCACACAAAAACAAAACACCAACACCAACACCAACACATCTACCATTCCACCACCACAAACTCATCAACCATACTACCCCCTAGACATGGTTGCTCAATTTGTGAACAAACCGCCCAAACAATAGATCGGACCCGGGTGATGGTCCATGAGTTCCAAGAGGAAATGAGGTTCATCTTCAATCACATCCTTGAGCGCTTACATGCTCTTTCTCATCCACCTCAATAGGATGGTCCTAGATTAGCTCTTCTAAGCATCTTTTTATTTTGTATGATTTTTTTATGTCTTTATTTATCTAGGATTTTCTCATTGTACTAAACACTTCATTGTGTTCACCTTTCATGATTCTTGAAAATCATGAAAATTTTTAACTAATGAATGGTGTTTTCTATATTGTTGGTGCTTATGACTTAGTGTTTGGAAATGCTTGTAATGATGATTATTACTAACAAATCTTTTTGTAGCTTTTTCACAATCTATGTATCTTCCCATTGGCACCCAATTTAGGGGGATCTTTGATCAAAGGGGAGATAATGGATCGGGCTCATTACACATTCCGCCTCGCATCTTCTTTTTGTTGAGACAAAAAGGGGGAGAAATATATAGAACTTGGTTATATTTCACTTTTCTGAAAAAGTCAAACTGCATACATTGACTTTCTGAAAAAGTCAACATGATACTTCATTGGTGTTGGATCGATATACTTTAATCAAACTATCTTAACTAGCTTGTTAAGGTTTAATAACCTCGGATAAATCCTAAGTTATTAACAAAGAAACACTGAGTAATCTTTATTAAGTACGCGGAATTTACTTAACAAAGCTAAGAAGAATAACCTTTTATTATAAACTCTAAATCTGCTTATTATGCAGATACTCTAATACAACTATAAGATAATCGAACTTTTCTCTAAAACTCTAATTCTGAAATCGTACCTCTAATGCCAATCTAGGAGTCCTTTTATAGGCTCAAGGATATCCTAGTCGGTTTACAATTGATAACCTTGTACGACAAGTAATCTAAACATAGAATACAATTCTTTCCATAAACGAATATAACAGTTCTTTTTTTCTTGCAGTACTTTGACTTCATATTGCAAGACTTTGACTTTGTCTTTAACAAGACTTTGAGTCTTTGACTTCTTCCAAGACTTTACAGCTTACAAGTACTTTGATATCTTCAGTACTTTGATATCTTCAGAACTTTCATATCCCAACAATCCTCCCCTAACTTGAATTCTACTTGCTTGACTTCAAGTTCCTTTGTGAATATATCTTTAACACCTTCATCTTTTAAAGACGGATTGTTTCTTAGTCTTTAAGCTTTTATCTCTGTAATATATGTTCTTGTCAAAGTATCTCTTAGAATTTGTTCTCTTTACAAAGAAGATCCAGAAGCTCCATCTTTTCAAAGAACACAAAGAACATATGACAATTTTTACATTCAGTTTAAGTTGCATACTATTCTCATCACTTTCAAGTGAATCATTGAAAAATTAATGGATTTAGATCTCTTTACCAAAGCCATTATCTCTGAAGTAGCCAAATGTTTTGGTGTGTAAGACCATGGTACATTGATAACCATATGATTTTTAGCAAACCACCAACTATCAACAGATTTGTTTTGTCTTTACCAAAAGCGTACCCTTCCTGGACTAGTTAGTTCTTTTATCTAATGGTGAACTAATTACCAATAATGGTTTTTCCACGGCCTTTACCACAAGCCATTTTCTTGTGGGCTAGCCAACTCTTCACATTACTGATATGGTGAGTTGAATACCATCCAACTTATTAGCAAGTTGTCAACTAAAAACGGATTTGATATATCTTTACCAGAGCCGTTTGCTCATGGATTAGTCAATCCTTTTGTAACCATGGTAGATTGATAACCTATTGATGTTATCATCACAAAAACCATTTATTGAACCTTTATTTCAAAATATTTATTAATTAGCAAAAGGTTTCTTCTAAAATTCATTTAACGGTTTATTTCTCAAAACAAGTACTTTGATGAAAGTACTGTCGATCAAGTACTTTGAATAAAAGTACTGATATATCAAAAGTATTTATTCAAATAAAATTCATACCGTTATTGATCATTCTCAGCAATGGTAGTCCAGTTTATAAACAAGTTGATAACCATGCAAGCACTTTCATTATCCTCTTCTACTTCCAATCCATGCTCTAGCATTCTTCTCATGAGCTCAACTGTGAGAGGGTATCTTCTTTCTGCAAACATGTGTATCATTGTTCCATTTTCCAGCCCAAAACATGAATTCCAAATTCTTCAAAGAATCTCCAAAGAAACTATTTCCCAGCTTTTTTGATTCTTCCAGATATCATTAGTGCTCTCTTCTTCAGTTTCCCATAGAGTTATGAGATCACCATGTAAAACCAAACCAATCCCTTCCAATGGATTATTTTCAAAGTAAGCCTTCACAACATGATATAAGTAGAATAGGTCTACTCTATCTATAATATGCAATAAATCCCATAGCCTTTTAAAAACTTTGAAGCTTTCATCTTCTTTATGAAAAATCATGTAATCTCCATTCTTGGATTTCACAACTTTAAAAACACTGATCTTTGATCTGTTCATCTTCATGTCATCATCTTCCTTTGTATAATCAAAATCTACCATTCTGAGATAATTCTTCAATTCATCTCTAGTCTCAGATCTTAATTCAACCTTTCTTTCTTTGAAAACTCCAACATCTCAGAATTCAGCTTTTTCTTTTTCTCTTTAAGCTCTTCTTCCTTTCAGATTCAGTCCAATGAGCTTCTTCTATAAAGTCTTTAATATCAGCAACACTCTTCTTATAAGCTGCTGCTTCAAAGATCATAGAGTCTTTTCATATCAACATAGTTTAACTTCTGCAAACCCTTATATCCTCGAATTTTTAAATAAGCCATCATAGCATTCCTGTCCTTAGCTAAATTAGGTCTTCTTGGCATATATCTAATAGGTGTAGGGACTCAGAAGGTTCAAGAGTTTCAGATCTAATTTATCTTGCACCTTTTGAGTGCTTCTCTATTCGAGCTTCTTGAGCTTCCTGTTCTTTTCTATCTTTAGCATCTAACTCTTCTTGAATTTTTCTAGCTGCAGCTTCATTCCTAGCAACTTCAATTGCTCTAAGTTCCGCCAAAGTGAGTTTCTTTTTCTTTGTTTCAACCAGAATACCTTTCCCTTTATCTTTTGGATCAATTGCAGGTTGAGATGTTCTTGGTTGTTCTTCTTCTTGTACATCTCTAATAGTAACTCCTCCTCTTGGTTGTGACAAATCTAATATTGTAGCAATTAATTCATCATCACTTGCGAATGAATAGGTTTGAATGTAGCTTCCTCCTCTTCTTCTATAACAATTGTAGAAGGACCAGAATCTTCTTCAAAATTCAATACCCTTGGAATTATCACTTCTTGCCTAGATGTATCATGAAAAACATTACTTTGATGTTCAAGACCTTGATCATCATACTTGAACTTGCACTTCTTCCTCAAAATCTGAAATAATCTTTTCTGCAGTACTTACAGATTCTTTCTTCTTCGCAACATCTTCTTTCAAATTTTCCTTTTCTAAATTCCTCCCAAGTTGACAGAAGATGATTTAGAAACCTTCTTGCGTTTTAATTCCTTACGAAGTTGTTTACGACGTTTGTTTTCCTCTTTAACCCATAAGTTGAAACCTTGAATATATGGTTTAATAAAATTCCTCAACCAGATATACTTACGCTTCAATTTCCTAAGCTCTTTAGCTTGAAACTCAACAGTCTTGTTCAACCTAACGAGCTCCCTTGTCAAAGCATAATTATCCAAAGTCAAACCTTCACGAGGTATAGTATGATCGTCACCTTGAAGATGTGAATGTTCTTCTGAACAGAAAGAATGTTGTGAAGATGTAGTAGGTGTTCTTTCAATCTCGCTTGAACCTCGTGGCTTGGAGAAACAAGACTGTAAAGATGCAGTACCTTCAATAGAAGCAGTACTTTCATGCAAGTACCTTGTGAGGCAGCACTTTGTGAAGCGTACCATGTACGAATCGGGACCTTCACTTTCTTCATCCTCTCCACTTCATTACGCATAGCTTGAACAACTTCCATCATTGTAAGAGTTAATGGAATATCTCCACCTCTGAACAAAGCACTTCGCCTAGCCATAAATGTAAAGATTTTGGCTTGTTGCACAATGACAGGTAACAAAGCAGCAGGTTTTGGAACATCAGCCAATTGCTTGTTTAAGAAAACATGTACAAACCGTGGGTACATCAGCCCCCAGAGGATATATGTGATAACATCCCATCCAAAATAAGCTTTGAAAAATTAAACACTCGTCAAGTAGCTAGTCCAACTACTGCAGATGCTATATTGGACCCAAACTGCTCCCAAGAAGTACTTTTAGAACTTATACAATGAAGCAAGATACATGAATCAAGAATTTCCATTGAGGACAGAATAATGCTTTCTTGAATGTTTGTTCTGTTAAAGATCCTTCATAACCAAGATTCCTAAAAGTATCCCAAATCGGTTGCTTGTCAAATCGAATAGCCCCATCTTTATCTCCAAATAATAAATCTTCTCGAATAGAGGCTTCTGTAATCTTGATAGTCCGTCCAGAACTCGTAGATCTAATATAATCTTCATCCTCCTCCATGTTATCTCTAGCATTAGCCCAAAATTCTTGAATCCATGGTTCAATAACATCCGGTTCAACTAAAAGAGCATAACTAATAGGCGACCCATAGAAGATAATCAACAATATCATAGAAAGCCATATTCGCCTCAGTCTTGTCCAAATTAGCCACCATATTGTGCTTTGAAACAGTTAAACGATTCGCCATTGTTGAATAAGTGAGCACAATAAAGATTTGATCGAAGAATAAAGAGATGGTGATTGGGAGATAAGTATGGAAAAGATGTAAAGTAATAATGAGAGGGAAAATCGGAAAGTAGTTATTTATAGGTAGGATTTGAAAATCACAGCCTATAATAACAAAGTTACCGTTACTATGAATTACCCATCAATATTACCGTTGGAACAGTACTTTAATACGACAAACAGTACTTTCCACATAAGCGTACTTTCCCAAGCGTACTTTCCAAGCAGTACTTTCAGGAAAAACATTACTTTGCCAAATTTCTTCATATAAACTAAGTATAAACAAGCATCCTCCCCTCAAGCAATACACAGGACTATACTAACACCTTATAGTCCTCCCCTTAAACATAACTTAGTAGTTAATCATTCCAATGCTCACGACCAAGTGATTGAATCGTGACACATCAAAACCTTTTATGAGTAAATCAGCTACATTATCATCCGTGTGAACCTTAACAACATTGATGAGCCTATGCTCATAACAATCTCTGATAAAGTGATGCCTAATCAGAATATGCTTTGTCTTGGAATGATACACAGGATTCTTCACAATACAAATTGTACTCTCATTATCAATATTGATAGGAGTATTTTTGAAATTGAACCCATAGTCCAAGAGTTGATTTTGAATCCACAAAACTTGGCCACAACAACTTGCAGCAGCTACATATTCAGCTTCAGTAGATGATGTTGCTGCAATTGTCGCTTTTGCATTGCCGGAGACTAGCCTTCTTTCAAGATATTGGCATCCACCAGTTGTGGATCTTCTATCATAATTATCACCGGCATAATCACTATTTGAAAAAGCTTCCAAGTGAAAAGGTGACTCTTTAGGATACCACAACCCTAACTTTGGTTGTTGCTTCAAATAACAGAAGATTCTTTTAACTGCATTCATGTGAGAGATCTTTGGTGAGACTTGATATCTTGCACATAGACAAACTGCAAACATGATATCAGGCCTGGATGCAGTAAGATACATAAGAGAGCCAATCATTGATCTATAAAGCTTGACTTCAACAGGGTGTCCATCTTCATCTTTGCCCAAGGAATTGATAGATTTAATAGGTGTAGTAACAACCTTCATATCATCAAAATTGAATTTCTTAAGTATGTCAGTAACATACTTGTCTTGACTGATAAAAATACCTTCCTTTGACTGCTTAACCTGAAGTCCTAAAAAGAAAGTCAACTCTCCCATTGAACTCATCTGAAATTCTTTCTGCATCAGCTGCTCAAACTCCTTAACCATGGACTGTTTGGTAGCCCCAAAGATGATATCATCAACATAAACTTGAACTAACATGATATCTTTCTTGTCTCTTTTGATAAATAAAGTCTTGTCAATAGCTCCCCTTCTATATCCATGTTGCAATAAGAATGTGGAAAGTCTCTCATACCAAGCTCTAGGTGCCTGATGAAGGCCATAAAGAGCCTTAACAACCTTGTAGACTTTGTTAGGATGTTTAGGATCTTCAAAACCAGGAGGTTGTTTGACATAAACTTCCTCTGTAATCTTGCCATATAAAAAGGCACTTTTGACATCCATCTGGTAAACTTGAAAGCCCATATAAGAAGCAAAGGCAAGAAATATTCTAATAGCTTCTATTCTTGCTACAGGAGCAAATACCTCATCATAATCTACCCCTTCCTCCTGTCTATAACCCTGAGCAACTAACCTTGCCTTGTTTTTGATAACATTACCTCTTTCATCTCTTTTAACTCTAAAACCCCACCTGGTTCCAATAACTCTCTTCCCATCCGGAAGATCACATAAAACCCAAACCTCTTGAAGTTTAAATTGAAGAAGTTCTTCCTGCATAGCTTCAACCCAACTTTCTTTAGTCAAAGCTTGAGCAATATTCTTGAGTTCTTCTTGAGAGATAAAACAAGTAAATAGACAGGTTTGATGGTCCTTATGATTCAGACTGTTTTGTTTATACACAAAGCTAAGTAAAGCATTGTGAGGTGTAGAGAAAGTCTTAGCTCTGTGTCTAGTCAGCACTCCAGAAGTAGAAGGACCAATGATTTGATTAGAAGGATGATCCTTATGAGTTCTTAAGTTTGGAGACTGTGGAACTTCATAATGATTATCTAAATTAGTAACATCAGCACCTTCATTGGAATTTGGGAAAATACCTTCATCTTCAAATTCATCATCAGGATCTTCTAATCCAGGCATGGTATGATCATCCGTGAGATCAGCTAAAGTCTGTCACAGGAGCAGCATACTTTGTACAAAAGTACTGTCCAAAGTACTGTGAGAGTATTCTGCAGTCTTGTTCTTCTTCTTTGCTTCTTCATAAGCTCTCCTTTGTTCATCGGTGTAAGAATGTGCTAAAACATCTTGAAGAAGCATCTGATTAAGTTCCTCTTGAATAGATTGATCCTCGGCAGATAAAGAAGATTCTGAAACAACAGTACTTTGTTTTGGAACTTCAGTACTTTGTTTTGGACTAACAGGATCTTTATCGAGAACGACATCGGTCTAATATGAACTCCATGAACAACATATTGTAAATCTTCTCCATTATGCACTGGTTGATTTTCTTCTAACGGTACATAGTTCATAGAAGGAGTTAACACCTCAAGATCAAACATCCAATCGGGACCTTTACCTTTCTCATTGTCTTGATCTTCTAAAAACTCAACATGAAGACAATCTTGAACCTTCTTAGTAACTTTGTTGTATACTCTAAAGCCCTTACTTTTAGTGCAATAACCCAATAAGTATCCTTCTTCTGACTTGCCATCAAACTTCCCAGATTATCAATAGTGTTTAAAATAGTAAGAGGGCATCCAAAAGGTTTCATAAAGCGAATGTTGGGTTTAGTGCCCATCAGCAATTCATAGGGTGTCTTCATCTGTGGTT
This sequence comes from Chrysanthemum makinoi, assembly GCA_910596185.1. Lineage (NCBI taxonomy): Eukaryota > Viridiplantae > Streptophyta > Magnoliopsida > Asterales > Asteraceae > Chrysanthemum > Chrysanthemum makinoi. Next base: position 117,402,252 of record OU343222.1, on the reverse strand, counting down.
TAGTGAGTGAGACTCTGTTAAGTACATAACAAGCAGTACTTACAGCTTCTGCCCAGAATTGAATAGGTAGGTGAGAATCTGCTAACATTGTTCTTGCTGCTTCAATCAAAGTCCTATTCTTCCTTTCTGCAACACCATTCTGTTGTGGTGTTCTTGCAATACTAAACTCCCTTTTTATGCCTTTGTTTGCACAAAATTCATCCATAAGTTTGTTCTTGAATTCATTCCCATTGTCACATCTAATACCTCTAACCTTGAGTCTCAATTGGTTTTCAAGAGCAATAATCGATGTCGGATAGCATCAAAAGTATCATCTTTAAAACCCCAAAAGAAAACCCAACTGAATCTACTACAATCATCAGTAACAACCAAACAGTACTTTTTCTTATTTAAACTTGACACAGAGACAGGTCCAAATAAATCCATATGTAACAGCTCCAATGGTTCTCTAATAGGTCTCTCCTCAAGCTTCTTGCAGGAAGCTTTGTGTTGTTTACCCTTCTTGCATGCCAAGCATGATTGTTCATTCTTGTAAGTCTTTGAAGGTAAACCTCTAACTAAATTGCCTTTCACTAGTTTGTTGATGTTCTTGAAATTAACATGGCCCAATCTTCTATGCCATTGATGTGCCTCTTCAGATGTTGCTTTAGCCACCAAACATGTGGCTCTGCCATAAGAATGTAGACTCTTCATGTCTAAACTATACACATCATTTGTCCTTGGTACTCTAAGTACTACCAAGTCATCATTAACAGGTTTAAAGTCAGAGGAAAGGATGAGACATTCTGTGTCGTGAATAACACAGATGCTTTTTATCACAAATTTGAGAGACCGACAACAAGTTGAACTTAAGCTCCTTCACATATCTGACATTCTCAAAATCGATTCTTCCAACTTTAATTGTTCCTTTCCCAGTAATCCTTCCTCCATTGGGATCATTCCCAAATGCAACTTTTCCTCCACTAATCTTCCTAAAATCGACCGGATCTCTTTGTCTCCTGTCATACTTCCAGAGCAACCACTATCCACAATAAGATGATCTTTAAGCTCCTCTTCGGGTTGCCACGCACATAAAGAAAAGAGTTAGTAACTTTTAGGAACCCAAGCCATTACTGACTTGTGTTCCCCTTGTGGAGTTACAAACTCAAATTCTTTGAGTATGTAATTACCACTATCTTTCAAATGATGATCCAGAATTACCTTTTGATCTTTAGCATGTGGATTTTCAAAACTTTCTGGTTTTTCAACACAAATCTCTTTTTCTGTCATCACAAAAACATCGATTCACTTTTAGTTGAAAGTACTGTCTCCCCTTTGCAGTACTTTCCCTTTAACCCATTCTTTTTTAACAGTTGGTTCCTCTGATCTAAATCTCCTAATTGGAATACCTTCTAGGTTGATAGTGAGATTGCCTTGAAGTTCTATACCAAGTATTGTGATCAAGACCTTGTTTTGTCTCGAGCAGTACTTTGTGAAAGTACTTGGGCGAGAGTTAACAGTACTTTGGAAAGTACTTGTGAGATCTGAAGGTTTTGAAAAAGGTTTTCGGTGTGGGTATTTATGATCCGTGAGAAATTTCGTGATTGACCCTATTTGAATTATTCCAAACTGGTTTGTACTCTCTATGTGTCTGGTTGGCAGTCCTGTTCTTTGGAAATTTTCTAAGGTATTTTGAGTGATGTTCACAATCCTTAATTAGATGAGTAGGACTGAAACACACAAAACACAATTTCGACCCATCTGTCAAAGTGACATCTTATATGTCTATGCCCAAAATTATTTTGCCTTCTTGGTGAGTGATTAAACCTGTTTTGACCAAAATTATCCCAAAAAGGTTTAGCAGACTGTTTTGAAAAGGATTTGAAGAAGGTACTGCTTGTGGAGCAGTACTTTGATTTAAAGGTACTGCGTGATTTTGAACACCGTTTTCAACAGATTCTTGGGGTTTTTCAGACCTAGATTTAGCAACTAGCTTTTTCCTAAACTCTAGACTGTCTACTCCAAAACGAGAAACATCAGGCCTAAGGGGTTGATGAATGCCAGAGGATGTGGAACAACATGATAATCATTAGCTTTCTTATATTCAGGATGTGAGTCACTTATTGAACCATCATTACTAGATGTATCTACATAATTAATGAGTTCTTCATCACTAATGGTTATATCCTCATACTCACCTTCATCCTGATTACTAGATTGGTTTTCTTCTATCTTACTAAAATCCATACCAAAACCTAATCCAGTTTTAAGATAGGCTCTTTGCTGTTTTTGAACATAAGAAACGTGTGACAGACCGGCTTCACCCCAAGCAAAGAAACTTAGCTAACAAATCATCTCTTTCCTTAGTTAATTTCTCAATTTCACCAATTTTACAGTTTAATTTCCATTCACTAAGCTTTAACTGGTAATCCTGTTGTGCATATTTTTCAGCCCAAGCTACTTCATTAGTTTCATGTGCTAAAATTTTGGCTTCCATAGATTCTAAGGTTATTTGATAACCTGCTACCTCAGCACTAGCCTTAACACAATTATCTCTCTCAATCACATAACTGCTAAGCAATTTATGATAAAAATCATAGCAATTTGAGCATACCTCGGAGATAGGAGATTGATTTGGTGAAGTAGCCACCAATGCTAGTTGAACAGAATCATCTTCACTTTCCTTGCTCCAGTCAAATCCTCCAAAGCCATCATCAGATTCCAAAACAGCATGTTCGGTTCTTCAAAAAAACATTGCTCCAATCCAATGCTTCTACTGAATCTTCAATTTCTTCTTCCACTGCTATCATGCAATAAGTTCCTGGTTCATCATCAAACTCTTCACTCCAGTCAACTTCCGATAACTTCTCTTGAGCAACCAAAGCCTTTGTTTCAGTAATGGGAATTTCCTTAAGCTCAAGTTTTGGCTTTTCAGATGTCCTGTTTGCTTGATACTTAGCAAACCTGCACTCCCTTGCAAAGTGACCAGTCTTTTGACAATTGAAGCATTCAATTTTAGATTTGTCAAAAGTTATGCCCTGTTTTGGTTTGAAATCAATGCTTTTGCTTGTCTTCTTCATGTACTTTTTGATTCTTGCAGTGATCATAGCAACTTGCCACATGATATCAATTTCTTCAAGTGCATCTTCTTCAATCTGTGCTAGATCTTCTTCATAAGTGACAGTTAAACTAGCTTGTTGTGCAAAGAAGGAGCACATAACTTCATCTGAGGCCATAGTGGTAGTTGGTGGGGCCTGTTGAACATATGAGGGGGGCGTATAGACAGCAGTACTTTGAGAAACAGTACTTTGAGGAGAAGCAGTACTTTTGGAAGTACTGGCCTTCTTTTCAGATGATAGAAAAGCAATCCTGTGAGACTTAGAACTTGTTTGACCACTCATCTCATGCTCATACACCTTAAGTTGATGATATAGATCATCAAAGTCCATGACATCCAAACCTTGTTGTCCTCTGATCATTGTAGCAATCACATGCCATGAAGATGGCAAACTCCTTAGAAACTTCAAATTAGCATCTTCAACTGATACTTCTGCCTTGTATAGCTCCAACATGTTCAGTAGATTCTGAAACCTATCATATGCAGCATCAAGACTCTCTCTTTCACCAACTGTGAAAGTTTCAAATTGTTGCTTTAGCAAATTTCTGTGCATCTCAAGACCAGATTTGGAGGGATCTGACACTGATACCAATTGATAAGAGCTCCTGGCTCTGATACCAATTGATAAGATCGTTTATAAGCTCAGCTAGGGATCAATAACAAAGATAATAAACATGGTACGCAGCGAAATAATCAAAACAATACTTTGTTATTGAACAAGGTTTTTATTCACTAAAACTAATACTAAGTAATCTTAGACGTTTATAGGAACACGTCTACTAACTAAACTAATAACCTAGGTGTTTACATGATCATACGCCTAGGACACACACACACACCTTTAGTCGACTACATTATGGAAGACTTAATTAAAAACCTACACCTATGTCCTCTTTATATACTAGAGGATAAGGACTAAATAATAAAACTTTCATTGCAAGCAAGCCCTTCCATCTTTTAGTAGGTTTCCTTCTTGTCATATTAAGTCCCTCTTGTTTCATTCTTTTTGTCTTATCAACTCAAACGTATAATTCCCAACAATTGGTAATATTTGACTTTCTGAAAAAGTCAACTGCATACTTTGACTCTCTGAAAAAGTCAACATCATGCTTCAACTAGTGAAGACTTTGACTTTCTGAAAAAGTCAAACATCATATACTTGCATTATCATTTCTCCTTCAAGTTCTAAAACTAATATTTTTATAACTCTTGTACAATCTTTATATGTTTTATAAAAATAAAATTTATATTTTGTCCTCAACAAAAAGGGGGAGATTGTTAATACAAATATCGTCATTAAACGTTATTTATATTTTTGATCTTTACCGAAGTTTTGTTAACGACAAAAGTAAATTTAATTTTTATAAAGCTTAAAGTTTGTCAAAGTTTAATAGATATTAAAACAAGATTTTTCAAATAATATCTTTATCACTCAAGCATTTACATTGTGATTAACCATATCTTAATATGACTTTAAACCATAATGTATGATAGTAGTTTTTAGAATGTTTTAATTTCTTAAAAACTAAACATTACTTATGTATTTGCATATTTCTAAAAATAGAAAAACAAACACATGACATCATGTGATGCATCATGGAAATCATTGGAAGATTTCATTAGATATTTGTGTAGATTTGGGCTCTTCATATCTTACACAATCTTGCATAGATATGGTTGACTTTGGCAAGATTTTGATATCTTGCTGTCAGACCTTGGCGGCACCAAATATTATAACGGACGGAACCCTTTCAAGGGGTATGTGGTCCGTGGTGCTTGCTGATGGTTTTGGCTATAAATAGCAAAGCCAAACCAAGTAGTTTTTCATCCCTTTCCATCATACTCTCATACATTTCTTCTCTCTAACCTTTCTAACTCAGTTTCATATCATATTAGTGATCTCTTTTGTAGCAAAGAAGATCAAGTCACATTCAAGCTTCAACGAGAAGTTGGAAGTCTTGTTTGTTAGTTGTTGTATGATCTTGTGTTGATTCATACTTCATTGTTGTATCAAACCATCATAAACTTGTGAGTGTGAGTGGTTAGTATTTTAGTCCTTAAAATACATTTGTGTGTGGGAGTGGTTGTACCCTTGAAAAGAACTCGACATCTAGCTTAGTGTCGGAAATAGTGTGTAAGCGAAGTGTAAAGGTTTTCTCCACCGGAGAAAGGAGCTTGTTGACTTGTGAAGTTGAAACTCTCGAGTGTGAGACTCGAGGAGTGGAGTAGGGCAAGGAAAAAGAGTCCTTATAGACCGAACCACTATAAACAACTTGTTGTGGTTTGATTGTTTCTTTCCTTATCTACTCTTTATATATTGTTTGTATATTTCACTAACATATCAAAGATCAATATCAATTGATCTTCAAAATAAGTTTCAAAACAAAGTTTTTAATTGGTAAACTATTCAACCTTCTTCTAGTTTTCTACAGTATCTGAATCTTATTATGTGCAGGATGATGATGTTGCGTGGTGGGTTGACTCTGGTGCAACAGTTCATGTGTGTAAAGATAGAAGCTGGTTCAAGACTTATGAGTCACTGAATGATGGTTCTATTCTTCACATGGGAAATGAGTCAACAGCTTTGGTGCATGGTCGTGGTTGTGTAAATCTTAGATTTAGTTCTGGAAAGATTGTAACTTTGTTTAATGTTATTCATGTTCCTGATATAAGGAAAAACTTGGTTTCAAGTAGTGTTTTGAATAATCATGGATATAAACAAGTTATTGAGTCTGATAAATTTGTCTTGTCTAAAAGTGATGTTTTTATTGGTTTTGGCTATTTGTGTAACCAAATGTTCAGGCTTAATATTGTCACGATAGTGATGATTCACCTTTGTGACCACCTCGACCGACCGACTCTACCCTTTGGTATGCTAGACTTGGCCATGTACACTATAAAAGGATGCAAGATATGTCTAAAGATGGGTTAATCCCAGCATTTGACATGGACACTGAAAAGTGTAAAACTTGCATGTTGACCAAGATAACCAAGAAACCTTTTCAGGGTGTTAAGCGTGAGACTAAGCTCTTGGAGCTAATACACAGTGACCTGTGTGATTTGCATGCCACTCCCTCTTTGGGGAATAAGAGGTACTTTGTGACATTTATTGATGATGCTTCTAGGTTTTGTTATGTCTATCTGTTACATACTAAGGATGAAGCATTAGATAAATTCAAAGTGTTTAAAACTGAAGTTGAATTACAACTTGGGTCTTTGATCAAAAGATTAATGACTGATTGGGGAGGTGAGTACATGGATACTCTGTATTTTCAGTCTGTTGGTATAATCCATGAAACGACTGCCCCTTATACTCCTCAGCAAAATGGTATTTCTGAAAGAAAAAATAAGGTGCTGAAGGAGATGGTTAATTCCATGTTGTCCTATTCAGAACTGAGTCAAGGGTTCTGGGGTAAAGCTATGTTAACAGCTTGCTATTTATTAAATAGGGTTCCCAATAAAAGGAACAAGATTACCCCTTATGAACTCTAGACTAAAAGGAAACCCAACCTGAACTATCTCAGGGTCTGGGGTTGTAGGGCTGTTGTAAGACTCCCTGATCCAAAGCTGAAAACTTTGGGTGAAAGAGGCATTGATTGCATCTTTGTTGGATATGCTGAGCATTCCAAGGCTTTTAGGTTCTATGTCATTGAACCTAATGAATATGTTTCAATTAACTCCATAATTGAATCAAGGGATACAAACTTTGATGAGAATAGATTCTCATCATCCCTAGACTAAGTCGAGGATTCCTAATGGAACTCATGACACTGGTGTATCGAGGTCCCTGATGAAGTATCATCGAGGTCCCGATGAGGTTGTGGTTCAACAACTGAACCTATGCTCGAAAGAGCAAAAGGGTCAGAACTCCAAAGTCATTTGGAACTGAGTTTCAACTATACTTAGTTGAAGGAACAAGGGATGAGGTCTCAGACCAATACTCCTATTGCTTCATTGTTGAGGATGATCCCAAGACATTTGAAGAAGCAATGAAGTCCCAGGATATTGCTTTCTGGAAAGAAGCAATTAATGATGAGATAGATTCCATCATGGGCAACAACACTTGGGGTGTTGGTTGATCTACCACCTGGTTGCAAACCTCTGGGTTGCAAATGGACTTTCAAAAGGAAAATGAAGGTAGATGGAACTATTGAAAAGTTCAAGGCTAGACTAGTCATTCAAGGCTTTAAACAAAAGTCAGGAATAGACTATTTTGATACTTATGCCCCTGTGGCTCGTATCAGTACCATAAGACTGCTGATTGCTTTGGCATTAATTCACAATCTGGTTATTCATCAGATGGATGTGAAAACAGCTTTCTTAAATGGTAAATTGGATGAGGAGGTTTATATGAACCAATCTCAGGGCTTCATCTTGCCTGGCAATGAAAACAAGGTGTGTAAACTGATTAAGTCTCTTTATGGACTAAAGCAGGAACCTAAGTAATGGCATCAAAAATTTGATGAAGTGGTTTTTTCTAGTGGTTATGTTCTTAACCAAGCTGACAAATGTGTATATAGCAAATTTGATGAATACGGTAAAGGAGTCATCATTTGTCTATATGTTGAAGACATGTTGATCTTTGGCACTGACCAAAATCAGGTTGACCTGACAAAGAAATTTTTGTCATCAAGGTTCTCCATGAAGGACATGGGGGAGGCTGATGTTATCCTTGGTATAAGGATTAAACATGAAAGTAAACGAATTTCTATCTCTCGGTCTCATTATATTGAGAAGGTGTTGAGGAAATTCAATTACTTTGATTGTACTCAAGTGAGTACACCTATGGATACTTGTGAGAAGTTGATGCCTAATAATGGCAAGGTTGTATCTCAACTTGAGTATTCTAGGGTAATTGGCTGCCTGATGTATGCCATGACTTGTACAAGGCCTGATATTGCATTTGCAGTGGGTAAATTGAGCAGGTATACTAGTAATCCTAGTGCTCATCACTGGCAAGCAATTCAGAGGGTACTGAAGTATCTGAAGGGAGCTATGGACTATAGTCTTTCATATACTGGTTATCCTTCAGTGTTGGAAGGATACATTGATGCAAGTTGGATCAGTAACACTGAAGACAATTCGTCTACCAGTGGCTGGGTATTCCTACTTGGTGGAGGTGCAATTTCTTGGGCATCCAAGAAGTAAACTTGCATCACTAGTTCAACAATGGAATCTAAATTTGTGGCTTTAGCAACTGCTGGTAAAGAAGCTGAATGGTTGAAAAACTTGCTTCTTGAGATTCCATTGTGGCCTAAACCTATAGCACCAATTTCTATCCGTTGTGATAGTGCAGCTACATTGGCTAAGGCTTATAGCCAGATGTACAATGGTAAGTCTAGACACTTAGGTGTCAGACATAGCATGATTCATGAGCTTATCATGAATGGGGTGGTATCTATAGAGTTTGTTAGATCTCAACAAAATTTAGCTGATCACTTGACGGAGGGATTGGCTAGAGACTTGGTTATAAAGTCTGCTAAAGGGATGGGTTTAAGTCCAATTTAGTCACTGAATGCTAGGACACCTAACTCCCTCCTAAGGAAACTTGGGAGCTGAGTTCAATGTGGAAAGCTGAACATTCAGTGGACTGGAGCACATGTTTTATTTACATCCCAAGGTTGTGCTCAGAACCTGCTAAAAGGAGGATGAAGTCTTTACTTCTTAATGGTTAATTTTCTTTGAAAAAATGCTTGGCAGGAGCATGAATAAAGAGGAACCGCCTATGTAAATGTTGAAGTTTTGCCGCTTCAGGGAGCTTTAGACTTTTGGCTCTTACAACATTTATGAATTTGGATATGGACACATGGCTTGTATAGTGTCAGGAGCTTTTAAGTGTTTGAAAACTTTTGTGTATTTTATCTTCATGTATTCAAATGGGTTGAAGGGTTCAATTCTTAGAACACCCTGATTCTCGAATATTTGAACGTGTAATGTACTAAGATGAAAATTCAATCATCGGGATATTTTCGTTTATGCACATGTTTTGTTTGATGTTTGTTTTTCTTGAAAAGGAAGTGAACTAAATTTGGGGAGGATTGTTGGTAAATTTAGTGCACTTGTGGGATTAGTTCACACCTGGTTTTGGGTTAGGAGGTACGGAGTGTACACCCATGAGGTCCCTGAACACCCTGACTCGACTCAGTAGTGGTTTGTACTGCTAGTGTATTGGTTACTACTGCTAGTGTAGTAACCGATGGTTCCTACTGGTAGTGTTATGGTTCCTGCTGCTAGTGTAATGGTTCCTGCTGATGGTTCTTGCTGGTAGTGTATGGTTCCTGTTGGTAGTGTATGGTTCCTGCTGCTAGTGTAATGGTTCCTACTGGTAGTGTTGCAGTGATTAATTTGTAACAGCTTTGACTCATTCAATTGGCTGTTATGACTGGTTTATGACCACGTTTAATTGGTCATGTAACCACTATTCCTATGATAATTGAGGCTTATTATGAGTGATTAATTGGTCGTTAATCATCCATAATGTCCATTAACTAGGAGTGAGTATTCTCTACTATAAATAGAGATGGTTTTCATCAGCATGAATACACTGAAAAAAACATACTGATATCAGGAGAAACAAACATAAAGCTAAACACTTATAAGCGCAAGGGTTATTGAATTGTGCCTAATTGTATAACTAACATTTGGTCTTATCCCAAGTAGATATTAGTGTAACCCATGCATTAGGGTCGAATAGTTTACTTTGGAAAGTGATTACACGATTCCAAGTGATATCCGGTAACCACCTAGTGGTATTTGCAGTTGCTACTGATTGTCTTAACCCTGTTATGGGAGATACACACCAACAACACTTCGATCATTCCACTCTCTTTTACCACTATTCCTCCTAGACCATCACTGTAAGATAATAACAACAAAACCCAATTCCGCTGGATCGAGGTACATGAGGAAACCATCATTGTAAAACATATCCAAAAATTGCCGTCCACAACAAAAGAAGCTAAGAAAATACTCAAAATATTTAAACAACTTTAAAACACTATTCGCCGCGAATCAATAATATTTATGAGTGCAAGAAGCTCTATAAGTACGTCTTAAATGGAAAATTGGGAAGCTTCAGTAACATTTCCTATGATGCATTTGTAGAACCGCTTTTCTATCCTTTTTCCATAGATAGAAACCCCATTTAAAATCCGCAATAAACCCACAAATCGTACAAAGTGTCATGCACTTGAATAGGTACGTGAATTAGCTCCCTCCGTGTTAGCCACGAATGTTACTTAAACAGGAAAGGTGCACAACTAATCTATGAACTAGCTTTTTGACTAAGCAATATTTTTGCTAACAATAGTTATGAAAAGAATCGTAATCATTTTGAAACTTACTCAAAAGGAAATCTTTAATCTTAATTATGATATGATGCAATAAATTGTTTTCGGTTCTCATCCAATTCGCACTTTTTATTCTATTTGGTTTTCTCTTTATATCTTTAAGAACATATATGAAGCAGAATGATCAATGACATAATTTGTTAGGTTTTTAGAGATGATTTATCAAGTTTTGAATGAGAGAAAAAAACATATAAATCTGGAAGAACGTTAGGCTGGACGCAGTAAGGGTAGGAGATCGACTATCTCGATCGATTCCTTATCAATCCCCTTACTGTGAGAATTCGATCATCCATCCCAATTTAGACAACATGGTTGTCTACACGATCGAATAGAAATTCGGTTTTGTGTGTGTATTTAATAATTATAAAAAATATATTTGTAGGGTATGTTTTTTGCAGTGTAGGTCGCCTTACTGGGACACCCAATTATCTGAAGGTTACTGGAGAGAGAAAACTGACGTGACAAGAAAAATATGAGGGATTGACCTTCCTTACTGAGGGCGCCTTATAGTTTATTGATTGATAAAGAAAAATGATTACTTATAAGCAAAGAAATCGTGTGTATGTATGGTGTTTTTGTATTTAGAAGACTAAAGATTAACGTCACTACAGATGCCACGTGAAACGTATAACTTCTTTATTCAAGTTATTGGAGTTTTTTTTTCAAGGTTAACAACAAAATTATACTATATATGAAGAAAAAATACGTATATTATAGAAAATATATTGAAACCATAAACTTTTATTATTAAAGGCTGGGTTACAATAACATGTTAACACCCATTTTTAAATGTCACTTCAGCGCTATATCATTTCAACACTAAAACATTTAATACCAAAAAATCACCCATTATATACCACTACTTTTGAGACCTATCTTTAAAAAAAATATATATACAAATTACATATTAACCCTTAACTAATATTTCAATCCTTAAATACACCCTTAACTAATATTTCAATTCTTAAATAAACCTTTAACTAATATTTCTTTCATTAAATATTAATAGAAATTACAAATACTTAAAAAAAAAATAATAATAAATAAATAAAAAAACATGCGAAAATTTTAAAACTAAAAGCACTTTCGACATCCTTTCGTGCACTTTCTTGTCGCCTTCTAAAGAAACTATGTTTATCGTCTAACGTATTTGAGAATGATTTGACGAAAGTAGCGCACTGTGGGTAAATTCCGTTTGCTAAGTATACCCATCTTCAAACACAACTTCATTTACCTCAAACGGAACTATAGGGGAGACATCATCAAAAATGTCGTCAAATAACATACAATTACGTAAATCATTGATATCATTATTCGCACCAGCTAACCCAAAAAATACATGTCAAATCCACTAATCGTGCGAAGCAACAGCTTTAAGCATTATAGTTGGGTATATCGCCCTACCATGATACCAGACAAATTTTTCATTCCCAATGCATACAATCGATGCTACCAAGCATTCCCGAAAAACCATGAACAAGCTCATGTCTTGCATTATAGATTTTGAATGTCTTGGAAGGATCGACAATATAAGATTCAATACCTTTAACTATTTCTAGAAATAGTTTCTAGCTCATACGATATCTTCTTCGAAAGTTTGAATGCAGATACTTACAACCTTCATTAAAATAGTCGGCCATCAAACGCTCCTCGACAATCTCACGTTCACGATAGATTGGGTTACGGGTGAATCGGAAAGGTTGCGCTTCTTCTGCTTGTAACCGTTGGTGATACTCGTAGGCGGCCATCATAAAGAAAGCGTCGGTTTCGTCTTCGACATTTGAAAGGTTCTTATGTTCTTCGTCATTTTGAAACGGATCCATTGTAAAAGAAAAAGTTTTTTTTATTGAGAGGGTTTGAATTTTTTGTGTAAAAAATGGTTAAATAGTGGTATAATATAGGTTTGAAAAAAAAATAAAGTTTGAAAAAACTAGCCATTTAAGAGGTTTGTGTAACACCTTTTTATTTTTATTTTTATTTTTATTTTTATTTATTTATTTTGTTTAATTTTAAAAAAAGTGTAAACGTTGAGGGGGTGTTTATGTAATTTTTTATTTTTTTTTTATTTTTTAATTCAAACGAAAGTAGCCGTCTTAAGGGGAGTTTCTGTAAATATATTTTTCATCATCTACGTTTCCATCCAAGTTAATATAGCAACGCAAATCAAAACGCATCCCCAAGGCAGCTGGTATGATAACGCACACCCAAGGTTTCAAATACACTTTCAAAACAAATTGACATGTATAAACAAACAAATGACATATTTTTTAAAAATATATTTATACTTACATGTCCATTAAATAAATCTTAAATGTATTTAGGACGTAACAGATTTCGGGATATAATCAATCGCCATCAGCGTCTAATTTTAAAGTTGTTATTAAGTTGAGTAATCACAACTCATTTTTTACCGTTTTCATTATATTTTTGGGGTGAAATGCATGACTTGTGTGTTTACTTGAACTCTTTGACTTATATTGAACCTTTTGACTTAATTTTTAACCCTTTGGTATATTTAGACATTTATGACTTAAATTGAACTTATGATTAGACATACTTTTAAGCTTTGACATCTCATTTTCGCTTGTACATTATATTGTTACCCGTTTATGCCTGTTTGGTCTCCCCATGTTGCGGAGCAGTGCAAAGTCTCTCTTGTTCATAGCAGCAATACAAAGTCTCCCTTGTTCGGAGCAGCAATACAAAGCCTTCCTTGTTCAGAGCAGGCCAATTTTAAGTCTCCATTGTTCGAAGCAACAATACAAAATCTCCCTTTGTTTGGAGCAGCAATACAAAGCCTCCTTTGTTCGGAGCAGGCCAATTTTAAGTCTCCGTTATTCGGAGTAGTGCAAAGTCTCCCTTGTTCTGAGCATCAACAAAAGTCTCCCTATGTTACGGAGCAGTCTTGATTTATTATATACATGGTGCTATTATTGTGAACTATAATGACTATGTGTGATTGATATTATAAGATGAACTATCTTTTATGCAATGGGTTGTGAACTCATAGATTCCAAGTTTTGTATTGGCGAAACTTGTAACTGGATGGGTTGACATCGTCTTTGCTATGTGGACATTTTCTCAAAAGTTTTGGACTTATTTTTATCATCATAGAATCATATGTGAATCTAAAGTGTTACAGGTTTTGTATAGACGAGATTTGTAACATTGTAGATTTATATGATGACTGCCATGAGGACATTCTTTAAAAAAAATTCGTATTATATAAAACTTGTGTACTTATCACTATTTTCATATTACCCGTTTTCTCTCATGCATTTTAGATGATCAAAGGTCATTTTTAATGACTGAAACTTTGTACTATAAAGTAGCATCATTCGTTGATTTCCAGTGCTAAACTAATTTTGAAGGTGTTACACATTTCCTATGACACACTTTTTTAGTATTTCTTACCCAAAGCCACTTTATGTCATATTTCCATAAACAAAAAAGCCTATTTATAAATCCACATTAACCAGGAATCGTACAAATCCATAAATTCCATTTGTACATATGAATTTGTGGAGCTTCTTTAACATTTATGCTATATTATAATCCATAAATCTCATTTATACGTATGAATTTGTGGCGGTTCCTCTAACATTTATGCTACAATATTACTAAAACTATCAAATAAACCACTTTTTACTCTTTTACAAATATGAGAAAATTAATAAACACACGTAATTCCGAAGCTTCTCCAAAACTTCCTATGATCATTTGTAGCATTTCTTACCCAAGACCACTTTTTATCTTTTTTTACCATAGATAGAAACCTCATTCAAAGTTGAAGATGATTCACACACTTTGCTTTTCAATTTATACACATTACTGTATAAGAATTAAAGGCAAAATATAAATTTATTTTGTTATTTTATAATGCATAAAAACAACGCAATCAATTAATTAATTAAATACATGATTACAAATTAAACTGCAACTTTCTTTATTCGCATTTATTCCACACACATATATAAAAAATAAGAATGCACACATAAATTAACGTTATTATACATTATCGTTGTTTGGGCTAGGTTTGGCTAGGTTGTTCGAGGGTGTGAGGTAGTTGTTGCGTTTAGGCCTTATAGAAGTCTCTTAGTTGCCTTGCCCTTTGTGGTTTTAGATATAGAGCCGCATAGCTAGTTTCTTTTAGGCTTTAGGCGTTAGTGGCATCTCTTGTTTCTTTTGCTTTACCTTAGCTTTAGGCCCTATAGCATTTGCCCTGCTTAGATCTTTGCTGCTTTCTTTGACTTTGGTCTTGTTTACCTTTTGCCCATTTTTTCTTTGCATGTATTTTTCTTGGTGCTCTTGCCCTTTTGCTTTTGGCATTCATGCTTTCGTTTTTGCTCGTGTCCCCTTGCCTCTTTTGCCCTTTATCATTTTTTTTGGGGTTTATTGCAGCGTTTGCTTATTTATGTTTATGTCATTTTCTCTTATGTGTTTTTGATGGTTTTTCTACCTATCTGCTATGTATGTTTGATTCTTATTTTTATTCGTTTGTCTTATGTCTACTTATCTTTGTTTTTGCTCACTTTCACACATACATGTAATTTTTAGCACTCTCATCACACACATTGGCCGAAGGTATTCCTGAAAGCACTCTTTATCCTGTAATAGGGGTGGGATCTCCTACCCGCCCGATAAGACCAATGCTAATGGTAACCATAAAAATTGTGGTCACACCCTGTCACAACTTTCTCTCTCCAAGACAACACTCAACCACAATTAGCTAATAAGACGACCGCAAAAAAAAAAAAAAGAAAAAAAAAAATAAGAGAATGTAACTTGTGGTTGCTAGGCCAACCATAACTTTGAAAAAGTTAGGGGTGATCGGTCACCAATTTGGTTGAGCTAATGGGGAGAACTCGGTCATCTATTCGGTTGATTGAAAGACAACCATACCATTAGCATTGGCCTAAGATTTAGGGTCCGTTTGGTATCCCACTATGGGAATGCGACTATGACTATGAAAGTGATTAAATGTGTTTGTTTAAGATGAGGGGGCCATTGTTGGAAAATTGGTTGGCAAAAGTGACTTTGGACACAATTATCTATATGTATATGTCACATATATGAGTAATAGTTTGTAGGTTCGCGTTCTCCTAGAAGAGAGCTTCACAATAAGCCTTTATGTGTCCAAAATAAAGTTGATGTGAATGAGATATCGGGTCTCAAAGTTAGGCATTCGGTACCATGCCTAAAGAGGAAAAGTAGTTTATTTTCAATCCCACATCAGTGGGATGAGTAAACTTAGAGGGAGTCTATTGTGTATAAATAGAGGCCCTAATTCCACAAGTTTAACACACATCAAATCAATAGTTATTATTGATTTCCAACATATGGAATACGCATCTCTTATGATGAAATTCCAGGCAGTTTTGTTAAGTCCGACAGTACAACTTCTTGTTTTGGCTGTTACCACAGGGAACAGACGGCGAATCTATTTTAAGGGAAGCGTGTCAAACACGTGCCTCGGCTTTTAGTGCTTCTTTGTTGATCTCTATTGGTGATCAAGTAAGTCTTTTGACTATTTTATTATTTTATTTAATTATCGTTTATATGCTTACATTATGTTTGTATTTAATTTTCTGTTATTTATTTACTGTTAATTTTATTTATTTAGATTTTATTAATAAAAGTGTAACCGTTTCCACACTCTTAAAAGATTCGTTGTAACAGAATTAAAACACTTTATTAAAATCGATTTATATAATTAATAGATTTTATACAAACTGTTTTTCTGCTGAAACCAAGATTGAGTTTCTTTGAAAATCAGTTTTATAACTAAACAGAATTTTAATTCACATATTTGGTATAACAGATTTATAAGCGATTTTTAAAATGTTTATTGAATCAGTTTATATTGAAACCATGATGAGTTTCTTTTCAAACTGATTTATTGCATATGTTCTTGTTTAAATCTGGATATTGAAACCAAGCTTGTGTTTCTCGGAATCATATATGGTACAAGTTTACATAAACCATGTCGAGTTTATTAGATACCATATTGTTTTAACAGTTTTTAACTGTTTTAGTGTTTATATATTCACAAGTTAACTGATGGTAACATAATTTGTGACCCTAGTGAATCTTCCGAATGTAATTGGTGCGCCAGTTACTAACATGGTTAAATATCATGATGAAATCAGATTCATTGAAACCAAGTGGAGTTTCTTTGAAACAAATCTCATAAAATACAAGTTGTTATTTTATTAGATTACTAGAACGTGTTTATTGAAACCAATATGAGTTTGTTTTAAACAAAATCTGATAATAGAAGCTGTTATCATATTTTGTGAAAAAGTTTCTTTGACTTGTTTAGCTTATTTAAACCAGGTTGAGTTTAATTATAAACTAAATATAGTTCTTGACACTTTATGCATTTGAAAGTAGATCTATAGAAACTTTGTTGAGTTTCTTTGAAAGAGTAAATCTATTTTGAAACCTTGTCGAGTTTCATTGTAGAATTATACCATGTGATGCAGATCTATTAAGATATTGTTAAGGATGATTAACAAAATCATATTACAAATTTGTTTTGTTTCAAAACATTATGTAATATGCGATATTGTTTAATTGTTTAATCGAAAGACTTGTTTAAAAACAGTTTTGTATAATGGATCTTACAAAACAGTAGTGTTTTAAACAAAATTTGATGTTATCGTGTTTGTTAAGAAACACTTTGTGATATAGCAAGTTGTTAATTATTCCAAATTTAGTGTTACACTAATAACGGAATATTAACAGAATGTTCGGAATGTCATGAGTGACATCTAAAAAATCTGCTCCCGAACTTGATGAAAGGGAGACCGATACTCGAGTTATGTGTACGGTAGATGCTTTAAAACATTCAGATTTTATGTGCCATAACTATGGGTTAAATGGCTTGAATGAAATGAAAATTGTTGCCAAGGCGGGATCCGACATTAGAAAATGGTGGATTAACACTTGGGCATCATGTCATGAGTATGATGATAAGAGTTTGGTTAACTCTTTCAAAGTAGCAGAAAATGGAGAGATGCAATCTATGGGCAACTCTATAACTGCTAATAGCAAGGGAAAAGAAATGTGATGTTGAAATTCACATGTGGAAAAGAGCTTAAGTGAACCAACATGTTGTATGTGCCAGTGATGTTAAGAAACACTTTGTGATATAGCAAGTTGTTAATTATTCCAAATTTAGTGTTACACTAATAACGGAATATTAACAGAATGTTCGGAATGTCATGAGTGACATCTAAAAAATCTGCTTCCGAACTTGATGAAAGGGAGACCGATACTCGAGTTATGTGTACGGTAGATGCTTTAAAACATTCAGATTTTATGTGCCATAACTATGGGTTAAATGGCTTGAATGAAATGAAAATTGTTGCCAAGGCGGGATCCGACATTAGAAAATGGTGGATTAACACTTGGGCATCATGTCATGAGTATGATGATAAGAGTTTGGTTAACTCTTTCAAAGTAGCAAAAAATGGAGAGATGCAATCTATGGGCAACTCTATAACTGCTAATAGCAAGGGAAAAGAAATGTGATGTTGAAATTCACATGTGGAAAAGAGCTTAAGTGAACCAACATGTTGTATGTGCCAGAGATTCGTAGGAATCTTGTATCTGGATGGTTGCTTAATAAATTTGGCTTTATTTTTTTTAATCAAATAAAATTGAGTTAATATTGAATAAAATTTTGGTCGGTACGGGTTATGCCCTTCATTAAATGTTTAAGCTGAATTTTTTTTGTTTTAATAAAAGTGAGTATGAATTCAGCTTATTTGATCCTTTGAATGTATAGCATGGCCAACTCGGACATGTTAATTTTAACTCAATACGTTGTTTAATTAAATAAACGAACACGGATTACAAAAGTAAAACTTATGTTGAAGCCAAATTGACAAGATTGTCTTTTCACTCGGTTGACCAAAAATTAACCGAACCCTTGATTCACATAGTTTTATGTGATTTGGAATCGATACCTACAAAGGTAGCAATTAGGTACATCATCGTAATTGTTGATGGTAGTACAAAATATTGCAACTTTTACTTACTTGAGAGTAAGAATATAGACAAGATTGATCTATACAAATAAGTTGAGAATCAACTTATTATCGAAAACAAGGCGGTTCGAAGTGATATTGGAGGTAAATATGTGTCTTCAGTTCATGTATGTGCTAAACATGGAATAAGACATAAATTTATTGCTCCTTATACACCACAACATAATTGTTGATAGGAAAGAACTGTGCCTTAAAGATATGGTTATGCGATGTTGTTAAAGTCATGGTTTAAGCCATGGCATGTGGGGGAAAGCGGTTTTATTGGCTACTTATGTTTTAGATAAGATCCCCTGTAAGGAAAAGAAGATAGTTTTTATGAACTATGGATGGGAAGAAAACCATCCTATAAGTACTTACGAATGTGGGGGGTATCTATCTGTATTGACACCCACCTAAAACTGTGGTTTGCATAATTTTGGATATGCTCATAGGGATAAGATCCTCTCAAGTTATAAATAACTTGATGGATCAAGTTAAGCAATTATCAACCATTGGATCAAATCCAATGGCTCAAATCAAAAGAACATGAGATGATTTGAACCATTGGATTTAATCCAATGGTTGATATTTACAACTTGATCTATCAAGTTATAAATAACTTGAGAGAATCCTCTCCCATGCTCATAACAGTAGTGCTTATCATTTCTTTGTATGTGATTCGGAAACGATGAATATACATAAAGATACGATAACCGAATCAAGGAAAAATTTCATTGTTAAAACCGTGTTTCTTTGATTATTAGAGGAGAATGGATGTTCATCTAGGCTTGGTGGTAAAGTTGTCCATGATGAGAGGCAACTAAATGATGAAGTCCTTCATGATGAGAGACATCAAGATGATAATGTTGTTCGTGATAAGAGACAACAAAGGAGTTGATAATGATCTCTAAGATGAGAGACAAGATCAAACTGAGGAAGAAGAGGTTGAACCTAGAAGAAGCAAAAGGGCAAGAACCGAGAAATCGTTTGGACCCGATTTTGTTTCTTTTATGGTTGAAAACGAACCTACTTCATACCGAGAGGCGGTTACTTCCTCAAAAGGGCCTCAATGGAAAGAAGCCATTAAAAGTGAAATAGATTCTATTTTACAAAATCATACTTGGGAGCTCGTGGATTTACCTCCTGGTTGTAAACCACTAGGCTATAAATGGATCTTCAAGAAGAAGATGAACGCCGATGGCACCATTGACAAGTATAAAGCAAGATTAGTAAGCAAAGGATTTAGACAACGAGAAGGTCTTGATTACTTTGATACATAGTCGCTTGTTACGCGAATAACCTCGATTAGGATGATACTTGCTATTGCCGCTTTAAGAAATTTGGAAGTTCACCAAATGGATGTGAAAACGGAATTTCTAAACGGAGATTTAGAAGAAGAAATCTACATGAACCAACCCGAGGGTTTCATGGCTCCTGGACAAGAGAACAAAGTTTGTAGGCTTGTCAAGTCATTATATGGCTTAAAGCAAGCTCCCAAACAATGACATCAATTTTTTTTTCACGTCATGTCAGAGCGTGGATTTAAAAATAACGGATGTTTGTGGAAAGAAATAATTGTTGGTATATATGTAATCATGTGTCTATACATAGATGGTATACTTATCACTGAAAGTGATAACAAGATGATCAAATCCACTAATGAAATGTTGGAGTCAAGATTTGACATGAACTACATTGGTTGCTCGATATGGTTCTTGGAACTAAGATCATATGAAACCAAATGGATTTGTTTTAAAGTCAAAAAAACTATAAGGACAATATTCTTCAGAGGTTCAATGTGGGGGATTCCGGCCTAGCTAGAACTCCAATGACATCTTTTAAATCTATTTATAATAGAGGTAGAGGTGTTGCCTATTTTGAATACTAAGAGAATATTGGCGTCTTATTATGTCTAATGACGTGTGTAATACTTGATTTAGAAGTTAAAATCAAGTTAAGTAAATATACCATTAATTCAAGTGATGACCATTTGAATAGTATTACACAAGTACTATGATACTTACGATATTGCATTTTGGAAGATATCCAACTGCTATCTAATGATAGAGTAATGCAAATATGGATTCTTACATAAAAGAATCTAGATCCACTAGAGCGGATGTATTGACTCTACGTGGAAAGCTGTGTCTTGGAAATCTTGAAAGTATTTCAAACAGACTTTTATAGCTAAATCTATGGTGGAATTTGAATTTATCATTTGAGATAAATTTATAGAATATGCGGATATCTGCGTTAATTCGTAGAGGACATACCAAGATGGCGTAAACCGATAACGACCATCTATATAAAGTGTGACAGTCAATTGGAAATTGACAGAGCTCATATCACAATGTAAAACGGTAAGTCAAGACATATCCATCATAGACGTTGATTGGTGCGACAACTACTCTCAACTAGAGTTATCACGATTGACTACGTAAAGTCAATAGATAACATCGCGGATCCGCGTACGAAAGGCTTAAGCAGAGAGTTAGTTAGTAAGTCGTCTAAAGGAATGGGACTAAAGCCCTTAAAGGAATGAGTTTATTTGAAGGGAAACCTAACCCAGTTGACTGGAGATCCCAAGATATGGGTTCAATAGGACAACCTAATCATATAAATGTGGGGGAAGTCACGTCAATATAGGGGAGTTACTTAACATTGTAACTTCCTAGTCCATTCCTATAACAAATGTGACTTGTTGAGAGGTTAAACATTTGGCTTTAATGATTCAGGATGAAATCACAAAGCATAATGATTCGAGATGAAATCACAAAACATATGATTTTAATGATTCAAGATGAAATCACCTATGTGAGAGAGAAGTGGGGTCGCTTTGAAGGGAATTGTGAGGGCGCAAATCCTAAGAGCTCTTGCAGAACCAGGCTAGCGTTCATGACCATAACGAACATGACTATGAGGACTTGACAAGGTCAGGGAGAGTCTTGTGTGAAGTGTAATGTCGTCTACGTAAACGGAGGCTGAGTTCAAGGACATCGCGTCTACTCGGATCTAGGAGACTAAGTGCATCTCACAAGGGAAGGTTCAAAGGGTCACACCTACCTATCCTTTGCAAGATTCAACTATTGGAATTTCATCGTAATTTTGTGTATTACGACCGATCTCCATTCATGTGGGGGATTGTTGGAAAATTGGTTGGCAAAGTGACTTTTGACCAACTTTGGACACAATTATCTATATGTATATGTCACATATATGAGTAATAGTTTGTAGGTTCGCGTTCTCCTAGAAGAGAGCTCGAATAAGCCTTTATGTGTCCAAAATAGAGTTGATGTGAATGAGATATCAGGTCTCAAAGTTAGGCATTCGGTACCATGCCTAAAGAGGAAAAGTAGTTTATTTTCAATCCCACATTGGTGGGATGAGTAAACTTAGAGGGAGTCTATTGTGTATAAATAGAGGCCCTAATTCCACAAGTTTAACACACATCAAATCAATAGTTATTATTGATTTCCAACATATGGAATACGCATCTCTTATGATGAAATTCCAGGCAGTTTTGTTAAGTCCGACAATACAACTTACTTGTTTTGGCTTTGTACCCTGGGAAACAGACGGCGATCTTTTAAGGGAAGCATGTCAACACGCTCGCTTTTAGTGCTTCTTTGTTGATCTCTAATGGTGATCAAGTAAGTCTTTTGACTATTTTATTATTTTATTTAATTATCGTTTATCTGCTTATATTCTGTTTGTATTTAATTTTCTGTTATTTATTTACTGTTAATTTTATTTATTGTAATTTAGATTTTATTAATAAAAGTGTAACCGTTTCCCTACAGCCATCACTATGGTAATAAATGGTAGATATAATTCATACTCCATATACATCAAGTTAGCTAGGTATGGATCTTTCATAGGTGAAAGACTCATCAATACTATCAAACTCAAACCCATTGTCATTCATGATAGCATACCAAACACACCTTGTATGTTGTTGTTAGAGCTGACAAATCGTGTCTTAACAGGTCCGGTGCGCGCAAATAACATAAGTTTTAAACATGAAAACAACTCGTTTAATACTTAGCTTTGGTGGTTTGAGTATGGCAGATATACGTTTTATTTATAAAAAAAGTTAAATATTGAACCCTAAAATACTAAAAACAAATATTTTAAAAAATAAAAAAATTGCATAGTACATGTTTCTCTATGGACGATCTTAAAGTGTCTTAACAGTGCACCCCAATTTGTCAGCTATAGTTGTTGTTGACATTATCGTCGTTATGCGCAAATATACGTCCATATACGTAGTGATCAATTTTCGTTTAAATAAAATCTACAACAAAACACCACTAATCGTACAAAATGTACATAAACCGCCTTTTCTTATAAATAATACTACGTAATCACCAACACCAACCCCAACCCCACAAATTCAAATCCCATTCTCTCTCCTCACACTCTCATTTCCACTCTTTGATCACTGATTCATTTCTCTCTGCATCTTCAACTCAAAAAACATCCCCCAATTCTCCACATCATCATATTCAGGTAAAAAAAATAAAATTTCTTCATACATATTTCATTTTCAATACATTATTAACACACTTAAATATCTTCACTATTTTCTATCTTTACATTCGTCATTTTTATGTTAGCTTATTTTTACTTAAAACTGTCAACTTAAAAGTACTGATTTTTATTTATAAACTTTTAAGTTTTTCGTATAAGTATACCAGCGGATGTGAAAAAGTTAATGAAATGCGGTTAAGTTTGTTTATAAATCCGTTACTTTTTGTTAAATAATTTGTTATATAAAGCTGTTAATGAATAATGATTAGCGGTTATATTAAAAAGTTTTAGGCTTTTAGCTTACTTAATGTGAATTTATTTGCATGTTGAATTTATGAACCTAATTTACCGATTAAATTTTGAATTTTTTACTGTCTACTGTATTGTTGTATGGATTACAGCTGTATTTCTACTGCCGGACGTGAAAAATTTATGTGTTTTACTTAAGTTTTTTTACGAATCCGTGTTAGGATTTTGATGAGTGTTTATTATGAGTTTAATTATATTATTGAAAAAGGGCAAATAGCACATAAAGGCATAATTTTAATTTTAGATACTCAACTTTTTTCTTTCGATTTAAGGCATCGAAGTTAATTTTTATTCGATATAAGGTTTTTTCAACTTTTCGAAAGCGATTACCGGTCATAATTTTAGCCGAAATGACTTTTAAATGCTCGGTCATAATTTTAGTCGAAAAAACCTTATGTTTCACAAAAAATAACTTATACCTTGAATTGAGAAAAATAAAGTTGTACCTAAAATTAAAATTAGTGTAATACCTTTTTATGCGATTTGTCCTATTGAAAACTCGTTTTCAAGGAGAGTTTATAAATGCTATTTGAAGAAGTGCATTTAGCTTTTACATCATTTTACACTTTTTAATCGTTGATATAGTTACGTTGCCAAACACTTTTATTAAACAAACATTTACGGCTCACAACTGATAGTTTTGCCAGATATAACTCATGAATAAGTTAATTATGTGTTTCAACTATAGTAAACTTCTATTTCATGTCTATGCGTCATGAAAAGGTCTAAGATCTTGAAACTGGTCATAATTTAATGCATGTATTGTGGCAGAAGAATTTATAAAGTTACAACAAGTTTATGCATAGTTGAAATTAGTTTATCAAATCAAAAGGTTTATGAATTAATACTTTGGTATGACATATGAAGTTTATAAAGCTATGAAAAGCTTCACCATTGTGGACGCTTTTGTGATGTTAATGATTTATAATTTATGATGATTAGCTGTTATGAGTTTTTTAAAAGATTGGTAACTATTATAATGAGTAATTTAATAGCTGTGTAAGTTGTCGGTTATCAACACTTGTAGACTGCAGATATGCAAAAGTACAATTGCGCGCTGTGTTAAATTAGGATTTTGATCAGTATTTATTACTCGTAAGAGTTAAACTGAGTGTTAAATTAGTAACAAGTAATCAGTTTGTTATGGTGTTGATTATTTTTAGCTTTTGATAATTAGCGGTTACATGTTCATTTGATATTTAGTAACTGTTTGAATGATTAATATATATTACTACGTAATAGTTGTTTATGAACACTTGTAGACTGCTGACATGCAAAAGTAAAGAGGCTGTGTTAAAGATAATTTTGGTCAGCATTTATTATTCATAAGAGTTAAATCGTGTGTTAGATTAGTACAATAAGTATCTAGTTTGTTATGATGTTGATGATTTTTAGCTTATGATAATTAGCGGTTACATGCTCGTTTGATGATTGGCAACTGTACATAGTGATTAATTTAACATATTAATTTGCTGTATAACTTATTGTTTATGAACACTAACAAATTGCAGACATTGCAAATATTTTCTGTATTTGTATGATGATTAGAAACTGTTTTTTTGTGTTGTTTTTGAACTTAGATTGTGATTATTCCTTTGCAAATTGAAGTTTTGCAGTTAAAAATGGAGATGCTGAAGAAGAAATCAGAGAATGTTATACCCAAAAAACGCCAGTTGAATGATGCTGCAGTACAGAAAAAACGACGATTAGGCGATGTTAATGATGGTAATAGTCGTGAGGTAGAGAAATTTCCAGAGCCTAGAACAATGTTTTGTAAATATCCTCCTCCGAAGATTAGGACAGGAGTAAGAATAGTTCGCGATTATCCTCCTGGTTGTGGAATGGTAGAAAATCCTGTTGGGATTAAAGCAGAGAAGAAGGGTATACAGATTGGGATTAAAGAATTGGAGAGAAGGAAGGCGTTTGGGTTAAGGCCTGAGGGAAAGGTGAAATTTTGGGATCCAACTTGTTCAAAAGAGGGTGATATGCAGAAACCGATAGTTAAAACTAGTGTTGTATTGGATAGGAAGCCTTTGAAGACTCTGGAGAATGTTAACTCGAAACACGGGAATAATAAGTTGGTGAACACTCGGCCTGTTGTGGATTGTAAACTGAAATCGTCTAAAACACAAGAATTGGTTTCAAGGCCAGTTGGTGGAACAATGGTATTATCCGATCCTAGTTTTGACCACAAACAGGAAAATACCATGAATGTTGTATCACAGAAGGAACAAGCCAGACGTGAAAAAATCAAAGAAGCGATGATCATTTTTGAGGAGATTAATGAACGGTTATATCAAGAAAACAAATTGAGATCGAGGGAAGCAAAGGTTGCTCATTGGAGGGTCCCTTCAGAGGCCGCAAAGTTGGTCCAAAAGAAGCTGAAATGGATGGATAGTGAGAAAATATTAGGACCTGTTCCTGGTGTTCAAGTTGGTGATACTTTCAAATATAGGGCACAACTTAAAATGATTGGTCTTCATTGTCAACTACAATCGGGTATAGATTTTACTATGATTAAGGATATGGGAAAGAATCTGGCCTTGAGTATTGTTGACGCTCATCGTTACTCTAACGAGAGTGGTTCTAGTGATACCTTGACTTATTGTGGTCAAGGTGGGCTGACTTTCTTGGGGGCTAAGGGTCCACCAGAAGATCAAAAACTGAAACGAGGGAACTTAGCTTTGAAGAACAGTAAAGATAAGAAGACTCCGGTTAGAGTGATTAGGAAAGTTCATGGAGATGGAAGGAGTAACGAAGTGTTTGTGTATGATGGTTTGTATAATGTGATTGATATCTCTGAAAAGAAAGGTGAAGAAGGTAACATGGTCTTCAAGTTTGAACTGAAGAGATTACCTGGGCAGCAGCTACTTCATAAAGTTCGTACTTAATGCTAGCAGATGACGTTATACAGGCATACGGTATACCAAATTTGCACCTCCCAAGTGTTGTCTGATGATCTATAGTTTTGGTATGTACAGCGTTGTTGCTTTTAGTAGTCCTAAATCACCACTTATATGCTTGCATGTGGGTTTAAACTTGAACAAGCCTATGTCGTTTGATGAAGTATAGTTCGTATGTCATTACTGATAGTCGTTTGATGAAGTATAGTTGGTATCTCATTAGTGACAGTTTCGATTTTGTACATTAATCTCCGTGACTTGTTTGCTTGGTTTCCTTTTTTGCACCTTTCCGCAATGTCGTTGTTTTGGTATGTACATTGCTGCTGTTCTAGTTAGTCAATACACAGCCTGCTTGCTGTTGTTTTTGAACATTAACAACGCTAGATTTCTGTTGTTTAATTGGCTACACTTGGTATATCAGTAGCGTGTTTTAACTCGTACATTTTTTATTTGTTTGACGTTTTGCTTGGTTTCATTCGCTCATCATAATAAAAACTTCCCAAGTGCAGTTTTGGACATCTATATCTGGCTTCATTGGATTGTTTCCTTGTCGAGAAAGTGATAGTTGGACATCATGTAGGTTAAACTTTTGTCGCCGATCATTGACTTGTGGCTTTTCTCTTAGATATACTCTTCTGTTGCGCGGAGATAAATAGTTAAGGCACTGGTACATTCTTGTTATGGATATAGTCAAGAC
Source organism: Chrysanthemum makinoi (assembly GCA_910596185.1). NCBI lineage: Eukaryota > Viridiplantae > Streptophyta > Magnoliopsida > Asterales > Asteraceae > Chrysanthemum > Chrysanthemum makinoi. Next base: position 117,375,334 of record OU343222.1, on the reverse strand, counting down.
CCTTACTAGTGATAGAGAACTCCTTTATTTATCATTTCAACTTAGCAAAATGTAGTTCTGATGTTGTGAAATATTCATCTTATGTGCATTCTTCTGACATACAAATGCACATGTATATCGCCCTACCTTAACCTTAATTTATCGTCAAATTGTCCTATCCCGTAATTTTGGCGAATAGTATCATTTTTCATACTGTTCTATTTTTAAACCCTTATTTTTGGGTGGGGTTATTTTGACGGCACCTATAATTTTAGATTGACCCTCCTATTTTTTTTGCATTTTTTTTTATTATTTTTTATTTTTTTTTTATTTTTATAATTTTGTTTATATCAAAAAACTATAAACTTGAAAATGCGGAACAGTATATATAAAGTTTAATAAGTCAAACGTTTAAAACTGTCAGAAATACGGAACAAAAACTGACAAAAAACTGTGTTGTACTAAAAAAAGTGAGGGACAAAAACAATATTTTGGGGTTCTAATAGTACAACCATTATTTTTTTTAATCTATCACCACTGTTGGAAACTGGATATACTGTTGACCCAACGTATCATTTGACAGTGCTCAACTGCTCATGGTCTTGTCAAATCATATTAGTCGTATTCAAGGTTCTAAAAGGCGTGAGGCGTGTGGTAAAGCGGCTAGTAGCCCAGCCTTACAAGCCTTTTATGCGTTTCATAAAGGCGTCTTAAGGCTGCAAAAAAATATTTATAGATTTATGTATTTATAATTTTGTATCATTTTTTAAGAGCAATTTCAATAACCAAAGCCCCAATCAAAATAACCGCCCAAATATGAGGCCAAAATAGGAATTAAGTTTTGAAATAACGGGTACGAAGAAAAGAAAATAGCCAAATACTAGAAAAAATTAAATTAATAATTAATAGGCCTAAATACAAAATAGCCCAACACACAAAAAATAGCAAAAAGTAAAAAAACTCTAAACGCTTCAAAATGGCGCCACGCTTTGCCGCCTGCGCTATTTCCCGCTATTTCCACCTTGCACGCCTAAAGCCAACGCCTAAGGTCGTTTCGAAATAGCGTAGAGGCCACGCCTTAGCGACGCCTTTCCCGCGCCGCGGAAGCGCGCGCTTTTAGAACACTGGTCGTATTGCATTATTGCTCCGATATATGATGGCCTAAAACTATGAAAATTGGGAATATTTATAGGCTAATGATTTGTACACTTTAAATTCTTATTTGTACACTCAAAACTATGCATTAAGCAGTTGTACATTTATTGTATGCCGCTTTACCGGTTTGTACATTTGAGTGTACAAATAACAAATAAAAGTGTATGAATCAATACCCATATTTATATGGCTTTTGTAATATCAAAATTTTATATTTACTCGAAACACAAGTTTTTTTGTTATACATATACAATGCTTTTAAAATAGAAAGAATTTTATCTATCTCTTTGTAAAAACCCCTAATTACATCAATATTCTTGTAAATTAATTACATAAATATCCTTGAAAACTTGAAAAATACTCATCTATGTGGATTACCTTTTTACTCTCTCCCTAATTAAACAAGAACAAAAAAACACTTTTTGTTCTATATGGTTGACTCAACGTAACATAAGCATGATTCAACGTCTATAATATAGTATCGAACTTTTTTGTTCACCTTTTAGCAATTGACTATTTGCATTCCAAGCTAATCTGTGCATTTACGAAAAGAATAACCTTCAAAGAACATAATACCAATACATTCCAGTTAGATTGTATGAGATTTATATTCAGTAACGTTAATTATGCATAAAAACATATGTTGGTGGTTTAAAATAAGATTTACCATTTAAACTTGAAAATGTCCCTCGTGAGAAGCAAGGCAACACCAGAAATAATAATCCTAATTTGATGTTTTAGTTTAGATAAATTGACCTAATTAAATAGGCCCAAAAGATGACCTACCGCATAAATGACTTGTACAGATAAATGACTTGTACAGTTATTATTTATGCCGTAAATCACCTTTTATGTCTATATATCAAGACTTTTTAGTTTATTGTTTATGTTTTTTTAGATAAAAGGTTTACGGTTATGTGTGAATTTTTTGTTTGATTAAGACCGATGAAGATGGAAAGAGGTTAATTAAAAGGAAGTGATTTGCAAACTTTAACAATTGATTGACACACTTAAATTATGAGTGTTTGACATTTAGACCTTACAGGATGAAAATAAGTAAAAATGATATAAGGGTATAAATGTTAAAATACTCATAATTTGATGTAAGAGTGTGCAAATCACTTCTCTTAATCAAAGATGGAGGGTAGAAAGATAATTTTGCTATTTTATTTAATATTTAGATAGTAGTTTTATATGTTAAAAATACTTTGTTACAATTAAGTTATTCATTTGGATGTACATAAGTATTCTTAAAGTTTATAAGGATATTGATGTAATTACAAAATTTGAAAAGATATTGATTTAATTGTTCGTTTTTTCAAGGATATACATGAAATTCTCCCTTTAAAGTATGTGTTAGGGAAATATGAAATTATGAGGTTTAAGTTGAGTATATATGAATTTGCCCCGTTTTATAATATATGATTCAATACTTTCGCACATAAGATTGTAAACGAATTGAACGTTCGGTGAATATTCCATGCAACGTTCGATAAAAGTTAGTTTATATTAGTTTATTTATTAAATGAACAAACATAATAATTATTTTTTATTTTTTTTATTTTTTATTTTTTTTATTTTTTATTTTTTAAGAACGGCATCACACTTGAGAGACACGTGAACAAAAAACAGAACTCACGGCTGCATTCGAGAAAACCCAATTTTTTGTCTCTTCTAGACTTCGAACCTTAATACAATTGGCCGTGAGCTAAACCAGTTGGTTGTTCGTTAAATGAACGAACATGAACAAAAGTCACGTCTGTCTATTTATGTTCGTGAACGTCTGATTATGCGTTTATGAATGTTCATTCATTTGTTTATGTTCGCATATTATATCTTTTAATTGTATATTTTTAAAAATGGTTTATTTAAACAAAACAACACTTATAAAATGCAAAATTTAATAAAGTTTTTTGTTTGTTTTCTACGTTTATTTATATTCGATCATTTATGTTTGTTTAGTGTCTTAATGAAAGAACATGAACAAATCATTTTCTTAATAAATGAATATGAACAAGAAAATTTATATGTTTAAATATTCGTGTCCGTTTATTTGTCCGGTTAAAATTAAACAAACAAACATGAACAAGGCTCAATTCGTGTTCGTTTGGTTTGTTTACGGCACTACTTTCAGCGGTTTGATCAACATAAACTCATAAAAAGGTATGCAAATAAATCTTTGGAGCTGATTAAGATGTGTAGGGCCATCTCGTGAAAGCTGTTAGTTGTGTGCTATACCTACAATGTAGGCCTCATTATAAGGAGTTGTTATCTTATATCAAAATTCCTAATCAAAGAACTCAAGAGTAGTCGAGAAGATATATTGTCTATTGGTTGTACTTTTTGCTTGGAACCTCGGTCCGCAAGTTGTTCTTTCAAGGTTTTATCGGAAAAATGAGGTTGTAA